>JAVHZZ010000003.1:202962487-203640258 GCA_036250195.1 Mixophyes australis
TCTTTCACAGCATGCTTGATATTTATTCCACTGTAGTACGGGCCAATTGTTCTTCTCAGTACCAGGCTAAAGGAGGTTTTATATTCATTTACTTTGATGAAGAGACATCTGGGTGTGTACCTATTACAGGGTTTTGAACAGTTCCTTTTCTAGACAGTGTAATATGGAAGTTCGCGCAACCATGATTGCTCTGTCCTCACTATAAACTTCCCTTTGATCTGATCAGACAGCATAACCACTCCTACCTTAATAGTTCAATGTAGATGTGAAGATCTGAAGAATGGTGTTTATTATAGTAGTAGAAGAACATGTGAATTCAAGTGGTAAAACTAACAAACAAATGTTAGAATGCAATTACAACATGACATAACTTCACAACCTGTCACAAGTTCGTACCGTCCAAGCTGCGCTGCGGGGAGAAATGTATTGCACCTCTTACTGACCATGTGAGACCTAAGATTGCGAGAATTGACTACGGAGGCCCGAGTTGTTCATTTAAGCTGATACTAGGCTGGCCACTATGTGGAGTTTACACTGATTAAAAAAAACAATCCTGAAGGCATATCAATGATGCTTTTACTAAATTTTCAGATACTTCCAATATATGTCCTTTTGGTACAGTTTTTCTACTATCTTCATAAATATTCCCACAGCTCTGTTGGGCAAATATTTTTGTTGGTTAACACTTGTTTTATCTTTTACATATTTATTTATGTTGAGTATATTTTATTGTGCCTTCACTACAGAACCACAAACACCAATTTCAGCTCTTTTATTTAGAAGAAAATACAATATTACAAAATATATAACTGTCTTCCTATACTATCATGTGGTAACTATGTCCACTTTCACTGCTCGGAAGCACTCTATGCAATGGTTGTTCATCTGTAAGTATTTATGTTGGTTTGTAGAATCTTCATGGACTTTACATAGGAATACTACCATTCATTTGTGCAGGCTATAACAAGTGATGGTACACAAGTGCATAATGTACACTGTTTATTTTACATACAGTGTTTATATCAGCTGATAGCTTATAACATTTAATAGATCTGTTATATATTTTTTTGTGCAGGAAAGCAGTTGTTTGAAACGGATCATAACCTGGACACGTCCGACATAAAGTTCCTGGAAGAAGGTTTGTTATGATTGTTGCTTTATGGTGATAAGGTTAAAAGACAGCCAATAGCAGAGCAGATCTTCCATAGAAAATATGCACTCTGTTATCCTGTTCCATTTATTTATAGACTTTGAGTTATAGCAATGTAGAAAACAACTGTAATATTTGGGAGAAAATAATAATTTAAAACCGGAACAGGCACAATAAACTAGCGTTTTTTTCCAATTCAGAAGTGCATAACAAAATTGTTTTTATATCATGTTGGTCATTTGTTAAGTAAATGCTTACTCCTTTACCACTAGCACTGTATATAAATGAGAAAAGAGAAATCTGTCCCTTGCCACTTTAACCTCTGGGAGAGCTGTGAATAGGTCAATACAAAGTAAACCCCGCCAAGTAAATTTGGCAGGGATTCCCCCCCCCCCCCCCCCTTCCCCTACCATACAGGTTCAGCTTAATATTAGAGAATGTAAATGTTGTATCTGAGTCAATACTTAATATGTCTGTTAAATATAAAATTACATAATTTCCAGACATTTAGGAGTTCAAAAAATGTTAGAGGTATTTTAATGGTACTTAATAGCAATATTATAGAAGTTTTTTCTAGTAATGAAATGTTCTGTAAATAAGTTATTGTGATTTGGAGATTTTTAGCACCAGTGCATTTTTGTTAGCAAGTCTATTCCGTAGAGATCCTGAAAGATGCAGCCACTAGGTGGCTTACGAGTATTGAGAAACGTTGTTTTTTTTTTGTCTGTTTTGTTTTTCTTTCTTTTTTTTTTTTTCTTAAATAGCTTTTATTTATTTTTTTCGAAAGATGGTTTCACTACCAAAGTTCCCTGTTTTAATCCTGTCGCATATATGGCACAATTATATCCTAAAGCTCTGTTTATATTTTCATACTCATTACTCTCAAATTTAAATTTTTTTCATGTGCAACATTTCTTCTAGTTCAGCAGAGTTTTGTTTGCTGAGGGTAGACCCATCACTGCATGCTCTGTGTGAGCAGTTCCCAGGCCATGCCTGGTAATAATGAGGGTGATGCTGCCAAGTACATTGCAAGGGATCTGCCATTAGTTAATCACTTAATAAAATAAACCATGTAACACCACATGCAAGCAGGTTCTGCCATTGTCAGTCTGAATGATTGTCATTGACAGGCAGAACGTTTTTTTAAATCACATTTTGATTGATGAGGTTTCTTTTTTCAGTACAGAAAAAGAAAAACATGTTGCCCAATTTGATGGATAACTCTAAGCCCTAACTGTCATAGCTAACCTAAAATCTAAAACCTTATCCCATATGATATTATCTGCACGGTGCAGCACTTCATTAACCTAAGCGGAAATATCCAGATTCCAGACATATCGAAAGCTGTGAGTAAGTTTGAGGGACAGGCACAACATTTACCATATATTTGTAAGGGTGAGTGTGTCATAAAACAATATATTTCATCTCATGCTCTGCTTGGCATTTTTTGTTTGGTCACATAGAGTCTGGTATACCATATATGTTTGATTTGGTTTTGTAAAGTACTGTGATACCAGTTATATTAGATGGCAGTTACTACAGGCAAATGCTGTGTTTGAAAATTGATTATTTGTAAATATCGATAACAAAATGCATGATTTGGCTTCTTTACCTTACAGCTGGGAACAGTGTTGAAGTGGATGAATCTCTATTCCAAGATTTGGATGATTTAGAACTCGATGACGAAGATGATCCTGACTTTAACCCGATTGATCTAGAAAGTGACTGAAGTCCTGTAATAAGATGGTCACAGTATCTGTGACTGTAATAAGCATACATACACTGCTGTTATTTTTTTTTTTAAGTCATATTTTAATTATCAGGAGAATATTCTTCTGATCACTTTCAAAGTTGTCGCTGAATAAATTGACTTAAAAGCTTCCCAAACAAGTGATGTTTAATTGCTAGGTTAGAGAAACTATTGTTGTATTTTATATATTTGCCTCTGTTAATAACAATGACATATATGACATGGAGGAGAGTGTGAGAATATGAAGCCAATTTTTGTGTTCTCCTTTTGTATTGCATATTTCATTGGTGTCCATGTGGACGGCACACTCGCTGGGGCATAGTGGGCAGTGATTCGCTAATGTGCTGTATTTTATCTTTGGGTTTTCTCACTTATGTTTGAGAGTCTGATGTGTGGACAAGCTGTAGACTGCCCTGCACATTGAGCAAAGGTGTACAATGATGGGGACAAATGTACTGTCACAGAACAAGCTGCTTCCTATTCATTAAGTAGAAGTATAACCCTCCACACATCTATAGTAATAAAAATGGCTCATGCACACAAGTGCCATTTTGCTTTGTTAATAAATTGTATTGTACATGGATGCAGGTCTTCACAGTTTTGCCTCATTTTCCACTATGTTAACTGCTTTATATCAGTTGTCTTGTGTAAAGAGACTCCCCAACAGCACAGATCTACATCCATGTACTATACAAATTTATAAATGTAAATGGTGTTTGCATTAGATTCTGATGTGCAAAGAGAACCCCATTCCCCTGTATAGTTTATACTTATGCAGATGGCTCGGTACTGTCACTGTTTGCTTTGTGATGAAAGGAATTAAATCGAATTCATAGAGGTAATAATACCTCAGATGGCTCAGGTAGCTTGAATAGTGATAGAATGCACATGTACAATTACAGAGCAGTAGCGCTTAATTGACGACAACTTAAATGAATGTGGAAGTGTGTATGTACTCATGATCAGCAGTGTAGACAGTTATCTGTAGAGTGTACATAGTCACGATCTTTTCAGCAGATGGTTATGAGAGTTAAAGATGGATCTGAAGGTAAATTGTGTAGGTGTGTACACATTAATCTGCATCATCATTGGGACTTTCAGTCGTTGGTGAAATCGCATCTGCAGTAATTTTCTATAGTGTGTACCCAGCTTAACCACTGTTTTAGTCCTCGTGTGTGACTCTGTATCTACAATACTACTACAAGTCAGCAAACTGAACTTATGAAGTTTCTGTGTGCAGCCTGTCGTCTCATTTCCAGGTGTTGAAACTTGGAGGAATCTTGCTGCACCCATAAGGTGATCTTTAGACAAATTTGCCTCAAAGAATATCATGCTGGCTTAAATTACAAACCGTTCATTTATTTCATATTATTCAGCAGTATAATGCAAAGGCACTGCTGCAGTATAATGCAAACACTACAGAAACTAGACTACAGAACTACAAATACAACATTGTTCAGGGGTCAAGACTTCTAAACATACCTCAAAGCAAAAATGAAATAAAGATCCTGATGTAATCTTTTATCATCCAAGATGTACATGAAAGGTATGAACTTAGAGCTAGTACTTCACATATGTCCCCCTCTGTTCTGTTTATTGACAGAAAGTAGGAGAGACTGATACTCGCATTGAAATCATGGTACAATGCACACAGGCTTTACAACTGTGGATGACTGAGCAGGCAGTGTGGAAAGTAGTTTTAATTTCCTCATTCCTTTTCTGTTATCTTGTTTCAGTACAGTGTTAATGTGCACTGCACTGGTCGCCTCTCCATAGAGGACAATGAAATTGATGTATCATGTTCTCTTCCCCTGTCCTGCCAAAAAATGGAACAGATGAGAAAGCTCCAGTTTAGTAAAGGATCACGTGCTTATCTGATTTGAACATCTATAATATAGTACGATATCTGTAAAGTAGACCTCATACCCTTTGAGTCTGATACAATATGTATATGTGCCATCATAGTAAAGACTCTCTCCAGATAGGCCTCACTACTGAAAAATACTGTAAGCTTTTTTTTTTTTTTTTGTCTCTTATGTTGCTGTTGTATGCACATAGCTGCAGTGTCAAAGTACCTGTAATAATGAGCATACATAAGTCATAAAACCCCTTAAACTCCACATGAGCACCTGCTATTTTTCAAGATATAGTTTTACATCTTTGATAATTGGCCCAGTCCTGGTTACTAATGCATAACAAAGGGGGAATATAAATGCTTTATTAACATGCGTTTAAATACACGGTAATCCTTTTAATCCTACTTTAGAGTTTTTAGACAATTATGCAGTAATTCAATTAAAATCAATAGTATTTCTGCATATTTACCATATGGTCCACATTTCTGTGTGGGTTTCAATTTGCCATTTTGCACTGTGCAATACTCTAGTCACACTCTGTGACAATATATGCAACAATCACTTTGAAATTTGACTTCCGAGAGGCCTGCTCTTACTGTATTTGCCATTTGATTTTTAGAGCAAGCGCTCTCTGTCCAGTCATCCTTACAGAACTACTGGGTGACGCACAGGCAAATTATGGATAAATCCAAAGGAAAAAAAAATAAGCATAACAGGAGTTTTCCATATGACATTTATGTCTTTTTACAGCCTTCATTAATACTATCCACGTATAACCACTGGAAAAATTCAATTTTCTGTGTGTTCCTTGGTAATGGATCACTTTTAGTGTCTCTTGTAAATGAATTGATAAATTGCACTGAACAGTGAGAAACAAGTGTTTGGGGCATAATGATTTACACGTGCCCATACCGAAAAATTTTAATGTGATGAAGCTTGCTATAAACTAAGGTTATGCATCCACTAGAAATGTAATTACAGCTGTTTGGTCTCTTAAGTGTGAGGTGCAGCATTAAGCTGTAGCACATCATAACCACAGCTGAAATAGATCTGCTCATAGAGATCATTGATCCCTATGTTAACAGAACTGTCAGTATCCACTGCCTGGTTTTAATCTCCTCCCCCAAACGTGCTCGTCGGATCATAAAAAGCATTTAGAACTGGTCAACATATGTAACAAATGTCATTTTGTAATGTCCTTGCTGTTCCCATTGACATCAATGTTCTCTATGAGCAGGTCAATTAAGGTAACTGGTGCCAGACATGAGCCACAATTTAATTTTCAGTGGATAATGGGCCATTAGAGGTGATGTATACCACTAGTGTCTGCTTTTGTTTATTTATTGGAGAAATGATTTAGAAGTTATTTAATATATACTTCTATATTGTGAATCTTCCCACATCCCGTGATGCTGACTTACAACGATAACCAAAGCTGTATTATAAGCAGCAATGTAAAGGTTTTATTTTTATATAGAAACATGTATTCACATTGTTGTGACGCTAATTTGATTGAGGAGGAACATACTGCAAAATCTGTACTAACAGATCTCACAGGCATCACCAATTCCAACTCAAAATATTGTGATGTCAGTAAACCTTGGTGCACCAACCAAAATGCAGCATGGAATATACCATTGATACTACACAAAGCAAAGGTCAAAGTATGTTCATTAGTTTGTAACGAGCCATAGGAAGTGATGATCTAAATGGCATTGTTATTAACCTTTAATGTAAGACATTTGCATTAGATAAACTGTCTGTCTTCTCAAAGGACTAACATTTGTTACAACATGTATATAAATATGAAGGAAGACATACACATTTTGTCATGTTTTGGATTTTTATTTTACCTTATGTAGTAACCGTTATACTTTATCCTGCATCCGGGTCCTCGTATTGCCCCCTTAAGAGCAGCAAACTGACTGTCGGGAAGTTAAGTGTAGAGCATGAGACTGCTGGCATTCACTCCTGTCAGAAATCTTTCCTCCACTTTTTGTGTAAGTGTACATTTAGTACATGTCCCTATAATATCCATCGAAATTTTCCAGATTCCATCCCTGTTGTCGGAATTCTCGTCATCGGTAATATGACTACCACCGCAATAAACACATCAAAACATATAATTGTTTGTCTGTTATTAGTTTAAGCAGACTGTTTGTCTATTCTGACATAGAAGAAGAACAGATCACATTTTATGACCATTTTATGCAGAAACTGGTAATTCCAAATGTTCACATACTTTTTCTTTCCACTGTGTTTACACAAGGGTTTATTACATGAAGTCAATTGTCTCATGTTATAGACATAAGTATTTAGCATTCTATTTGAAAAATGTTTTGTATTGGGGAGGGGGTAATTAGAATTATATTGGGATGTCTTACTGTTTACGTTGTCACACTTATGGAAAACACCTGCATATAAAATAACCTGCAGATTCATTTTTAATTGTCAATATAGTCTTCATATAACACATAATATTTTAAAAACAGCACAAAAAGAAATCGCCAAATGTTGACAGACATACCAAGATGACTAAAGCCCACCTGTGACCCGCAGCTGCAGGAGAGTCTGTACAGAAAACTCACTCACATCAGTCCCTGCCCCATTGGGGCTTACAGTCTAAACTCCCTAACGCGCACACACACACACAGACTAGGGTCAATTTTGATAGCAGCCAATTAACGTACTAGTATGTTTTTGGAGAGTGGGAGAAAACCCACACAAACACAGGGAGAACATACAAACTCCTCACAGATAATGCCATGGTCAGGAATTGAACTCATGACCCAAGTGCTGTGAGGCAGAAGTGCTAACCAATACGCCCCCGTGCTGCCCATATAATATTTTGTCCAAGTTAGGTGACTATATCTTGTCCTGAACTTTAATACCTTGGCTGAAAGGTATTGCAGTCTTTTTGTAAATGACAGCAAAGTACCGCTGTACGAAAAGAGAAAATTTATACCGATCTCACCTTTATTTCTGTGCTATTGGCAGTTGTCAATCAAAGTGTGATATCATTTAAACAAACGCCTTCCGATCTGCGGCTTAAGTTTCCAGACAAGGACAAAATCCAGTTAATTTCTGACGCCAATAACTGTCAGAGAACAACTGTTTTGTTTTGTTTTTTACAATCCATTGACAGAATTCCAAAGCAGGCATTTTTTAATTATCAAATGGCAAAAATTATTTGCATAAGATAGAAACAGAATTGGCATTAATCAATCAAAAATGTGTTTTATAAATTAATCAAGTAAAACAATAAATGTACAGATTAATTCATGTATAAAAAAATGTTAATAAGAATATTGTTCCTTTACATTTTGCGGCATGATTGCTCCTGTAAGGGTAATGGAATAGCGACACATTAAGATGGCGACTGCAGGTGGGCAAAATGTTGTGCTTTCTGATGGGAGGTGCTGGGCAGATTAGAGCATTTGTACTGAAAGCAGGTTAGTCGCAGTAATGTACCTTGTATTGGACCCAAATGCAAAGCTGAGACTCCATGTTGTGCAATGAGATATTTACATGTGCTTCAAGAGGAAGGGATGGAATTAGATCGTTCCTGGTTCAGTGTATGGCTGCAGAGTATTTGCACTGTCAAACAAATACCAATGTAATAAGTGTGGCACAAGAATTAAGGGCATCCTCCATGCACCCTGAGAACCCAATAAGCTGTATTTTGAGAGAGAAATGGAGAAGTCTAGTCACAGCCGCCAATAATAAAACTGCCATTGGAGACTGTCATTTCTGTGCAGCCACTGGTGGTGTATTATAATTGGAACGAGGAGAGGCAGCAGAAGGCAGAGACACAAAACATGAACCAGTCTCTGTAGGAACATTCAGCTTGTAGCAATAATAACTGTCCTACACCATTGATCATAATTGAGTGTCCTTCCTCTGCTACAGAAGGCTATTGCTTTCGTGCTGAACAGACATATAGGAAATTAAGGTATTAATCGAGGGGTAGAGCAATGTATAAAGTGTATAAAAGCCTAAGCTGAACAGAAACATCTTGGCATACATTTTAGAAACATCAGAAACTTATGAGTTGCATGTAATGAAGAGCTAAGCTGTAATTCTCATTTCCTGAACTGCTTTGTTGTGTAAATCTTGGAATGAAGGTGTAAAAAGACTACTGACTTCTGGTACACTCATGAAGGGAGCCGGTCCAAGGTGTCTAACAACTTGTACATTAAAATATGCTGAAGCATGTTTCACATTAGGTATTAGATATTTTTTTAACAATACACTAAGCTACTCTTTATGATTTTACTCGAAAAGTCCCAATACAGCCCTTATGTATTCATGTATGTATTTTATGTATGGGATCTATTGTCCAAAACACATGGGACTATGCTATCTGAAGAATGTTTTGTTTTTTTCCTATATTTTGAAGCACCTTGCCTTAAATATAGTACATTATAAATAAAAATGACCCGTCTTTCCAGCGACCACTCCTGGCATTCCTCTCCTCATGAAAGTTTTGAAACAGATCTCCTCGCAGTACCTGAAGAAGGAGACACTTTCTGATAATGTCTGTATATATCACATTATTACCAAATGGCAGCAATTATTTAATTCTTCCTTTGTGATTTTTAGAATTATCTGGTTATGGTTTTCCAAGTATAATGTCCAATAACTGTACCTGTATTCATAATGATTAACTAGTTGTCATGTACCCCTCCTTCCAATCTTGCCTCCATCTGATATTTTTGCAGAAACAACCACTTTCCTGGAATTCCCATTGAAAATACACCATACTTACCAACTTCTTGAAGTCTTGCTTCTGCCAGGTGAGGTGGGCGTGATGGGGCGGGGCTCCAAAATTTGCGTCATTTTGGCCCTGTCCCATGACGTAATGACACAAATCACGTCATTTGACAGTAGGGGTGGAACCAAACGCCGCGATGCATTTTTCAACTAATTCTGCCCACTTCCTAGTGAAGTGAATTATGAATTATGCCGGATGCGGGGGATTGCCACACTCTCCCAGGAGTCCAGGAGACTCTCACAAAATGCGGGAGTCTCCCGGACATTCTGGGAGAGTTGGCAAGTATGAAATACACCAGTGTATTGCAGCATGGGAACGGCTCACGTCCTGCTGAACCACTGATTGGTTATAAACAAACCTCCATATTATCAGCTTGTAGTCTGTATCCGCGGTACTCAGGGCCACCAATAGGATTGTGTGCTTCTTATGGACACCCCCTAGGCTTATGTGGGTTGGCCATGCAGACCAGAAGCTATTCATTCTCTCAGTCCCTCTTCCCTACCCACATTCAGACTTTGATGGGGCCACAGATGTGTCCTTACCCAGTAAACACTTCCAACTAAGTTGATAACCAACCAGTTACATAGTTATGCCTAATTTGATAATTGTGTTTAAGTGTGTGAAGTTTAATTTAAACAAGAATCACACCGAGTTTGTTTTCAAATATTTTTTATTTCATTTAACAATATGAAGAGATGCAATTTAAATATTTTTGAAGTTTCATTTATTAACCAACACAGCCAGCTCCCATGGGACCACAGATTTTTAGGTGTAGTCATTTTGACCAATTCACCAGTATTTCTGTAGTAATATTCATTGTTTTGGTCATGTTGGGGCTTGCTGGGATCTGTTTTCTCATTTACTGATCTATAGAGCCAGAGGAAGGTGAAGAAAACACCCAGAGACATTTCATTTTTCTCAAAGGGAAAAAAAATTCCTTATTTTGTATTTTGCCTATTTATGTACATATGTTTTATTTGAATACTTTTCTTTCCATGTCTTTCGTTACAACCATAATAGAGCTAACTACATAGATATAAGTTTATATTGTGTGACCGGATTCTCTTGGTGTAGATTCTGGCTCTTTGTAACACAGCAGCCAGTAAGTGAGACAAAAGCACAGCAGTCTGGTGCAACTAGATTTATTTGGCAATAAATAAGCAAATAGCAAAAACAACAAAATTAGTTTTAGCTTGTCTAACTCATTGTTGCCGACTTTGTGACTCTGTCCTCCGGGAGGACAGATCACGTGACAGGGGTAGGAGGGGCCATGGTGACGTCTTCGCGTCACCACAGCCACGCCCCCACAATAAATTGCCTAAATTCACAGCATTGAATAGTGGGGCCAGGGTTTAATTATTGGATTAAGCCCCACCCCCCGGTATTCAATGCTGTGAATTTGGGCATTTTTTTAGGATCTGGGAGGGTTGGCTATTCTTCCGGGAGTCCGGGAGGACTCCCCGAAATTTGGGAGCGTCCCAGAATTTCCGGGAGAGTAGGCAAATATGGTCTAACTCTAACATACATAAGTTCTAGCCTGTCTAAATCTAACTAACATACATAAGTTCTATGGGTTATACTAATTTTAACTCTATTCTTTTCAACACTATTACTTTTAAATATTTCGCTTTTTTAAAACCGGTTGTATACCTATATATACTCTTTTTAATGCATACCAATAAAATATTAGTATTAATTGATTATTTACCTTACACCTGGAGTACTACATAGGTCAAGATTCTGTTCTCTTCACAAACCCATACATAAGTTCTACCCTGTCTAAATCTAGCTAACATACATGCGTTCTAGCCTCTCTAAATCTAGCTAACATACATACGTTCTAGCCTGTCTAAATCTAGCTAACATACATACGTTCTAGCCTGTCTAAATCTAGCTAACATACATACGTTCTAGCCTGTCTAAATCTAACTAACATACATAAGTTCTAGCCTGTTCAGTTCTAACTTTCTGTTTCTGGGGAACATAGTATCCAGCCCATACACACAATAAATATACAGGCAGGTTTTGTCCCACTTACAAAAAACAGGTGTCCCTCTCAGCAAATACTTCCCTGCTTCTTTCTCTAGGTAGTGGGTCACACCCTTTTATTTAGACCTTGCGACTGCTAATCAGCCAGTTGTCTGGGGTGTAGGCCAGAAGACCTGAACTGGTCACCAGGAACTGAGGCCTGCTCTTTTCTCTATTCACTCAAGGAACCCTTAAATCAGCTCTCTCTTGAACCAAACCTATTCAAAAGCTGTCTTTCCAACACACAAAACAATTTCCCTGAAGTTTAAAAGGCACAGGACAAACATACAACAATTTTCTAAGTGCTTCTCTTACAGTTGTTTTACTTCGATAAAACATGCTCTATTTAGAGGAAAATAGTAGTATAATATAAATTTGGGGTTAAAGACAAATAAAACAGTAGTGGTATTGTGCACCCAATTTTGCTTTGCCTGTAATATCCTGGTATGTTTAATATTGCTCAAATTGAAAGTGACTGTTTTTGTCACGACCCGCGGCGGTACTCATAGCCACTGCGGCTCGCTTCCTGTGCTCCCTGGCGTCCCGGCCGTCACCTTGACGACTGGGACGTTACTTCCGCCCAGTACCCGACTAAGGCAACGGTCGGACGCCTCTTCAGCACCGCGTCCCGGCAATGTAGGAAGCCGGGTACGTGCGCGCGAGCTCACTAGCTCTCATTTATTAGTTTCAGCCTGTGGGCTGAATTAGCTGTCATTAGCCTGCGTGTGTGTGTTTCTCAGGGACAAGCCCTGATTGGTCTCCCTGAGTATTTAAGGCAGTGAGGTCTGCAGCCTCACTGCCGGTTATAGCTTGCTGTTAAGTTTGTTGACCTGCTCCTGTTTCTTGTTGCTGTCCTCTGGATATTCTGTTGGATTTCCCGTGTTTTGACCCCCTGCTTGGATTTGGACCCTGCCTGGTTTCTTGTGACCCTGACTCTTCTGGTTTGTACTTTGGACCCTGCTACTTTGCCTGTGACCCCGACTTCTTTCGTGTTTACTGATTATCCTGCTTGCCTGTGACCCTTGACCTTGACTATCGTTTGACTACCCGCTGCTTTCTACCAGTCTCCTGGCCCGCCGCTGTGGTCCTGCATTACCAACCCACACTACACTTGGAGCTAAGTCCTGAGGGCATCCGAGTACTGGTGAGCGCGTCAAGCTCTAAGGGAAAGGCGGCTGCTATAGGCGAAGATCTCCGTCATCTACTTCTGTGGGTTGGTGATCAGGGCCAGCAACCTAACATCCATAAAATGTATTTTGTACAATTTAAAATACATTTTGATTAGTACGAAATTATATACATACTTTTGATTATAATATCATTTATAGTTTATTTTTTAATTGCTATTTAGTATTGTGAAGGAAGGAAAGTAAGTAAAAATTATGTATTTGTTAATTACAATAATAGTAATAGTCTGGATTTCATTTATTTCCATATTGATTCAATCAAAATATAGATCATGATTATTGTTGTCAGGGTCTAACTAGAATTCAATTTCTTCATTGATGTCCCAAACAAATTTGATTGGCAGATCCCTTAACTTCTCTTTTAGCATCTCATCTATCTTCTCATTTTGTGCCACAGTCATTTTATTTTTCCAGTCCCCGATAGTACCTGGAATAAAAGACAAATACCTGTTTTCCAAAACCATACTTGTAAGTCAATTGGTTGCTGATTTAAATGGATCCTGGTGCCTATGCGCATTTATGGTAGGGAGCCAAGACTCTGAGCGCAAATGGGACAGGGACAGATGTGAAGTACATGTTCTCTGTACGGTCATGGCCAAAAGTTTCACAAAGTTTTCTGCTCCAGTGTTTTTAGACCTTTTTGCTATGGTATACTAAAGTAAAATTACAAGCATTTCATAAGTGTCAAAGGTTTTTTATTGACAATTACATTAAGCTTATGCAAAAAGTCAATATTTACAGTGTTGACCCTTTTTGGCAAGGTGCTCCATCATGCTGGAAAAAGGAATTGTTTGTCACCAAACTGTTCGTGGATGGTTGGGAGAAGTTGCTCTTGGAGAGGATGTTTTGATACCATTTTTTATTCATGGCTGTGTTCTTAGCCAAAATTGTGATTGAGCCAACTCCCTTGGCTAAGAAGAAACCCCACACATGAATGGTCTCAGGATGCTTTACTGTTGGCATGACACCGGTCTGATGGTAGTGCTCACCTTTCCTTATCCGGACAACCATTTTTCCAGATGCCCCAAACAATCTGAAAGGGGATTCATCAGAGACAATTACTTTACCCCAGCCCTCAGCAGAGGACTACGGTACCTGTACCTGTTGCAGAATATCAGTCTATCCCTGATGATTTTCCTGGAGAGAAGAGGCTTCTTTGCTGGCCTTCTTGACACCAGGCTATCCTCCAAAAGTCTTCGCCTCACTGTGCGTGCAGATGTACATATACCTGCCTGCTGCCTTTCCTGAGCAACGTCTACACTGGTGGTGCCCCGATCCCGCTGCTGAGTCAACTTTAGGAGACGGACCTGGCGTTTTCTGGACATTCTTGGGTGCCCTGAAGCCTTCTTCACAAGTATTGAACCTCTCTCCTTGAAGTTCTTGATGATCCAATAAATGGTTGATTTAGGTGCAATCTTACTAGCAGCAATATCCTTGCTTGTGAAGCCCTTTTTGTGCAAAGCAATAATGACTGCACGTGTTTCCTTGCAGGTAACCATGGTTAACAGACGAAGATCAATGATTTCAAACACCACCATACTTTTAAAGCTCCCAGTCTGCTATTCTAACTCAATCATCATGACAGAGTGATCTCCAGCCTTGTGTTTGTCAGCACTGTCACCTGTGTTAACGAGAGAATCATCAGCTGATGTCAGTTGGTCCTTTTGTGGTAGGGCTGAAATGCAGTGGAAATGTTGTTTTTTGGATAAAGTTCATTGTCATGGGAAAGAGGGACTTTTAAATTAATTGCAATTCATCCTATCACTCTTCATGACATTCTGGAGTATATGCAAATTGCCATCATAAAAACTAAGGCAGCAGACTTTGTGAAAAATACTATTTGTGTCATTCTCAAAACATTTGGCCATGACTGTACAGCACTACGTAATATGATAGCACTATAAAAATAAATAATAAATAAACAATGTAGGCCTGATTCATCTTCGAACACAATGTGAACTTGCGTTTAAACAAATTGCAGGTAATTTGCATGCATGTACGCCCATATTCAAGTACAAGTGGATCTCAAGAAACATTTCCATTTGAATCTGGGTATAAGTACTCTCTCAAGCACGCACTTAGGGGGTTTCTGGTTGCCCAGAAACTCCCCACCCCAGCACTTGAATTGCATTTCCTCATGTATGTTTTTTCCAACAGCTTGGAAGTGGAGGAGCTGCTTGCGTCACATGAGCTGCACAGTGTACGGGCTGCAGTGAGATGAATGGCATTTCCGTACTGTCCGGTGACGCCTCCCCTCCCTAGCGTGTCTCTAAGGTGAGGTCTGATCCAGGTACCATACAGGACCCAAGGGACCCTTAAGGCATGGCACCATTCATAAAAGCAGTAGAGGATATATCTCAAAGTGAGTTAAGACTTTCATATTGGGTTTTTTTCTTGCGAGCTACAAATTGTCCTTTTTTAACTGAATCTCTCCTAGTAAGCATTTTCTAGTAAACAAGAATAAATCATTGCTGAAACTCATCTGCAACTTTTCCAAGTTAATGGTCATAGCAATTCAATTGCAGGTTAATACACTCTTGCTATTCATTGTTGGTCATTAGCTCACTAGACCCTAACCTCCCCCTGCAGCCAAACCTGAACATCTCACTGCAGCCAGACCATAACTTTCGTCTGTGTCCAGATCCTAATCTGCATAGTAGTCAGCAGGAAGACGGGTGTCAAAAAGTGATGATTCTCACTCCCTTTAGTGCAGCTAAGGTCACACAGAATGGTTTACACTGTTAGCCTCAGTCTTGTTATTATATAACATCTTACACTACTTATTTACAGTGAAACAATTTCAGTACAAAAAAGTGCAAGTTGCAGGCTTATTATGGCAAGCTTTTGTTTGCTTTGTCCCAAAATATGGACCCCCCCCCCCCCTCTAGAAATCCTGCATTTTCCACTAGTTCTGGCTATACGTTACTTGCTGTATGCAGACAAAGAGCACACTGCAGAATACGCACATGCACATGTGTAATATAAAGTCCCATTTGAACGTATGCCAAAAGAAAAAAGTCTATTAAATACATGAACAGCTGTTAATATAATGGGTAATACAAATGTTTTAATAATAAGTTTTATTTTTATTTTTTTAACATGAAATAAATAAATGAGGATGTTCGTAATGCATACTGTACGTAGAATGCATTTTTACAGTTTACAGTTTTTCTTATTGGCAAACACATATTCTGGCATGCATACGTGTTAGTTGGCACTTACACCTGCCCTGTAGCTGGTGCAAGTGATAAAAATACGTACCTAAGAGATGCCCAGAGTTTGAATCAGACAAATGTGCCCTTGCTGTACATTGCCTATGTGCATCCTCCCCTTCCCACCCCTTTTTCGCCCTTCAAATCGTATGCAGTCGGAAGTGGCGTTTGCATTTTGGACATGAATTGGATTCTTTTGAGTTCACTGGCGAAAGTCTACTTCTGAGCATGTGCAGAGCACTCTCATACAAGATACGGAACACAGCGGGACTTACGTTCTAAGATAAATCAAGCCCAGTTCCACTTTACCATAATACATTACATTGACTCATTTTATAAAACTATCTGCTGTGCATTTAGGAAATGGGACAGCAAGCATTGAGTAATAAAGAGCTGGTGATCCAATGCAGTGTTATTGCTACAATTTTGATCTTAGCACAACCAGAGAATTGCACTCTCTCTGCTCTTGGTTAGTTAGTTAAAGCATATATTGGGATTTTTTTTTCACTCTCCCAATCCTAATTCCTTTTTTTGAGGTTGATTGGGCTGTGAGAGAATTGAAAGCTGAACATAATAGTAGAAGGCAGTATATATGATGTTATATGACTTAAGGCTATGGTAAGTCAATAATGCACAAGATGACACCCAACCCCATTTCAAATTAGCTGGAACCTCAATTATTTTAGGTTAAATGCTATCAACTGTTGTAAGAATATACTTAAACTCGTACTGTGAGGATTAAACCTTGATTCTTTTGTTGTATGAGTTTATGCTGGTTGTTATTACATAGCTATGATAATGTCATTACCGTCTTTTATAAGAAGGTTCTTCTTACACCATTATTTATAGTAGAGGGTTCTTAGACACCTTCTCACTGACATAACTATAATTATATATGATTGCACTGTGTGGGAACTCTCCAAGCCCTTCACCAAGTAATTCATAACATATTTTACAGCAATGAAAATTTAGCATAGAGAACTGTTACATTTAAAATAGTTGGATGCACATTAAATTTATGTCTCTCAATCTCTGGCTGTATCCATGCTGGAGAGTCTGTTGTTGTGGATGCATGGATTAGAGATGGTCACTGACCCCCGTGTTTTGTTTTTGTTTTTGTTTTTGGATCTTGATTACCTTCGTATTTTGGTTTTGCAAAACCGCCCTTGCGTGTTTTGGTTTTGTTTTGCAATTTTGTTTAAAAATCAATGTTTTTGTGCATAAAATAACCTAATTTAGTGCTCCACCTGTTTCTTGGATAAGTAAGGTAATTCTAAAGCTAATAAATTAGGAAGAATATTACACCCTCCACTTGAAGTTGAAAGAAAAAAAGCAGCCTGCATAGACTGTGGAATTAGAAAGTAAAAATAAATGGACCACGGTAGTTTGGTGGCTATCTGCATCAGACCCCCTCTCCACTAGGAGTAAAATAGTAAACTATTCAGCCGTTATAGAGTCTAGAATATAAATAAAAATTGAGAAAGGCAATTTGGTATCTGTCTGCATCATAATCATCAACATCATCATTAATGCCCTCGTCGCCTACACAAATCTCTCTACTCATCCTCTTCTAATTCAAAAGTGGCATCCTCAATTGGTGTATCACCGACTACACTCGGGCTGTTAAGGCACACATCAGCAGAACTGCTGAAAGGAACCTTCTTTATGGGTACACTGTCACTAACAGAATGCTCATGATTAGACATACCACTGGTGGATGGACTCTCCCCAGGGATTGGTGTCATTTCTGATTCAGAGCATACATTATCCTCTAATGCCTTACTGTTTTCTTGCAGCTCGGCTTTGACGCGTAACAGTAGTTGTGCACCACTTGTAGGCTCAGTAACATTTTTGGATCTGCCACTAATAGAGAAAGGCGAAGGCCTCATTCTCTCTTTGCCACTGCGTGTGTAGAATGGCATGTTGGCATTTTTTTTTTTTATTGGCACTTAACTTTTCCTCAGTTACACTTCTTTTTCGCTTCAACACAGTATTTTTTTTTTTTTTTTTGACTGATTTCAAAACACTGTGTACTTTGACATCGCTTTTCCCAGATGACGTACTGGGAACACTACCATCAGGACTGGTGACAGAACCTGGTTGCTCATTCTGCTCATATGTGGACTGCTTTGAATCCATTCTCAGCCCAAAGAACTTGTAGTGCTAAAAATTATTTGGTAGATACTGCTGACAAATATGACTTTTGACAGCCAGAAATATTTATGCACAATTATGGGGGACACCCCAAAAGCACTTGGGAGTGCTAAAAATAATTTGGTATATACTGCTGACAAATATGACTTTTGACAGCCAGAAATATTTATGCACAATTATGTGGGACACCCCCAAAAGCACTGGGGAGTGCTAAATATTATTTGGTAGATACTGCTGACAGATAGTAATTTTGACAGCCAGAATTATTTAGGCAAAATAATGGGGGACACCCAAAAAGCACTTTGGGAAAAATATTGGAAAAAAAAAACTCCCCTATCCTCCTCTCCTCTCTAGCGATTTTTGCACAATTGGAATCAGAATATTGTATTCTCTGTCCCTGCTCTAATCAGCCTGTGACTACACCCTGCTCTCTCTCTTTGTCAAATGGCGATGGATTGCTGTGGAGGCGTGTATTTATAATCTTTAAGTATCGCGAGAACCGAGCCCCGAGATCCGACGATGTCACAATGACGTTCAGCCTCGATTTGGATTCCGAGCGGTCGGGAGAGTACTGAGCCTGCTCGGCTCGGTACTCGGATAGGCAAAGTTCAGGTGGGTTCGGTTCTCGGGGAACCGAGCCCACCCATCTCTAGCATGGATGAACAATAGGGTAAGCAGGCAGCAGTTTTCAGATCTCTACCCAGAATGCTACGGTTGAAGTTAGTTCTTCAATAATTGGTTCTTTGGGATAATGCTGATTTTTACTGTTAATCCAGATCTAGAGAGCCTCCTAATACTTATTTGGTGGAACAACGCCTGGATTCTACTGTATGCTTAAAAGTTATATTGGATAGCAAAACACTGATTTTTAATTTATATTGGATAGCAAAACACTGATTTTTAATTGATCACCTGTTTTCTGATTCTGTAATTACTTTGTCCTTCCTAGACATGCCTAAATATTCCTACTGAACCAATCTATCTCTATTTCGTCTATCCAAGCTCATAATAAGCTATAACGCATTGCAGTTAATAAGGGAATACATGTTCATGTAAAAGAGAGGGGGTTTTGATCTCACAGCAGTTATCTGTTTTTTGTTTTATCAAATTTTGAAAACATTGAAATTCCTAACAAACAGGGTGACTTACACACAGTACTTGTAGGTGTAGACAGAGCCACAATTATGACACAAATGCTGCCTATGGGCATATGCTATTTATGTATCATCCTCAGAGAAATAGTCAGAATATTTATTAAATTCTGCCATTATATTCACATGACTTCATTTGTGAACTGCAGACCTATTAACTTTTCACCTAGGAATTCAGTGAAGCATATATTTACTATCTATCACCAATGCAGAAACTATAATTTAGCATTAGCATTTTTTTAATAATTTTCTATATTTTTCTACCACATCAAATACTAAAGAAGTGTACTATAAACGTGTTAGTATTTGTTAGTCTTTGTCTCATTTACCTTTGCGAAGAAATTCTCCTTTACTTTGGTCTATAATGTCATTTGGCAGAAATTTATAATTGGCTAGTGGATCTTGTTTCATATTGTTAAATGTTGCTTTGTCCACAATTCTGTTTACTGCTTGGTCATCAAGCTTGATGTCCACAAATTGACATATTTTCAGAACAGCAGATCGCAGATCCTAGAAAAATGGTTTAGCTATATTTGATTAAAAGGCTTTCTACTAAAAAAAAAATAAAAAAAAATAAAGGACAACATGATTTGCTTAATGTCATTTCATGTGATAACAAATTTTTAAATAAGAAGTACATTTTCAGTTTTGTGCGGAGAGCTAAAGGATTTAAAATAAAAAACAAAAGAATAATTACCTTCCAGGCTTTGTTCACTGTGTATGCCAGAGTCCCCAATGGCTGCAATGGTCCCACACCGCAGTCATATGCTTCCTGCTCTGCCTCAAACAGGCTGAAAGAGGAGGTTGTCGATGCTCCTCCTTTATAAGCTAACCATTTGCATGACACCCTATCAGCTTTAGTATTAGAAATTAGAGATGAGCGCACTCGGATTTCTGAAATCCGAGCCCACCCGAACGTTGCCGATCCGAGTCGGATCCGAGACAGATCTGGGTATTGGCGCCAAATTCAAATCTGAAACTGAGGCTCTGACTCATAATCCCGTTGTCGGATCTCGCGATACTCGGATCCTATAAATTCCCCGCTAGTCGCCGCCATCTTCACTCGGGCATTGATCAGGGTAGAGGGAGGGTGTGTTATTTGGTCCTCTGTCCTGGTAGATCTCGTGCTGTGCTGTTTAGTTCTGTGCTGTGCTGTTTAGTTCTGTGCTGTGCTGTGTTCTGCAGTATCAGTCCAGTGGTGCTGTGTGCTGTGCTCTGTCCTTCTGAGGTCAGTGGTGCTGCTGGGTCCTGTGCTGTGTCCTGTTCAGTCCAGTGGTGCTGTGTCCTGTGCTCTGTGCTTCTAAGGGTATAGTTATTTCCCCAATATTCCCCTGTGTTTAAAAAAATACCAAAAACTAATTTAATTTTTTTTTAATTACCACAAAATTTGCACAACCAATCCTGCAGTATAAGCCCATTGGTACTGCAATATTACCAAGTTCACACATTCAGCAGTAAAAGTCCAGTGGTACTGCAATATTACCAAGTTCACACATTCAGCAGTAAAAGTCCAGTGGTACTGCAATATTACAAAGTTCACACATTCTGCAGTATCAGTCCAGTGGTGCTGTGTCCTGTGCTCTGTCCTGCTGAGTTCCGTAGTGCTGCTGGGTTCTGTGCTGTGTCCTGTTCAGTTCAGTGGTGCTGTGTCCTGTGCTCTGTGCTTCTAAGGGCATAGTTATTTCCCCATTATTCCCAAGTTTTTAAAAAATAAAAAAAAAGTAAAAAATAAATAAATAAATAAAATATAATTATAACCAAATTTACAAAACCAATCCAGCAGTATAAGCCCATTGGTACTGCAATATTACCAAGTTCACACATTCAGCAGTAAAAGTCCAGTGGTACTGCAATATTACAAAGTTCACACATTCTGCAGTATCAGTCCAGTGGTGCTGTGTCCTGTGCTCTGTCCTGCTGAGTTCCGTAGTGCTGCTGGGTCCTGTGCTGTGTCCTGTTCAGTCCAGTGGTGCTGTGTCCTGTGCTCTGTGCTTCTAAGGGCATAGTTATTTCCCCATTATTCCCAAGTTTTTAAAAAATAAAAAAAAAATTATAAAAAATATTAAAATAATTTTTTTTAAAAAAAAGTAATTATAACCAAATTTGCAAAACCAATCCAGCAGTATAAGTCCATTGGTACTGCAATATTACCAAGTTCACACATTCTGCAGTATCTTGAGCTACATATAATGGAGACCAAAAATTTGGAGGATAAAGTAGGGAAAGATCAAGACCCACTTCCTCCTAATGCTGAAGCTGCTGCCACTAGTCATGACATAGACGATGAAATGCCATCAACGTCGTCTTCCAAGCCCGATGCCCAATCTCGTAGTACCGGGCATGTAAAATCCAAAAAGCCCAAGTTAAGAAAAAGTAGCAAAAAGAGAAACTTAAAATCATCTGAGGAGAAACGTAAAGTTGCCAATATGCCATTTACGACACGGAGTGGCAAGGAACGGCTTAGGCCCTGGCCCGTGTTCATGACTAGTGGTTCAGCTTCAGCTTCACCCACGGATCTTATCCCTCCTCCTCCTCCCCCCCCCTCCAAAAAATTGAAGAGAGTTATGCTGTCAGCAACAAAACAGCAAACAACTCTGCCATCTAAAGAGAAATTATCACAAATCCTCAAGGCGAGTCCAAGGGTGTTGGTGGTTGTCAAGCCTGACCTTCCCATCACTGTACGGGAAGAGGTGGCTCGGGAGGAGCCTATTGATGATGTAGCTGGCGCTGTGGAGGAACTTGATGATGAGGATGGTGATGTGGTTATTGTAAATGAGGCACCAGGGGGGGAAACAGCTGATGTCCATGGGATGAAAAAGCCCATCGTCATGCCTGGTCAGAAGACCAAAAAATGCACCTCTTCGGTCTGGAGTTATTATTTTTATCCAAATCCAGACAACCAATGTATGGCCATATGTAGCTTATGTAAAGCTCAAATAAGCAGGGGTAAGGATCTTGCCCACCTAGGGACATCCTCCCTTATAAGTCACCTGAATAACCTTCATAGTTCAGTGGTTAGTTCAGGAACTGGGGCTAGGACCCTCATCGGTACAGGGACACCTAAATCCCGTGGTCCAGTTGGATACACACCAGCAACACCCTCCTCGTCAACTTCCTCCACAATCTCCATCAGATTCAGTCCTGCAGCCCAAGTCAGCAGCCAGACTGTGTCCTCCTCAATACGGGATTCATCCGAGGAATCCTGCAGCGGTACGCCTACTACTGCCACTGCTGCTGTTGCTGCTGTTAGTCGGTCATCTTCCCAGAGGGGAAGTCGTAAGACCGCTAAGTCTTTCACAAATTAATTGACCGTCCAACAGTCGTTTGCCATGACCACCAAATACGATAGTAGTCACCCTATTGCAAAGCGTATAACTGCGGCTGTAACTGCAATGTTGGTGTTAGACGTGCGCCCGGTGTCCGCCATCAGTGGAGTGGGATTTAGAGGGTTGATGGAGGTATTGTGTCCCCGGTACCAAATCCCGTCGAGATTCCACTTCACTAGGCAGGCGATACCAAAAATGTACAGAGAAGTACGATCAAGTGTCCTCAGTGCTCTAAAAAATGCGGTTGTACCCACTGTCCACTTAACCACGGACATGTGGACAAGTGGTTCTGGGCAAACGAAGGACTATATGACTGTGACAGCCCACTGGGTAGATGCATCCCCTTCCGCAGCAACAGCAACAGCTGCATCAGTAGCAGCATCTACAAAATGGCTGCTCGTGCAAAGGCAGGCAACATTGTGTATTACAGGCTTTAATAAGAGGCACAACGCTGACAACATATTAGAGAAACTGAGGGAAATTATCTCCCAGTGGTTTACCCCACTTAGACTCTCATGGGGATTTGTGGTGTCAGACAATGCCAGTAACATTGTGCGGGCATTAAATATGGGCAATTTCCAGCACGTCCCATGTTTTGCCCACACCATTAATTTGGTGGTGCAGCATTATCTCAAGAGGGATAGGGGTGTGCAGGAGATGCTTGTGGTGGCGCCCAAAATTGCTGGACACTTTCTGCATTCAGCCAGTGCCTACCGCAGACTAGAGGCACATCAAAAAAGCATGAACCTGCCCTGCCATCACCTCAAACAAGAGGTTGTGACACGCTGGAACTCCACCCTCTATATGCTGCAGAGGATGGAGGAGCAGAAAAAGGCCATTCAGGCCTACACAGCCACCTACGACATAGGCAAAGGAGTGGGGATGCGCCTCAGTCAAGCGCAGTGGAGACTGATTTCCGTGTTGTGCAAGGTTCTGCAGCCATTTGAACTTGCCACACGAGAAGTCAGTTCCGACACTGCCAGCTTGAGTCAGGTCATTCCCCTGATCAGGCTGTTGCAGAAGTAGCTGGAGAAAGTGAGGGAGGAGCTGGTAAGCCATTGCGATTACACCAAGCATGTAGCTCTTTTGGATGTAGCCCTTCGTACGCTTTGCCAGGATCAGAGGGTGGTCACTCTTTTAAAGTCAGAGGAAACATTCTGGCCACCGTGCTTGATCCTCGGTTTAAAGCGTATGTTGTGTCTCTGTTTCCGGCGGACACAAGTCTACAGCGGTGCAAAGACCTGCTGGTCAGGAGATTGTCCTCTGAAGAGGACCGTGACATGCCAACAGCTCCACCCTCATTTTCTTCCACATCTATGGCTGCGAGGAAAAAGCTCAGTTTTCCCAAAAGAGGCGCTGGCGGGGATGCTGATAACATCTGGTCCGGACTGAAGGACCTGCCAACCATTGCAGACATGTCTACTCTCGCTGCATTGGATGCTGTCACAATAGAAAAAATTGTGGATGATTACTTTGCTGACACCATCCAAGTAGACATGTCAGACAGTCCATATTGTTACTGGCAGGAAAAAAAGGCAGTTTGGAAGCCCCTGTACAAACTGGCTCTATTTTACCTGAGTTGTCCCCCCTCCAGTGTGTACTCGGAAAGAGTTTTTAGTGCAGCGGGGAACCTGGTCAGTGAGCGGCGAAGGAGGTTGCTTCCTCACAACGTTGAAAAAATGATGTTTATAAAAATGAATAATCAATTCCTCAATGAAGTACAGCACTGCCCTCCAGATACTACAGAGGGACCTGTGGTTGTGGAGTCCAGCGGGGACGAATTGATAATGTGTGATGAGGAGGAAGTACACACTGTAGGGGGAGAGGAATCAGAGGTTGAGGATGAGGACGACATCTTGCCTCAGTAGAGCCTGTTTAGTCTGTACAGGGAGAGATGAATAGCTTTTTTGGTGTGGGGGCCCAAACAAACCAATCATTTCAGCCAAAGTTGTTTGGTAGGCCCTGTCGCTGAAATGATTAGTTTGTTAAAGTGTGCATGTCCTATTTCAACAACATAAGGGTGGGTGTGAGGGCCCAAGGACAATTCCATCTTGGAACTTTTTTTTTTGCATTATATGACCAATCAACAGTCGTTTGCCATGTTCAAAAAGTAAAACCAAATTTAAACAAATTCAAGAAATTAAACCAAAAGTAAAATGCCCTGTCATAATTTAAAACAAGAGGTATTGACATGCTCTAAAACTACTGTATTGTTGTTTATATTTTATAAACACTACACTTGAAAGCTTGAGTCTTTCAATAAAAAAGTAACTGTCCATTGCACGAATATTTGCAACAGGGACAATTTTAGGGTTAAGAAAGTCAACTAATAACACTTCGACGCTGTCTGTCTTTATAAACACTACACTTGGAAGTTGGAGGAGGTATTGTGGCCCCGGCACCAAATTTACTACCGGGGCCACTCCACTGTGCAGTCCATATTTAGGTGTATCAGATATTAAACAACGGTGACAGTTGATGCCCAATTTTTTAATTATATTGTGGCCTCGGTACCAAATTGTGTACCGGGGCCACCACACTACGCAGTCCATACCCTTTTTTGGTGGAATTCTGACCCGTGGAGGGTTTTTTAATTATATTGTGGCCTCGGTACCAAATTGTGTACCGGGGCCACCACACTACGCAGTCCATACCCTTTTTTGGTGGAATTCTGACCCGTGGAGGGTTTTTTAATTATATTGTGGCCTCGGTACCAAATTGTGTACCGGGGCCACCACACTACGCAGTCAAGATAGATAGATGCGTATCATAGATAAAGTACATTCAGTGGTGTGGGGCAAATTGAAAAATATTCAAAATGCACTGACATTATCAAAAACAAGAGGTTGTCACACGCTGAAACTCCAACATGTATATGATGGAGAGGATGGAGGAGCAGCCGTATGTGCAGTGTAATGCAGACCTGTTGAAGGTTTTTTATATATTTTATTGTGGTGCCCAGTGGCCAGTCCTCTACGCAGTCCAGATACTATTTTTGGGTGTAATTCTGACCTGTTGAAGGTTTTCTATATATTATATTGTGGTGGCCAGTGGCCAGTCCTCTATGCAGTCCAGATACTATTTTTGGGTGTAATTCTGACCTGTTGAAGGTTTTCTATATATTATATTGTGGTGGCCAGTGGCCAGTCCAGATACTATTTTTGGGTGTAATTCTGACCTGTTGAAGGTTTTCTATATATTTTTTATTGTGGTGCCCAGTGCCCACTACTCTACGCAGTCCAGATACTATTTTTGGGTGTAATTCAGACCTGTTGAAGGTTTTCTATATATTTTTTATTGTGGTGCCCAGTGCCCACTCCTCTACGCAGTCCAGGTACATTTATTGGTGCGAATCATAAAAGTTCAGGGTTTTTAATATATATTGTGGTGACCCACTCCTCTACGCAGTCCAGGTACATTTATTGGTGCGAATCATACAAGTTGATGGTTTTCTTATTATATATATTGTGGTGACCCACTCCTCTACGCAGTCCAGATACATTTATTGCTGCGAATCATAAAAGTTTAGGGTTTTTAATATATATTGTGGTGACCCACTCCTCTACGCAGTCCAGGTACATTTATTGGTGCGAATCATACAAGTTCAGGGTTTTTAATATATATTGTGGTGACCCACTCCTCTACGCAGTCCAGGTACATTTATTGGTGCGAATCATACAAGTTGATGGTTTTCTTATTATATATATTGTGGTGACCCACTCCTCTACGCAGTCCAGGTACATTTATTGCTGCGAATCATACAAGTTGATGGTTTTCTTATTATATATATTGTGGTGACCCACTCCTCTACGCAGTCCAGATACATTTATTGCTGCGAATCATAAAAGTTCAGGGTTTTTAATATATATTGTGGTGACCCACTCCTCTACGCAGTCCAGGTACATTTATTGGTGCGAATCATACAAGTTCAGGGTTTTTAATATATATTGTGGTGACCCACTCCTCTACGCAGTCCAAGTACATTTATTGGTGCGAATCATACAAGTTGATGGTTTTCTTATTATATATATTGTGGTGACCCACTCCTCTACGCAGTCCAGGTACATTTATTGGTGCGAATCATACAAGTTGATGGTTTTCTTATTATATATATTGTGGTGACCCACTCCTCTACGCAGTCCAGATACATTTATTGCTGCGAATCATACAAGTTCAGGGTTTTTAATATATATTGTGGTGACCCACTCCTCTACGCAGTCCAGGTACATTTATTGGTGCGAATCTTACAAGTTGATGGTTTTCTTATTATATATATTGTGGTGACCCACTCCTCTACGCAGTCCAGATACAGTTAATGGTGCGAATCATACAAGTTCAGGGTTTTTAATATATATTGTGGTGACCCACTCCTCTAAGCAGTCCAGGTACATTTATTGGTGTGAATCATACAAGTTCAGGGTTTTTAATATATATTGTGGTGACCCACTCCTCTACGCAGTCCAGGTATTTTATTCGGTGCGATTTATACCAGTTGATGGTTTTCTTATTATATTGTGGGGACCACTCCACTACGCAGTCCAGAAAGATACCTCGTTGCAACGTTTTGGACTAATAACTATATTTTGAGGTGTTCA
The DNA here is from genome assembly GCA_036250195.1 of Mixophyes australis. NCBI lineage: Eukaryota > Metazoa > Chordata > Amphibia > Anura > Limnodynastidae > Mixophyes > Mixophyes australis. The sequence continues at coordinate 202,989,671 of JAVHZZ010000003.1, forward strand.
GAATACACTGTAAATTAGTGGAAATGCTTGTTATGGAACGTTATTGAGGTTAATAATAGCGTAGGAGTGAAAATAAGCCCAAAAACTTGATTTTTAAACTTTTTATGTTTTTTTCAAAAAAAAATCCGAATCCAAAACCTTAAATCCGAACCGAGACCTTTCGTCAAGTGTTTTGCGAGACAAATCCGAACCCCAAAAATAATGAAAATCCGGATCCAAAACACAAAACACGAGACCTCAAAAGTCGCCGGTGCACATCCCTATTAGAAATTGTAGGTTGTCAATAGCTGAAAAGTTGTAGGACATTTCCTGTGAAATAGAACGTGATATTGTTTTCTTGTTTTTTTTTATTGGATCAGCACAGGGGAGAAAAAATCCTCAGAAGCCAGTTCTGGTCACTCTTTACACCTTATCCGATTTATCAGAAAAGTCTTTCTGTAGTTTTACTGTCAACAACTTTTTAAATAAATATTGTTATGATAGTATAAAAAATTATAAGAGCAGACAACACAGTGGTAAATTAAAGGAAGAAGTGTGGAAGTATGTAAGGAAGCTCTTTTCTGGGTTTACTTTACAAGAAAAGAACTTCTATTAGGAAAGTATATGCATAGAACATTGTGATGTATATTAATTAAAATGATACCTCTATTTCAAATTTTAATGAAATGGTATATATTGCTAAAATTGTGGTCTTTGTTTAGTCCAGGCAAAATATGCTTCAAACAAATCAAATTGAAATAAGTAGAAAAGGTACAATAATACATATATTTTTTTAAAAAAAATTAAATTTACCTATAGCAGAAATATGCCTCATGTAATATAGTAAGAAAGAAACAGAGTTAACTGGCAGTTCTTATGTTGTTTTAAAAACTTAAGAAAAACCTTTCAATACCCTTGAAATTTTCTTGTCAAGCCGAGTCCTACATGGTCTTTCCATTATTCCAGGCCTGCCCATATAAGTAATAAAGGAACACCTAGCAGTGCCAGCCAGTTGCCTTGCACATGCTCTGCTCCTGCATTAAAGCTATACACCCACTGGTGTTTGAAGTACGTTTTTGTAATGCAAGTAAAAATGCATAACAAACACAAACGTGCTTGTCATGCATTTTAGAGATGATTGTATGATTTTCAATACTTTTAAATGTGGCAAATTCATGGGAATGGAACAAATAGCATTGGGAAAATCAACATTACAATGCAACTGAAAAAGCAAATGGGTATGGTAACACTAAGAACAGTGGTTTTTAATGATCTGTTTACATGCATTTTAGCTGCTTTAAAAAACTTGTATAATGCATAATTCAAACACCAGTAGGAATGTTGCAACCTGATATTCTCTCTAAACACAATACTGTGTTAGGAATAAAAATAAAAAAAAATACAAAAATGCTATGAAAGTACCAAGTTTCACTATATTGCCCTTTAAACCTTTGTGCAGTTTTACACTATGTTTCCCAGTGTTTGATTTAGAATCATATCACTTCCTTACCTTGATCATCTCCTCATAAGAAAAAAACAAACAATTAAATTCCTCCTTGTGGGTATACCATCCCCTGACATGATCAAACCACAAGCCAGCATATACTATAAAGAAGACCAAATAAAGTGTCAATAGACAGCACTTGGTTGCAAGAAAGCTATCACTTAAATTAATAGAAAATGTATTAGGTGACTTTAGTAAGATTGATAGGGCACCCATTTTACTTCACTAGGTGTATCACTTGGAGTTCACAATGTTAAGATAAAACATAATTTTACTTATCTAAGTTGTTGTTGTGTTCCCATAAACCACAAAGGTCCCTGAAGCCTTCAATATCCATTGTCAGTCTCCTCTATGTTTACTAGGCTGATATGCTGCCTTGGTCATAGGAGAGAGGCATTACAACCCTGCTGTGTGATGTAATTAGAGATGCTCAGGCTCGGTTCCCCGAGAACCGAACACACCCGAACTTAGCAGATCCGCTCGGTACTTTCGCGCAATTTCGGAATTGAATCGAGGCAAAACGTCATTGTTACATCATCGGACCTCACAAGTTTTGGATTCTATAAGTACCGCCCTTCACAGCGGTTCAGCGCCATTTCACAGAGGGACACAGAAGGGGTCGCACAGTCTGTAGAGCAGTTGGGCAGCGTCATAGGTAGAATAGAAAGAGGAGGGGTAGCAGTGTTCTTCAAAGTCTACAGTGACATTCAGGAGAGCTCCATTGCTAATTATCATTGCTGAAATACAAATACTAGGGTTGGCAGGCTTGGTCTTCTGAATTTGCAGTCAAATTGTACGGTGTTATATAGGTTACACACAAAGAGAAGGACTCCATTGCACCATTGCTAATTGTCATTGCTGAAATACAAATACTAGGGCTGGCAGGCTTGGTGTAAATCTGCAGTTAAATTGTACAGTGTTGTATAGGTAACCCACAAAGAGAAGAGCTCAATTGCTAATTGTCATTGCTGAAATATAAATACTAGGCTGGCAGGCTTGGTCTAAATCTGCAGTCAAATTGTACGGTGTTATATAGGTTACACACAAAGAGGAGAGCACCATTGTTCCATTGCTAATTGTCATTGCTGAAATACAAATACTAGGGCTGGCAGGCTTGGTGTAAATCTGCGGTCAAATTGTACGGTGCTATTTTGGTTACACAAAAAGAGGAGAGCTCCATTGCCAGTTGTCATTGCTGAAATACAAATACTAGGGCTGGCAGGCCTGGTCTTCTAAATCTGCAGTTACATTTTACTGTACCAAAGCTCACTCAGAAACAGGAGAGGTGGCAGGGTTCAGTGCTGGAACAGAAATTGTAATAATAAGGCTGTCAGTGTTCTTAAAAGTCTCCAGTGACATTTTACTGTGCCACAGCTATAGCAGGGGTGGCATTGTTTTTGTCACTCTCCAGTCTCGGTCATGATGATACTAATCCCACTACCTCATGTGCTAAGTTCAAGTGCATAGTGGTTTTAAGTCAGGTAAACAAAAATGTAAATAAAAATCTTGTACCTTTTGTAAAGAAAAAAACACCTCTTTAATAAAGGTGAAAACTTACTGTAGAAAAACATTCAATTGCCAACATGCCATTCTACCCAAAATATTCCCAAGCATACCAGCATCAGCTAGCTCCTTTCTCTCAGCTAGATCTCAGCATCTGCAATCTACACTGTCATCATATTCACCCTCATCAGTGTTTACATCATCCTCAAACAATACTTATTCATCCCCGCTGGAATCCACCATCACAGAAGTCTGTCTACTTTGATGTAATTGCTGGTAATGGCCTTCCTCATGGAATTTGTAGTTCATTTTATGGAAGAGCTGTCTCAATATTTGGGTAATTCTTTTAGAGCAGACCAAATGTCAAAATGTTGTGCTTGACTCACCTGCTTAACCACTGGGTGTCTTGGGAAAGCTACGTTTTTTCCTATCCGCAATTTCCAGAGAAACTGAAGAAGGATACGTCATTGTGACATGTACCACTTGAGCTTGCAGACCAGGAGCTCATTGCATCTCTTGAGATCTGAGTCAGTTGGAAAGAATGAAAAGACATAGCTCTTAAATCTAGGAATGAGCACAGTTGCCAAAATGTAATGATGTAATGATGTTGACAACTCTTGGATCCTGGCGCAGCGAATAAAGTACTTAATCTACAAGTCCAACATAATTAGCGGAATTGGTTTCTTTCATTTCCTCCTTCAATTTCTCTTACTGCTTTTCAAAAAGTCTAATTAGGGGAATCACTTGACTCAAGCTAACAGTGTCTGCACTCTCTTCACAGGTGACTACTTCGAGTGGTTTCAGCACCTTGCACAACACGGGAGGAATTCTCCACTGCGCTGGACTAAAGTACATTTCCCCTAAATACTATTCTTCTTGCAGCTGCTGCATTCTCTTACATGCTGTTGCAGAATCCCGAAAATGACTCTAAATATTTCGGGACAGAGCCAGCAGATCCTGCATGTCATTGTCATTTTTTAAAAAGTTCTGTACCGGCAAATTACGTAACTTACTTACCTCTTATGTATGGAAAGGGAAACCTCCTAAACTAGCTTATTCAATTATGGCACGCTCAAAAAAGACTGGGGGCTTAGCCTTGCCGGACTTCGTCAAATACCAGGACGTGGCCATCTTAGCTTAGCTCCGAGACTGGTCTCTCCCGGGCTCCCTTAAATCCTGGGTCGACTTGGAGACAGAGCTCAATAGTACATTCCCACTGGCTGACCGTCTCTGGATTCCTAGGTTCTGGAGACCCCCCCAGGCTATCCTCCCACGTCTCACGTGTGATGCACTGACAACCTGGGACAAATTCCTAAAAGCCTCTAACCTTGTCACCCTCCCTACCTCTAATCTTTCCCTCCTTGCAGTATCGAAACTTATTCCCAACCTAAATCTCTCTCTGTGGTATTTAAGGGGCATCACTAATCTGAAACTGCTCTATTCTGACTCAGAGCTATTACCCTTCTCTAAATTGAGGGACAAATTCCACATTCCTAACCAAGATTTTTATAAGTACCTCCAGGTTAGGCATTGGGCTACATTCCGTGCACCCAGGGGGCTCCTCCCTACAAAAACCCACCAGCTCTCTTTTTATCTAGACTTTCAACTGGCAGTAGCAAAGCGGGTATATCCTTCTGATACACCCACCTCAACACAAGTCAGCACCCGATAAAAGCCTCTTTCCAGCTAGCCTGGGAGAGGGATATTGGCCAGGAATTTAACTCGGATCAGTGGGACAAAATCTACCAAAATGCCCACAGGATGTCGAGGTGTTTGAATCACTCGGAGATGCTTTACAAGTTACTTTACAGACTCTACATGGCCCCCGATAGGTTGCAAAAGATATGGCCAGATCAGTCTAGGAGCTGTTGGTGTGGATGTGGAGAAATAGGGGATATTTGTCATGTTTTTTGAAGTTGTCCAGTGGTTAGAGACCTTTGGTCAGAGGTGTACGCCTTAATTTCTAAAGTTATTCGAACTCCGATCCCTAGCACACCAGAAGTTGCTCTCTTACATTTCTTTCCCCCACAAGTGCTATTGGGGGATCTGTATGTCATAGGCCACATTTTTATAGCTACCCGGGCGGTGATTGCCCAAGCCTGGAAATCAGCTACGCTGCCCTCCATAGTCAAGATAATTTCTAAGGTTCAGTTAAGCTGTGACATGGAAACGCTGGGAGTACCTTACTCTTCCTCTGCCTCCTGTCCCCACATCTTATGGTTTGAATGGAATGGATATGTAGCCAAATCCTCAGCCCTGCCCGCCTCTGGGGGAACCCCAAGTAACTCCCCACAGTAAAATCAAAGGGCTACCATATTTGTTGTTGCTCAAACGATTTGTAAAATCTGTAAAATGTTGAGTGGTACTGTTTCATGCTATTAATTCATATTCTACCCCTCCCCTTGACCCCCCTCTTCTCCCTTGTAATTTACAATGTATGTTTTTCTGTTTTTTTTTTCTTGTACCATGTAACCAAAAGGAAAAACTTTAATAAAATCATTGCAAAAAAGAAGTTCTGTACCACCAAGTTGATTGTGTGAGCAAAACAGGGAATCTGATGGAATTCCTCCCGCTGTAATGCTCTAACAATATTGGTGGCATTATCAGAAATCACATATCCTCAGGAAAGTCCAAGCAGTATAAGCCATGTTTCAATGACATGTTGCAAACAGGTTGTCAGTGGTATTACCTCTGACCTGCGCCTTATCTCATCTCTATTAACCACCTCTCACTCCTGCCTTCAAGATTTCTCCTGTGCTGCTTCCCACTTATGGAATTCCCTACCACGCTCAATCAGACTTTCCCACAGCCTTCAAATCTTTAGATGCTCTTTGAAAACCCATCTCTTTTTTAGAGGTGACCTTATCCTCGATAACACTATTCACACTAATGCACCCTCACAAGTATCCCAATCTCCACTATGAGCCACATTCGCTCCTCTTGTTTCAGCTCTGCCCTCTTCCCTTTAGAATGTAAGTTCTCCAATGAGCAGTGTCCTCAATACCCTTTGTTTTCATATCTCCTTTCATTTTGCCTGCCTTGTCTGTTCTTGTTTTACATATGTCTACAAATGGCTAGACAACTTCCCTACTGTATGTCCTTGTCTTCCCTACTGTACGGCGCTGTGGAGCACTGTGGTGCCTTACAAATCTACGTTAATAATAATAATAATAATATGCCTCTTAGTGAAGCAGATGATACACAGAGTAGCCTGTCTCTGAAAAATGTGACGTACTTGGGTACATGCTGCTGCTGTTCCTGCTGGTGAAGGCGAATCACCAACCCAGTGGGCTGTCACAGTCATATAATCTTTAGTTTTCCCAGTTCTGCTTGTTCACATATCTGTGGTTAAGAGTACAGTGGGTAGAATGGCATTTTGTAGCCCAATAATTAAATTTTTACGAACCTTCTGGTATAGGTGAGGAATAGCTTTTCTAGTGAAATGGTGTTGTGATGGAATTTGGTAACGGGCACACAAGACCTCAAGTAATTGTCTAAAACCAGCTGCAGGGTGACAGCTTTCATACTTGGATTGTTTAACAGTCAATTGTTGTAAACCACTAGTAGTCTTCTTGGTCTGCTTCTGGGTTGAAGATTCACCCCCAGCAGCAGGAGCAGCAGCAGTGGGCCTAACGCTCAAGGATTCTTGTGAGGAGTCCTGGATAGGGGAGGAGTCATCTCGCAGGACTAACTACGATCACTTGTGAGGATATTGATAATGAAGGTGTTCGAGGTGTAGATTGCAGGTGCTGGGATCTAGATGAGAGAAGAGAGGTAGCTGATGCTGGACTGCTTGTTGTTATTTCTATAGCATAAGTTTCTGATTTTCCCAAGAGCTTTCCATGAACTTGCTTCAAATGGCGTAACATGGATGAGGTTCCTAGATGGTTAAAGTCCCTACCTCTACTGACTGTGGCTTTACAATGCTACAAATGGCTAGACAACTGTTGTCAGAATTTGGGTAAAAATAATTCCACACATAAGAGGTGGATTTTTTGGCCTTATGCCCAGGCATGACAATGGCCTTCTTATCACTGGCAAGAACTGCTGCAATTTTTGTTTGAAAGTTTATGAAAATAATATTGCGACCTGTGATTTGGTCATAATTGACTGCAAATGACTTAAAATTAGTGTTATTGAGGTTAACAATAATGTAGGATGAAAAAACAAAATTATGTGATTTTAGCAAATTTGAGCTATTTTTCTTAAAAATACAGATCCAAAACACATGAAGGCGGTTTTGCCAAAACCAAAACACGAAGTTAATCCAGATCCAAAACCAAAACCAGAACACAGGGTCAGTGAACATCTCTAGTTTAAATGAAGGAAGTATACAGGAGACAGGTGGTGTAGCATTGAAAGTTTCAAGGATGCTAGAGGTTTGGAAGAACGGTGCACACCAGATACATAAAGCAATTGTTTATTAACATAGGGGTCTAGTTATGACCCCAATGCGGTAGACCTCAATATGTATTGCAGCAAATCATAAAGGTACATAAAGAAGCACTGCAGCAATTTACTATGCGGGGGCTGCTCTGGGAGCCCTGGCGTTGTCCTACCTCCTCTACAAAGTATTTTCCCTCCTCAGCGGCAGCCTAATGCTGTCGGCAAATGGAGAAGGTGCTATGTGTACACTCATAGCGCTTACTGGTTAGGGATCCAGCGAAACTGGAGAGGCTTTGTCACGAATCACCCTACGAGTTGAGTTATCCGAACCTGTTGTTGACGAGAGCTTTACCTATAGTAACCCCATTTCCCATGGAATCAGATATGTTCGTCGGTACTCGGTTGTCCCCAGGACTTATTCTTGAGTAGTGATAACTCAACTCCAGTAGGGAGGCACCACAGAGGACTTGACAGTGGGATGCTGAGCAGAGATACTGCTGGACCAGATAAAGGAACAGAGTAGTAACAGGATGCAGTTCCAACCTCCACCAGTATTACAGATTGGCAGTGTGGAGTAGAGGATGGTGTAGTACCAGCTGTGGCCTGTGTGAGATGAAGCTAGAGAGCAGCACAGTGTCAGGGAACATGCCAGAGGAAGATTGAGCAGTAAATCTGTACTGTGAAACACTGCAGACACAGCTGAGTCTGATGGAACGAATAGCTGGCACCACGATCTTGCAGATGGGAGGAGATCTCTCAGATGAAAAGGCAGAGTCCAAATCCAAGTAGAAGTCAGGGCCACGAGCAAACAAACAAGGTCAGTATTCAGGAACAGGTCAGGGTCACGAGCAAACAAGCAAGGTCGGTATCCAGGCAAAGATCACAACGGGTAGCAATCAGGAAACTGGCAGACTAATCACAGAACCAGGAGCACAGAGAAGCAAGCCTATAAGCGCTATAACCAGCAAAGGCAGAGTGAAGCTGGCAAATATTTAAACCAGTAGTAGCCAATCGAGGCAGGTGTCAGATAGAGCTGCAGGTGAGAGGAGTTCAGGTGATCATACTCAGGCTGAAAACAATACTGCAGCAGCCAAAAAGAAAACAGCAGTCACCTGCTGTTCCTAACAGGCTTCAGCTGGAACCAATTGCAAATAACTAGTAATGACTTTACTTATTGCATCTTAACAAATTAACAAATGCTGCTGTCTCCATAGAGGTGATAGAGGACTATGGGGACAGTGATAAGCCCTGGAAAATCTATGATATAGCCTTTTGCCAGAGTTTACGCCAGCATTTTGGCTCTTCGTGGCTTCTTAAATAGACCCCATAGTGAGCTCAATCTCACACACAATTTTATATTTTGGGTGGGGTTAGTCTTTATACTTTTCAACTTGAACTGTTACAAAATTTAGCTATCGATTTTATACTATTACTGATTACTACTCATAACATTTTTTTCTAATTTCTTTAAAAAGTTGTATTGCAGCTGAGTAATAAGTCTGTTGGTGAAAACCTATAAAAAGTTTTGTTCATAAGTGAATACCCCAGTAGTTTGGCAGCTGATGACACTTTATATGCCTAAGTGATAGATTTATCAGACTTCTAAAAAGGAAAAGTGGGTGTGCTGACCATAGCAAACAATCAGATTCTATCACCTTTTAGAATGTAGTAGACCACCAGTGGTCAACCCGCAGCTCTGAAGTCGAATATGGCTCTTTGAACTTTGAAATGTGACTTCTGGCCAAGAGTAACACTAAAGCATAATGCTCCAGGCGCTGGAAGGGGCAGATCAGAAAACGTTCTGCCCCTGCTGGCACCCATAACGTTATGCATTCAACTGAGAACAGCTGCATTACATGACCTCCTCTACACAGTGTAGGGAGGTCAGAGTATCACAGCCAATCACGGATGGAGGAGGAGGGTGTGTACTCACTCCTTACTCTGCTCGGGATCCAGATGCTAACTGTGAGAGGTAAATAAGGGACGTGTATTCTGATTGCATGTGGAGAGAATGATGGGTATGTGGGGAGATCTAATGGAATGGTGAGGTCTGTTGGCATGTAGGGAGGTATGATTGGTATGTCTGAGGCATGTATGCAGGTCTGATGGCATGTGTGCAGGTGTGATGGCATGTATAGAGAGTGTGAGCAGATCTCATGGTATGTGGGGAGGCTGATGGACATATAAAGGACATGTGATGAGGTCTAATGGCATTTAAAGAGCATGTGGTGATATCTGGTGGCATGAAAGTGGTACGTGGTAAAAACTGGTGACTGGTGGGGAGGTCTGATGGGCATGTGGAGAAGCATGTGGCAATGTCTGAATCCATTAAAGGGGCATGTGGTAAAATCTGGTGGCTGGTGGGGAGGTCTGATGGGCATGGGGAGAAGTCTGATGGGCTTGTTGAGAGGTCTGATGGCATGTGGAGATGTCTGATGGGCACGTGGGAGTTCTGATGGCATGAATGAGGAATGTGGGTAGATTGGATGGCATATGGAGAGGCTGATGGGCATGTATGAGGAATGGGGGAGGTCTTATAGCATTTAAAGAGCATGTGGTAAAATCTGGTGGCATGTGGGAAGGTCTGATGGGCGTGTAAGGGGCATTTGTTTAGGTTTGATGACATGTGCGGAGATCTGATGGCAGGTAGAGAGGTCTGATAGGCATTTGGACAGGTCTAATGGGCATGTGGGTATATCTGATGGGCAATTATGGGGCATGTGATTAGATTTGATGGCATGTGCAGAGGTTTTATGATGTAGGGAGGCTGATGTGCATGTAAGGGGATGTGGGCAGATCTGATCGCATGTGGGAAAATCTGAGGGGCATGTTGGCCATTTCTGACTTTTTTTTTATCCCCACTTCACAGTGATTGTGGATACAGAAGCAGTGTGAGTTACTGTTGAGGAACTATAAGTAACCCTTTGAACCCTCCTCCACTGGACACAGCAGCAAAATAAGAGCTGTGTAGTGCAGAGATGTGCTCTTTTGATGATTATTTTGAACATTTTGGCAATGTTGGATATTTTCTTTTTTGCTTAGCAAGATATTTTAAATCATGTTATATTTTCAAAATGTGTGTATGGTATCTATGTATGTGTTTTTTCTGTGTTTATGGATATGCACACACATAGAAAAGTAAAGTTAGCTCTCTGTAGTATCTATAGATATTTGTTGGCTCTTGGTTCCTGACTGGTGTGCACTAGACAAAGGGTAGCTAAAATCTGATTGGCCTCTAGGAGCAACAACTCCACTTTTCCTTTTTAAATCTACCGGTATAAGAGAAGAGAACATTCTACAAATTTAAGAAGAAAGAGGTCCACTGCCACAGTATTTTTGGGGAGAGGAATGAAGTGGTAAATATGACAGATGAACGAACCTCCTGCAATTTCGTAAAATATATGTCAAAACCCCCCCAAAAATAGGAATTCCTTTGAACATTTAGATGAACTTATTTGCCCATATTGGTTAGTAAAGCAGCCTACTGGTTGCAAAGCCTATTCCATTGCTTCATCACATATATATTGATGCACATACCATTGCTTGGTAAATGACTCATTCATTTTCCCAAATCAAAACTTTATTCTTTCACCAGTTAATCTACCCACTATCTTGCAAATTGAAAGTAATTATGTTCAAATTGGCAGTTTAATAATTCATTAGGAGTACCTAAAACTATATCACAATGATTCCCCATACGTTGTTTGCACTGAAATGGCGAAGTGTACAGGTTAAGGGAGAAACGTAGTAATATCTGCAAACTCGATGTTTTTCCAATTTTCTGATTGGCTCTTAACAAAAATGTTGTCCATTTTTTTTTTTTAAATCTTCAAAGTAGTTTGTCAACAATCCAAATAAATTCGCTCTGAGCTTTTTGTTCAACAATAGCAATAAACTACTCCCTGTTTTTAAATCAAACAGGCTATTCCTAATATTATAGTTTATAGAGGAGCAAGAATGTCATATATCAGGAACTTTTAAAATTTAGCACAATTTGCAAAATTTGCATTTGAATTCAGCAAATAGAATTTCTGGGGTTTCACACCTCTCTAGCTATGTGTGATTTTTTTAAACACCTCCTAGAGATCTGCAAACTAAAGCCAAATGATTTGTAATTTTTGTTTTCTTTTAACCCATTTCTAAAGTTTTTACTAAATACAAATTAATTAAATGATTTATAGAACATAAAGACAGTTGTTGTCAGTGCTTATCCTTAACACTGCATATATTTGTGTATCTAGCAACATGACATGAGGTATTAGTTCATATTTTGATCAAAACATTTAAGCCAGCATGCAGGGCACCTTGTTGTATGCAGGTCCTACACTGCCCTATATGATTTTAACACCAATAAAATGCAGTTAAAATCAGATATCCTCACCTCCCAGATACAGGGGCTTGCATCTAATTAGGGTTGGCTTGTGAGCCAGACCCAAAAGTGCCTTAAATAGGCCTGATAGACAGCTGCTAAGACAACATAATATTTATAACATTGTAATAGACATTCAAAGCAAGCTTTCCATCTTTACAATACTTTATTTTATTGGTGTGTACATGTCCTTGAACAACCTGGCGAAGTTGCTTATTTTTGATAGCTATTCCAGTGGTAACTGTTAAAAGGTCCTGAACCCATACGAACCAATCAGAGACCATGTGTATGTCAACAAAAGTCATTTAAAACTGGAAAATTATGTCAAAGTTTTATTATATTTACCTTTTTCCAATGGTCTCTGGTTATTTAAATAATACAGTATACTACAGAACTTTCATTAAATTACAATAGTGCTTGTACTTAATGATCATTTGGCAGAATTAAGCGATAGATGAATTGTATAGATCTTACGGTACCTTTTCCTGACATATACAGGTCAAAGAATGATTCCCAAGACATTGCTAGGTGTTGTAAGCTGACAATAAGTTTCCTGAAGTGATAAAATGATACCAAATTGTCCTTTGGATTTCTGAACACATAAATAACCTAAAAGAGAAACACAATAATATTTCAATATTTATCTATTTTAAAAAATGTGCATTTATATTTATCAATGTGACACGTGGATACAATTACTGTATACTGCTGTGTTAAATAATACCTCTAAATTATTAAATAAATAGTTTACATTTTTAAAGCACGATCAGCAGGTTTATGTTGCCATATGTTAATAAATATACAAACAATAGTGACATTTGAAGTTATACAGTGTTTTCTAGTTAAAATACACAATTGAACCTAAGTTACATGTACACTTATGTAAAAATCTGGATATATGGTGCTTAGTAATACAAACATATGTATCTTCTATATTCCATATCTATATAAAAGTCTGGAAGAAATTGTATTAGTAAATATATTATCCTCAGGAATTATTTTGGGGATGGACAAAAAGATCATTCACCTGCAAGAAAGCACCTGTAGACCAAGATTTCCCTTGATTTCACAAGTGTTCTATATCATATTTGACATTTTGTCTGCTACTCGTTCTTTAATCCCAACATTCATATAATGTGAAATAGGGACAAAATAAGCACTGTACCTGACTGCCCAAATCCTGTCTGATTTGCCTCAAAGCACTCACTTTTTCTGCGAAAAGCCACCAACTTCGCAAGCCCTTCACCCACCAAAATCGGGACAGTTAGGATATATGGTTTAGTGCAAACGTAGGTAGTTTGTGGCTATAAATTCATAGTTTCTATAGAGTGTAAAATTCCACGTAAGGCTCTCATACTTGTTTGCTGGCTTGTTAATACCAGTGTTGTTTAATTACTGTCATTTTACCAATTATAAAGCACTATATACTTAAATGTTAATATTAATAAAATCACAACAAGCCCAGACAGCCAGTTGTTTTAGCAGGTACATTACTAGGCAGCATCGGACTGGCCCGCCAGGGGCCGGGGAATTCCCTGGTGGGTCTTAATGCCAGATAGTCCTGCCCTCTTTAGTGGTGAGGTGGAGCTATCTGGCAAGTAAAGCTAAATCCTTCCCTCCCTCCTATGTGTGGCCTGTCCGACTAGATATTTCATGGGATGCGCACCATGTGACAGGTGCCGTCTCCCTGAACAGCTCATGTCAATGTTGTGTGTGTGTGATAGCAAAGGGAACTTGTGGCAATGTAATGTGTGTGTGTGTGTGTGATGGCAAAGGGGGCTTGTGACAATGTAATATGTGTGTGTGTATGATGACAAAGGGGGCTTCTGACAATGTAATACAAGTGTGTGTGTGTGTCTGTGTTGGCAAACAGGGCTTGTGTGGTACCCCAAAGCCCTGTTGAACAGCACAGAGGAGTGCATAAATGCTTTTAAAACGCAGGGCTACAAGGGGTTAATTGTGCTCCCTAAAACTTGTGCCCAGGAGTGATTGACAGGAGGAGGATGAAGGCCCTGATTGGCTAGGGGAGTAACAGGAAGAGGATATGCAGGAAGGAGGAGAGAGAGAGCAGCATGGTAGAAGGAACAAGGGGGAGGATGTGCAGCCGAGCAGAAAGAAGATAAGCTGCTGCCAGAACTGTGACATTGCCAGCAAAGCAGACGGAGAACAGCTGGGGACACGCAGCGGGGTGCCAAAGACAGTCTCCACTAACTGCAGAAACGTCTCAAGGTAAAACCTTAGCCTGCAGTGTACTGCACACACCCCAGTGTCAGAGGGAAGAGTGATGAGAGAATCTATCCAAAACTGACATTGCATTCTTGTACAAGGAAGGATTGTGAGAGCTTTTCCCCCAGATCATACCTATACACAGGCTGCAGGGAACAATTAAGACGGTCATTTCAGCTATATCCTGTGTGTGTGTGTGTGCTGATATGTGGACATTATACCCTACTGCAGAGTACATGTGCTGATAGAGATTCATTGACTGTTGAGAGAACAGCGCCATCTTGTGGCTGAAATGAGCAACAGCCCTGCTTTCTACTATAATACTTAACCCTTGATGGAAACCTCTGCAGGACATTGGAACACTACCCAAATTCCTTTGCACAGGTCAGCCCAGGACTGAGTGGAAAAATATGGTAACGTTACCAGGGATAATATTGGTGCACCAAATGTTGAGATGGATGTTAATGTTATGTGATTTACCTGAGAATTGATTTAATAATATTGAAGGTGTGACATTCAGTGTTAGTGCCCATAACCCTACCGTACTATTTCGGGGCCCCATGGCTCCCGAAGTACAGCGGAGACGACGACAAGCTACAGACGACTTCATTCACAGAATTCAAGAACAAACTGGAATCCATGTTCCGGCTATACCCATTGAATGAACAGCAGAAAGTGGAGATCTTAATAGGGCAACTCACAGGGTCGGCACTCGGAGAAGTAATCTCATGGCCGAGGGACGACAAGAAACAAGCGGCAAAAGTTTTAAAAAAAATTTCCACAACGTTTAAAACAAGAACTCTTCCGGAGTTAAAGATGAGTCTATATGCTCGCAATCAACAACCGAACGAGACACTGCGGGACTATGCCCTGAGCCTACAAGAGATGCTAAGAGCCAATCAGGCAGTGGACAAAGAGGAAGTACAAAACGCGGACGAAGCCCTGACCATACAGTTCGTAGAAGGAGTCACCCAAGAAAGCGTTAAGATTCAGCTACGACTGATGAAAGCACAGATGCCAGGCAAAACCTTCCGAGAGTTTAAAGAAACCTCCATCGCCATTGTCGGTAACCAACGGGGAAGGGAGGAAGAATACCCAGAATTGGTGGGCTTCGGAGAAAGCGCAAGCTCGAGGGGAGCCATGGCAAGCAGCACAGAAAAATCAACACGGGCCCAAGAATCGGTAATACAGAGCGGTCAGTATCTCACCGAAGACCCAATACAAACGCTCAAAAAGCAAATGGAGATGCTGGCCGTCAGAATGGTAGAAATCCAGTGAGAGATGCGCCAAATGGCGAGGCCACCGGCACCCACCTACGGGGAACCAGAGTGGAGGCCCAAAAGACAAAGACCAGTCCGAGGCAGGTGGGAACCACCTTGGGAGTATGTACGGCGATCGCCCAACCAATTCGATGGTCAAGGGCGCCCGATATGCCGCCGGTGCCATGGGGTAGGACACATAGAACGAAACTACGTCCAAAAAGAACATTTAAACTCCGACACCCCGAGATCGAGGGCCGAATCTCTGGGCGAGCCCCGGGAATAGATCCGGATCCAGAAAACTGGAGGCCCCAGTTCATCGAACAATGTCCTACATTACCCGTTACAATTAATGGAGTGGAGACCCTGGCTATGCTTGACACGGGGTCGCAGATTACGACCATCCGGCTCCCTACATTCCACAAGTATTGGGGCAAAGAGCAGCTGTTATCACCACCCCCAACCTGGCTGCGGCTGACCGCCAGTAACGGCCTTGAGATTGCGTGTGAAGAGTATTGGGAAGCGGACATCCAGATCGGTGCGACCTTGTTGCCAAGACAAGGCTGTCTCGTCACCGCCCCCTGTGAAGGGAACATAGCCCCCATCATCCTGGGGATGAATGTGCTGCAAAGATGCCCGGATGAGCTAGTGGCGACTTTGAAGAGTAAATTAACCCAAGCGGCGTCCCCCAGTCATCAGGCCTTTCAACATACTGTTCGGCTCCTACAAGGTCATCAAAAGTCCGCTGGTCCCCATGTAAAGGTTTTGGGCACTGTCAAGTGGTTTAATGTGCGGAATGGATATGGCTTCATCAACAGAAATTACACCAAAGAAGATGTCTTTGTCCACCAGACAGCAATAAAGCTAAATAACCCACGGAAGTTTCTGCGCAGTGTTGGAGACTGTGGAATTTGATGTTGTGGAGGGAGAGAAGAGTGCCAAGGCAGCAAACGTGACTGGCCCTGGTGGTGTACCAGTAAAAGGAAGCAGATTTGCACCCTACCAACGAAGGTTCTGCAGACGTTTCTACCGGCCAAGAGTAGAGAATGCTGCAGAATCTGGTGGAGATGTAAGTGCAGAGCACGTTAGCGAGGGAGTGAGAGCAGAGGAAGTGTCCCCTCAGCAGAGACCTGTTCAGCGCAGGTGCCCTCCTCCGTTCTTCTACAAACGGCAGAAAGACTACGACTGGGATACGCAGGCCTGTCAGCTGCCAGAAAGGAGCATCGTCCTCAAGAAGAATAATCGACTCTGTAGTAAGCTGGATCCCAAGTGAAAGTTGAACCTGTTTGTGATTACGGCCGAACCCATATCAAGCTCTGCCCAAGGCTAGACCAAGGGCCAGAAGAAACATCAAGAAATGACTGGGACAAAGAGCCAGACGATGGCGAAGGGACTTTGCCTCAGCTGCCCACTGACCCTGTCGGTATCAGGATTAGAGATCTACTGAAACTGTTGTATATAATGTATATTAAAACTGCTGTCATTGGGCATGTTTGCCATTATAACTGTTGTAGATGTGTGATTTGAGTTGATAAAGAACAACCACCTTTATGTCTTAATGCCTGAGGACACGCACCTGAAAAAGCGGGGGTGAATGTGGTACCCCAAAGCCCTGTTGAACAGCACAGAGGAGTGCATAAATGCTTTTAAAATGCAGGGCTACAAGGGGTTAATTTTGCTCATGAAAACTTGTGCCCAGGAGTGATTGACAGGAGGAGGATGAAGGCCCTGATTGGCTGGGGGAGTAACAGGAAGAGGTTGTGCAGGAAGGAGGAGAGAGAGAGAGAGAGCAGCATGGTAGAAGGAACAAGGGGGAGAATGTGCATCCGAGCAGAGAGAAGATAAGCTGCTGCCAGAACTGTGACATTGCCAGCAAAGCGGACGGAGAACAGCTGGGGCACGCAGCGGGGCGCCAAAGACAGTATTCACTAACTACAGAACTCTTTTCAAGGTAAAACCTCAGCCTGCATTGTATTGCACACACCCCAGTGTCAAAGGGAAGAGTGATGAGAGAATCTATCCAAAACTGACAATGCATTCTTGTACAAGGAAGGATTGTGAGAGCTTTTCCCCCAGATCATACCTATACACAGGCTGCAGGGAACAATTAAGACGGTCGTTTCAGCTATATCCTGTGTGTGTGTGCGTGTGTGCTGATATCTGGACATTATACCCTGCTGCAGAGTACATGTGCTGATAGAGATTCATTGACTGTTGAGAGAACAGCGCCATCTTGTGGCTAAAATGAGCAACAGCTCTGCTTTCTACTATAATACTTAACCCTTGATGGAAACCTCTGCAGGACATTGGAACACTACCCAAATTCCTTTGCACAGGTCAGCCCAGGACTGAGTGGAAAATATGGTAACGTTACCGGGGATAATATTGGTGCACCAAATGTTTTAGATGATGTCAATGTTATGTGATTTACCTAATAATTGATTTATTAATATTGAAGGTGTGACATTCAGTGTTAGTGGTACCGCTGCAATTCAAGTTAACTCAGCAGTAGATGCTAAAAGTGGGGCGCCTGACCCATAGGTGCTATCGTGCTCTATGCTGATCAGACGCATTATTTTGTCATTACTATTGAGCTGAAGGGGTCAGTGGCGTGGTGGCTTACCAAAACTATCCTTACCACATTCTCAATAAAATCAAGTTGTTTGACCAATCTTTGTCCCTTTCATTGAAGCATTTATCTCCTGACCACCGGATATCCAAAAGAGAAAAGAACCTGACTCGTATCTGGGAGACAAGGTAAGGGAAGTACTTGACCACCACATATGTGTATACAACACACACACACACACACACACACACACACACAGGGAAGGAAATTAATTTCATCAGAGGTCCTGGACCAGACCAGCCTGAATCCAGCTTCAGCACAGCCTGAGAATCAGGAGGTCGCAGATATTTGTAGGAATAATACATTTTGCCATTTTTTACACTTAACTGCATATTTCAGTGTAAATGAGTAATGTAAATATAACATTTTCATTTGAGCACGACCGTAACACCCCCTTTGCACCGATACATGGTATTAGGTGGGCCCCAGTCATTGGTTTCCCCAGTGGGACCTTCATGCCCCAGTCTGACCAACTTATCAGTGTCCATTGGTTGGGTTCTCCATTTTTATACAAATTGTACTGCAAACAGTGTTGGATTAGGGTATGAGAGACCTGCTGGGAAAAGCAATAATAATAGCACTTTAACTGAGGGGTGACCACCTCATCTCCACCCTATTATACACATGTATGTGCCGGATAATGTCCTTAGCCTTTAGGCAGTGGATTTCCCTGGTATCCTGGTGGGCCAATGCAAAATTGACTGCAAACAAACATCCAATAGAGCTAATACATTTTATCAGCATATTCAACAAATGAACTGCTTTGTTTATATAATGTAAGTACTTTTCCTTTCCGGTTCCTCAGATCCTTGGGCACAAGATAATAAGGCAGGTGTGATGAAAAGAGGCGAGGAGAAGGACAGCTGTCAACGTCCAGATTTTTCTGCCCGTCTTCCATTCTAGCCCACGTTTGTGCAGGCATCTAGAAGAAAATGTAGAGGGGCAGCACATTCTTTTTTCACCAATGTGCCCATTTGAGCACCAGGCTTGTAGACTGGTGTATGCACACTCTGCTTTTAATCTTTGTCTATTTTGACTGATGTTTATCTGGATTGAGGTGCATCATAAACATTTTCATGCGAGCAGAAGTAAAAATGTCACTTCAAAATAATACCAGCTGTAACTATTGGACCAATCCCTTAATTACAATGTTCCCCTATTTCTTATAACATATTGCTTATTGGAGCCTAATTAATATTATAAACACTTTGGGCCTGATTCATTAAGGAAAGTAAACTAAGAAAATGAGTAACTTTGAACCCTGGCAAAACCATGTTGCAATGCAAGGGGTGCAGATGAGTTATTTTGCATATAAGGAAAATACTGGCTGCTTTTTCATGTAGGACGCAAATACTTGATAGCTTTATTTTTACACTAACATTAAAAGTTGATCTAGGACATGCCCTACCCCAACTATAAATCTGTGCTCATATTTTAAATTTACCTCCCCTCCAATGCAAAATGGTTTTGCCAAGGTCCAAAGTTACTCATTTGTTTGCTTTACTTTCCTTATGGAATCAGGCCCTTCATGTACACTGAGTTCCTCTCATCAGAAGGCGCACATCTCCCCCTGCTGTACCTGTCATCTTGAAGTACAAACTAATTCCCATGTCAGTAAAAATAGGTGCATATGTCAGAGAACAAGCAGAAACAGCATTTAAGAAAATATGTAATTACCTCTTATGATTTATTTTATTATGTATGTATTTGAGTGTTTGTTAACCAGACAGATTCTCATTACTGTTTGTATCCATGTAAGTTCTAAAAAAGAAAATCCTAAAGCAGCCTAAAACATTTAATCATCAATAACAAACTTACCAGATTTTGGAAAGGTGACCAGAAACACATCACTATCTCTTATTTCCATTTGTTCAACAGAGTCTATGATTTCTGGTGTAGTTAAAAGCTTTTGAAAGTACATGCCTTTATGCTTAAACAACATTGAGTTACACATCTCATCCACTAATTTTTGGTCCATTGCTCTGTCTCACAAAAACCTGTAACAGTTATAGAGATTTCTTAATCCATTTAGTTAAATAGTGTTATTATATGGTATAGAAGTTAGTGACAGTGATTATAGGCTTACCTTGAGTTCTTAGATACAGTTACTTCTGTTCAAAGGGAAAGCTAAGGATTAGGATGGCTATGGAAGAAATAATGTGATTTATTAGATTTCTCAAATGTTCACCTTGCATATGGTGAACAGTACATGTTATTTGAACCTGGAAATAACACATAAATTGTGGTTACTGAGAACTATATGCTGTAATGCACTTTTTATTTGTTCAGAACTAATAAATATTAAGGCTTTAATGGTGACATTTATTTATCATTTAACAAAATGTGTTTACATATATTATTAGAATTGTGATTTAAAAATCTGAAAATTCAATTTTTTTTGTAATAAAGAAATACAGTAATCTGACCTACAGACTCTCACTCTTTCAGGAATGAAAATGCTAAGGTTTCTGACTAATTCAATGAAGCTAATGGGACATGTCACACAGCAATCTGATGGAAATTGTTGTGCCTGTCTAATTAGGAAGGAACTGGGTGCCCTGAAGGCCACCAAATCCCTTCAAGGATGTCAGCCACGTTCCCTTGTCTCACTAAAGTTCTTAATGGTAGTCATTGGTAGCCATTAAAAACTGGAAACCCATCACTGCTTGATAACATAGTGATTAATGGCAATGTAGTTGCTCCTTTGGGCAAAGCCTATGGCATTGTACCCAAAAGACTTATAGTGTCAAAAACCTAAAATGCAAGTTGTCTCATTGTGACCAAGGCTGATTGCTAATTACTTCCGGGTGCAAAGTGCCACTCTTTATCTAGGGGTTGTTGAGGATGGCATGTGTCTAATCACATGTCCCTATTCTGGATTGATTGCACTGTATATGGTATGCTTTCATTTAAAGATAATATCAGATAATGATTGAGATAACGATGTACTGATATTGATACTGTGCCGCTGTTTCTGAATACAACTAATTATATCCCAATATACAGAATTTTCAGAATTTTAGATCTGCAGAGTTAGGAATACTGTGACACTGCGCAGTTGTATCCGTTAAATTGAAAAAGAATATTGATTGGAACATTATTAGAACGAAACTGAACCACCATCTTTGGTTGGAATAAGGTTTTTCTAATTAATTGCCGAGATCGGTGCACTGAATAGGATACAGTAGAGATAAAGGCTATGTTTGTATATTTGAATTTCTAGAGATCTTTCATTGTATAAATTTGTTGATTTTTATGATTTTTACTCATTCATATGTGTTTAATGGTAATTTATTTCTCAGCGCTGTAATTCACGTTTTTAGTTCATTATTATCTGAGAGCACAAAGGCTCTCTTACAGGTGCAGAGATTCAATTCCTGTTTTTTTCACTTGTTAACTTCTTAGATTAAGTTTCTCAGCTCCAGGGGTGTGTTTGTGCGTGTTTTTGTATAACACTTCAATAATTGGCTTTTATTATTCTTTTTTCACATTACTCAAAAGTTAGTTCAAATATAGAAAAATAAGCAAGATAACATTATTCTGTAAATGCTGAGCTCTATTCCCAGCTGCTGTAAATTTATAGGGCCTGAATCATTAAGGAAAGTAAACAAAAAAAAGAGTAACTTTGCACCTTGGCAAAACCATATTGCATTGGAGTGGAGGTAAATTTAAAATGTGAAGGCAGATTTATAGTTGGTGTAAGGCATGTCCTAGATCAGCTGTAAATTTCAGTGTAGACATAAATTTATTAAGTATTTGTGTGCTACTAAAAAAAAATAGTCAATATTAAACTAATTTGCACCCCTTGCATTGTAACATGGTTTTGTCCTGGAGAAAACTTACTCTCTTTTTTGCCTTACTTTCCTTAATGAATCAGGCCCATAGTGTCTAAATATGGTGGGTATCTTCAGTTTCATGTGGACCCACGCTTTTATTGACAGCCTGATATGGTCACAATATGACACAATCATGGCTACACAGCATTCAATTCAAAGCTGTGCAACATATGTTAAATGCTAAAACGTGTCTAGTCACAAAACCAGTACCCCTGTTCCTTAAAGGGTTAAACTACCAAGTAGGTTATTGAATGTTTGTTACAATTGCAGATTCTCTATTGCTTTCGTAATCCATTGTCTCTGTAAAAAGAGAAAAGAAAAAAACACAGTGAAGCAACCTGAAAAATGTAACAGCTACAAAGCTAGTTACAGAGTTGTGTAAGTAACCTGAAAAATAGCACCAAAGAACAAAGCGTGGACATGCAGAGCTTTTCTATTTGCACCAATATACCTATTTATCCACCCATTGAATTTACTAGTACATAGTTTTGGGAGCTGGCCACCTATACTTTAGTAGGTTTGGGAAGCTGGCAATGCGCATGGTGGGAAGAGTAAAAATGTCACTTCAAAGTCTTGCATACTAACACTTTATGATCATTCCCTTCAATGTTTCCATTTGTTTCCTAAAATATTCTTAATTTTATCCTTTTTATGTCTTAAATGAATCATAAAAGTGAGGGGACAATGGGACTGTTTTTATTGTGTGTCATTTGTGTGTTTGAAGGTTATTTTACATTTGTTGAAATAACCCCTGCCCTGATCTGCCCCAAACCCATCCCTGATCATGCAAACAACACTGCGACCCACCCACCCGCTCCCAAATTTCCTCAAAGCCCTGTCCAGTTGGGAGGTGTGACTTTTCCCATAAAATGCAGATGAAAGGTGCAAAAGGTATCCCATTGAAGTAAACACTGAAAGATGAGTGAATCATTGATTCAGTTTTCACAGTTTTGCTTTTCATGTTCCATTACTGAATCTATGGTTCAGTATGTTTTATTATTGCAGTATAAAGTGTATGGACAACTGTACATTAACCCTTCTTTTGTTCCAATTTTCATGACCTGTCTCTACTGCTGAACTTGTGGACAACTCGACTTTTATTGTTCTGTACAATGGTTTCAAATGTCAGAATCTGTTTAATTTGCTGTACATGGTCCCCTTCCCTTGTTTAGTATGCTAGATGCAGATTTTAGGGGGGAATTCAATTGGCCACGTTACTGTCGAAAGTAATGCAGCCTGCACTCTATTACCGTGAATACAGTAATTCTAACTAGTATAACTGCTAGCGGCTCAGATCAGTGTTACAAAATTACCGTACTAACAGTAATAGAGTCCACTATTACCGTAGTAACGGTAAAAGGTCATAGGCTGCGTTTCTTTTGCCAGTAACGTAGCCGATTGGGGGGAATTCAATTCCCCCCCGAAATAGTGTGGCGTTAAAAGTATTACCGTTAGTACGATAATTTTAACCCAGATTAAAAGGGAGCTGCGAGCAAAAAGCCGACATTGAAACCACCGTAATAACAGTAATTAAGCGCATTATTACCATAATAATGGTAATAATGCACAGGCCACGTTACATTTACCAGTAACGTGGGCAATTGAATACCCCCCTCAGTGTCTGATTATTCTGTATGCATGAACAATGGCATAGTAGCCCATCTCTTGTTTTGAATTCAAGTATGGAGTAATTGATTGAATGGTAAAAATGTTTACAGCATTGCTGTATATACAAATGGGGTTACCACCAGTAATAACTGCCCCATCCCGGCATTAAGTATCGTCATCTCTCACTGGTAAAGACCTTTAAATGCATTTGCATGATGAACCTAAATGTATATCTGCTCTTTTAATGTCATCTCAGGGGAGCTTTCACAGAAGAAAACACTGATAAAAATAATGTATTGATTTAATAGATAGGTTTTTTTTTACGGTATAGCGATGTTTAAAATGAATAGGGTTATATATTTTTTTTTTTTTCTAGTGCTGTAATTTTATATATAAAAGGTTTTTTGTTTTGTTTTAAAAAGAATGTAATGGCATTAACTTTGGATGCTCAAACCGAGCTCTCAGTTCCAAGCATGCGCCGGGCCCGTGTGTTATTCAGTAGAGAAGAATGGGGAGGGGGTGGGATCTTCAGAAAAGTTGCTCAGTAACTGTTATCGCTCTGGACATTACCATGGCAGATGGTTTGCTTAGCTGCCACACGGTTAAAATCATAATACATAATTGCAAAATGTT
This sequence comes from Mixophyes australis, assembly GCA_036250195.1. Classification (NCBI taxonomy): domain Eukaryota; kingdom Metazoa; phylum Chordata; class Amphibia; order Anura; family Limnodynastidae; genus Mixophyes; species Mixophyes australis. The sequence continues at coordinate 203,013,603 of JAVHZZ010000003.1, forward strand.
TATATAACTGTTAGGCTGCTGGTCCTGATCTCCAACCCACAGAACTAGATGACGGAGGTTTCACCTTTAGCAGCCGCCTTTCCCTTAGAGCTAGAGGCGCTCACCGGTACTCGGATGCCCCCAGGACTTAGCTCCAGGTGTAGTGTGGGTTGGAAATACAGGACCACAGCGGCGGGCCAGGAGACTGGTAGAAGGCAGCGGGTAGTCAATACGATAGCCAAGGTCAAGGGTCACGAGCAAATAGGATAGTCAGGAAACACGCCAGGGGTCGGGGTCACGGGCTAGGTAGCAGAGTCCAAGGTACAAGCAAAAAGGGTCAGGGTCACAAGAAACAACAGACAGGGTCCAAATCCAGGCAAGGGGTCATACACAGGCAATCCAGCAGAGTATTCACAGTAAAGGAACAAGGAGCAGAGCAGGTCAGCAGACTGGTAATAGAAAGCTATAACCGGCAGTGAGGCTGCAGCCCTCACTGCCTTAAATACACAGATGGCCCAATCAGGGTTTGAATGCACACCTGCAGGCTAATTGCCTGTACAGAGCCAGACCAATCAGGGCTTGTCCCTGAAACACACAGTTGCAGGCTAATGCCTGTTAATTCAGCCCCAGGCTGATCTAATTTACTGATTTAACAATGCGCGTGCGCGCCCGGCTTTCTATGCCGCCGGGATGCCGCACTGAAGAAGCGTCCGACCGTTGCCTTGGCAACGGTCGGGCGCTGGGCGGAAGTGACGTCCCGGTCGTCAAGGTGACGGCCCGGACGCCAGGGGTCACAGGAAGCGAGCCGCTGACAATAACATGGCTATATAAAATACAATACAGCTGAATTATAGTTGACTAAGGCTTATGTCTGTTAATTTATGACTGTTAGTTAGTAACAGAACCAAAGGTTCGGTTAATAATGTTATGGGTTGTGCAGGGAATTATACCTATATAATTGTCTCGCCACCATATACTACGCAATTCTAATTTTTATGAAAATTACATTTTACATGCAGATTAATAAATAATAATACTTATTAACATACTTATATTATACAAAATACAGTTTTGAAGCGGAGGAACCTCTGATAGGTCTCCCTGCATAATATCCCCCACTGGAGCCATTTTAACGTGGCAAATTTAAATGTTCTGCTACATAGGTGGAAATGAAGCTTTAAGGCAAGGTGAATATTTTGTGGAACACTTGAAACTATGCATATCTCTAAAATAAAGTAGTTAAAAAATTATTTGTATATTTGACTATAAGCTTCACTGTGGCAAGAAGTGATGTGAATGAATAAACAATCTAGAAAGCTTTGTTGGTGCTATATAGATACAAGATAATAATGATAATGATGGAATAAGTGCAGGATATATCAATGTGAAAATTAGCTTATATATGTATGTAATTAGCTTATATATGTATGGAGCTTGTGATTTCACTGCTTTTTTGATTTCAAGTGCTGTTTTTGTTTAAAGTGTGGAGTTAGATCCAGTAAGGAGTTGAATCCAGGAAGGGGTTTAATCTGGTAAGTGGCTAGCAAAGGCTAGTACTAAAGTTCACTGTAGGCTATAAGAAGTTAGGTTAGCCATAATAAGATGAGTGGTAGCAGGCTTGATGATCTCACTCAATGCATATCTTGTCATATGTATGCACACTTGGAGCAAGTGTTCCAAGGTTTATACATCTGTGAGAAATGTGAGCAATTGGTCTCTTTGGAAGCCCAGGTAATTGATCTAAAGCAGACTATTGCAACATTGAGAGACATTGCCAACCTGGAACAGAGTTTACAGCTCACCGTTGATGCGTTAGCTGAGCAGGGTGGAGGTGAGACAGAGGAGGATGCACAGGTAGGCAGCTGGGTAACAGTTACTAGGGGTAGCAGAGGGAGGAAGAGGCAGGCCAGTTCTGAGCTAAGCAATCTCAGCAGATTTGCCAGATTGGATGAAGATACTGTGGAAGGCAGTTCAGAATTGGTAGAGTTGGATGAGACTGCTTCCTCTAGCAACCAGGGGAACGGTCTCTCCAGCATAGAGGGGACCAAAGTTACTCAGGGACCCAGGCAGATTGTGGTGGTAGGGGATTCAATTATTATCAAGGTAGATAGGGCAATCTGTTACCGGGACCGTGCATGCCGAACAGTGTGTTGTCTCCCGGGTGCTCGGGCTCGGCATATTGCGGATCGGGTGGACAGATTGTTGGGAGGGGCTGGGAATGACCCAGCGGTTTTGGTGCATGTTGGCACCAATGACCGAGTTAGAGGAAGAAGGGGTGTCCTAAAGAATGATTTCAGGGACATAGGTCGCAAACATACGGGAAGGACATCCAAGGTAGTATTTTCGGAAATACTACCTGTGCCACGCGCTAGTCCAGGGAGGCAGCGGGAGATTAGGGAGGTTAATGCGTGGCTAAAAGATTGGTGTAGGAAGGAGGGTTTTGGATTCTTAGAGCACTGGGCTGATTTCTCGGTCAGTTGCCATCTTTATTGTCGTGATGGATTGCACCTGAATGAGGAGGGGGCTGCAGTGCTAGGGGAGAGGATGGTTAGAAGGTTGGAGGAGATTTTAAACTAGGCTCCGGGTGGGAGGGGCAAGCAAGTATTTATGGGATAGACATTGAGAGTAGTAAGGAGGAATTTAACAAGAGTCAAGGGGGTGGAGAGGGGGGAAAGGGAAGCATAGCCGATAAGGAGTAGCCCTTTTTAAAGCAAAAAAAAATACCTAAGGGAGGCAATAGACTTAAGTGTATGCTTGCAAATGCAAGAAGCCTGACAGGTAAAATGGGGGAGTTAGAACTAGTAGCAATGAATGAGCAGTATGATATTATAGGTATTACGGAGACCTGGTGGGATGATACACATGACTGGGCAGTCAACTTGGAAGGCTATTCTCTCTTCAGGAGGGATAGGGTAAATAAAAGGGGAGGAGGAGTATGTCTTTATATTAAGCCAGAATTAAAACCAAGTATTCAGGAAGTTATATACGAGAATATTGGTGATAATATAGAGGCATTGTGGGTGGAAATATCCAGCGGAGCAAAAAGTTCAGAGAAGTTGCTGATAGGGATATGCTATAAATCGCCAGATATTAGTACGATTGAGGAAGCCCAACTTCTACAGCAAATTGAAAAGGCTACACAACTAGGTCAAATTTTAATTATGGGGGATTTTAATTATCCCGACATTGATTGGAGTACTGAGACCTGCGGTACAGCTAGTGGAAATAGGTTTCTGAGCATGCTAAAAGACCATTACATGTCCCAATTAGTAGAGGAACCAACTAGGAACCGGACTATACTGGACCTAGTAATAACAAACAATGTAGACGTAATATCAAATATTCAAGTAAAGGAGCACTTGGGAAACAGTGATCATAATATGGTCTCATTTGAAATTAGTTTCCAGAAACAACAGTATAAGGGATCAACTAGGACTTTAAACTTTAGAAAGGCAAATTTTAATATGCTAAAGGAGTCTATAAAGAGCATAGACTGGGACAAAGCCTTTGAAGAAAAAAATACGGAAGAAATGTGGGCTGTCTTTAAAATGTTGTTGGAAACATACACGTATAAGTTCATTCCTATGGGAAATAAATGTAAAAGAATTAAGTCTAAACCAATCTGGCTAAATAAAAAGGTAAGGGAAGAAATGCAAAGGAAGAAGCGTGCATTTAAATTGTTTAAGTCTGAAGGGTCAGAGGAGTCCTTCTGTAGGTACAAGGAATGTAATAAAACATGCAAAAAGGAAATTAGATTGGCTAAATTAGAAAATGAAAGGCACGTTGCAAAAGAAAATAAGACAAACACCAAAACGTTTTTTAAGTATATAAATGGCAAAAGGATTAAAAAAAGATAATATAGGACCCCTAAGAAGTGAGATGGGTCAATTGATAATTGAGACTAAGGAAAAAGCAGAGGTATTAAACATGTTCTTTTTTTTTCAGTATTTACCAGAGAGGAACAAATGGCAGGAGTAATACATAAAAATGGAAATTAAACCATACCATTAATTAATACTTGGTTGTTAGAGGAAGAAGTCCAAAGGCGACTGAAGAATATTAAGATAAATAAGGCTCCAGGTCCAGATGGCATACACCCAAGGGTCCTTATGGAGTTAAACTCAGAAATAGCGAGACCGCTATTCTTAATTTTCAGAGATTCAATCTCATCAGGCTCAGTACCAAGGGATTGGCGAATAGCAGATGTGGTGCCGTTGTTTAAAAAGGGGACGAGATCACAACCAGAGAATTATAGACCTGTAAGTCTGACATCAATAGTGGGGAAACTACTGGAAGGTATTTTAAGGTATTCAGGATTACTTGGTACGCAATAAAATTATTAGTGGGAATCAACATGGATTTGTGAGGGATAGGTCATGTAAAACTAATCTAATTAGTTTTTACGAGGAAGTTAGTGGGAACTTAGACCAGGGCAGAACAGTAGATGTGGTCTACTTAGATTTTGCAAAGGCCTTTGATAAAGTGCCACACAAGAGGTTGGTTTACAAAATAAGGGAACTGGGTCTAGGAATCAAAATTTGTACTTGGATCGAAAACTGGTTAGAGAATAGGGAACAGAGAGTTGTGATAATTGGAACATTTTCTAATTGGTCAAAAGTCTTAAATGGAGTACCTCAAGGTTCCGTAATGGAACCACTCCTTTTTAATATATTTATTAATGACCTTGGTGATGGTTTAGAGAGTAAAGTTTCTATTTTTGCAGATGACACTAAACTCTGTAAGGTAATAAAATCAGAGCAAGATGTAGCTTCTCTACAGAGGGACTTAAATAAACTGGAGGATTGGGTGGCCAAATGGAATATGAGGTTTAACACAGATGAATGTAAGGTTGTGCATTCAGGGATCAAAAACAAGAACGCAATCTATAAATTAAATGGAATTAATTTAGGAGAATCTATAATGGAAAAGGATTTGGGAGTGCTCGTAGACAGTAGACTTAGCAATAGTGCTCAATGTCAAGCAGCAGCTGCAAGGGCAAAGAAAGTATTGGCATGCATAAAAAGGGGCATAGATGCAAGGGAAGACAGTGTAATTTTGCCACTGTATAAATTGTTGGTAAGACCTCATCTTGAATATGCAGTACAGTTCTGGGCACCACTCTATAAAAAAGATAATTTGGAACTCGAAAGGGTTCAGAGTATTAAAGTAATTCTATCGTTTTAAAATAAGCATTGCCCAATCAATTGTATGTGTGTCCAAAGCACAAAGTTATTTATTTTTAACAGATGTAAATAGTCAACAATTCAATACATTATTATATCATGATAAAGTACAGTACAGCACAGCCAATACCAAAAGATAAGTACATACCAATGCAATCGCTTGCGCTCGCTGCGCACCCACCGGACCCGATGGACAATATTCTGTATAGAATATTGTGTCAGAGTTGACTGAGGCCCCAGTGAGATGCAGCTAATATATATACAGTCAGTGTTTCATTGTGAACAATAGAGATGACGTAGATTGTTTCTATAGGTCCAGACGTTGGGTGGGTCCAGGCCAGACAGGTAATAGGTTGATTCAATCTAAGGAATCCAAAGGTGGGGGTCTTCTCTCCAGGGGGTCTGCTCCTTTTCATAGCCAGTATCATACAAAGGTTTTACTCTCTAATATCAATAACTAAAGTATGCAATGTGCGATCTCTTCGCCGACTGCACCGGACAGCTGCTGATGATTAGGGCTTCAATATGATATCAGGCATGACACCTTTTCTATTACCTAAACCTTTAATAACACTACAATGTACATATAATCAACATATATATATATAGACTAATAATAAACCGAATACTATCTGCTCCTGAATTACAGTGTAACAGAACCAATATGAAATTATATAAATAACTAACTGTTGTAATGCGAGTGTGTGCGTGCGTATTTTACCGTGTGAACGCACCACGTCACGTAACACGTGGCGTACGCTTCGCAATACGCACGGCAAACCTATATTAAACCAATATACTTTCATTCATCCAATTATACGACTTTGACAAGAGAAGGGCGACAAAATTGATAAAGGGTATGGAGTCTGTCACGAGCCGCGGCGGTACTCACAGCCGCCGCGGCTCGCTTCTCATGCGCCCCAGCGTCCCGGCCGTCACCTTGACGACCGGGACGTCATTTCCTCTTCCTGTCCGGCCGTTACCAGGGCAACGGCCAGACGCTAGTACACTAGCGCTGCGTCCCGGCGGTGCTGGTAGCCGGGCGCATGCGCATAGCAGGCAGCCTGTGGGCTGATTAGGCTTATTAACAGGCATTAGCCTGCAACTGTGTAGGTCAGGGGCAAGCCCTGATTGGCCCTGCTGGATACTAGTAAATTAGCCTGCAGGAGTGTGTTCAACTGCTGATTGGTCTGTGTCTGTACTTAAGGCAATGAGGTCTGCTGCCTCATTGCCGGTTATAGCTTCTGTGCTCCAGTCTGCTGACCTGCTTGTTCCAGTCCCTGTATCCTGTATCTACGTTTGACTTCCCGTGTATGACCCTTGGCTTCGTATTGGACTTCGCTTGTGTTTCCTGTGACCCTGATCCTTGGCTTGTTTACCCGTTCTGCTACTTTGCCTGTGACCTCTGACCTCAGCTTGTTCATCATTACTGTTACCTGCTGCCGGCCTTTGACCTCTGCGTGGACCTGACTCTTCTTGCCTGGGTTCTCCCCAGCCGGTACACACTTCACGACCCTCTGTCAGTCTGCAGCCCAGTCTGTCCCCACCATCAGGGGCTCCAGTGAACACCTGACTGGCAGAGTAGACTCCGGGTTGTGTTGTGCCGGCTGGAGGGGTTCCTAACATTATAACCGGCCCACTCACGGAGACAAGATTAGGATGGATGCAAGTGGATCCACACCGTTTCCGGCACAAAGCCTAGCAGGCCATGTTGAGTCTTTGTATCAGATGATGCAGGGATTGGCTGAGCGTATGTCTGTTCAAGAAGAAGCCACAAAAGCTTCACAATCTCCTCCAGATCCCATCTGTGAGCCCAAAATGAATTTACCGGATCGGTTCTCCGGAAATAGAACCTTGTTTCGGAACTTCAGGGAGAGCTGCAAGCTCTATTTTCGGATGAGACCCCGCTCCTCCGGTTCAGAGCAGCAACGAGTTGGGATTATTATTTCCCTTCTACAGGGTGACCCCCAGTCCTGGGCGTTTTCTTTGCCACAGACCAGTCCGGCCATGCAGTCCGTAGACTCCTTCTTTGAGGCATTGGGTTTACTGTATGATGACCCGGATCGAGTGGCCTCCGCGGAAGCTCACCTACGGTCCTTGAAACAAGGCAGACGGTCGGCAGAAGAATACTGCGCGGAATTCCGTAGATGGTCACCTGACAGTGGATGGAACGACCCTGCCTTACGTAGTCAGTTCCGTGTTGGCCTATCTGAACAGATTAAAGATTCGCTGGTGCAATACCCGTCTCCTAGCTCTCTGGATGATCTGATGCACCTCTCCATTAAAATTGACAGGAGATATAAAGAGCGGAAAACTGAAAAGGAAACGTCATCACCTCCATCCGCCTTCGTTCCTATCTCCCAGGATGGTGAGGAACCAATGCAATTGGGAGCATACCGTCTTTCCTCTGAGGAGAGAGACAGGAGACGGTCACAAGGCTTATGTTTATATTGTGGCGCAAGAGGCCACTTCTCCCGTTCTTGCCCAAACAAGTCGGGAAACGAGCATGCCTAAGGAACGAGGGGAGAGTTCACTTAGGTCTACAAATTGTCTCCCAGAAAAATGCACTATTGGTCCCTGCACAGCTCACGTTCAGTGCTCGTTCTACGAAACTATCAGCCTTCATTGACAGTGGAGCTGCTGGCAACTTCCTTGACATCGAGTTTGCCCGCTCTGCTGGTATTCCGCGGATTAAACTCCAATCTGCCATTACGGTATGTGGCTTAGATGGTAGTCCGTTGCCAGGCGGCAAGATTACTTGGGAGACCCCACCATTACAGTTGAACATTGGCGCTCTCCATTCGGAATCCATAGTCTTACGTCTTATCGAATGTCCTTCGGTTCCTTTAATTCTGGGCCACCCTTGGCTATTCTGCCATAACCCCGTCATGGATTGGGCAAAAGGAGAAATTGTCCAGTGGAGCCCCCATTGTACACAGTCTTGCTTGACACTACCTCTACGTATTATTCAGTCTATTCCGGAGCAGCTCCCTTCTCAGTATCATGACTATTGGGATGTTTTCTCCAAAAAGGCTGCTGACACACTACCACCGCACCGCAATTTTGACTGTGCCATTGAGCTCATTCCGGGCTCTAAATTACCCAAGGGACGCTTGTATCCTCTCTCTGGTCCAGAGACCAAATCCATGCAGGAGTATATTGACGAAAACTTGGAGAAGGGCTTCATCAGGCCATCCAAGTCCCCAGTAGGAGCGGGGTGTTTCTTTGTACCCAAGAAGGACGGTGGACTCAGACCCTGTATCGATTATCGAGGGCTGAACCTTATTACGGTTAAGAACACCTACCCCCTTCCCCTCATCTCCGTTCTTTTTGATCAATTAAGAGGAGCCACTATCTTCACAAAAATTGATCTTCGTGGGGCCTATAATCTCATACGTATTAGAGCAGGTGATGAGTGGAAGACGGCTTTCAACACGCTATCGGGCCATTACGAATACCTGGTCATGCCGTTTGGCCTTAGTAATGCTCCTGCCGTATTTCAGGACTTGATTAATGAGGTGTTACGTGAGTTCCTGGGACACTTTGTTGTTGTTTACTTAGATGACATCCTCATATATTCAAAATCGTTGTCTGTGCACCAGGGTCATGTCAGACAAATCCTACAGAAATTACGGGAACATCACCTCTACGCTAAACTCGAGAAATGCGAGTTCGAGGTCCAGAAGGTATCCTTCCTCGGTTATCTAATCTCCTCAGAAGGTTTCTCCATGGACCCAACCAAGGTCCAAGCAATTCTGGATTGGATACAACCGAATAACCTCAAGGCGGTCCAGAGATTCCTGGGATTCGCCAATTACTACAGGAGGTTTATTGGCGGCTTTGCTGATATCGTGGCTCCTATCGTCACCTTGACCCGCAAAGGAGGTGATCCAACTGTTTGGTCACAACAGGCAATAAATGCATTCAAAACCCTGAAGAAAGCTTTTGTGTCTGCTCAGGTTCTCAGACATCCGGATCCTAGGGTACCGTTTGTTCTTGAGGTAGATGCGTCTGACGTCGGTGCTGGGGCCGTCTTGTCACAAAAAGACCCCCAGACCCATCGCTTACATCCATGTGCCTTTTTTTCCCGTCAGTTCTCATCAGCGGAAACCAACTATGACGTGGGAAACCGAGAATTGCTGGCAATTAAATGGGCATTTGAGGAATGGCGGCACTGGTTGGAAGGCGCTGCACACCAGATCTCCGTTATAACGGATCATAAAAACTTACAGTATATACAGTCAGCCAAACGTCTGAACCCCCGACAGGCTCGGTGGTCGCTGTTCTTCACTCGGTTCAACTTTATTATCACCTATCGTCCTGGTTCCAAAAATATTCAAGCGGACGCCCTGTCTAGAAGTTTCCTGGCACATCATGCTCCGGTCACCTGCCCAGAGCCTATTGTTCCTGTGTCTATGATTCATGCCGGATTAACTCAAGATTTGAGCTGTACCTTACAAAGGTTCCAGAGGTTGGCTCCTGATAACACTCCGGCAGGATGTTTGTTTGTCCCAGTTCATCTAAGGAAGACAGTCCTTGCTGAGGCACACAACAGTCGGACTGCTGGGCATCCTGGAGTCTACAAAACACTGGAAATCCTTTCCCGTACTGTATGGTGGCCGTCTCTATCTGCTGACGTCAAGAGTCACGTCCGGTCCTGTGAAGTTTGTGCCAGGAACAAAGTTCCCAGGACTCGCCCGGTAGGTCAGTTAGTTCCGTTGGCCGCCCCTGGTAAACCTTGGACACATCTGTCCATGGACTTTATAGTCGATCTGCCACCCTCTGCGGGACACAATACCATTTGGGTCGTGGTAGACCGGTTCAGCAAGATGGCGCATTTCATTCCACTCACTAGGCTTCCTACTGCTCGAGATTTGGCAATCTTGTTCATTCAACACATTTTCCGCCTCCATGGACTCCCTACAGACATCGTCTCCGATCGGGGTTCCCAGTTCATAGCGCAGTTCTGGAGATCATTCTGTACCCTCCTGGGAATCAAGGTCAGTTTATCATCTGCATACCACCCTCAGTCAAATGGGCAGACTGAAAGGGTTAACCAGTCCTTGGAGAAGTTCTTGCGATGCTACATATCGGAGTTCCATGACAACTGGTCCTCCTTGTTGCCCTGGGCAGAATTTGCCTGTAACAACTCCTGTCACTCATCCACGAAAACCTCTCCGTTCTTTTGCAATTATGGTTTCCACCCCAGATCTAACTCTTTGTATTCACTCCAGTCCGTTGGTATTCAGGAGATCCGTTCCACTGCCAGGGATCTCAGAGTTGTCTGGAAGAAAGTACATTCATCTTTAAAACAAGCCTCACTTGTTGCAAAAAAAATTTCGGACCGACACCGTACCCCCTGCTCTCTTAAGGTTGGCCAGAAAGTCTGGCTGTCTACAAAAAATATCAGGCTGAAGCAACCTTGCAAGAAGTTGGGCCCTAAATTCATCGGGCCGTTTCCCATCATCAAGCAGGTGAACTCTGTTGCATTTAGGTTAAAAATTCCGGGCTCGTTAAGAATTCCAAACACATTTCATTGTTCTTTGTTAAAACCAGTTCTTTATCCAGCTCAAGCCCAGTCTTCAGGCAAGCCACAGAGGTACAGTGTTCAGAAAATCTTGGATTCCAAAAAAGTGCAAGGACAGGTGCACTTTTTGGTACAGTGGAGGAACCGCGGGTTAGAAGAACGCTCTTGGGTTCCGCGGAGACAACTCCATGCTCCCAAACAATTGAAGGAATTCTTCAGGAAATTTCCAAGAAAACCTGGGTGTCGGGGTCCCTTGACCCCTCCTCAAGGGGGGGGTACTGTCACGAGCCGCGGCGGTACTCACAGCCGCCGCGGCTCGCTTCTCATGCGCCCCAGCGTCCCGGCCGTCACCTTGACGACCGGGACGTCATTTCCTCTTCCTGTCCGGCCGTTACCAGGGCAACGGCCAGACGCTAGTACACTAGCGCTGCGTCCCGGCGGTGCTGGTAGCCGGGCGCATGCGCATAGCAGGCAGCCTGTGGGCTGATTAGGCTTATTAACAGGCATTAGCCTGCAACTGTGTAGGTCAGGGGCAAGCCCTGATTGGCCCTGCTGGATACTAGTAAATTAGCCTGCAGGAGTGTGTTCAACTGCTGATTGGTCTGTGTCTGTACTTAAGGCAATGAGGTCTGCTGCCTCATTGCCGGTTATAGCTTCTGTGCTCCAGTCTGCTGACCTGCTTGTTCCAGTCCCTGTATCCTGTATCTACGTTTGACTTCCCGTGTATGACCCTTGGCTTCGTATTGGACTTCGCTTGTGTTTCCTGTGACCCTGATCCTTGGCTTGTTTACCCGTTCTGCTACTTTGCCTGTGACCTCTGACCTCAGCTTGTTCATCATTACTGTTACCTGCTGCCGGCCTTTGACCTCTGCGTGGACCTGACTCTTCTTGCCTGGGTTCTCCCCAGCCGGTACACACTTCACGACCCTCTGTCAGTCTGCAGCCCAGTCTGTCCCCACCATCAGGGGCTCCAGTGAACACCTGACTGGCAGAGTAGACTCCGGGTTGTGTTGTGCCGGCTGGAGGGGTTCCTAACAGAGTCATTAAGTTATGAGGAAAGGTTAGCCAGTTTAGGCATGTTTACTTTAGAAAAGAGGCATCTAAGGGGAGATATGATTACTATGTACAAATACATTAGGGGTCAATACAGAGAGCTTTCATGGGAACTTTTTACCCCAAGGACCATACACAGGACACGTGGTCATCCCCTAAGGTTAGAGGAGAGGAAATTTCACAACCAGCAAAGGAAAGGGTTCTTTACAGTAAGGGCAGTCAAGATATGGAATTCATTGCCAGGGAAGGTTGTGATGGCAGATTCAATAGATATGTTTAAGAAAGGGTTAGACAAATTTTTAGCGGAAAGGTGTATCCAGGGATACGACCATTAATTTAAAATGAAGGATAGTAGTGGATATAGGGTAAAAATAGGACTGCAATATTGAGTCTGGGGGGATTTTCACAATTGAAACAGATTGGCGGTTGCTTACTCTGGATTAATTTCCAATATCAGTGCAGGATCGCAGGAGATCCAAAATAGGTTGAACTTGATGGACTGGTGTCTTTTTTCAACCTCATCAACTATGTTACTATGTTTTATTTTTTTCAACAATTAGATCATAAAAATCCAAATTAAAATGTACATGTCACCTACAAATAATGGAGGCATGCTTATTGTAGATAAAACCAATAATAATACTTTCTATCAATCTTCTAGGAACTAGTGACTTTCTTTTGTACTCTCTTCTCATATGTACAATATGTTTATAGTAATGATTATATTTATAGTTGCTTTATGCTGTAACTGGTCTTCTGTTCAATAAAATATAAAAAAATACACACTAAATCAAACATTTGAAAAAATAACTACAAAACTATTTGATTTTTTTCAGCCAGAAAAACTATTTTTGTCTCTAATTTCCATATATACTACTGAGTCTATAGCTCCAGGTGGGAAGTATATTTCGTCCAGCAAATTTGGGGCTATTACTCTGTCACCCCGTAAACTACAACCATTACAAACTAGATATGACAATAGCTAGGAAACCATGGAACTAATACTTTGATATTACAATTTTTAGCCTTTAGGCCAATTTTTCTCAACCTTTGGTATGGTAAATGTTTGCCAAGTACCACCTAATACAGTGATGGCTAACCTGTGACACTCCAGATGTTGTGAAACTACAAGACCCAGCATGCTTTGCCAGCAATCAGCTAGTTATCTACTGGCAAAGCATGCTGGGGCTTGTAGTTTCACAACACCTGGAGTGTCACAGGTTAGCCAACACTGACCTAATACATGCTTGTTTTTAAACAAAGTACCTCCTAACTTAATGTATATCAAGACCCTCCTTACGTTTTTAAAAATGCCCCTTCTGTTTAGTTTAGCACGCATTTTCTAATTTTCTTATATCGTATGATTTACACAATATTTAACAGACTGAAGTTTTCATTGAATCTATTTGAGCTACACCTTGGGGTACATATAGCACATGTTGAGAATCAAGTATCTGCATCTACAGAAGATTATAATAATCTTTGGACTTACAGAACACAGTGCAACAGTGTAGCAATATCTTCACTAGTAGAACACTATGCAAGATCCCAGATAGAGGAGAACTTTGAAGGCTGGATGTCGGGTAGAAAATTGTTGCAGTAGAAGTAGTTCTTGGTATATCAAGCAGTGGTCAGTAAACAAGCTGTGGTTCACAATATGAGTTCAGACAAAGGCAGGACCAAAGTACTAAGTACAATAATATGGCACTGACTGAATTTCAGAAGCTGTTTAAAATACCATGGAAATTGCAGGAATCAGTGCCAGCTGTGGATATTCGTGTTAATGATTTTCACACAGTGCGTGCCCAATGTTAGCTACTGTAAAAGTCATGTTAAATCATAGAGGGGCTAATAGCAAGAAAAATAGTTTAACGATCATTTAATAACTGTGTTAGATGTAAGTATCACTACATATCATTTATATATACTATATATCATTTATATATCATTCAGACATATACCATTGCAGGAATCCTAGACATGGGACTTAAAACCTAATAAGTATAATTTACTTCCAGCTATAAACCATTTCTCCTATACTTATCTACAATACGATTAGATAACCATAGACACTTAGATACACATAACAGATCATAAGAACAATGATACTTATATCTGGAAGGATATCCTAGAATAACAGTCTAGCACAGTTTCCTTACACTGCTTGTCCTCAACACAATATTACTGCTTCCAGTATATAAATCCTATTTTGTACAGCACCACAGTAAGTCTCATTACAATGCTAACTAGAACTCACAGTACCAACTACAAATTCTATTTCTCAGAGCACCACCACAACTTTCATCATTGCACAATATGCAAACTCTACACTATGCTATATGAAAATATCATACTATCTATAATATAAATGTATAGTGGCGTGTGTTAGTCTATCTGTGTGTGGAAAATATAAAACCAAGCTGCAGCGCCACCTGCTGGGCGGAGTTATACACTGACCTACTAAATTCTTAGTGTGTGTGGAAAAAAAAAATCAGAAAGGGCTGAAATTTGGTATACTAAGATGTTTTTAATTTGTTCATTTAATTTGTTAATTGTAAAAAGTGTTTATAAAGATTGAAGAGTGAATAATTATCACAGCAGTTCAACTTAATTGACAAACTATCATTGACTAGTGACCACTGAACATGTATGTAGGACCAGATTAAGGGCCATATGGGGCCTGGAGCTGGAATTTATGAAGGGGCTATTGTGAGCAGCACCATGCCGTCAGAGGGGGTATGGCCAGATATTATATGACCTTTCTCTTTAAAAGTTGGATTACTGGTAATGTCATTTCTACAAATAGAAATGGGGTGGTCTATGTGTCACAGGTTTATGATAATTTTTTATGCAGAGGCCACTTATAAACAGTTCTGATTTAACAACAAGCCATAGCCAAAGTCATACCCTCAGCCTCTAAAGAACTTGAGTTAATCTTGAAAAAAATATATAAAAGTCTAACAAACAGAGCGCTCAATCACTTACCTTCAGATCATACAAATGTATATACACCAAATAATATATGAAAAAAACAGTATTTAAAATTACCTAATTAACTAAAATTATAGTATTAGGGGATTTTCCCACGCTGTCGTGGGAAACCCCTAATACTATAAATAGACCTAGCACATGAAGTAAGTTCATTGCGTATTGGAGCTTCTACACTGTAGAAGCTGTTTGCAGCGGCTCTCTTCAAATTTTTTTTTGACACATGCATGTTCCAGTGTGGATCTTACAAATCTGGGGCCCTCCTGGCTGAAGACAAGAAGACTTCAAGCAACAAGCGGGCCCCCCTGACCAAGAAGAAATGACTGTAATCAACAAGAGGAACTTTTTGCCCAAGAAGAACAGAAAACATTACAAGCAGGGACTTTTGGATACAAATTCTTTTTGGACATTTCAAGCCGGACTTTGGGAATTACAAATTTATTTTAGACTTTTTCAAGGCGGACTATTGGATACAAATTTATTTGGGACTTGGTTGACAGCCATTTTTGGATTAAAAGCTGCTGACAACAGATGAAAACATCAATGGTGAGTATAAGGGCATTTATTATTTTTAATAAAATATGTGGTAGAAATGAGGGTGCTTACTGTCTTTATTGTGGGTTTATTATTTTTATTAAATGTTGTGGTTTTAATGAGGGTGTGGTGATTTATTTAACATTTTCTTTTGTGGAACTACAGGTCTCAGCCAGTCGTGGGTGTCAGGGCATGTTGGCACTTGTGGTTCTCCAAGTGCCAACATGCCCTGGCTGCCATGGGTATGCTGGTGCTTGTAGCTATACAAGTATCAGCATGCCCACACTGTTTATGACTCCCTGACTGGCTGGGACTTGTAGTTCCACAAAACAAAATGGCGGCAGGTTTTTTTTTACACTTTTTTTTGCCGTTTATTATCCTACACCCACCGCCCAGGGGTTGTCCCTAGAGGGGGGGCCTGCTTGTTTTTTTTGGCGGACCCCACTCCCTAGGGAATCCAGCCCAGCGCTGAACAGCCTGGAGTTGGTTTGTCATTAGGGCAGGGTGACCCCTGCTATAGTGCCACCAGCCCCGACTGGTTTGCCTAGTGCAGGTTCAGTGAAAATCGAGGGGACCCCAATCAAATTTTTTCACGGAACCAGCAGTAGACTGGCAGAATTTTTGGGAAGGAAGCCCAATTACAGATAGTCAAGAATGGAATTAAAAGAAAGAAAGAAAACTAGGCTCAGGCAGTTTTGAGGTAAAGTGGAGGGAAGAAATACTGTGGTAGTTGGAGAGAAAAGCAAATGGTGAGATGAGTAAATGTTTAAAAGAGATACAGGTTGAAGAGATGAGCTAGAAGTGGGCATGCAGTGTGGGAGAAGGAGTGGGGAAGTTGTGAGGGAATAAGATCAGGGAGTGTGAGGTTAGATAATGGGATGAGTACACAGACTTCATCCACAAAGAATGAGCTGAGGATGGAATGGGAAGTGCAAGAGAAGATGTTTGGGGTGTGTGTGGTCTGGCATGAAGAGATATCCTGCTAAATAGTATTGATTTTGTCTTTCAAGTCCGGGGAAAGGTTTTGGACTGTTAGGAAAGAGGAGTTGTGCAAGTGAGCACAGAAGCAGGTAAGGAGAAATAGGATCCTAGAGAGAGCAGTGGAGTTTAGACAGGTGGTGAAAATTAGTAGGAGAAAAAGAAAAGTAAACTGAACAGGTC
The DNA here is from genome assembly GCA_036250195.1 of Mixophyes australis. Classification (NCBI taxonomy): domain Eukaryota; kingdom Metazoa; phylum Chordata; class Amphibia; order Anura; family Limnodynastidae; genus Mixophyes; species Mixophyes australis. Next base: position 203,030,028 of record JAVHZZ010000003.1, read on the forward strand.
TTTTTGTGCATATTTTAAAATGAAATAATAGCAAAGGTCTAGAATTCAGTTTCCTCACCGATGCTACATTTTAAGTACTTTTTTCAAATATGAATTAATGTAAGTGACAGTCCACTTAATTACCCCACACAGGAAAAATGTTAAAACATGGACGTGCTGGGGGAATTCAGTTGATGACAGAGATATTTGGTTGTAGGGCACAATGACATGCAATGATGATTATGACAATCAGGAGCACTAATTGAATGTTTGTGGATTGACCCTTACAGTTGATAGTACTTCAAACATTAGTGTGACTGCTATATTTTATGGAGTCATGGCCATCTATTTGCATTACTTAATTTATATTTCCATTTGCATTGCAGAAGGAAAGGATTTCTAAAGGAGAAAATAACAGATATTTATATTTAATTTAATTTCAATCAATTTACTTAAATTCAATTTGTATTTATATTTTGTATTTCTGTTTTTATTTAATAATATTTTACCTTGTAAATGTGAATTGTATTTATTAATAACACTGTCCAGACACAATTCTTTCTCATGTATGTATTTGTATAGAGCAGTGTTTCTTAAACCTGGTCCTCAGGACCCCTAACAGTGAATTGTAACTTTCAGAAATCGTGTACTATTTACAAGTGAAAATGTAAATGTATGTGTGTGTGTTATTAATCTGTGCAATTGCGTCATTACACATGGCGTACTGATCACAATTACTCGGTAGACCAATATTAATTAATTTACCCGACTTCATCCAATTATTTGACTTCCACACTCCAGTAACAGGAGCAAATGAGAAAATGAATCTCTCCTCTGGAACCAATCTTTGGTCCAACAAGACCGATTCTTTCTCCTTCTTTCCCTCCGAGTCTGTGCTTACAGTCATCTTGCTATAGCGATTAGCAAAAGACCATGAGCTTGCTGTAGTTCAACAGGATCCATTTTATTAAAAAAAATTGTTAATGTGCAGTAGCAAACTAACGTACACTATACATAAATACGTGTTATAGAATGAATGACAATGACGTAGTTTGTGGGAGTTTTTGCAAGTGATGTTCAGCCTTTATATTTTATTTTATTTGGCATATCTCTGCAGGGAGGCTATATATCAGTTCAGTGTGTACAGATTCGCAATGATTTGAGACGATGTTATGCCTGCCAAAAATTTTATGCCCGGTCGGTTGGCCGTGCTAAAAATATTTAAAACGTGTATGCAGGGCCGGATTTACCGCTAGGCAACCTAGGCACCTGCCTAGGGCCTAGCGGCTCTCGGGGGGCACAGCTGGGGGGGACAGGAGTAATTTTTAAAAAAATGAAGAAAAAAAAAAAATTTCGGCCCCTCCCCCGACTCGCGGCACCCCCCCCCCCGCACGAGGCCGGGGGGGGGGGGGGGGGTGCCGCGAATTGGGGGAGGGGGGGTCGGGTGCCGCAAATCGGGTCCCAGCAGCCTCTTCTCCTCTCAGTGTCTCAGTGATAGAGAGAGGAGGAGAGGCTGCCGGGACCCGACGAGCGATCACGTGACTCTTTCTTTTTTTTTTTTTTTCTTTTTTTTTTACATCTGGACTGACGGAGGAGGAGCAGCGCGCAATAGAAAGGTAAGTAAAACAAGGGACATAAGTGGTGATGGTGAAGGGGCACAGAAGTGGTGATGGTGAAGGGGCACAGAAGTGGTGATGGTGAAGGGGCACAGAGGTGGTGATGGTGATTGGCACAGAGGTGGTGATGGTGAAGGGGCACAGAATTGGTGATGGTGATTGGCACAGAGGTGGTGATGGTGATTGGCACAGAGGTGGTGATGGTGAAGGGCACAGAGGTGGTGATGGTGATTGGCACAGAGGTGGTGATGGTGAAGGGCACAGAGGTGGTGATGGTGAAGGGCATAGAGGTGGTGATTGTGATTGGCACAGAGGTGGTGATGGTGAAGGGCACAGAGGTGGTGATGGTGAAGGGCACAGAGGTGGTGATGGTGAAGAGGCACAGAGGTGGTGATGGTGAAGGGGCACAGAGGTGGTGATGGTGATTGGCACAGAGGTGGTGATGGTGAAGGGCACAGAGGTGGTGATGGTGAAGGGGCACAGAATTGGTGATGGTGATTGGCACAGAGGTGGTGATGGTGATTGGCACAGAGGTGGTGATGGTGAAGGGCACAGAGGTGGTGATGGTGATTGGCACAGAGGTGGTGATGGTGAAGGGCACAGAGGTGGTGATGGTGAAGGGCATAGAGGTGGTGATTGTGATTGGCACAGAGGTGGTGATGGTGAAGGGCACAGAGGTGGTGATGGTGAAGAGGCACAGAGGTGGTGATGGGCACAGAAGTGGTGATGGTGAAGGGCACAGAGGTGGTGATGGTGAAGAGGCACAGAGGTGGTGATGGGCACAGAGGTGGTGATGGTGAAGGGCACAGAGGTGGTGATGGTGAAGAGGCACAGAGTTGGTGATGGTGATTGGCACAGAAGTGGTGATGGTGAAGGGCACAGAGGTGGTGATGGTGAAGAGGCACAGAGGTGGTGATGGTGATTGGCACAGAAGTGGTGATGGTGAAGGGCACAGAGGTGGTAATGGGCACAGAGGTGGTGATGGTGATTGGCACATTGGTGGTGATGGTGATTGGCACAGAGGTGGGGATGGTGATGGGCACAGAGGTGATGGGGAAAGGGCACATGTGATATTGTGAAGGGGCAAAAGTGACAATGAAGGGGCACAGTGTGAATATAGAGGGACAAAAGTGACAAGAGCACATACTTGGATTTATGCGTATTATTTTTGCAAACAACTTAAGTAAGTATTTCTGCCCTGACTTCAATATTTATTATGTTGTTTTGACCCAACTACTTAAAAAAACGGGACTGCTTGGTAATTATTTAGGGGTGCCTTTTTCTGCAGCAGGGTGGCCTTGCTCTTTTCACATGTTAGGTACGCCCCCAAAGATGCAAGCCACGCCCTCACCTCCTTTGGCGGCGTGCACATGCTTTCAAATCTACTTAACTATAGGGGTATATGGTAGGCATGCGGCGGCACATGCTTTCACTTCTACGTAACTATAGGGGTATATGGTAGGCTGCAAAAATATAGTGCTATGGATTGTTTCAGGGAGGGGGCCCAAAAACAGTATCCTGCCTAGGGCCCTATGAGGTCTAAATCCGGCTCTGCGTGTATGCATGAAACGACCGACTGATCAGGCATTTGGTCATAGGAGATGACACATTGGTCAGAAAATTCTTCAGTGTGTACCTAGCCTAAGTATCTCCCAAGTAGTGGTACATTGTACAAAGCTGTCTGTAGTCAGATCACCTTCTATGCTTTATGTATATCCTTTTGATGTTATATCTTGTATCAACAGACACTTTTTATTTATTTTGCGATCACTTACCTGAGAATTAGTCACTAAATAACTGTTGTTCTATGTTTGAAAATGCAAAAAAAACCACAAGCATGGAACTTGAGCATATTTCCGACCGTATTCATTACATGTGGATCTCAATCTGCAGTTCCAATTCAATCTGGGTATTAGTGCGCTCTGGCTAAACTCTACTTTACATGTAGACAGACAGAACAGAGTGCAGGATACACACAAGCATGTGTGCAATATGAAGTCCCATCAGGACACATGCAAAAAAATATTTTATAAAGCAATTGAACAACCCTTAATACTATAATCCATATGTATTTAACAATAAATACATAAATCATAGGGTCTTAATGCGTATTGTACATACAATGAGTGTTTATAGTCTATCTTCCTTGTATATACATGTTCTGTGCCATCTAGTGGCATGCATACATGTAGTTTTTAATAGAAAGACTATGTCATGACTGTTATCACTATCAGTCAGCACTTATATCTGCCTTTGAGCTGGTGCAAAAAACATGTACTAAAAAACATGTACTTTAGAGAAACCTAGTATTTGAGTCAACTACATCTGCGTTGGCACACCCTTAGTGTACATTGCCTACGTTCATCTACCCCTTCTCTCAGCCATTCCGCCTCTCAAGTCATAGGCAGCCGTGTCACTTGCATTCTATTGCGTTCATTGGCGTAAAGTCATTTTCTAAGCATGTGCAGATCTATTTAACGCAAGATACAACACGCAAAGGAACTAAGATTCAAAGATGGATCAGGACTGCGATCCTTATTGCCAAAGTATATCTTCCTAAATGGCACCAAATCACTTTTCTTAAAAACATAATATAGAAAAACAAAACAAGAAGGGTGATCTTACAGTTTTCGGATTTAAAAAAAAATCTTTTTATTTATAACAACAACAGAGGATGCAGATATAAAATAAACATACTGTGATAACATCAGTTTCAAAGGTATTACAATATAGAAACTACAAAGTTAAATGTAAAAGGAAATAATAGATAAATAAAAATGTATAAATGGCAATCCTAAGAATATGAAAAACATAGAGATCAACTGTTTTTGAGTTTTGGTATATTAGAAACAGGGTAAATAGGAATTAGGGAGGAGAAAGAGGGGGGGATTATGGGGAAAAGAGGGGAGGGGAAACTAATGCTCCATCTGGCCTGTGCGATGAGGGAGTAGAGAGAAAAGAAAAAAGTAAGACAAAATAAAAATTAAGGGAAAAAGGGAAAAGAAAGTAATGTCACCTCGCATAAATCTTAAACAAAAAAGAGTAGTTAGGTAGAACAAATGGGTGAAAAAAGATGCTGAAAACCGGGAAAGAGAGGAATGAGAGGACATTTACCATGAATCTCGAACCTTGTCAAAGGTAGTCCTAATGTGGAGCAGTCTGGTAATGTATTTCATAGATTCCTAGTGCAAGATACCACAGCTGTAAGACTAGGATAACGGGAGAATTGCCGCGTCCTGGCACTCTGGAGGCATGTAGTCTTGCAGATATGTTACACTAGTTTATAGAAGATTTAGAGAATTTTTAATTGGATAACTAAGCAGCATAATCAAGGGGTCCGACGCCACTCGAGTGCCAACGATCTGAGTGATAAGGACAGAAACTTGTGCCCAGAGAGTGGAGACAAGGACAACATCATCATCAATCCCTCTAGTACAGGTTAGAGGTATTAGAATAATCTAATGAAGTTTGGAGGGCACCGTGTACCATCTTCTATACATTTTGCAAGCATGTTCCTTAATTGATGTATTGATAGAGGCTTTAGCAAGCCGATGTTCAATAAGTGATCATCCCTCTCAGTCCAGCAAAAGAGTAAAAGAAAACTACCGCACTGCTAAATATGCTCTCTTTCCAAATTATTAGAGATATATATGAATTAATTTTTCTACAGCTCTTATGGATATGTGCAACCATAAACTACTAAGCACATGACATAAACTATAAAGAGTGTTTCCAGAATGGTGCACTGGCAGCCTATAATTGATAATTTATTACATTTCAATTGTTCTCCTAGAGTTAAACTTAAAAATCAAAACTGTATTATTTATTCATTAAAATCATTATAAAAATAAGAAGTCAACGAAATATTAAAATAACTTATTGTGCTCTGTGTAATATGCAATTACAAAATCATGAATTAAAACTTGCTTAATTCCATTTTGGAATGTGTAATTCTAATAATGGTATTACTAATGTATAAATATATTTGTGAGGTACTTAGATTGTGCCTGCAATTCAATTTCTTTATTTATTCAGAATTTCTCCTTATTCCTGGGGAGATTCTAGATGCATTTTAACATACATTTAGTTAAATTCTTATTGTTTCATTATTTAGCACAAGTAAATATGTATGTTATTTTATTTTGTTTACTCTTGTGAAACAATATAAAGCATATAGCTTTGTATTTGGAGGGATAAGAAGGCTTCTTTGTCTCAGACTATTTTGTTACAAATAGTTATGGTCGCAAAGCTTAAGGCTTTTCTTTTGCATCAAATAATATGCTGATACTCCTGTGTGTTCACTTTCACACAGGTTCATTATGAAATAGTTTCAAAAATATATCCCAGTTATTCCTCTTTTCTTCCGGTATAGATTTTTGACTAGTGAGTTTCTCTCATTCCGTAGGTTGCAGGGTAATGAGAAATATTGCTTGATCTGTCTGCAATATAATCCTTCTATTTTATTTAATTCCTCACAGTAGTCGACTGCATTCTAAGGCTGCCAATTATAAGATTAATTTTCAATTTAGACCTTAAATTACAGGACACTGGCATTGCTTTTTCATTGGTGCACTACAGGTCCCAGCGGCCCTGGGGTCAGGCCATGCTGGCACTTGTGGTTCCCCAAGTGTCAGCATGCCCTGGAAACCATGGGTATGCTGGTGCTTGTAGTACTACAAACAACAATATGCCAAAACACTTAATGGCAGCCTGGGCATACTAGGATCAGTTGTGCATCAGGGACAAAATGGATTTTGTCATTTAAATTATTATTACCCTTCACCCACTGGCCCAGGGGTATGGGAAATGCCCTAGTGCTATCAGCACGGGGCTGATTAAACCTAGGGGAAGGTGTCCACATTTTTTTTGGGTCAACCTGATCTCCCTAGGGAATCCAGTCCCATGCTGACCAGTCTGGGGCTGCTTTGGCTTTATGGCAGGGGGTTCCCACGCTGCAGTTTTCCATGCTGTAGTGCCACCAGTCCAGGCTGTCAAAGCCTAGTGATGGCAATAATAAAATTGGAGGGAGACCCACGCTTTTGACTATTATGACTAATACTTTAATGGACTTATACACTTTTTGCCAAGGCTGGATCCTCCAATGTTACTTACTGGGGTCCAACAAGCCCTTCCTGATTGTTCAGGTGGTGCCCGTGATCTCTTTCCCCTACAGGGTAATAAATAGCAGCCACCATCTTGGTCTTGTTCGGTAGACACAGTTGTGTGCATATCTGTTCTATTAATAAATTGAGTCCATTTGCTATTGGGCTCTGCCTCTATGCCCCTTTTGCCTCTCCACAATATAAGGCACCTCTGCCTGGAAGACTGTGCCAGTAGCTTGTCCTGACAAGTTGGTTTCTGCTTCCTCAAGTGTGATCCTGGCAATTCTGCTCTTGTGTTCTGCTCAAAATTCTCTTCCAGTGTCTTCCTGGTTATTCCATCCACGACAGAGGGTTGCGGACTATTCAGTATTATTATTATCAAACTTTATTTATAGGGAGCTACAAGTGGTTCGCCTGGTTGGACAGAGGTCAAACAGCAAAACAGTACATGGTAATACAAGACTATCATGGCCAGGATAGAAAATGGGGTTCAAATGTTAAATTTAGCGCAAACTGAATCCTTTTTCCATGAGCGTGGGTGCGATTAACATGATCAGAGCCACTGATAGAGGTGTGAAGAAAATTAAGGAGTGGAGTCAAGGGGCAGAGAGCCCACGGAGGTGATACACAGTGAATCTGGTGAGCAGAAGTCATAGGTAATGAAAAGAGGTGGAACAGGAGGGAAGAGGGCCCTATTTATGAGAGCTTACACTCTAAGGGGAAAAAGGCAGACAAACGTTTGACGCATGGTGGTAAGTCAGCATAAGGGGAACTAGAAATCAGAAAGGAGGGGTTGAAGCAAGAATGGGAGATATGAAGGATGAAAGAGGGCGAGGTATACTATGTAGTGAAATGGTTAAACAGTGGAATGGTAGGCATTAATGAACAGGTGGGTTTTCAGAGCAATTGAAGCTTTGCAATCTAGAAGATAGTTTACTAGAACAAGAGAGATTGTTCCAGTGGTAGGGGGTAACACAGAATAAATCTTGTATTCTGGAGTGAGATGTTACCAGAGAGAAGTGAGACAACAGTCATTGACCGATGGCGGGAAGTAGTATATATGGACAGGTGATTGGAGATGTAGGGCCTGATTCATCAAGGCACCAAACTCAAGTGCACGCAGCCACGACCAAATCAAGCTCTGAGCGTCTCAATGTTACTTGTTTTTCTGCTGTATCTCTTGCTCCAGCTAAAGGGCTAGTCTAAGTCTGATCAATAATGATGGAACTCTCGTATGCATGCTATAACATGTGTTTGCAATCACGTGCAATTGTTAAAATGTATTTTATGCTCTGTAGACATTAACAACATTCTAATAAATGCATTTGAAGGGAATTAATTTTTTTTAACACCCTTTTTTTAAAAAATGGTTTTATCATTAATGCCTATCTTATTAATAGATGACATTAATTCAATATTTTATTTTCCGTGTGTTCCTTTGCGAATTTATGATCCACATAGGTATTGGACATATCCTGCAACATCTTGTGTAGTAGAGCTCAGCAGACTTGCCCCCGATTTCAAAAGCACATATATCTTGAGATCTGTGCCTTAATGAATTAGGGAGTGCGCAAAGCCTAAATACGTGCATATAATACTGAATGTGGTTTGCGCTCAGAATGCGTGCCTTAATGAATCAGGCCCGTAATGAGCAGTGGAGTTGGAGAGGGCTTTGTACATGAAGCTGAGGAGTTTGAAGAAGATTCTGTAGCAGGAGGGGAGCCAGTGTAAGGCTTAGCAGGGAGGGGAGGTAGAAGTGGAGCAGCAAGAGAGGAAAATAAGTCTTGTTGTATTGTTAAGTATAGATCAAAGAGGAACAAGATGGAAGAGGGGGGGGGGGGGGAAGTAAGGAGAAGATTGCAATAGTCAAGCCTAAAAATGATCAGAGAGTGGATAAGAGTTTTGGTGGCATCATGGTAGAGGAAGAATCTGATACGAGCAATGTTGTGGTGCTGGAAATAACAGGATTGGGAAAGAGATTGGATATGGGAGGCAAAGGAGAGGGAGAAGTCAAGAATGACACCCAGGCAACAGACTTCGGTAACAGAGGACATATTGGTGTTTCCAACAGTGATGGAGAGGTGGGGAGGAGACTCTTGAGGGTGTGAAGACAATGAGTTCAGTTTTTGGCCATGTTAAGTTTGAGCACTGTAAAACCAAGAACATGTTTGTTATTAACAATGTGCATTTGAACTTATTTGGAGAACCCTAATTGTATTGGCTAATTACCTGTGTTAATTGATGGGGCCTTAAAGCTATCCATTTGTAGGTTGGGATTAGATTGACATGACCCTGTCAATTTTAAACTACAATCCATCAGTTTAAAATGCAACATTCACATGCCCAGGGGTTGTGTTGAGTCAGGTGAAACACAAGGCAAATGTGATGTTATTCCTAACAGCTGCCGAGTCTCGGCCGCTCCACATGATCTCTCTAGGCTCCTCTACAGCATACGACTTGCAGATGCTCCAGATGTGTGAACGAGAGCATTCTTATTTGCAATAGCAAAATGGACAGATTGAGTGGGTAAAGAAACTACGATAATTGTCCTCTGTTGGTGCAGAACTTTAGTTTGCCAGAAAACCCAAATTACATAAAATGTTATATTTCTCCTTGAGCGTAGAGCATATCATGGACTTTACTACATTAATTTATTTAAGGAAATATTCCTACAACTTATTTATCACATATTTATCACTCAATCATGTGTTGATATATATGCAATCATGTATCATTTTACAGCCAGTACCAGGACTGCTTAACTCTGTGTTTTGTGAAAGTATTTTAAGGTTTGGATAATATTTTCCTTTATTTAAAGGATATTAAAGTATATAATCACAGGGATCTCTTGATTGTGAACTGTGATTAGTCTTCACGCTCACACCTCCCCCTCAAAACCTGTTTTCAGACAGGTCTGTGAGACACACGGAGGAACTCCAGTAAAACGACTGCACAGAACAACTCGAGCCGGGGGTAGGCCACCGTATTTTCCTAGATGGTAAAAACAAAAGTAAGCAGAGTTTTTCTATTCTACCCTAGGAAAAACAGCACAACCTAGATGCATATGTAGGGACTGAATGCAAGAGTATGCCCACATTCTGCTCAGTACTAAGTTCTGGGTGGCTGACTCTCTGATAAGCAACGAATTTGTGATGTCACACCAGGTAAAGCAGGGAAGCTGTGACGTAACATACCTGTAGTAAGGATAAAGCAATATGGGATGATGGTCATGCAAAGTCACTGCATTTGCATAAACCCATTATCTTTTTCTTACCTTTCACCTGAGCAGAGAAAAGTGAAGGGAGGTTTGTTTGTTGACACTAATTTCTAAAGTATGTCTTGAAAAAGAAAGTACTTTTTTTTATAAAAAACGGTTTTATTCGTAAAAGTCATCCAGAAGGAAAGATTAATATGACAAAATTGAATTAATAACAGATGTCCAATACATTTCATTCCATAAAACACTAGAAAATGTTTGTATGAAAGGAGTCCGATGGATACGTTACAATTAAATTAGAATATAGTACTACATATTGTTGAGGCCAATATGTTCTAGAATTAACAGTAAATGTTAAACACTTTAAAGTAATTAACAGTTAAACAAATAAACAAGCAAATGACCGTGAGTAGTTATTAAAGTTACTATACAATACCCAAGAATAAACCTATATTTTAAAATTTTATGTAATGTGATAATCTTAGCCGAATGGGGGGGGGGGGTGGGGGAGGGAGCATCTGTGATAAGACCATAATACATAGACTTATTCCATCTCAGATGTCATCTCACAACATAGAGTTATGAAGAGAAGAGGTATTCAGTTTCCCTCCAGTGAGTGGTAAAGAAACCAAGTTGTGTTTTCAAACATTTTTAAGATTTCTTCTTGTATATTGGATTGAAGAGATTCAATAAATGGACCCCATTTCCTGTAGAATCTTTCAACCCCTTTTTCAATATCCGGTAAAGTGGCTCTTCTATCAAGATATTGTCACAAGCCGCGGATCACCGCGGCTCGCTTCCTCCATTGGCGTCTCGGCTGTCATGGCAACAGCTGGGACGTCATTTCCGGTTCCCGTCAACCCGACCGTCTTCATGCCAACGGTCGGGCGCCTTGTGAGCAGCACCGCGTCCCGGCAACCCTGGGCAGCCGGGCGCGTGCACATATTAGTAAACAGCCCGCGGGCTAATTTATCCGGCTATTAATTTATTATGCAACCTCTGGGGATACTTGCAGGGCAGGGTCCTGAATGTTTTTTTTCTGTATTTAAGGCAGAGGGGGCTTAGCCTTCCTGCTGGTTACAGCGTTTCCATTCCTGTGCTTTTGCTGACCTGCTGTTAGATTCTTGTCTGCCTGATCTTCTGTTGTGACCCTTGACTGTACCATGGAACTTGCCTGCTTGCCTACTACCCTGACTTTTTGGCTTGTATTCTGGACTTCTCTGTTTCACTTGTGACCCTGACCTTTGCTTGGATATTGATTTGTCTGTCTGCTTTGGACCCTTGACCTCAGCCTGCCACTGACCACCCGCTCCAGTCTGCGCTATGGCCATCTTTGATGAGCTTTCACTACTCTGAGCTTAAGACTTGGGGGCATCTGAGTACCTGTGAGCACATAAAGCTCTATGGGAAAGGCGGCTGCTAAAGGTAAAGACCTCTACCCTATCTGCTCTAAAAGCTCATCTTGGTGGTCGTGAGCCCTAACAGATATAGTGTATTAAGGAGTTCATGTTTTACTTCTGAGAGGGAAGGAGGGGACCGGATAGCCCAATGACGGTTGTTAATTTAGCAATTGTGAGAGTAACCGTAAGAAGTTAATTAACATCTTGGGATTCTCTAGAGGGGGGTAAGGGGAATCCAGTTATCAAAATGACATGGAAAAATGGCATGCTTATCAATTGATAAGGGAATACCCAAAACTAAGTGCATCTATGTACATCTGATCTGGTAAGGCAAAGAGGGAGCAGCTGCAACGGTTATGGTAATTTGGGGAATATAATAGACCTGACCACCGCATTTTTACCAAGTAATGACAATGGAAAGTTCTTCCAGTTATCTAAAGTGGATTCTAATTTTCGGATAATAGGGAGGGTAAATGATTTTGTATAAATTTCACCAGAGGGGATGTATATACCCAAATATTTAAGATTTTGAGTGACTAAACGAAAATTTGATATAGCTTGAGTTTGCTCGGGGGTCATTGTTGCATTTGATATGGGATGAATCTCAGATTTGTGGAAATGAATCCTATATCCTGCAAAGGTACTATAAGCTTCAATTATATTATTAATAGCAGGAATAGATCTCTCCAGGTGTGTAACCATCAACTGCATATCATCAGAAAATAATGCAGTGAGGATACCGGGTTTAACGTAACCTTCTGCGCCGTGCAGCTGGCCTACCCAAGGTTCAAAATCACCCAGGCAAATATCCAAAATAAAATAAACAAGTTTATTTAACAAAATGGTGATCCCGTGTTATTAAGTCAAAAGCTTTCTCTGCGTCTAATGAGAGAAGGAGACTGGTATCTGGGTTTTGTGAGGACTGTACATGAGATAAAACTGTCAGAATTTTGCGTATATTTGTAACAAGTGTGAGTTACGACCCAAAATAAAACCAGATTGATCTTTATGTATAATTGGGTGTAAAATAAGTTTTAGCCTTTCAGCTAGGATTTTAATAAGAATTTTATAATCCGTGTTAAGTAAGGAGATTTGCCTATAAGACCCCGAATCCTCTAATTGTCTGCCTGGTTTAGGTAGCAATCTAAGAATCGCTGAATTAAAATGTAAAGGTAATGAATGGGAATTGAAAATGTGATTGAAAAAATTTGTAAGTGGTTCGGTTATCAAATTCAATAACATTTTGTAAAATTCACCCATTACACAATAGACTCCCGGTGCTTTAAAAGGCTTCAAATTTTACAATACACTGACAACTTCATCTATTTGGATTGTAGCTAGAAGAAAATCTGCTTGTAGATCAGTAATGTAGGGAAGAGAGATTTTTTCCTAGAACTGGCGTTTAGTGACAGTGTTAATAGGGTCTTGAGAATAAAGATCTGTCTAAAATTTGTGCAAGATATTAAGTATATCTTTTCCATCAGTAGACAGGGGTTCTTTCCCCTTTCAGTAAGTAGACTAAGACAGTAGACGCCTATTTTTATTACCGTGTTTATAGAACTGGAGTTTAAAAGCCTGGGAGGTTCTAATTGCTATTTGAGTGGTTGTTAAATTGGGTTTGCTTTTAAGAAAGTTTGTTTGCAAGGGAAGGGTTATCTTTCATACATTGATAGGCAATTGTGAGATCTCTTTGTGTGTCTAGGTAAAGCTTAGTGTGTATTTTTATATGTTGACTTGTGTAAGAGATGATACCGCCTCTAAGCACTGCTTTAGCTGTCTGCTAAAATAGAATTGGGTCAGACTGATGGTTCTCATTATTGTGAACAAAGTCATGCCAATTAGATAATTTGGAAATTTCCATTGTTTATGTGTCCCTATTTTATGTGGGTTAATTATATCTGTTCACAACATGGCATGGTTGGAAAACGAAATAGTGTTTATGCCAGTGCCACCAAGTAAGAAAGACTGAGAAACTAATATATAACCGATTCGGGACAAAGTACTATGCGCTGCAGACAGGCATGAATATTCTCTTGAAGTGGGATTTCGTAAGCGCCAGTAGTCTATCAAGTGCAATTGGTCAGTGATATATTTGATGCCAACCTTGGGTATGGTTACCCTGTACAGATGCTCCCTCCCTATCCATATCTATAGATGCAACAATATTAAAATCTTTGCCTATAATTATATAGGAGTCTAGATAAGGGTAGAGTTTTGAAACAATATTAAGAAAGAATTGCTTATCATATTTGTTAGGTGCATATAAATTACATAAGGAGAGTCTGATTCCATCAATAGTGATATCAATGATAATAAAAATAAAGTACTTTTAAAGTACTTCTACCTAGTCTGAAAAGGGGGATTTTCAGCACACAGATTTTCTTATCCCGCATATTCCTCAACATTAACTCCGATTCTGTCTACCTGCCAATCACATCTGTTACCATTACGGAGGGCCATGACATGCAGTGGTGTAGCAGCTAAGCCCATACCTCCTTGCAGGGCTCCCTGGTGAATACCTACCCTTTGTTATACTATACCCATAGTGGAGGTGTGGAGTCTATCTAAAGATAACTGTACTCACCATATTGGATTCAGTATTACATTTAGACAACAAAAATAGTTGATTACATTTGCCAACATCTCAATTTAACGTGCTAGGATAGGGCCGCCTAAGTGTTAACCATACAAAACTTTTTGTAGCTTGCAACTACCTAACAAATGCCACATATTTTGTATTAGCTATACCTTTTAAACCATAAGGCACACTGGAAGGCTTCCACCTAAAATGTGAATAAAAATTTCCACTGCCCATTCATTCTCCGGTGTTTATCAAATGCACCTCATTTAGTAACTTCCAAGGCAGCATGCAGTAGGATGCCCCCTCAAATTACTTTATGTCTGCTTATTTATAAAAACATATATACACACACATATAAATTATATATCTATTAAAATGCAGACAGAAAAGCCATAAGTTTAAATATTTTTTATGACCAAGTACTAAGCTTGTGCCTAACACTAACTTACATAAAGCCCCTGTATTCCATCTTTGTAGAAGGGTGGCACCAAATGTAATACTGAGTTATTGGGCCTGATTCATTAATGAACGCAAGTCCCGTTATGTGTCGTATTTTGCATAAGATTGCTCTGCACATGCTCAGAAACAGGCTATACCAGTGGTTCCCAAACTGGGTGCCGCAGCGACCTCCTTGGGGTGCCATGGTCAGGGCTGGTGGTGAGGTTGTTGACTACTTGGTAATTATTTGGGCTTAGGGGTGCCTTGAAAAAATATGGAGACCCTAAGGGTGCCTCCAACTAAGAAAGTTTGGGATCCACTGGGCTATACATCAGTGATTGCACTTGCATGCAAATCACCTTTACACGAAAAGGACACTTCCAACTGCCTATGATTTCAAGGATGGAATGGGGGAGGGAAGCATTGTAAGAGCGTGCCAAGGTTGAGCGCATGCAATTGTCCAATTCAAGCTTTGGACATATCTCAGGTATGTGGTTTTTAGCAATATCACTTGCACCAGCTACAGGGCAGGTATATGTGCCGACTGATAGTGATGACTGATGCATATGCAAGCCAGAACATGTGTTAGAGCAACTGTAACAATGCAATTTAAGTACAGTAGGCATTAACTGCCTGATCACTGTATTTCATGTAAAAAAAAACAAAAAACCCTTTCAAATATATTTTTATTAAAGACTATAGTTTTTACAGGTATTAATGTCTTTAATAGTTTTTTTATGCAAATTCTGATACAACTTTATATTGCAGATATGCATTGTATGTATCCTGCAATGTGTTGTGTCTGGCTGCATATGGCAAGTGCCCTATAGGCAGAGTGTACTTATACCCGTATTCATATGGAAAAGTTTCTTCAGATCTGCTTGAATACGGATGGACGTGCATGCAATTTTCGTCTCACTTTACGTTTCTTGATGAATCAGTCCCATTATATCTAGTGAAAGACTGCTCAAAAATAAGAGCAGATGTAAAAGAGCATGGTGGCTTAGTGGTTAGCACTTCTGCCTCACAGCCCTTGGGTCATGAGTTCGATTCCTGACCATGCCATTATCTGTCTGGAGTTTGCGTGTTCACCCGGGTTTCCTCCCATACTCCAAAAACATACTGGTAAGTTAATTGGCTGCTATCAAATTGACCCTAGTCTCTCTCTCTCTGTGTATGTTAAGGAATTTAGACTGTAAGCTCCAATGGGGCAGGGACTGATGTGAGCGAGTTCTCTGTACAGCGATGCGGAATGAGTGGCGCTATATAAATGATGATGATGAAAAGAGGATTTCTGTGCAGAAAGAAAGACTATAGGAAGGTAAATATGGAGGAAAGAATGAAAAATGTGATACATAGACCCCTAAATATGTACCTAGCAATATTTTGGCAAGTCTAGTTAGAAGGAAAAAATGAGGATTGTAATTTGAGATTTTTTGTGGCTTTTTTAAAAGTCTAGGTTTTCTTAGAGACAATAGTAAAGAATATCAAAATTATATTTGCCAGATGCTCATTAGGAGAAAATGTGCAACGCATTATCAATAACAACACCCAAAAATTTGGACATATGTATCAAGTTCAAGGATAATGAATGAAAGAAACTAACATTTTATTATACATTATAACATTTATGTACCAATGATGATAATAATTAAAAAAGTTAGCACTGCTGACAACATATGTTAGAATAACTTTATAACCAAACATATATAAAAGATCAAGTACATCGTCTAAAAATATATCCACAATGTGTTTTATTGCTTGGCTGACGTTAGTCCAGTTTTCTTCATGGAATCCTCTCAGCTCTGAAGACTTTTGACATTTGCAAACGAGCCTTCAAATAGAGAAACACATGTATTAGATATGAATAAATGATGTTACCAACGTGATCATTTACGGTGAACAATACTGTGAAAATTTGTGAGCCACACCATTTGGTCATTTCACTAAAAAATAACACTGGCAGCCCACTCTTCTGAGGTGCCCTTGACACTGGAATGCAGGCTAAAAGTTTTGATCTAAATATAAACCAATACCTCATGTTTTCATCTTGCTTGATACAGACAGATATACAGTGTTAAGGATAAGCACTGACAACTGTCTTTTTGTTTTGTATACATATATGAGCATTTACATTGCCATGCATCTGGTACCATATATAATATGGGTTTGTTCGAGCATGGGCTTACTACTTTTCTGGCTTTGTCTCAAAATATTGCCTGTGTTGTCTTAACAGCTGTCCATCAAGCCTATTTAAGGCTCATTTTGGTGTGGCTTACAAGCCATTCCTTGCTAGATGTAAGCCCCTATATCTAGCAGGTGAGTGCATCCGATTTTAACTGCGTTTTAATGGTGTTTAAAGATTATAGGTCAGTCAAGGACCTGCCTACAATGAGCTACCCTTGACGCTGGAATGCAGGCTTAAATGTTTTGATTAAAATATGAACCAATACCTCATGTTTTTATTTTGATAGATACACACAGATATGTAGTGTTAAGCATAAGTGCTGACAACAACTGTCTTGTTTAGCCCACTCTTCATGACTGCATCATAGTTTTCTTGGAGACCATTATTTTCAGACTTATTCTATCCCCCATCCTGGTTTTCCTATAGAGAAATATACCGGCCACATGTGTGACATGTACCAGGCAATTCCAGCCTAAATTCATTGGGATACTACAAAAAAATATATCCTACAACATGACATCTAATAACCATATGATTTATAAGGGAGAAAAGCAATACAAGTCTATAATAATAGGGAATAGTTCTTAACATTATGGTGTCATTCCACCCAAGAGAATCAGGAAGCTAGCTATGATTGCATTCAACAAGGGGTTTATTTTTTTGGCATTAGTGCAGAGTTACTACATTCTAATAGAAATGTTGTTAAGGTAGTATCTTCTATTGATTTTATCCTTTGCTGTAAAGGGAAAATGTACTTGGCCAAACCAACAACAACTTTGGTTTATTATAACTGAGCAATATTTTTCCGTTCACAGTGCTATCTAAACATTGTTGTGAATGGGATCATATCATTTATCATCCTGTGACACCATCACTAAATTCAACTTTCAATAACACGTAAAAGTACAAAAAGGTGAATCTCATCCTAGGAAATAATTAACAAACATGAGTGGTTAATAAGCAACCTCTGCTCTTCAGATTGCAGTTGGATTTATTACATGCTTTCTATTACACAAATCTATTTTTGTGTGTCAGCACACAATAGTCCCAGCTATCTAGTTCGTCTAGATAATTGTAAACCCACATATTTTCTGCTTATGCATAGGTGATAACCCATCTAAAAAAATATGTTTTTGACAAATACTTCGAGTCCTATAAAATTACACTAAACAGAAGTAATATAGTGAAAATAATGACAATAGAAGATTAAATGATTAAGAAATATACTTACTGCCTTTTCTTCTGGGAGCAGAACTCCCTCTACTGCCACAATCTGGTACTGTTTATGTTTCAAGCTCCCTACATATTTACGGAGGTGCTTAAGAGCAGCACTATCTATATTACGCTTTATCAGTCTCTGTATATTTTCAGAAGGACATCCAGGATCAAATATTAATAGACAATAGGATTTATTCTTTCTCTCTTCGATTCCCACAATTGTGCGGCTGTGACCTGTATCAATAAAACAAATACAATTTTTGTGGATCTTTTCCCAACATTTAAAAGCTGTATGTATATCTAAAATAGGTGTACTGCACTGTCACCATACCGAATTCAGCACATTTGGACAAAAGCTAGTTCATCGCAATTACCACCATTTCCCATCAATGTACCACAACAGGGCTGTCCAAGTGGTAACCATACAATGTTTTTTTGTAGCTTTCTGCTACCAAACAATTGCCAGATGAGGTCACATGATTCTCTTGTATTACATTATTTGTATGGCATTCTGTTGATTAACATTTACTATACTTTTTAAGCCATAAGGCACACTGGAAGGCTAATGTCTAAAATGTGAATAAAAGTCCCCATAACCAACCACTTCTCCAGGGTCTATAAAAAAAACCCAAACAATGCCACTTTACACTGAATGCAGTTTTATTAGAACGACTATATGGAGTCAAACAGATACCCCATTGGGTATACAGCAAATTCCTGGATACTGTCTGATCTGGTGCATCGCTATATATGCAAAGCAACAACCGAATGGGAAACCGCTTTTCTGGTTCACTACATACAGTATTTTCAAGTGAAAAAGGAAAGAGATGGTTCAGGTATTCAGACCATAAGGTCAGGGAAAAGGTTTAGTTTAGAGTGGAGGAGGTTGAAAAAAAAAACAAAACAAAAAACAAAATGCGTCTTAGGCCTCATATCTAGTGATATAAAAATGCTAGTAAAATGTAAGTAAACAGGTGAAACCATTGTTTCTAGTTTTACCGTACCCACTACTGCTGTTTCTAATGATTGCTCGCGGGTTACAGCAATATTGAAGCCTAGTGAGCTCCACAAGCTACAAAATAAAATACTGATGATGAACGCATGACAACAAACAATTTAACTTATATTTTCACAGATAACCAAGAAAATGGTGTTTGCTCATTAGAGGATTATTTGTAAAATAAGGAAAGTTACATAGAATACATTACTAGACTTTTTCTGGCGTCTTTACTCCATGTTTGCCAGACTACAATGTTCTTCAAATATGTAAATCGTTTCAACTTAAGAAAATATTTCTAGATGCCCATATTCATGTTAGAACAAAGTATTTCTTTTTTGGGCCTAAAACCAGACTGATAAGAGCGTACCAGAGATCTAAAAGTAGAATGGACTGTACTTTACCTTGGTGCTGAAGGTAAATAGCGGGCTTGGAAGAACACACTACTTTGCCTCCAGTTTCACTCACATCAGATGCATAATAGTTCAGAACCCACTCAAACAAGTGAGGGTGTGTTCCTGAAGGACTGCTTGGCTTGTGAAAATCAAGAATACGACATCTATACAAAATAGATTAATAATAATATTAAGGGTAAAAAGACATGATAAAGAAATAACGTTGCAAAAAATCATGCCTGATGCATCTGAAACAGTGGGATAGTTCTCATCCATTTAAATATTATTTGACTTACTTTATCTGCAGAGATGTTAGGAGGCAGTAGATTTCAGATGCTCCAATCCAAGCCTTGGTACCCTGCAATTTGCCATTGAAATGAGAAGCACCCTGAGGATCAAAACCTTCTTTCCAGGCATCTTCAATCAAAGCCTGAATTTTAGGAATACAAGGAATGTGCCTGTAATCTAGAGTAATAAAAAGCAACTTTAATTATTTTACAATGACATGCATATATTATGCTACAGTTTCTCTAACAAACTTCTTCCAAACTTGCTTGATTTTGCTTAGGCATTTTGTGCTTACAAGTAAATCATACTTCTGGAAAACATATGCTTTTATGGAAGTAAATCAATCGGTCGGTAATAGAGCTATAAGCTCATTTTATTTACCCTGCATCATGGAAGAGAGCACTTCCATCCTGCTGTGGCTGGAGCCCAAACTCTGGTAAATGAAATGATTCATTCAGTAACAGTAGCAGGTGTGGGACAGCTTTCTGTAAGTAAGTCCGTCTCTATGTATGTCTGTAGATTATTTGCGTAAATGGATATGTTCATGTAGGTCTGTGTGTGTGTGTAAGATGTGTATTATATGGAATAGTGTACCCCTACTGCAGAACATAAGGATATTATAAGTAAACTCAACATTTTGTAAAATCCATAAAAACATTGCAGGTGGCGCTGTATTATGCCATACATAAATCAACTGTCACTATATATACACTGTTCAACAATGTACAATATATATCTATATATACTGGAAACACTCTGTTCTTAGCCTTTTACTTTGTAATCAAGCTCGTTTTTACAGCAACTGCTATTTTTTTTTTATAGGCTAAAGCATGCCTGAGTAACTTTAGAAGAAAGGAATTTTGTAACAATATGTAAACTGCAAGGGGTGTGGAGATTTACCTGACAGGTAAGATGGCATTAGAAGTGGCCAGCATACAATTATCCAATGTGTTGTATTTAAACTGCCAAAATAACTAGCATATTATATCATCACTTCTGTGACCTGATCACACTCCCCTAATATACCTGCCGGGAATCATCAGAACTATTCCCATGTGCAGCATTCTAACACCTTGTGCTATCTGGTGACTGGGATTCGTCCAGCCCTGATCTACAGTATGGTAATCAATCTCCTCTATAAACACGCTTACAATAAATGTATATTGATTACGGGATGGGTACTAAATTACAGTGTTTAAAACACAGACACTACTTACCCAGACACAGTTATAACGAAAGTGGGATCCACGACATGTTGATCTTCCCGACTGTTAAAAAGCGGACTTAAGGGGGCACTGTAACTAGGAGCCGGCTGGACAATGCTTGTTACTAATCCTTCTACATTCTCCAAGCAGCTCCTATTTACAGTGCCCCCTTAAGACCATCAGTAATAGTGTCGCTTTCACAAGTGACGTAATTGTGTGTGCCGGGCTGTGAATCTGGAGAAATTCTTACAAGTCCGCTTTTTTAACAGTCGGGAAGATCAACATGTCGCAGATCCCACTTTCATTATAACTGTGTCGGGGTAAGTAGTGTCGGTGTGTGGTATGTCGGTAAAATAACTACCACCGATTGACTACAGATACAATACAGATATTTCTTATTAGTAATGTTCAAAATCAGAGCTGCAATACATTATAACAATGTTAAGTAAAGAAATACCTTGCAAGCAGTTTCTGTAAGAGTTGCTCAACAAAATGGAAGAAAGAAGCATTTGAAAATTTCGGAAACCACAACCCCATCCTTTGTCTCCTGCAGAATTGCTGTAGTGGTCCAAAGAAGAGCAAAGCCAGACACGGCGCACTTCAGGGGCAGAAATGTTATAATAGTGGTGTAGAGCATCCAGAACACCTTTACAAACAATAGCAGAAAAAAATAAAAAATTTAGATACCACACATATGGAAAACACCCTACATTCTATAAATGAGGTGCATAGATGTGTGCCATTTGCAACTAACCCCATCACCACTGAAATAGAAAATATTGGGGTAATTGGGGCATGATCTGGTGCACCCACAGGGAGGTGATGTTATCACACAAGTAATCAAGGCGAATGGTGCTCTATCTGCATATATTATCGTAGATTTGTAAGGTGCCACAGTGCTCCGCAGCGCCGTACAGTGGAGACAACAGCACACACATAAAACAGGGACATATGAGGTAGACAAAATAAATGCAGGCATGAAAACAAATCCATACCTGTTCTTCTGCTCCGTCTTTACCCACAAGTCTGCCCGGAGTTTCTGAAGTATTGGTACTTTGTGTTTATTGTTCTGTACTATGTCACCCTGTATGGTCTACTGTTTGTACTGTGTACGGCGCCGCGGAAACCTTGTGACGCCTAACAAATAAATGATAATAATAATAATAATAATAATAATAATATGAATGATCCTGCTCATTAGAGAGCGCTTACAGTCTAAGTGAAAGAGGGCACAGCTGAAACAAGAGGCGTAAATGTGTTTCAGAGTGGAGAGTGAGATATTTGAGGGTGCATTAGTGTGAATAGTGGTATCAAGGATAAGGACACCTCTTAAAAAGAGATGGGTTTTGAAATAGCATCTAAAGATTTGAAGGCTGTGGGAAAGTCTGATTGAGTGTGGTAGGGAATTCCATAAGTGGGGAGCAGCACGGGAGAAGTCTTGTAGGCAGGAGTGAGAGGTGGTTATCAGAGACGAGACAAGGCGCAGGTCACAGGTAGAACTAAGATGGCGGGAGGGAGAGTGCAGGGTCTTCTTACCTCTGTCTGTTTAACCCAATTTGTTTATTAGTTTACTATGTTTGTCCCCAATTGTAAAGCGCTACGGAATATGTTGGCTATATAAATAAACGATGATGATTTGAAATGTATGCAGGGGTCATGTTGTTGAGGGCTTTGTATGCAAGGGTAAGTAATTTGAATTGTATTATGGAGGACACAGGGAGCCAGTGTAGGGATTTATATGTATGTATATTCAGTAGTGCCGATTGAATATAAAGGATAGACAAATAAGATAACAGGTTTGCCTATATAATAAATAACCACCTGATTACATAAGACATTTGTGAGTTTTATTTCCCTATATATATCGGAACACACCTGAGTCAGTTACCTGCCGCTAGTTTGCAATTCATAGAAACATATTTGCTTACTCTAAATACAGAACCTTCATGCATTTCTTGTTTAAAGTGTTTGATAATAGAGTGACAAAATCAATCTGTGTAAAACATAATAAAATGCAGGATGTGAAACTGTCAAAAAACAGGTAAATTAGAAAATGCTGACCAGCCAGAGATCAACCAAATTCTATTGATGTGTTTAGCTGAAATTGTACCTCAAAGACACTACAGTCATCTTTTTGCACATAGAACTCACATTTACTGTAGTCTTTTCATCTTTGGAAGTAGGGGTGGGATGCTTACAGACTTTTTTATGTATGCCAGGTGCCACAAACCTGACTTCATCATGATTTATGTTTAAATATAGTAGTATGAAAAGCTATTTGAATTATTTAGTCCACTCATATAGCAAGAGGATCTTGGTGGGGGCTGGCTGAACATATGGGTCTCCCCTAAAGATGGGGAATCTAAAGAAAAGGTGAAAATGTATTTAACATATATAGGTAGGATACTTGCAACACCCCCACCCCAAAAAAAAACCCCTCTCAATAGAACTACACTTCAATTAAGAGGGCATTATCTATTCAGTCTTGAAACCCCAAGTAAAACGGTGTGGAATTCTCAGAGACACCTCCCAATATAGGGAAATGATTACTCGAAGACATTGCTATGGTACTCCTGAAGATTGCACACTTTATGGCGAACATGCATATCGGCACTAATGGTGACTTGAATAAGTGAAATTGTTTATTAGTCAACATTTTGGACTCCTACAGGTCTTGAGAAAGGACAAATGTGCAAGGAGAAGTAATCATAATCTTCATGATATCAATATCTCTGCCAGTACATTTTTTTTTTTACTATTGATAGAAGCATGGACACATGAGAGGACAGTCATACTGCAGAGTATACCAGTAGTAACATATGCTATATCCTAGAGAAGTTTGAATGTAGTGGAATATTTAATTTGCTAACTGTCACGAACATGCTCCCAGCTGCCGTGACTTTGGGAGTGTTTGCTGTATGAGGTCACACGATTCCAGCCCACAGTCTCTCTTTACCTATCACACAGGTTATAGACCTACTGATTCGCCACCAAACATCGCTCACACCTCACACACTCAGGTTTGCCACCACCTATTTTATACAGGCAATAGGACCCCAATATACTATCCCACACGGCTTCTAGCTGCTCACAGACTAGCAAGAACCACACCAGCGAACAAAGGGTTAACTCTTCACACCTCCAGACTGTTACACAAATGTAAATGCAAACACACACTAAGCTTGTTAATAAAATGTATCAACAAATCACAAACTGGCATTAAAAGGGTTAACTTGGTCGAGTTATTTCTTCTTAACAGGCTAATGGATTCGTTAGAGTATCAAGGATGCAACATATTACATTATAGATTTAATATACAAAAGTACAGGGCATCCAGATATAAAAATTAATTAATAAACAATTAATAGATTGAGAGAACATACACAAGCAACAGTTTAAAATAAAAGGGGTTTCCTTCGAAGTGTCACTTACATGAATTGCATACTCTGTGCCATGGGAAACTGGCAAGGAAGAAGGAAGTAGGACAGCTTATCAATGTGAATTGATTTCCCAAAAGGTCTGACAATCTGTTGTAACTGGTCTCAGGTTTTTAAAGACACTTCCACACCTATCCCTGCCACCAGGGGTTGTGATTAATACCTTTTTAAATCACCATTTGCATGTTGCCTAATTTACTACCCAATTCTACTATGTGACCTAACTTTTCTGTGGAGCGTCACACAGAAACAATATCATTATTAATAAATCCCTTATGAATCTGTCCATCTTTTGATACCAAACAAGATGAAATTTTGACAATGTGACATACCTTTTCCAAAGATATGTGATTTTAGCTGTTCCCGGATACCACCCGTGCCTGTCATTCACAACCCTGGTGTGATTTCTGTTCCTCAGTATTGAGCGACACCTGGATTTCCCAAAATATGAACTATAAAAAGGCATTTTCCTTGGAAGCTCACATTTCTATATACCTGTATAGGCCTTCAAAATGCTGCCTTGGTCTGCAAGGATGTCCAGCTGTGACCGGCCCCACAAAATCTATTCAGGAGTCCAAAAACTAACTTGTGTCAGGATATATCTCACAGCAAGAGCCCTTTGAGGGTGCCACAGGTGACACTCATATCTCCTCACACTGGAATGTGCAAAGCCATCAAATACATTTACATCAGACTTTCTGTCTTCACATTTTACACTTTAGTAGCTGAGCTTATCAATGGATTCATTTGATATAACATATATACAGTGCAGTTATGATTTATCCCTTATAAATAACTAAGTACCCTATGTTCACGACACTAACGGACAATGCAAATAATATTAAAGCAGCGTGGGAGATCATAATGATACTATATACACATATTGAAGAAATATTATATGCACCCCATGCGCAAAACCAGCTTCTTTATGATAAAATAACAATGGACAGAAGATTTATAGATGAGCACAAGAACCTATCAAACAAGATAATCATACTGTAGCTGTGAATCAGACAGTGCTCTTCTGCAAGACACTCCTTACCATATATCCCAGATAAAACCAGCTGTTACTGTAAATCTAAGGAGCACCTCTACTGTCCAGTATATATGAAGAAAAAGCAAAAGACTAATAACAGATGGGAAGAATTTTGTAGCCAATCAATTCATGCTGTGGCAAATCTCCTGAATCTCAGATATGTTAGGCGAGTTGCAATGCTATCATTGCTATGTTTAGAAATACTCACACACCAAATCAAGTAGATAATCAACAACCTGGGCAAACCTTCAGGTTTTAAAGATCATTAAGCAGATGAAAATGAACAAGCAAAGGAAGCAGAAACTGTTGACATTGATAGTACAGAAAAGTAGGCAAACTTTCATGCTGTGGCAATTCTTTTTAAATTATTCAGTGGGGCATATATTCAATTCTTGGCGTTCTAGCCAAAAATCTTGCGGCGCGCGCACCATTACCGTTATTACGGTAATAGTGCGCGGAAATATCGCTATTACGGTAGTTTTCTCGCTGGATTTCAGCTCGCAGCTCTGAGCTGAAATCCAGCTTACTATTACCGTAATAACGGCAATAGTTTTAACGCCGCGGAAAACGCCGAGAATTGAATATGCCCCAGTGAGTGATTTCCCACTTTTCTTTGCAGAACAATTCTGTTTGTTAAAAGTTGTTCAAGAAATCCATTATCAACATTGTAGAACAAACAAGTTTCAAGTAAAAATTTGAATATGTGTATTGATGTGTTAATAAATTATGATTTTACATTTAGTAAAAAAAAAAATACCAAATATTATAATCTTACCAGCAAACCAAGTTATACATAATACATTGCATGTTCTTATTTTCCCATGATAAATTCACATTGCTACTATAAGTATTGCATATATTTGAATTTTCCTAAAATATTAAATTTTCTGGATCTTCCAAGGCTTCATGGAAATGTTACATTAGTAATCAAAGAATATACAACAATTCACTATGATATAGTGCCAATTTCGGGGAATTACATCCTGGCCGTTTAAACTGAATTCCAGAAGAACTCAAGAAAGCATCAGATCAAAGGGATGTTCTTTAAAATCCACATATGAGGGAAGCCCACACCTACAACTATGACAACCTTTACTAAAGGTGTTTATAATTGCACTAAAGTTTCATTGCCTAATGCTCAGAGCAATAATGATGCAACTACAGATTTTTCATGTCTTTACAATACTTTGTGTAGACATGTTCATTAAAACGCATATTGATACATGTACGAGTTAATAGTTTAAAATACTTCAGAACTTCTCAGGTAGCCTGACGGGGATTTGTGGATTTGGTATCCTAATCATAGCTGGTATACTTGAATGAGGCAACTCTTAAAGTTAATATATTGCTTTAAATATTTATGGTGAAGTCAAAAAATAATTTTATATAATGTTAATGCTTATATTCCACATGCATTTTGTATCCCCCCCCCTAGAAATGTTGAGCTTCGTTCGTTTAAGTTATACAACAAGATGTGAGACGACACAACTGAACATTAGGTAGTAATTACTTACTGGTGTGATAAACATCTATTTCTTTCACATCTTTTATACAAGTATTGTTTTATTTGTAAGGTAGGGGGCTATAATTCCTCCTCTACTACTTGAAAATAATATTTTTTATGACCTAGTTTGCATGTGGGTGGACTTTATGGAGAGGATCTACAGCTTTTAGACAATGGCAATATGGTGGATAAGAAATAGAACATGGATGATAACAGTTCCCGGTGAACAGAAAGTGGATTTATCTATTTACTCATTAAATCATTGCATTGTGAGCTGGTGGAAAGCATTCTAACACAGGTCATCAAATCAAAGAGTGTTGAGAGAGTACTATTGATTGTAGTCTCTAATCTAGTTCCCATAAAATGAATATGTTGATAAAGGAAAAAGTACTTACCTGATGTCTTTGTTCTACCATCATCTACTCCTGTAGCTAAAGACTCCATCATTTGTGCTCTGTGCCGGTGAAATTCCATAGGCTGCATTCGTCCCCTTGCAACCGCCCTTTCTAGATTTTGCATAGATTGCTGTCGATAGCCTCCAGAGTTGTCTAAGCCGAATTGTCTCTAGATGGATAACAGCAGGAAAACTATTAGTTTAAAAAAAAACAAAAAAACTGTAAGGGTGCTACAGTAATTTATTATTGTGAAAAATACCATTACATTTAATTGATGCTGAATATTGTTGTATAAGAATAAAACAGTGATAGTGTACATTTTGTGATCTCCTGCTTTGCAGTGGCTTTTAGATATGGAATATTCCGCTGAATTACACACAAGAATTTTTCGTTTTTTTAAACTATTCAATGTGGATATTTCCAAGTCTTATCTCACTAAAATAAAACCATCTGCAGCAAATATTTTGTTAGGCATTAAGCACAAATCACATGATCATTAGTGTCTTAGTAAGAGCACAGTGTGCTAGTGACAAAAAGGTTCCTTTAGACTACAAGCTCAAAGCATAAAGGTAAACATCAAACAAAAGGAAATCTATAGCATAAAAAGTGATGGTTGATTAAACAGTAAGGGCTAGATTTACTAAGCTGCGGCTTTGAAAAAGTGGGGATGTTGCCTATAGCAACCAATCAGATTCTAGCTGTCATTTTGTAGAAGGTACTAAATAAATGAAAGCTAGAATCTGATTGGTTGCTATAGGCAACATCCCCACTATTTCAAACCCGCAGCTTAGTAGATCTAGCCCTAAGTGTTCAATATGAGGCGACAAACCTTCATACACACACTCCTCAAAAGCATCCCTGACACTCTTTCACCCATTCCTGGTTTCCCAATGACTATATTCTAAAGTTTGAATGGTCTTTCATATTTAAAAATTATCATATCACTATAAATAGTGGTGCCATAAAATATAGGAAAAAAAATATTTCTGCACATACTTAAAATGATTTAAAAAGGTAAAATGTTCATTTGGAAAAATATAAAGGAAAATAGTACCAGCTTTCAGAGTACTAATGTCCTTTTCTTCTGGGAGTTTACAATTGTAGTTGGCAGATGCACAAACATATATACAAATAATATATATTTTCCATATAAATAAATATTACATGCAAAAATTTAGCCTTAGAAATGAAGTGAAAATCCTGCTCTTTTTATACAAAATCTACTTTCGACACAGGCATCTCCAGCTAAAATAAATTAAATAAAAAGATAGATAATGATTCCATTAAGGCTTATAAATATAGTACAACAGTTAATGAAAGTAATTATATAAAGACTAGTTCAACTCTTTTGTTCACCACTGCTCACTTCTAAAGGAATTAGGTCTGCAAACTTACAGCAGGGTGTATTTGCTTTGGTTTTCATGATTACTGAGCACTACTGTGACTTTACTTAATATACACTTGAAATTTCATTTGGCATGCTCCCTATATGTACTGTATTTTATAGATTAATTAGTAATTATAGGCATAAACAGAAATGTAAAAACAAACTATACATGCATCAGCAAACTAAGGGGTATATTTACTAAACTGCAGGTTTGAAAAAGTGGAGATGTTGCCTATAGCAACCAGATTCTAGTTGTCATTTTATTGAATGTACTAAATAAATGATAATTAGAATCTGATTGGTTGCTTTAGACAACATCTGCCTTTTTTCAAACCCGCAGTTTAGTAAATCTAGCCCCAAGTAATTTTTCTAAACATAGTACAAGCATATAATTGCCTTTTAGTGGCAGCCCTTGCCCTGTCATTACCCTGTCTCCAAGGCACTTACTTTCTGACTACTGCTGAACATACATGAAGAACTGTTCATGCAAGTTGTAGTAGAAACATGGAAGCCGGTGTGCCTTGTGGAAAACAGAAAATGCTTGTAAGGGGAACCTTGTTCAAACCTCAGTGTAAAATATTAAAATCGGTAGATTTATCAAGCCTTCTAAAAAGAACATTTGAGGTTTGCCCATAGCCAACCATATTCTAGCTATCATGTATCTAATACATTCTAGACCAGGGGTGTCCAACCTTTTAGCTTCCCTGGGCCACATTTGAAGACGACGAGTTGGTTTGGGCCGCACATAAGATACACGAACAATAACGATAGCTGATCATCCAAAAAACCATAGTTAATAAATTACACACACACACATACACATATATATATATATATATATATATATATATATATATATATATATATATATATATATATATGAGAAAAAAAGTGATTATATATATATATATCACTTTTTTTTTCAAATCCCCCTATACATACCTTTCAATCGCCCTGTTCAAAAAATCCTCTCTAGTTATTATACTATAATCCCTTTTGTGTTGTTTTGATGCAATATCAATAGAGTGCATTTAAGCCAGGCATTGTATATCAGGGTGCCCTGACCAGGGCTGCGGTACCTGACATATACACCACTGTGACCCCAAATTGTCACCTGTTTTGATAATTACACCACTATGTTAGTTAAGGGATAACAACTTATAATGGGCCAAAGAGAATAATATATAATGCCCCATTAGTAATACAAGTAGAAGTATGTAGCAGGGAGATAAGGTCCATGATGCTCCAGGACCAGGTGACTTTTATTCACTTGTCAGCGTCCCTTGAAATAATAAAAAAAATCCCCCTTAACTTACCTTTCAATCGGCTTGTTTTCCTGTCCTCTTCTCTTCTATTCTCCAATTCTGTGCTGCTGATTGTTCTTCTTGCGCGGGTGATTCCTCTATGCTGCGCTCCGCAATGGATGTTGGGTGTGATAATATCACGCCCGACATTCACTGCGAGCGCCACACAGAGGAGGCGACATGGGAGGGAGCCGGAGTACCAGCTGACGTGACCGCAAGGTAAGTATTTTCTCTTCTTTTTTTTTTTTTTTGCAGGATTTTTTTTTTTCCCCATTAACAGCGCTGCCCCCTTGCCACAACCAAAACTCCTTCTGGGCCACATTTACAGGCGTGCTGGGCTGCATGCGGCCCGCGGGCCGCGTGTTGGACAACCCTGTTCTAGACTATGATAGCTAGAATCTAATTGGCTACTATGGGCAACACCTTAAAATGTCCTTTTTAGAAGGATTGATAAATCTACCTGTAAAAACTTATATAATATAATGGTTCAGTAGCAAAATTGAGCTCCTAGCCCATAAAAAACATCAACAGATATTTGCTCACATCAGTCTAGTGCAATTTAGATTACTTGGCTTTGGGTTACAGCACATCTGTACCATGTTAAATTGTATTGTTGCATTAATATTACAATGAAAACAGTTTAACAAGGTAACAAAAGTTGAGTACCTGTAGTTTCTGGAATTCCTCCTGCTCTTTTTTAGATTCTTCTGCTTTTCGCCGCTTGTATTCCTCAGCTTGCAGCTGTCTGGCCAAGACTAGATCATTGGAGATTTTAGCTGTAAGAAGACAATTATATTCCTATTGAGTTAACAAAAAAAGCAAGGAGGAAATTTTGGTTTGCACTACTCATGCACTAATCGCTCACCTATCACATACACACGAGAGGCATTCATTTTGTGAGAGGGCCAGTATTCAGCAGATTGATTTGGTAGGAATTAGTGACATTACCGAGTCACTGCTGGACATATTAATAAGGAACCTATCGATAGGCAGTTTCCCAGCTACATAAGTTTGAATATATTGAGGTGGTCTCATACCTCGAACAAGAAAATTGGGAGTCAGTATACGGACATTATCATAAATGCAAATGCAAGGTGAACCTTGAATGCATAATAATAGTACCTAAGCAAATGATATGAATAGAAAAGCATCCAATCTAGAAAAGGCATATATATATATATATAGCAAGTGTTAATTTGATCAGACACATCATGCTGCCATTCAAGTAACATGCCGCAACACTGGAAACAAATCATATTGCTGAGGTTCCCAAAGCGAGAAGTTTCTATGACCTTTTTAACATACAACCCTGACATGTAGAAAACTCTGCAATAAATAAATACTGACAGGCATAGCCTTCAACCCATTTTAATGGGGTTTGGAGTGCACGAGCGTAGATCACAATAGCTGCAGAAATGGGGAATGGACAGCAGTACTAGTTAGTGAAGTGAATGGGTGAACAACAAGAAAACCAATTAGTGGAATGATATCACATTTCAATTACACTTTCATATAGTATGGAACACAGACAGAATGATCAATAGATTACTGTTGAATGCTGTGAAATAGTTAAAATTTCATATTTAAATGAATGCGACAGTCTAAAGCAGGGGTGGCCAACCCGCGGCTCTTAACTGTCACATGTGGCTCCGATGCTGGCTATATTCTTTATTGAATCATTTGCTATTGTTAAAACAAAAGGTCACTCCAAAAAAATGTGTTCCCTTTTGTATTTATTAATATAGGTTTATTAGTCACATCACAAAGCATGAAACTAAATCTTATGAATGCCTTTTTCAATGTGTGGAAAAGAGTCCCCCGCGTGGACATTGCTGATATTACAACAGTGTATAGGATTATAGGGTAACTTGAGGCGATAAAATAATTAAGCGAAAGGTTTCAATTCAATACTTATTACATCTATAAACATTAGGATAACACCCTTTTCAAATGTAGTGATTGCTACTAGAATACACTTCTATTTGTAAACCTAACTAGCAGTTAAAATAATTTATTTCCTCAAATGTCTCAATAGAAAAATCAGAATAATCTTTAATTAGGATTGCCAAGTTGGCACATACCGTATTTCCCCATGTATAAGGCGCTCCCATGTATAAGACGCACCTTACTTTTGGCCCCGAAATTTAGAAAAAAAAATATTACGGTTGCTGTCAAAAAAGGCAGGGAGAGTGTAATGGCCGGCTGCTCCGATAGTGATCAGAGCAGCCGGGCAGCACACTCTCCCTGCAATCGCTGCCACTGTGCCTCTGTCCCCCTCCTCCTGGATCCCCGCTGACAATCTCTGCCTGTCCTCGCCTGCTGGATCCCCGCTGACACTCTGCCTGCTGCATCCCCGCTGACACGCTGCCTGTTCCCCTCCTCCTGGATCACCCCCCCCCCCCCGCTGCCCCTGTAACGCTACCCCTGTATAAGACGCACCCAGGTTTTGGACCCAAAATTTTTGGGAAAAAGGTGCGTCTTATACATGGGGAAATACAGTAATATACTTGCTAATACCTTATATAAAAACAAATTGCGTCATTGTGCCTTTGCTTTCAATGCTCAGATGTAATGACCTGACCTTCTTGATCATGAATAATATTTATTATATTATGCAGTGTTTTAGACCCATGTGACCGAACACATCTCACCACAGGAGACCATAGCAACTTAAAACTGCCTCTGGGAGGACAGGTCATTTGACAGGGTTAGGAGGGGGCGTGGTTACGTCTTTGCGTCACCAAAGCTCCGCCCCCACAATAAAATGCCGAAATTCATGGCTTTGAATAGTAGGGGGGAGCTTAATGACACGTTAAGTCCCGTCCCTGATATTCAATGTAGTGAATATCAGTATTTTTTAGGATCTGGGAGGCTACTACTCTTCCGGGAGGACTCCCCGAAATTCGGGAACCTCACGGAAATTCCAGGAGAGTAGGCAAGCATGTCTATACTTATGTACAAAATTAAGCTAATAATATTAACCTTCATCACAGAAGCTTTCCTCCAAATGCAGATTTACATGTTCTTGCAGGAGGTGACCATTTGCGCAAAGCAAAGAACACATCGGGCATTCATACTGTTGCCTGGAATTTCCTGATGGAAACAAAGTAAAATATTAAAAATTAAACATATTTGCAGCTAATATTTCTTTATCTGTAAACCATATTTTAAAAACAATCCACCAAACAAACAAAAAAAACCAAACAAGCATGAAGTTATAGATGTCATTCCAAACATATCTGACAAGTCTCTCCCCAACTGGGTATCAAATTACAAAACGGATTCGTTTTAGCCCAGCCACAATGCCGCATAACCTATCCCAGCCCCACAAGGACATTATTATATTACAACTTTACCCTGATCCTGGTATAGGATAAATCAATTTGATCTAAGGAAACCAATTGTAAAAAGGACCAACAGCATCAGACTTGCTTGAATCCTGGGTTAAAAATTGACATCCATCATCCAGTTTAACCAAGTCTTCAGCCCCATTTTTATCCAGGTTCATACAGGTAGGAGGCAAAGAAATTAACTGGCTTAGAATGAGAAATGGAGCATTTTAAAAAGCCCCAATGAAGCACGGTCTTGAGATTGAAGTTCTTTAGACTAGTGTAGACTGGGGATTGCTTTTCTTGTTAGACTGGAGGGCTATTTATGGCCGAGTTCCATCCCCAGAAGGAATACTATATATATATATATATATATCAAAACAAATGGGAGGGGGCGCCACACAGTATTATACTATGAATATTAATTAACCAAGTGGCTATAGATGAAAGATGATTATATAACACACAGAGTATAAGGGTGAATCAGTTGGAAAAATAAGCAATAGCACTCTGGAACACCAACACCTCTGTAGTATATAATGTGCGTATCAGATAAAAAAACGTTAATGCTTATCTGTAGGTTTAGATGATGTCATCGCAGAGTATGATGACCCATTCCACCATTAGATAAATGATGAATGGATGCTTCAAGTACTACCTCCTGATGAAATCTTTTTCTGATAAGACGAAACGAGTTATCGTGTTTTGGGATCTTGCTGATTCTATTTTCTGCTGTCTGGCGGTGTGGTTCCTATTGTTTGGACTTAGCTGTTTTGCCTCACAGAGTACTTCAATCGTGATGGTGACAACAAAGATACCCAGATAAGCCTGTTATAATATCACTTATGCAAGTGTAAATCTGTATTGTATGTGTAATGAATGTGTTATTATACAGCATTACACTATGTGAGTTTTTTCCCTTTTATAATTCTGGATACCACGGAGTTATCTCAGTGATAACACTAAAGATTACAGTCATATATGAAGTGCCAGCACCAGACCTCATAAGAGCTGATTGAAGCATCCATTCATCATTTATCTAGTGGTGGAAAGGTTCATCATACTCTGCGATGACATCATCTAAACCTACAGATAAGCATTAAAGTTTTTTTTATCTGGTTCGCACATTATATACTACAGAGGTGTTGGTGTTCCAGAGTGCTATTGCTTATCTTTCCAACTGATTCACCCTTATACTCCTGTGTGTTATATAATCATCTTTCATCTATATCCACTTGGTTAATTAATATTCTGGCTCGTGGTACACCTTTCTGTATTAACCTTTATATACAATATTATACTATGCGGCGCCCCCTCCCATTTGTTTTGTTATAGATTTATTCCAGCTCACCATCTGTTTTTTTGGGAATTTGGCAGCCGCCTGAACATAGGATTTCTACTTGTCTATACGGACATTATTTGAACATTTGTGTCTCTTCAGAGTTACGCGCTGCACTATCTATTGTTTTTGGTAAATAAATAAATATATATATATATATATATATATAAAATCTCTGTGTAGGTTATAATAATCTGTTCTTATGCTTATCACTCTCTGTGCAAATTATTACCGCACCACATGGATGTCCAGTGTCTTCTGTCCTAGCCCCTAAAGAGGTCCTCAGGCTACAAAAGGTGCCTCCTGTGAATCTAAGGCAATTACTAGAGGCAACTGACTCCCGGAATTGTCCTCTACCCTGTGTAATGGGACACCAGAAAATCAGCTGTCTCGATGATAAAAGTCACAACCTCTTATGGAGATAGGTGAAAAGGTTAATAACATATGTTTACTCTTGCTTTATGTAGAATTGAAAGAAAGGAAGTCTATTTAAAAGTATTAATATAAAATATATGAATTTTCTCTTTAACCTTCTTGCTGACATGCCAACCTTAATTCACAGAGACAAGCTGGTGTCCTAAGACAAATACTAGACAATTATTAGGATTACATGTACAAAACAATGTTTTCAGTTCTAAATGTTCTCATAAAAAAAATATCAATATTATGCAATCAGAGCATGGAGTAGGGATTATTGAGTGCAGAGTCCATAGATTGACTACTAAAAGGGTCCTTCACTCCTTTAAACTAAGTTTTTCAAAGTAATGTGAGAGATATGTTAGTAATAATGGCCAATTTGTTGTATAATACATTGATCCATCCAACAGTTGAGTGCTCAAGCACAGTGACCACAACAACTCTCCTCCATAACAGGCAGTGCAGAAAAACACTTAGATCAAAGTAAGGGGTTTTCTTTTTTCTGGTTCTTGGCTTACCAATTGAAATACATCTATCTGGGGAGAAAAAAAATATATTGTATAAAATGTGTTTGGGAAGACTAAGGGGTATATTTACTAAACTGAGAGTTTGAAAAAGTGGAATGTTGCCAATAGCAACCAATCAAATTCTAGCTGTAATTTTGTAGAATGTACTAAATAAATAACTGGAATCTGATTGGTTGCTATAGGCAACATCTTCACTTTTCAAACCCGCAGTTTAGTAAATATACCTAAGAAAGAAAAGGTAATTATCTTTAAAGGAACAAAATTATAAAACTGGTCTGGTCATATGGGGGTCGAAAAACCTGCTAAGGCCTGTTTGACTAGGTTTGTGTTTGTAAGCCTTTATACTATGTTGTGTAATGCACTTCCAGTCCTGTACTGTTCTTAGAGAATAGTTGAGTCTCTCTTAAGTATGACTGCAACCTGTTTTTCATAAAGTGATAATTCCATATTGATACAACAGATATTGCCTCATAAGGATCTATTGACTTCCTCATCCACTACACTTAACATATTTGCAGGAAGCTCATTAGATCTCATCTGACCTTGAGGTAGAATAAATTATTTATCAGCATTTCAATTCTAAAACAAAAATTATGCTGGACTGAAAAATTTAGGATATTAAAAAAAAATCAAAAAAAAAATCAAAACTTGAAAGAGTAAGAAACACAGCTAACTTCTAATACTACAGATATAAAATGTAATAATGTAAGGCAACTATATACCAATGTTATTCTAAATCTCCCTAAAGAAGCCAACAAGGGAATCATGTAAATACTAGCCTTTGGTAGGGGTGTCTAAGAGATCCACATGTTCCATCCTTACATGGAGCTCAAGTTCTTCAATGGAGGTTTTAATTTTAAAGCAAAAAGGGCACTCTAGAACAATGTCGCCATTACAGGTGGCATGTTGGGCAGACGCTGAGGTTTGACAGTTGCTTTCATTAAATAACTGTCTATCAAAATTAGTACTGTTGAATCCAGATTCATTTGTTGCCAGAGGTGAGCAAGCAGACTCTGCTATACAAGCTAATCTGGGACTATTGCAGGCATTACTCAAGGCATCCTCTGTTGTCAGATGGCTCTGTACTTTGTTATGATTTTGTCCTATGTTAAGCGGCAATTCAATTTCATTAGGAGATTGTTCAATGGCGCTTCCTGGGACAAACTCTTTCATTTGTGTATGGTCTGAGCTGCTGGTGGGAGAGGTTGGCAGTTTATGGATTTCCCCAGGATGTTCCTCATCACTACTCCAGGCCTCCAGTGTGTCTGCATGAGCTAACTGAATGTGATGGTGCAGTTCATCGTAGGAGACTCCAGCAATGGTGCAGAAAGGACAGCAAGTGTCTTGTTCCATGTGTGTCAAAAGCAAATGGCTCTTCATATCATCTTCAGATAGCACTTCCTGGGTACATATGTCACAAATAAGCATGTTGGATGTCACACTTGTGGATCAAATGAATTACTAATATTCAGTATGGATGCAGGCTCCTTCTAAGGCTGTCTAATAGGCAAAAAATAACAAGGTTAATATATACAAAATGTGTACATGAACAGCTTAATTGTTTAGTAATTAAAAACATAATTTTTTGGGTGGTCTCCCAGTTATATCAGTCAGGTTTACATTTTGATCACCCAAACAATTTCTGTTTTTCCAAAATGCAATTTTATATTTTTTATTGAGTGCAAGTCCTTATTTCTATGCTTATATGTGCTACAGTAACATTGCAACTAATGATAATGAAAATTATTCATCTATTACAACCATCTGCTATAAAGATCGTGACTCTGTAAACTCCATGGAGATCTGCCTAGACTGCAGGTCGTGAGTGCATACACAATGCAGAATCGGAACGACATCTTTCATAGAGATTTTTAGGCCGGTTATAAAATCAAAGGAAACAATAGAACATGATTGTAGAAGCATGCATACTAATGCAGTGGTTCCTAAACTTTTGCAGTTCGTGGCACCATTAGAGTCTACATCATTTTTTCAAGGCACCCCTCAAAAATAATTACAGAGCAGTCCCGTTTTGTAAGCAGTTGGGTCAAAAAAACGTATTAAGTATTTAGGTCAGGACAGAAATACTTATTTAGTTGTATGCAAAAATACAAATAAATCCAAGGTAAAAGAATATTTTTATATATTTTTTTCAATTATATTTCTATCAAAGAATAACTTACAGCTAACTCCACATACTCTGTGCCGCCTCTGCATCCCAGGGGCCAGAAAGAGAAAAAACCCCCCAAAAAACAACTTACCAATCCGGCGGCACCCAGGACCCAGCATCCTCCTCTCTCCTGCCGCTTGTCACTGAATGTTGGGCGTGATGACATCACTCCAGACATTCAGTGAGAAGCTAGGAGGGAGGATGGTGGGTCCTGGGCGCCGCGTGGATTGGTAAGTTTTTTGTTTTTCTTCTCTTCCAGACCGCAGCACCTCTGGGAGCCGCGCCGCACACTTTGGGAACCGCCGTACTATGCAATATCGGACCTAGCAGTCTTTTATTGTGTGATTGGCATGATAATCAGGTGAAAAACCTGTAGTGAATACCTAGCTTTACTCCATAAATGAGGCCCATAATGTAACAAAGCACAGAGTATTAGAAGACATAAAACAATGACTGTTGTACTATCGCTATTTTTGGTAACAATCTAATCTAAAAAAACAATACACACATTTAGGGAGTTCAATTAGCTGCAATGTTCCTGACAACACTGCACATTTTTACTGTTACTACAGTAAATTCTCTGCACCACTATAGACCGCAAGGAAAAATAAGTGGAGAGTTCTTGTTAAAATCCTGCAGTTCTGAGGAACATTGCAGCTAATTGAATCTCCTCCTTAGTGTATTTACTGGCCTTGCCCTTAAACCTATAAAGATAAAATGCAACTATGTAAAGCCCCTTAGCCACTGGCATCAACAAATCATGCTTTTGGGAAAGGAAGCCATTAGTTCCAATAACCTCATACTTCAGATCACAAGTGCTTGTAACTTGGAGATGTTTTTGGAGCCTGCTAGCTCTATTTGTGTTCTCCCATCGATAAACAGCAAGTGCTAGTTACAACCGAATGTCAAAATGCAGTTTCACTGGGGTTTTCACAGTGCCGCCTACAGGTGACAGAGGTAGTCATTCAGGGGAAAGCCCTGCTGTCTGATTGCTGAGGGGAGGACTCGCCTGCAGGTTAGGGGTGAGGGTGGGGGGTCCATTCATTACCAATTCACTCCCTCTACATGCCAGCACCTATGCAGGCAGCTTGTTACAATACCGAAACCGTTTCCATTCCTCATCAGTTTCGCTTTTTACTCACACCCGATAAAAAAAAAATACATGGATTGTACTCTAAAACAAAACAAAAATCACAAACGCCCATTAATTACAAGAAACAAAGAAACCACAGAGATAAGTATAATTCCTTACCTTTGGTGTCTACAATCATGTCCCATGTACCGAACGGAAAGTTTTTCTTTTAGTTTCTTTTCCTCTCTTGGTTACACTCTCAATAGAAATAACAGTAATCCCGCCTACTCATTGCGTATTTTGCCTGTGTCAGCTTCTTCTCTGGAAAAAGGTGGCGGCCATTTTACCGGCGCCCACTGCCTTGTTATAGAGCGACTGTCATGTCTAGTATTGCTGCTTCCTATATAGGATCAGTTTTGAAGTGCGGAAATCTGTCATTTTTGGTAATAGGTTCAGTTTTGACAATACTGGGATTCTCTGTACACATCTGGGGTATTCGGAAAGATGGCTACGCCATAAGAAGAAGCGTACTCACTAAGGGACGTATTCTTTAAAATCAATAAACCTCTTTGTCTTATTCAATCTGCTCAGTTTCATCATGGACATTTGAAAACAGCATGCTTGGTGCTTTTCAGCTTCAATTTCGTCCTAATTTTGAAAGCTTCCTTTTAATAATTAGAATGAAAACATTTATTGACATTTGGATACAGTACACAAGAAGTAGCTCTGCACACTTGATAATTATGAAATAAATAGACAGTAATTTAAATACTTTAAGACTAGAAGATTTTCACCCCTGTTTAACATATATTTCCAAATTGTGCAATATATTTGTTCTGCATGAGCATAACGTTTTTACTTCTTTGTCCACCTAATTTAATTTTATATTTTAATT
The DNA here is from genome assembly GCA_036250195.1 of Mixophyes australis. Classification (NCBI taxonomy): domain Eukaryota; kingdom Metazoa; phylum Chordata; class Amphibia; order Anura; family Limnodynastidae; genus Mixophyes; species Mixophyes australis. The sequence goes on from JAVHZZ010000003.1 coordinate 203,069,461, forward strand.
GTGTAGTTTTTTTACAAAACCGACAGGGCATTCTGTATTGTAATACATATATCTTTATTTTATAGTTTTTAACCAGGGCAGTTTATAGCATCTAGGTGACACCTTAAGAAATTTGGAGCAAGGCAGCTTTTAAAACATTTTTATATAGTATTTTCTAATAAATTGAGGAACACACACCTTACATGCAGTTCACCACACTTAACTGACATTCACCACCTTACATACACATAACCTTCCTTTATCCCCACCTCAATCTGTTTCATCTCCCGAATCACCCCTCAAATCAATTTTCTATGCACCCTCTCTCTTCTTAAACCCATTCATTTCCTGTGTCAGCATCATCATTGTCCACTCATCTCCATCCCATAGCCATCCTCATGCTCCACCTTTTAACATGCCCCCTTCACCACTATAACTTAACAGCCCCCCCATCATTATCTCCATGCACCCATCATCTCCCATTCATCAATAGCATAATAATTAATCCCATCATCCACAAAATCATCATTAACCCTATCATTCTCATTAACACACCCGATCCTGTCATTAATAATTTATCCTTCCTGCATCACTGTAAACCCCAATCCTCCATCACTAATTTCTGCATCAAGCTTTATTAACCACTCCATTCTGCATTATTATTAGTTGTCCCTTATTAACCTACCATCTCACCATTAACCTCATCCTTTATTAGTAACTCCTCCATTTACACCTTTCCCCTCACTCACCGCCCTTCTGCTCCTCTGCGTTTACTCAGAGGGGCACTGATTATACATCCCACCGTGAGTCCAAGCTCTCTTGGTCAGAGAAAAACTGATCAGTGTCCTGAGTGCTCTGAGCTAGTTTAAATTTGGCGCTCCAGAATGCTGGACTGTACACACAGAATTCTGGGGCATCAATTAGTTGCTGGTGTCTGAAGTCAGAGCAGAGTGCTCATTACTACTGTCTGCAGGGTCAGGGGAGCACCTGCTCCCCGGGCGTTGACCATAAGGGGCTATCTGCATTTTTTACCTTTAAAATGTTCCTAATAGGTTGATGAGTTGAGTCTAGCTCCCAGGGCTGAGTGTTGAGTGTGTGACAAAACATGGTCTTAGGAGAAGAAATGACCTTATTCACACAATTTTCCTCAATGATTGAGCGCCTTGGCCCCAATTTTTAGGTCACCTGGCTCCTGAGATTTGTCAGGATTTGGTCAATCACTAATGTGCCTCTGCAGTGCAATGCCATTGGCTCTAGTTTTTATGGAAATGTGCCAGATGTTACATAACACACAGATTTTTTACATACAAATAGTGTCTCCCAGTGTGCATAATTTTACATATTTTTATGCGAATATCTGAATGAATCGGGGAGTTCCTTCTAAGCAGGCTAGGTGTATATATGTGCTTTAGTTATATTCTCTCAAAAGCAAAAATAAGATCTTGTTTTGCGGAATAAGATTATCTAAATTAATTTCTAGTGTTAGTGCATTGGTTCCCAAAGTGTGAGCTGGGTGCCGCGGCACTGTCACAGGGGTGCCGTGGCCAGGAAAAACAAAACAAACAAAAAAACTTACCAATCCGGCGGTGCCCAGGACCCAGCATCCTCCTCCCTCCTCTCTTCTCAGTGAATGTCGGGCGTGACGTCATCACGTCCGACATATCCAGTGAGGAACAGCAGGAGAGAGGAGGATGCTGGCTTGCGGGGGCGCCGCCGGATTGGTAAGAAGACAGAAGAAATAGAAGAAAGAAGACCAAGTATGGTAAGTAAAGAAATGGAGGGAAAATAGTAAAAGGAAACAGCAATGGAGGGGCAAAAGTGTCAAAGTCGTATAATTGGATGAAAGACAGTATATTGATTAATATTGTTTTACCGTGCGATTGTGATCAGTACGCCACGTATCATGGCGCAATCGCACAATAAATTCCACATGCATACACTCGCACTTACACCTTCACTTATATATATATTTCATATATATAATAGTTCCAATCCACAGTTATTTATGAGCAGATGTTATTTGGTTTATAGTTATATATTATAAGGTTATATGTACACATTAGTGAGATCTAAGGTTCAGGTCTCAGAAAACATATCATGTCTGGTATCATTCTAATCCCCTATTTATTCGCAGACGTCCGGTTCATTCGCCAAAAGAATCGCTCCTTGCATATGCTAGTTATGGATGATGGGGAATAAATGATTAGAATGATATTGTCTGTGTAATGCTAATAGACCAGTTTAAACTAGTTTTTGGCGGGAACATTAGTATTCATCCTCTGGAGAGCTGACCCCCACCTTGGAGGGTGTTGTTTGAACTGACCTATGGACTGCATTACACTGCAACTTTCTGAAGCCTGAACCTATGGAAACTTGCCAAGTCACCTGTATTGTATTTACTGTAACACCAAATGTATATATATTGCTCCCTGGAATCAGCTAGTCAGTCACTCTGACCACAGTCTTCAGGACTGAAGGACTGTAGCTGGATCCAGCAGAGTGCAGCACCGTGCAGTGTATGTATCATGTATCGGCTGTACTGTACCTATTTATTTATTGAACTGTTATACTTTTGCTGTTGCTAAATAAATTGCTTGTGCTTTTGAACCACACAAATCGCATAGACAATGCTTATTGAAAAACAATCAAATTACTTTAATAAAATAATGAAGGAGGGGGTAGAGTGAGGATGAGGGGGGCAGAGTGAGGATAAAGAGGGACAGAGGATGAAGAGGGACAGAGTGAGGAGGAAGGAGGGCACAGAGTCAGGATGAAGGAGGGCACAGAGTGTGGCTGAAGAAGGGCACATAGTGTGGCTGAAAGAAGGCACAGTGTGTTAATGAAAGGGCACAGAGTGTGTTGATGAAAGAGGGCACAGAGTGTGGATGAAGGGGGCACAGATTGTGTGGATGAAGGGGGCACAGAGTGTATTGATGAAAGAGGGCACAGAGTGTGGATGAAGGAGGGCACAGAGTGTGTGGATGATGGGGGCACAGAGTATGTGGATAAAATAAGGCAAAGAGTGTGTGGATGAAGGGGGCACAGAGTATGTGGATAAAAGAGGGCACAGAATGTGTGGATGAAGGGGGCACAGGGTATTTGGATGAAAGGGCACAGAGTGTGAAGATAAAGGGGCACAGTGTGATCGTGAAGGGACATTGATGATTTTTGTACATATTGTTTTATTTTGCTTTATCTTATTCCTCTGAATATTAGCTGTACATTATTCTTTGACAGAAATGTAATTGAAAAAAATATATAAAAATATTCTTTTCTCTTGGATTTATGTGTATTATTTTTGCAAACAACTCATTAAGTATTTCTGTCCTGACCTAGATACTTATTACGTTATTTTGACCCATCTACTTATAAAACGGGACTGATCGGTAATTACTTTGGAGGGGTGCCTTGAAAAAATTATGGAGACTCTAAGGGTGCCGCGAATTGAAAAAGTTTGGGAACCACTGGCATAGTGGGAGTTCCACATAGTATTTGTCTTTTTGCAAATGTCTTATTTTTTCCTGTCCTCAAAAGTGGTGCATAGAATGTATCTGCCTATGCAAACAGTAGGACACCTTTTACACCTTCCAGATGCACCTTAGATGAGAGAGTGCATTTCTAGTCGAATTTTGGCCAATGTAAATATACAAAGATTACACATATATAAACATATAATAAGGACAGTTCTCTCGAGTAATTAAAGGCATAAACAAGGCTAAAGCAAGCAATATAGTATGAGAAAAATGGACAAGTGGTACCGTGTTTCCCCGATAATAAGACACTGTCTTATTTTTTTGGAAGGTCCAAAAAAATGTATAGGGCTTATTTTTGGGGTAGGTCTTATTTTAATTAACATTGACAGCAATTTCAATAAACAGGTAATTGTTAACAAAAATATCCAACCTTTATTCAAAAATGGTCATGTCATCTTCTTCAACAACATCATCATAAGTGTCCATACCCCGAATTCCGGCCTGGATTTCTTGCGCTTCCATTTCCTGCCGAAGAAGTGGACCCAATCTGTTATGTCCAGCAATATAGCTCTCCTTAAATGAGCATGTTTTGTCCAGGTAGCCTGCTCGTAGTGCATTGGCGACACAGCTGTCAGTAATTTTATCCCATGACTTCTTCACCCAAGTCACGACCTCTTGCAGACGGGGCTTCACAAAGTTTCCACGCAGATTTCTTTCCATTCTATTTTCAATGTAGTCATTGACTTCCATGTGCAAATGGTCCTTGAATGGCTTGTTTATTGCAATATCAAGAGTCTAGAGATAGGCAGTCATTCCTGCGGGAATCATTACTTGATCTATTCTTCTCTCTGCAAGGAAGATCTTCATGTCTTTAGCGCGGTGAGTGCTGGCTGAATCCCAGACTATCAGACCTCTTTGGTCACCTCGTGGCAGCATTAAATCCAGCCACTTCCTTATAACTGCTTGTATGCACCAGGCTTTTTCGGTTTCAAGAACGTAAATGCCTGAAACACGTTCAATCTTATCTTTCTTGCCCTTACTGTTGATTAGAGGTGTGGCTTTCTTTCCATCCAGACAAATTACCAAAACACAGGTAACCCGTGCACTTTCGTAGCCAGTGGTGGGAATGTAGATTGACGTGGCACCCCTGTGATTAACTGTCGTTTGAGATCCTTGACCCATAAACACTGCAGTTTCATCCATAGCAATCATATTGCAGGTTTGATATTTAGAAAAGGCGATCCCATCAGCAAAGGACTTGAATGCAAGTGCAGGTTTAATAACTTCAATATCTTCCAGCTTAAACAGTGTTGTTGATCTTCTTAGAGACAGTTCATATCGCTGAAGGAAACCGTCTGACCAGTGTTGTGATGCTTTGAATCCTTCTGGGAAATTTCAAACTGTTGTGCCATTGCAAGGGCAAATGCTTGAATATCAGCCCTGCGTACAACCAACGCCTTTGTTATCCTGACAGCAATCCATTCACCAATGATGTCTTCCAGCTCAGGATATAAGGGTTGCCGACCTGATCTAGACCTGCGCTTCTTAGCTTTGCCCTCATCCACCTGTTGACTGAGCTTATTGTATTCCGCTCGCCATTTTCAGACCATTCGGAGATCCAACATCTTTACTTTACAGAAAGCTGAAAGATTCTTGCCTTGTTAGTCCTGCACAATTGCTTTCTTATACTCAACGGTATAGCTCTTCCTTTTTTCACTCATGTCTGGGGGTCAAAACAGACAGGATAAGAAATAAAATGATGATTGTTATGCCCCCTCAGTCCTGCTTTTTCCCACATCATGCCCCCTCAGTCCTGCTTTTTCCTACATCATGCCCCCTCATCATCATCATCATTTATTTATTTATATAGCGCCAGCAAATTCCGTAGCGCTTTACAATTGGGAACAAACATTGAGACAGAGAGGTAAGAGAACCCTGCTCGCAAGCTATAGGACAATGGGAGGTAGAAACACAAGGGCATGTGCTGCATCATATTGCACAATGGACCAGCTAGAACGCAAAGGTAAAAGTATTGAGTAGGCTGTGTGTGTTGCAATGTTGGTCAGAGGGTTGTTGTCTTGTGTTAGCAGTGTAGAGGATGGTAATAGGGTAATCTAGGGAAATTAAGATGGTGGTTGAGGAATATCATAACCTTGTCTGAAGAGGTGGGTTTTCAGTGAACGCTTGAAGGTTTGAAGACTAGAGGAAAGTCTTATTGTGCGTGGGAGGGAATTCCACAAAGTGGGTGCAGCCCGGAAAAAATCCTGTAACCGAGAATGGGAGGATGTGATGAGAGTGGAGGAGAGACGTAGATCTTGTGCAGAACGGAGATGTCGAGTAGGGAGATATTTCGAGACCAGTGAGGAAATGTATGTCGGTGCAATTTTGTTGATGGCCTTGTATGTTAGTAGGAGAATTTTATATTGGATTCGTTGAAATACAGGCAGCCAAAGTAGACTGACAGAGTGGCTCAGCAGAGGAATAACGGTTAGTAAGGAAAATCAATCTAGCCGCTGTGTGCAAAATAGATTGTAGGGGTTCAAGTCTGACTTTGGGAAGACCAGTAAGGAGGAAATTTGCAATAGTCGATGCGAGAGAAGATGAGTGCATGAATTAATGTTTTTGCGGTGTCTTGTGTCAGATATGTGCGTATTCTGGAAATGTTCTTTAGGTGTATGTAACATGATTTAGATATAGAGTTGATGTGGGGAATAAACGACAGTTGTGAATCAAGGATTACACCTAGACAATGAGCTTGCGGGGTGGGATTTATGGTCATGTTATCAACAGAAATAGAAATGTCAGGCAGGAAGCTTCTGTTTTTGGGTGGGAATATTATTAATTCAGTTTTTGAAAGATTGAGTTGGCGAGAAGACATCCAAGATGAAATGGCAGGAAGACAGTCAGTAAGGCGAGACAACACAGATGGTGAAAGATCAGGAGAGGATAGATACATTTGTGTATCATCCCCTCAGTTCTGCTTTGTCTCACATCATACCCCCACAGTCCTGCTTTTTCCCACATCATGCCTCCTCAGTCCTGCTTTTTCCCACATCATGCCCCCTCAGTCCTTTTTTAATACTTTACTTACCATTTCTTCTCTTTCCTCCTTTTCGGTTCTCTCCTCCGCGGCGCTGCTGTAAATGACGCTGGCACACACGGGGGAGGGTGCGCGCTCACTGTGAGACAGTGAGCGCTGCAGCTGTGATTGGATGCCACTGTTAAATGTTTAACAGCGGCATACATTTTATGAGGGGAGGCGGAGTTGGGGCCATGGATTGAAGCGCAGGGACTGGACAAAATGGGGATTAAGGTAGGGCTTATTTTCAGGGTAGGGCTTAATTTGGAGCATACGGGAAAAGCAGGAGTAGGTCTTATTATCGGAGTAGGTCTAATTATCGGGAAACACGGTAGTAGTGAGGACTTTGGATTGATATTTTTACTCCATGTTCATTTTTAGTTTAGCCTATAATGCTGCAAAAGTAGGGAAAGATTGATTTTTTAGGGGAAATTTTAAAAAAAAACTAATGTGGACATGCACCTATATTTGTACAAGGTGGCAAGTAAGTACATTTTTTGTACATTGAAGAACTATGTGTGCCACCCAGGTTTGCACTTTAAAAAATTACCTTTGGTATACTTGGAAAATCAACCTAAAACAGGAATGCTTCCTCCCATGAGCCTTACGTTTGTAGTTGTAACTAGTCATATGTTTGATTGAAAAGGGGTTTTACTAAAGTGATAAAGTATCGACTTTGATACGATATTTATACCTTTGCACAGTGGACTCTGTAGATTTTTTTTTCTTTCTTCTTTCTACACCCAGTACACTGTGATGTGCGTGTGGAAAACCAACCAAGTGTTTTGAGGTGCACTTAATAAATGGCCTCCACTGAATGCAATTGTCTATTATAAATGTACCATTTATGAAATACAATAATTTGCTGCTTAGTTTTAGAAATTTCTCTTAAATATTCAGGTATAGTGCAGTATTTTAACCATAAGACAGCAGAAAAATTCAAAATTTGTGAATCATTGTATTATTGATTGGAGCTATGAATTTACTCCTGACATGCTACTAATATCAAGACATTAACAAAAACTAGTGGGGGTGCTGCTTCCTGTAGTATGGATTGTAGTTTTCTGAGTAGAAAGGGGAGAGAAAGAGATACTAACTAGGGAAGGCATACCGCATATGTGTAATCAGATAGTAATTTTAATAAGGATTAGTATATTACAAACTTGTTTTCTAATAGCTTTTATTGCTCATGGACATGAGATGAATGAAAAAAAACACATAAAAACAAAATTTTATTTTATTCGTATGTATGTATGAAAAAGCAAAATATTAAAATTTGGTGGTGTGAATGAGAAGTTGCAGATATATATCTCAGGTAATCTTCTTTATAAGGCTCTTATTAGGAGTAAATTCATATAAATGGATAATACAAAATATGTCTAGCCCCTTATAATATAACAATGAATAATATTGTCATACAATACTATATTTCAGATTGATCTATAAGATCATTTAGAAAGCTGAATTTTACAGCTATGATGTTATAAGCTGATAATGCTCTCATAAATATTGATAATAACAGACAGTAACTTGCAAATTTTGTGTAACAGTAAATGAGACAAATATAGGCTCCATTAAAGTATGTTGAAGAATAATTATTAGTCGCTTTGTTCAATAGTAGTACTAGAAAACTTTCTAAGTCATATTAGGTGTGGCTTAGGAGCCTATATAGTGACGATTCTAAGGCTGAGTTTCAGAATTCTAATAAATAATCATACAACTGATTACTCCCATCCGTGTGTGTAACTTGTAAGCTAAGATAAAAGTAATTGATATGGCTAAAATCTTTTGTACCATTTATCTTATTCTAATAACATCAATCCAGCTTTTCTAATGCCGAGCACATTACTAGGTATAACTTGTTTAAAGAAAGAAATAAAAAAAAAAATTGTTTTTTTCTGACAGGTTAGACATGGTTATCCTTTTGGAGAAATGATGGCAGGACTACTCTATGGGGCATATTCAATTAGCTTTCGGATTCGCGGTAACGCGCGTTACCGCGAAAAGTGCGCGTTCTTGCGGGTATTACGGTACCGCATTAACGCGGATTTTCGTTCGCAACCCTATGGGCTGCGAACGAAAATCCACGTTATTGCGGTACCGTGTATTACGTTTCGCGGCTGTTCCGGCGCGTTACCGCGAATCCGAAAGCTAATTGAATATGCCCCTATGTGTGACCACAAAAGAGAGAATACAAACAATCCTTTGTATATGGTATTTTACTCCCTTCAGATTGACACTACCTCTGAGTGATTTACAGGTTGTTCCAAAGAGGTCACATCTTTCAACATATGGTCACTCATGCTTTTGGACCATGACCTCTAATGTTCTTAGTGGCCAGAAAAAGAAATGACTTTGTGGATTCTTTATCAGGAATACTCTTATCAGGAAGATCAACTGGATTTGCACTATGGAAACTGACCAATACCAACTGAAGGGAATGATTATGGCTTTAAGCATTAATTCCTCAACACAGACCACCACTAATCATACACTTTGTTCATGTTCTGTTTTACTTTCCTTCCATTTTGTTCCCTTTTATTTCAACATTAAATTAAAATAGGGTTACTGTTATTAGCCTGTCTGTGCTGTAAAGTTATGCTTCTTTATAATGTACAAGCTAGGGAAGCACTCTGCTCAATTTGCATGTCATTGTTTTCATTTTTGTTATGGCTCCGTGTTTTCATCACTTACTACTGATTTATTCTGAATACGTTCTGTATAATTTCTCTCTACTTAATTTTTAAAGATGTGATGCCGCTGTATATCGCACAAGAAGAAATGTGTTTCTCACTTTTTACTATAAATAAAATAAAACATGTAAAAAATACATTTACAGTGTGTCTGTGAATAACTGCTTTATCTGCTTGAAAACCGAAGTGTTTGAGCTTAACTACATCTGTTCATAACCATCTCATGTATCCTCATCTCATATTCTTAATGTTAAAATTCATTTTTTTTCATCTGATACTTTAGAAGCAGAAGTATGAGTTGGGTTGTTCATAGAACTTGAATTTTTCAATTTAGTCATAGCATACAGAGCCGGATTTGGACCTTATGGGGCCCTAGATAAGATACTGGTTTGGGGCCCTCATCCCTGAAACAATTCATAGTGCTATTTTTTTTAGCATATCATATATTAACTTTTAAGACATACTAGAAAAGATTGTGCAAACAATGTTATACCAAAAAATATTAACTTTTTAACTCCTTATCTAAAACAGTGCAAATAATGTTGTACAAAATTATTTCTTAGCTTTAAATGCCTTATATCAGACAAAGTGAAAACAATGGTAAGTTTGCTCTTTGTCTAATATAAGGCATTTAAAGCTAAGAAATTGTTAACCCAAGCACAAATATTTCAGTGACTTAAATACATATACATGATTATGTACATGACTGCAATGATTTGTATGTTCTACATTGAATTGCAGATGTTCTACATACAATGTTTATTTTTCTTCACTTTCTAATTGAAGAAATAAAGCATATAAAACAAAATAATCTAGTAAAAATCTATCTTTATTTCTAGGACCTATACCACTATGTACCTGACATTACTTACACAGATTTGCACTAATTGTGTAAAGGTGCCTATGGGGAGAATCACAGATAAGTGTATTCTTTGCCAATTTGCCTTTATCATTAAAATATATATTTTTTCACTATGCTAATAAAAGAGAGCCCAATCTGTCCTGAGAAAAACAAATTAAAGCTTACAAGGATAGATAATGTAGTCAAGATATTCCCTGTTTAGCCATTAGGGAGCAAAATTGAAGTGTGGTCTGGTCACAAAAGTATGAAATACCTCCTGTCATTAAGGGGCTAATCATGAAATTTACCATTCAGTGACATTGCAGCTAGACAGATATAGACCTTTAAATTGGCTTCTTCCTTTTCCGGTTCCTCATACACCATGTCAAAGACTTGAAAGTCACCATACTTTTCTTGTGTAGAGGCCTCCAATTTCTCCTGTATGGGCAGCTGGTCCTTTACAAGGCTGGCAGCTTGGCCATCACCAGATCCACTGTCCAGTTCGTCATCACATTTCGGACAGAGACTTGATATTAAACGGTAACAACTTTTTTGGTGCTCAGTGTCTTTCCACTCTTGTAGGTCTTTCTGCATCTGCTGCAAACTCCAGAGAGTGGGCTGAAGGACCTGAGAAGCCCTGTCACTGGAAATGGCATAATATATGTACTTCTGAATGAGCTCATTCTAAAGGTTGAAAGAAGGCACACACATAACATGTTAGTCTAACCATTTCTGATTTTACATAGAACTTGAATAATAATGTTCCAACTTTCTCAATCAGTATTATGCGACTATTATTTATGTAACACCCCCTTCTGTATTATGCATTGTGAGGGTGTATATATATTGAACAATGCAGATGCTTCTCACCTCGGTACTTGATTTTCAGTGCCTCCACCCGAATCGCTGCTTTCTCTCCTGGGGGATGTTCAAAAGATACACCAGGGGGAGATTCGGGAAACCCCCTCCCCAGTATTAACACTCTGTGACACACTGTGTGCTGCAAAAGCCATCCAGGCACATTTATTGAAATGGAAACCCTGAATGCAGCTTTGTAATTTTATAGAAAAATATACTTTGGTATAATTTTAAATAATAGTGCAAACAATACAATACAGTAATAAGACAGTGTGGATGAAAGTGGAGCACCACTTCTTACTATGAACACCAAGTTAACACAATAACTCGCAGTAAATCAATAACATTAACAGCATACAATATGAACATTAACTGTCACAGCCTTATACAAAAATATATCAGATACCTTACTTGCTCCTGATACTGGGAATATCTTGCGGGGTGAATGCATATATATATTTTCCTTATAGCTCTACAATGTACTGCCAAACACACACATCAGCAGTATTTAAACATGCCACATGAATTGAGCAGTGCACTGCAAGTTGGGGCCCTTCTGTATGGATGCAGCATGGCATGGAAGCATCATGTGTCCAGATTGCAGCTTTTAGATGTCTTTAAATCACTTGCAGTGAGGTACAGCAGTCACAGTATGCAAACCCTCCTCTGGCAACAACTGTAAAATCATTTCTTATTTGTATTCTGGGACTTGTAGTTCCACAAATGCTGATTAGACAAACACTTGTTGCAATTTTACCTGCCCACCCATCTATCCCTAACTCTTTAGCCCTTGTGGCCAGATATAGTCCAAACCCCAGTTGAATAATAACAGATAGGTAAAAATAACCAGTTACTTATCTGCACCAGTGTGTGTCACAGGTCTGAACTTGATTATCTCCAAAATGGCTGACTTGTAAAATGTCCTTCTTCAGAGGTGCATGCAAACCTCCCCCTACAGCTTCAAACTGTGACTTGCCATCAGGTTCTGTTCAGGACTGCATGAGCTCTGATATATCTGCAGACTGTCTGTTCTCTCTGCTCAGACCACTCATCCAGTGCCCTTCTGCCTAGGGTCACCTATCTGGACTGGTCACACAGCTCAGTCTCTCCCAGGATGTCTCTCTCTCTCTCTCTCTCCCTCTCTCTCCCTCTCTCTCCCTCTCTCTCTCCCTCTCTCTCTCTCTCTCTCTCTCTCTCTTCCTCTCTCTCTCCCCTGGTTTCTCAGTCTTCTTAGGCTCAGCCCCCTCTCCACAATAGCCTTGGGTGAAATGTGGTTTTTCTTCCTGGACTGGTAAATAGCTATAGCCATCTCTTTTTTTACTGATGCAATTGTGATTATTAGCCCCTGGGTGCTAAAGTCCAACTGCAGCATCCCCAGGGGTTACATTTATAAAAACACTAGCATAGAAAGAGAGCTTGAAAATGTTTGTGGTGTTTACAGACATAAAGAAATAATAAATAATCCAACAATTAAATAATAAACTAAAAACTGCTCCAATGTTTAGCCAAATAGTTCCAGCAATTTACACTTAAGTATCCAACAGCCCTCCCTATTGGATTGGCGACATAACCCCATAATAAGAGTATGGGGAAAGAAACAAATTATAACATATGATGTTCATTCTATGGCGAACCATCTCTTCTGCAATGCCAAAACAATAACACACTGACTTTCCGGATCCAAGAGCTGCAGAAAACTGATATTTGGTATGCCAGGAAAAAAGTAATGATTGAGCACTATTATTTTCTTTATTCATGTTACTATTTGTGCTGATTTAATAGAAGGGTTCTAAACAGAAACAGAATTTTAGGCTCACTGTGCCTATACCTTAAATTATTTTGTGAGTGTAGAAACTAAACTATTCCATAGTTTATAAAAGGTAGGCAACCTGTGGCTCTCCCACTGTTTCCCAAGTACAAGTCCTATAGATAGCAGGAGTTGCTGAGTATTGTGGTTCCACAATAACTGTCTACCATTATAGTATGGTTATGGTTGGTCTCAGTGCTGCGGCTTATGCTCTGCACATTGTGCTTATGTTCCTGCCTACAAGCTTGTCACATCTGCTTCCAGCTTGTCCTAGTCTCCCATTCTGTATAATGTAGCACCTGGTTTTTTTGCTATTCCCCTTGGTACTACTCCCTATAAATAAAAGTTAATAATAGAGCCACAGACTACAACACCACTGAACACTGCATTTCTCTTGTCTGAGAGCTGACGGTGGTCGCTAGTCTGTACACTTGCTTAATGATGGAGCCGCAGGGGCAAACAGAGGGTTTCTAGATGGGGAAAAGCCTATTTAATAGTTTTGCTTATAATTCCACAATACCCGTTCTGTTATTGCCATATCAAGATAGCGATAACAATAAGATAAAAAAATAAAAATAAATGCTTTATTCTTTGAATAAAGCATTTTTATTAAATGCATGTTTTAAAATGCTTTTAATGAATTTAATTTTTTTTTTTTAAACTTCATATTTTTATTTTTCCACTTTAGTAAAACTGAAATCCCAAATGTAGATTTTCAGTTCCACTGTACAGGAGCACATAAGCAAAGATTGGCTCAGTCAAACGGTATGTTAAACTGTGGTTAGGGGAGGGGAGAGGGGGACATTAACTGTGATTGAGGGGGGATGGGGACATTAACTGTGATTGCAGGGAGGGGTGAGGGGGATATTTACTGTGATGAGGGATAGGGGGAGCATGTATGGCGAAGAGGGAGGGGGGCCCTGCCAGATTAATTAGTACTGGGCCCCACAGTTTCTGATGGCAGCTCTGGTCAGGGTACACAAATCCAGGAAACAGGGAAGGAGTAAAAGTGCTCAGTGGCCGCTCACCTGAGTAGTGTAAGAGGTGGGGGCGGGCCTGAGCTTCTAAACAACATGCCCGGGCACTGACTTCTTTGTTGTAACAGACAGCACGTGGACCATCGTGAAAGTCCCGTTGCAGCCTGTCAGAAGGCAACGCTGAGCGCTGCACTAATAAGCTCACAGTCACAACGGTGACAGTAGGGGACAGGGTTATAGAGGCAGCTCGCGTGCAGAGCAGACAGCCAGGATTCGCATATATTCTCTAGCAGTTTCTCATAGGAAGTGAAGATTCGCGCACAGGGTGGGTTTTTGGGGAACTGGAACCCCCCCTGAGTGCGCGCCTGAGCCGGATGTCTCCTCCTTGGATCGCCGTCTCTTTCAGCTGATAACCAGCACCTCTGCCAGGTCTGCTCCTCACTAGCTTTCACACGCAGCACTACAACTTCTATTTCCAGGTCTCCTGGCACAGATGATTGTGTCATATTTACAGCTGGCGCAGCGGCTGACAAACAGTAACAAATTTCGGGGGCTGGGACCGCGGGGCCCCCCTGGGACTGCTGGGTCCTAGGCAGGTGCCTAGGTTGCCTAGCGGTAAATCCGGCACTGATAGCATATGAACATTATTGCTGTCCCAAAACAGAAATACTGTAGATTTTATCATATTTTTTACTATGTGTGGCTGCTTCATTTTTCAAGCTCCTGGATGCTGCAAATAATAATAATAATTATAATAATAATAATAATAATAATAATAATTATAATAATAATAATAAAAAAGTTAAATACTACGAATATTTCAAAATAAAATAGAGGTCAATTACGATTCACAAATTGCTGTGCGACAGTGCACCTACATGTATGTAGCTGTGCACCTACATTTTTACAAGTGTGCTGAAATTTGGGTGCATAGGTTTAAGGAGCTAGATGGCCACATTTGTAGATGAGCAGCATTTTGCACAAGCAAGGGGGAGGAGTTACGTGGAATAACGGTGTTCATACTGAAGTAAGGAGTGGGTGAACCAATGCACTTTGTTTTTCCAAGCAGTGCAGAGATGAAATTTTATTTTGCTGACCGGTATTACTGAGTTAAAGGGTTGGAGAAGGCTCGGTTTGCAAATGGCATTCCATGCCATGCGGAGGGACAATTGGTCATTTACATTTTTATACTTTTAATGAGACTTGTTCTGTGTCTGTTCTGTACCTGTGGAAAAGCATATTTCCAGACGCACTGAGGCTAGACTGAATAATATTTTATGTGAAAATTGTAAAATTTTATTTTACTGAATTGAGTGGTACTAAAGTTGTGGGAGGTTAGACTTTGATGTGATGTTTACATTTTTACAGTGTGCCTCTTCAACATTTCCCACCCTTCTTGCACCCTATGTAAAACATCTCAAAGGAGTAATGATTAGGACTGCACCATGATGTGCACTGGGCTGTGTGCATCAGTACAGATCATAAATAATCTTTGCTGTCTAAAGGCAAAAAAGCTCCCGTCTGGACAAGCTCTTATTGTTGTGAAAAGGACTTGTCCAGATATCTTTTCCATGTATATCTTACATGAAATGGGTGTGGAGTCGAGCACAAAAGCTGAAAATTATAACAGGTCCTTATTTATAATGAAAGTCATTGGGAAATTATATTAAATAGCTCCGTAAAGACATTTATTATAATTTTTTGTGATATGTTCCCTTAACTCAGTGTCAGCAAATAATATTTTGCCAGTGATCACATTTTAAAGTAATGTTGTCATATTGGTGATAATATTACCCCACACAATATATATCCAGCTGAGCACAGCATTTAACACTAGGCAATCTCCTTACCCTTTTCACCTTCTATTCTTGCCTTACCTAAAGAAAAAACCCATCATGATTAGCTATGAGTAATATTGTGTTGGTATATTGCAGGGAAATAGACAGTTTCATGCAGGTGTGACATTTAGGTGATACAGTACACTTTCTACATTTACTTTTCCATTCTATGGAATGACCATTTCACACTGTATTTGTAAATTGTACCATTTGCTGAATATTATATAACTAAAGCTGGGATGAAAATTCATTCTGCTCTTGGGTAGGATATCTGACTTCTGGACACATACAAATGATTGCAGGAATTCCATGTAGAACTGTTAAGGCCAAATTCTGCAAGATAATTGTGTGAAACTCCTTGCCCAAATGCGGAATGAGGCCAATATTCCATGGGACAGTTTTTTAAAATGTGCTCCTCCCTAGTTATGATGTTTAAAGAGTTCTTGGCAGATGCAAAGCACGGATCCAATTGTATTAATAATACATTGTTCTTTGAACAACTCTGTGTGTGAGAAAGCCAAAGTAGTATACTATTTGAGTGGTTCCTATGGGCCGTCATTGGGATGGGGGAGGTGCATTGGTGCTAGAATACCTTGCTTATTTTGGGGAATATGGAGACTTCCTCTTTCACCTTACCCTCAACACACATGTATCCAAGTCTAGTCCAAAAGTCCACATGTGCAGAAATAAATGTTGGCTTAAAACTGTTGCTTGCGTGAACCCAGAACAATTAGCATGTGTGAGAATGACTGCTGCCTCCTTGTTTGTGCATTCAACTGACAGCTGCACTAACATGTCTCATTGTCATTGAACCCAATCACTCATTATAAAGAGCTGTCCAATTTGGCCACACACACAAGAGGTGAGACTAGCCCTTGTTTAGGCAGGCTAAAACTTACTTCTTTCAATTTGTTTGTCCTATTTTGTCAGAGACTTGTTTCTTGCTCTTCCTGCATTTATTTATTGTTTTTTCTTTAATTATAATCACTTATTGAGAACACCTAGGTAAACTGGTTCACTCAAATTCTGCTTGCTTTTTCTTTATTCTAATCACTTATTGGGAACACATAGGTTAACTGGTGAACTCAAATTCTGCTTGTCATTCTGTGGTTTAGAAATGAAATTATGGCTAATGTGTGATGGGTTAGAGCATATTTTCATGAATCATGAATCTAATCATGAATCATGAATTGAATCATGAATCATGAATCATGAATTGAATCATGAATCATGAATCATGAATTGAATCATGAATCATGAATCATGAATTGAATCATGAGTTGAATCATGAATCATGAATCATGAAATGAATCATGAATCATGAATTGAATCTTGAATCATAAATTGAATCATAAATCTTGAATTGAACCATGAGTCTTGAATTGAATCATGAATTGTGAATCATGAAATGAATCATGAATTGAATCGAGTCATAAATTGAATCATGAAATGAATCATGAATTGAATCATGAATCATGAATTAAATCATGAATCATGAATTGAATCATGAATCATAAAATAATTCATGAATTGAATCATGAATCATGAATCATAATTTGAATCATGAATCATGAAATGAGTCATGAATTGAATCATGAATCATGAATCATAAAATGAATCATGAATTGAATCATGAATCATGAATCATGAAATGAATCATGAATCATGAATTGAATTTTCAATCATAAATTGAATCATGAATCTTGAATTGAACCATGAGTCATGAATTGAATCATGAATTATGAATCATGAAATGAATCATGAATCATGAATTGAATCATAAGTCATAAATTGAATCATGAATCATGAAATAAATCATAAATCATGAATTGAATCATGAATCATGAATTAAATCATGAATCATGAATTGAATCATGAATCATGAATTGAATCATGAATCATGAAATGAATCATAAATTGAATCATGAATCATGAATCATGAATTGAATCATGAGTCATAAATTGAATCATGAATCATGAAATGAATCATGAATCATGAATTGAATCATGAATCATGAAATGAATCATGAATTGAATCATGAATCATGAATTGAGTCATGAATTGAATCATGAATCATGAAATGAATCATGAATTGAATAATGAATCATGAAATGAATCATGAATCATGAATTGAATCATGAATTGAATCATGAATCATTAATTGAATCATGTATCATGAATTGAATCATGAATTGAATCATGAATCATGAAATAAATCATGAAATGAATCATGAATTGAATCATGAATTAAATCATGAATCATGAATTGAATCATGAATCATGAATCATGAATTGAATCATGAATCATGAAATGAATCATGAATTGAATTATGAATTAAATCATGAATCATGAAATGAATCATGAATCATGAATTGAATCATGAATCATGAATCAGGAATTGAATCATGAATCATGAATTGAATCATGAATCATGAATTAAATCATGAATCATGAAATGAATCATGAATCATGAATTGAATCATGAATCATGAATCAGGAATTGAATCATGAATCATGAATTGAATCATGAATCATGAATCAGGAATTGAATCATGAATCATGAATTGAATCATGAATCATGAATTGAATCATGAATTGAATCATGAATCATGAAATGAATCATGATTTGAATCATGAAATGAATCATGAATTAAATCATGAATTGAATCATTAATCGAATCATGAAAAATGAATTGATTCATGAATCATGAATTGAATCATGAATTTAATCATGAATCATGAATTTAATCATGAATCATGAATTGAATCATGAATCATGAAATGAATCATGAATTGAATCATGAATCATAAATCATGAAATGAATCATGAATTGAATCATGAATCGAATCATGAATCATGAATTGAATCATGAATTGAATCATGAAATGAATCATGAATCATGAATTGAATCATGAATTGAATCATGAATCATGAATCGAATCATGATTAATGAATTGAATCATGAATCATGAATCATTAAATGAATCATGAATTGAATCATGAATAAAGACATGAATCATGAATATTGAATCATGAATCATGAATCGAATCATGAATCATGTATAATAAATCATGAAATGAATCATGAATTGAATCATGAATTGAATCACGAATCATGAAATGAGTCATGAATCATGAATTGCATCTTAAATCATAAATTATATCAGGAATCTTGAATTGAACCATGAGTCATGAATTGAATCATGAGCTATGAATCATGAATTGAATCATGAATCATGAATTGAATCATGAATCATGAATCATGAATTAAAACATAAATCATGAATTGACTCATGAATCATGAATTGAATCATGAATCATGAATTGTAACATGAAACATGAATTGACTCATGAATCATGAATCATGAATTGAATCATGAATTGAATTATGAATCATGAATTAAATCATGAGTCATGAATTGAATCATGAATTGAATCATGAATTGAATCATGAATCATGAATTGAATCATAAATCATGAATTGAATAATGAATCATGAATTGTATCATGAATGATGAATCATGTAATGAATCATGAATTGAATCAGGAATTATGAATGATTAAATGAAACATGAATTGAATCACGAATCATGAATCATGAAATGAATCATGAATTGAATCATGAATCATGAAATGAATCATGAATTGAATAATGAATCATGAATCATGAATTGTATCATGAATGATGAATCATGTAATGAATCATAAATTGAATCAGGAATCATGAATCATGAATTGAATCATGAATCATGAAATGAAACATGAATCATGAATTCAATTATGAATCATGAATTGACTCATGAATCATGAAATGAATCATGAATTGTATCATGAATCATGAAATGAATCATGAATTGAATCATGAAATGAATCATGAATCATGAATTTAATCATGAATTGAATCATGAATCATGAAATGAATCATGAAATGAATCATGAATTGAATCATGAATCATGAATTAAATCATGAATTGAATCATGAATTGATTCATGAATCATGAATTAAATCATGAATCATAAAATAAATTATGCAATGAATCATGAATTGAATCATTAATCATGAATTGAATCATTAATCATTAAATGAAACATGAATTGAATCATGAATTGAATCATGAATTGAATCATGAATCATGAAATGAATCATGAATGATGAATCATGTAACGAATCATGAATTGAATCAGGAATCATGAATCATGAATTGAATAATGAATTGAATCATGAATCATGAAATGAATAATGAATCATGAATCATGAATTGTATCATGAATGATGAATCATGTAACGAATCATGAATTGAATCAGGAATCATGAATCATGAATTAAATCATGAGTCATAAATTGAATCATGACTCATGAAATGAATCATGAATCATGAATTGAATCATGAATCATGAATTGAATCATGAATCATGAATTGACTCATGAATCATGATATGAATCATGAATCATGAAATGAATCATGAATCATGAAATGAATCATGAATTGAATCATGAATCATGAATCATGAATTGAAACATGAATGATGAATTGAAACATGAATCATGAATTGAATGATGAATTGAATCATGAATTAAATCATGAATCATGCAATGAATTATAAATTGAATCATGAATCATGAATTGAATCATGAATCATGAATCATGAATTGAATCATGAATCATGAAATGAATCATGAAATGAATCATAATTCATGAATTGAATCTTGAATCATAAATTGAATCATGAATCTTGAATTGAACCATGAGTCATGAATTAAATCATGAATTATGAATCATGAAATTAATCATGAATCATGAATTGAATCATGAGTCATAAATTGAATCATGAATCATGAATTGAATCATGAATCATGAATTAAATTATGAATCATGAATTGAATCATGAATCATGAAATGAATCATGAATTGAATCATGAATCATGAATTGAATCATGAGTCATAAATTGAATCATGAATCATGAAATGAATCATGAATTGAATCATGAATCATGAAATGAATCATGAATCATGAATTGAATCATGAAATGAATCATGAATCATGAATTGAGTCATGAATTATGAAATGAATCATGAATTGAATAATGAATCATGAAATGAATTATGAATCATGAATTGAATCATGAATTGAATCATGAATCATGAATTGAATCATGTATCATGAATTGAATCATGAATTGAATCATGAATCATGAATTGAATCATGAATCATGAAATAAATCATGAATTGAATCATGAATCATGAATTGAATCATGAATCATGAATTGAATCATGAATCATGAATTGAATCATGAATCATGAATTGAATCATGAAATGAATCAGGAATTGAATCATGAATCATGAATTGAATCATGAATCATGAAATGAATCATGAATCAGGAATTGAATCATGAATCATGAATTAAATCATGAATCAGAAATTGAATCATGAATTGCATCATGAATCATGATTTGAATCATGAAATGAATCATGATTTGAATCATGAATTGAATCATTAATCGAATCATGAAAAATGAATTGATTCATGAATCATGAATTGAATCATGAATTTAATCATGAATCATGAATTGAATCATGAATCATGAAATGAATCATGAATTGAATCATGAATCATAAATCATGAAATGAATCATGAATTGAATCATGAATCGAATCATGAATCATGAATTGAATCATGAATTGAATCATGAAATGAATCATGAATCATGAATTGAATCATGAATCGAATCATGAAATGAATCATGAATCGAATCATGATTAATGAATTGAATCATGAATCATGAATCATGAATTGAATCATGAATAAAATCATGAATCATGAATTGAATCATGAATATTGAATCATGAATCGAATCATGAATCATGTATAATAAATCATGAAATGAATCATGAATTGAATCACGAATCATGAATTAAATCATGAGTCATGAATTGAATCATGAATTGAATCATGAATTGAATAATGAATCATGAATTGAATCATAAATCATGAATTGAATAATGAATCATGAATCATGAATTGTATCATGAATGATGAATCATGTAACGAATTATGAATTGAATCAGGAATTATGAATCATTAAATGAAACATGAATTGAATCACGAATCATGAATCATGAAATGAATCATGAATTGAATCATGAATTGAATCATGAATCATGAAATGAATCATGAATTGAATAATAAATCAAGAATTGTATCATGAATGATGAATCATGTAATGAATCATAAATTGAATCAGGAATCATGAATCATGAATTGAATCATGAATCATGAAATGAAACATGAATCATGAATTCAATTATGAATCATGAATTGACTCATGAATCATGAAATGAATCATGAATCATGAATTGAATCATGAATCATGAAATGAATCATGAATTGAATCATAAAATGAATCATGAATCATGAATTTATTCATGAATTTAATCATGAATCATGAAATGAATCATGAATCATGAATTTAATCATGAATCATGAATTAAATCATGAATCATAAAATAAATTATGCAATGAATCATGAATTGAATCATTAATCATGAATTGAATCATTAATCATTAAATGAAACATGAATTGAATCATGAATTGAATCATGAATTGAATCATGAATCATGAAATGAATCATGAATCATGAATTGTATCATGAATGATGAATCATGTAACGAATCATGAATTGAATCAGGAATCATGAATCATGAATTGAATAATGAATTGAATCATGAATCATGAAATGAATCATGAATCATGAATTGTATCATGAATGATGAATCATGTAACGAATCATGAATTGAATCAGGAATCATGAATCATGAATTAAATCATGAGTCATAAATTGAATTATGAATCATGAAATGAATCATGAATCATGAATTGAATCATGAATCATGAAATGAATCATGAATCATGAATTGAATCATGAATCATGAATTGACTCATGAATCATGATATGAATCATGAAATGAATCATGAATTGAATCATGAATCATGAAATGAATAATGAATCATGAATTGAAACATGAATCATTAATTGAAACATGAATCATGAATTGAATGATGAATTGATTCATGAATTAAATCATGAATCATGCAATGAATTATAAATTGAATCATGAATTGAATCATGAATCATGAATCATGAATTGAATCATGAAATGAATCATGAAATGAATCATGAATCATGAATTGAATCTTGAATCATAAATTGAATCATGAATCTTGAATTGAACCATGTGTCATGAATTGAATCATGAATTATGAATCATGAAATTAATCATGAATCATGAATTGAATCATGAGTCATAAATTGAATCATGAATCATGAAATGAATCATGAATTGAATCATGAATCATGAATTAAATTATGAATCATGAATTGAATCATGAATCATGAAATGAATCATGAATTGAATCATGAATCATGAATTGAATCATGAATCATGAATTGAATCATGAGTCATAAATTGAATCATGAATCATGAAATGAATCATGAATTGAATCATGAATCATGAAATGAATCATGAATCATGAATTGAATCATGAATCATGAAATGAATCATGAATCATGAATTGAGTCATGAATTGAATCATGAATCATGAAATTAATCATGAATTGAATAATGAATCATGAAATGAATTATGAATCATGAATTGAATCATGAATTGAATCATGAATCATGAATTGAATCATGTATCATGAATTGAATCATGAATTGAATCATGAATCATGAATTGAATCATGAATCATGAAATAAATCATGAAATGAATCATGAATTGAATCATGAATCATGAATTGAATCATGAATCATGAATTGAATCATGAATTATGAATCATGAATTGAATCATAAATCATGAATTCAATCATGAATCATGAATTCAATCATGAATCATGAAATGAATCATGAATTGAATAATGAATTATGAATCATGAATTGAATCATGAATCATGAATTCAATCATGAATCATGAATTGAATCATGAAATGAATCATGAATTGAATTATGAATTGAATCATGAATCATGAAATGAATCATGAATCATGAATTGAATCATAAATCATGAATTGAATCATGAATTGAATCATGAAATTAATCATGAATCAGGAATTGAATCATGAATCATGAATTGAATCATGAATTGAATCATGAATCATGAATTGAATCATGAAATGAATCATAAATCAGGAATTGAATCATGAATAATGAATTAAATCATGAATCATGAATTGAATTATTAATCATTAAATGAAACATGCATTGAATCATGAATTGAATCATGAATTGAATCATGAATCATGAAATGAATAATGAATCATGAATCATGAATTGTATCATGAATGATGAATCATGTAACGAATCATGAATTAAATCAGGAATCATGAATCATGAATTGAATCATGAATTGAATCATGAATCATGAATTGTATCATGAATGATGAATCATGTAATGAATCATGAATTGAATCAGGAATCATGAATCATGAATTAAATCATGAGTCATAAATTGAATCATGAATCATGAAATGAATCATGAATCATGAATTGAATCATGAAATGAATCATGACTCATGAATTGAATCATGAATCATGAATTGACTCATGAATCATGATATGAATCATGAATCATGAATTGAATCATGAATCATGAAATGAATCATGAATTGAATCATGAATTGAAACATGAATCATGAATTGAAACATGAATCATGAATTGAATGATGAATTATGAATCATGAAATGAACCATGAATTGAATCATGAATCATGAAATGAATCATGAATCATGAATTGAATCTTGAATCATAAATTGAATCATGAATCTTGAATTGAACCATGAGTCATGAATTGAATCATGAATTATGAATCATGAAATGAACCATGAATCATGAATTGAATCATGAGTCATAAATTGAATCATGAATCATGAAATGAATCATGAATTGAATCATGAATCATGAATTAAATTATGAATCATGAATTGAATCATGAATCATGAAATGAATCATGTATTGAATCATGAATCATGAATTGAATCATGAATCATGAATTGAATCATGAGTCATAAATTGAATCATGAATTGAATCATGAATCATGAAATGAATCATGAATCATGAATTGAATCATGAATCATGAAATGAATCATGAATCATGAATTGAGTCATGAATTGAATCATGAATCATGAAATGAATCATGAATTGAATAATGAATCATGAAATGAATTATGAATCATGAATTGAATCATGAATTGAATCATGAATCATGAATTGAATCATGTATCATGAATTGAATCATGAATTGAATCATGAATCATGAATTGAATCATGAATCATGAAATAAATCATGAAATGAATCATGAATTGAATAATGAATCATGAATTGAATCATGAATCATGAAATGAATCATGAATCAGGAATTGAATCATGAATCATGAATTGAATCATGAATCATGAATTGAATCATGAAATGAATCATGAATCAGGAATTGAATCATGAATCATGAATTAAATCATGAATCAGAAATTGAATCATGAATTGCATCATGAATCATGAAATGAATCATGATTTTAATCATGAAATGAATCATGAATTGAATCATGAATTGAATCATTAATCGAATCATGAAAAATGAATTGATTCATGAATCATGAATTGAATCATGAATTTAATCATGACTCATGAATTGAATCATGAATCATGAAATGAATCATGAATTGAATCATGAATCATAAATCATGAAATGAATCATGAATTGAATCATGAATCGAATCATGAATCATGAATTGAATCATGAATTGAATCATGAAATGAATCATGAATCATGAATTGAATCATGAATCGAATCATGAATTGAATCATGAATCATGAATCGAATCATGATTAATGAATTGAATCATGAATCATGAATCATTAAATGAATCATGAATTGAATCATGAATAAAATCATGAATCATGAATTGAATCATGAATATTGAATCATGAATCATGAATCGAATCATGAATCATGTATAATAAATCATGAAATGAATCATGAATTGAATCATGAATTGAATCACGAATCATGAAATGAGTCATGAATCATGAATTGCATCTTAAATCATAAATTATATCAGGAATCTTGAATTGAACCATGAGTCATGAATTGAATCATGAGCTATGAATCATGAATTGAATCATGAATCATGAATTAAAACATAAATCATGAATTGACTCATGAATCATGAATCATGAATTGAATCATGAATCATGAATTGTAACATGAAACATGAATTGACTCATGAATCATGAATCATGAATTGAATCATGAATTGAATCATGAATTGAATAATGAATCATGAATTGAATCATAAATCATGAATTGAATAATGAATCATGAATCATGAATTGTATCATGAATGATGAATCATGTAATGAATCATGAATTGAATCAGGAATTATGAATCATTAAATGAAACATGAATTGAATCACGAATCATGAATCATGAAATGAATCATGAATTGAATCATGAATTGAATCATGAATCATGAAATGAATCATGAATTGAATAATGAATCATGAATCATGAATTGTATCATGAATGATGAATCATGTAATGAATCATAAATTGAATCAGGAATCATGAATCATGAATTGAATCATGAATCATGAAATGAAACATGAATCATGAATTCAATTATGAATCATGAATTGACTCATGAATCATGAAATGAATCATGAATCATGAATTGAATCATGAATCATGAAATGAATCATGAATTGAATCATGAAATGAATCATGAATCATGAATTTAATCATGAATTTAATCATGAATCATGAAATGAATCATGAATCATCAATTGAATCATGAATCATGAATTAAATCATGAATTGAATCATGAATTGATTCATGAATCATGAATTAAATCATGAATCATAAAATAAATTATGCAATGAATCATGAATTGAATCATTAATCATGAATTGAATCATTAATCATTAAATGAAACATGAATTGAATCATGAATTGAATCATGAATTGAATCATGAATCATGAATCATGAATTGTATCATGAATGATGAATCATGTAACGAATCATGAATTGAATCAGGAATCATGAATCATGAATTGAATAATGAATTGAATCATGAATCATGAAATGAATAATGAATCATGAATCATGAATTGTATCATGAATGATGAATCATGTAACGAATCATGAATTGAATCAGGAATCATGAATCATGAATTAAATCATGAGTCATAAATTGAATCATGAAATGAATCATGAATCATGAATTGAATCATGAATCATGAAATGAATCATGAATTGAATCATGAATCATGAATTGACTCATGAATCATGATATAAATCATGAATCATGAAATGAATCATGAAAGGAATCATGAATTGAATCATGAATAATGAAATGAATCATGAATCATGAATTTTAACATGAATCATGAATTGAAACATGAATCATGAATTGAATGATGAATTGAATCATGAATTAAATCATGAATCATGCAATGAATTATAAATTGAATCATGAATCATGAATTGAATCATGAATCATGAATCATGAATTGAATCATGAAATGAATCATGAAATGAATCATGAATTGAATCTTGAATCATAAATTGAATCATGAATCTTGAATTGAACCATGAGTCATGAATTGAATCATGAATTATGAATCATGAAATTAATCATGAATCATGAATTGAATCATGAGTCATAAATTGAATCATGAATCATGAAATGAATCATGAATTGAATCATAAACCATGAATTAAATTATGAATCATGAATTGAATCATGAATCATGAAATGAATCATGAATTGAATCATGAATCATGAATTGAATCATGAGTCATAAATTGAATCATGAATCATGAAATGAATCATGAATTGAATCATGAATCATGAAATGAATCATGAATCATGAATTGAATCATGAATCATGAAATGAATCATGAATCATGAATTGAGTCATGAATTGAATCATGAATCATGAAATGAATCATGAATTGAATAATGAATCATGAAATGAATTATGAATCATGAATTGAATCATGAATCATGAATTGAATCATGTATCATGAATTGAATCATGAATTGAATCATGAATTGAATCATGAATCATGAAATAAATCATGAAATGAATCATGAATTGAATCATGAATCATGAATTGAATCATGAATTATGAATCATGAATTGAATCATAAATCATGAATTCAATCATGAATCATGAATTGAATCATGAATCATGAAATGAATCATGAATTGAATAATGAATTATGAATCATGAATTGAATCATGAATCATGAATTCAATCATGAATCATGAATTGAATCATGAAATGAATTATGAATTGAATCATGAATCATGAAATGAATCATGAATCATGAATTGAATCATGAATCATGAATTGAATCATGAATCATGAATTGAATCATGAAATGAATCATGAATCAGGAATTGAATCATGAATCATGAATTGAATCATGAATTGAATCATGAATCATGAATTGAATCATGAAATGAATCATAAATCAGGAATTGAATCATGAATAATGAATTAAAACATGAATCATGAATTGAATCATTAATCATTAAATGAAACATGCATTGAATCATGAATTGAATCATGAATTGAATCAAGGATCATGAAATGAATAATGAATCATGAATCATGAATTGTATCATGAATGATGAATCATGTAACGAATCATGAATTAAATCAGGAATCATGAATCATGAATTGAATCATGAATTGAATCATGAATCATGAATGATGAATCATGTAATGAATCATGAATTGAATCAGGAATCATGAATCATGAATTAAATCATGAGTCATAAATTGAATCATGAATCATGAAATGAATCATGAATCATGAATTGAATCATGAATCATGAAATGAATCATGAATCATGAATTGAATCATGAATCATGAATTGACTCATGAATCATGATATGAATCATGAATCATGAATTGAAACATGAATCATGAATTGAAACATGAATCATGAATTGAAACATGAATCATGAATTGAATGATGAATTATGAATCATGAAATGAACCATGAATTGAATCATGAATCATGAAATGAATCATGAATTGAATCATGAATCATGAATTGAATCTTGAATCATAAATTGAATCATGAATCTTGAATTGAACCATGAGTCATGAATTGAATCATGAATCATGAATCATGAAATGAATCATGAATTGAATCATGAATCATGAAATGAATCATGAATCATGAATTGAATCTTGAATCATAAATTGAATCATGAATCTTGAATTGAACCATGAGTCATGAATTGAATCATGAACCATGAATCATGAATTGAATCATGAGTCATAAATTGAATCATGAATCATGAAATGAATCATGAATTGAATCATGAATCATGAATTAAATTATGAATCATGAATTGAATCATGAATCATGAAATGAATCATGAATTGAATCATGAATCATGAATTGAATCATGAGTCATAAATTGAATCATGAATCATGAAATGAATCATGAATTGAATCATGAATCATGAAATGAATCATGAATTGAATCATGAATCATGAAATGAATCATGAATCATGAATTGAGTCATGAATTGAATCATGAATCATGAAATGAATCATGAATTGAATAATGAATCATGAAATGAATTATGAATCATGAATTGAATCATGAATTGAATCATGAATCATGAATTGAATCATGCATCATGAATTGAATCATGAATTGAATCATGAATCATGAATTGAATCATGAATCATGAAATAAATCATGAAATGAATCATGAATTGAATCATGAATCATGAATTGAATCATGAATCATGAATTGAATCATGAATTATGAATCATGAATTGAATCATAAATCATGAATTCAATCATGAATCATGAATTGAATCATGAATCATGAAATGAATCATGAATTGAATAATGAATTATGAATCATGAATTCAATCATGAATCATGAATTCAATCATGAATCATGAATTGAATCATGAAATGAATCATGAATTGAATTATGAATTGAATCATGAATCATGAAATGAATCATGAATTGAATCATGAATCATGAATTGAATCATGAATCATGAATTGAATCATGAAATGAATCATGAATCAGGAATTGAATCATGAATCATGAATTGAATCATGAATTGAATCATGAATTGAATCATGAATCATGAATTGAATCATGAAATGAATCATAAATCAGGAATTGAATCATGAATAATGAATTAAATCATGAATCATGAATTGAATCATTAATCATTAAATGAAACATGCATTGAATCATGAATTGAATCATGAATCATGAAATGAATAATGAATCATGAATCATGAATTGTATCATGAATGATGAATCATGTAACGAATCATGAATTAAATCAGGAATCATGAATCATGAATTGAATCATGAATTAAATCATGAATCATGAATCATGAATTGTATCATGAATGATGAATCATGTAACGAATCATGAATTGAATCAGGAATCATGAATCATGAATTAAATCATGAGTCATAAATTGAATCATGAATCATGAAATAAATCATGAATCATGAATTGAATCATGAATCATGAAATGAATCATGAATCATGAATTGAATCATGAATCATGAATTGACTCATGAATCATGATATGAATCATGAATCATGAATTGAATCATGAATCATGAAATGAATCATGAATTGAATCATGAATCATGAATTGAAACATGAATCATGAATTAAAACATGAATCATGCAATGAATTATAAATTGAATCATGAATCATGAATTGAATCATGAATCATGAATCATGAAATGAATCATGAATTGAATCATGAATCATGAAATGAATCATGAATCATGAATTGAATCTTGAATCATAAATTGAATCATGAATCTTGAATTGAACCATGAGTCATGAATTGAATCATGAATTATGAATCATGAAATGAATCATGAATCATGAAATGAATCATGAATCATGAATTAAATCATGAATCATGAATTAAATTATGAATCATGAATTGAATCATGAATCATGAAATGAATCATGAATTGAATCATGAATCATGAATCATAAATTGAATCATGAGTCATAAATTGAATCATGAATCATGAAATGAATCATGAATCATGAATTGAATCATGAATCATGAAATGAATCATGAATCATGAATTGAATCATGAATCATGAAATGAATCATGAATTGAGTCATGAATTGAATCATGAATCATGAAATGAATAATGAATTGAATAATGAATCATGAAATGAATTATGAATCATGAATTGAATCATGAATTGAATCATAAATCATGAATTGAATCATGTATCATGAATTGAATCATGAATTGAATCATGAATCATGAATTAAATCATGAATCATAAAATAAATCATGAAATGAATCATGAATTGAATCATGAATTGAATCATGAATCATGAATTGAATCATGAATCATGAATCATGAATTGAATCATGAATTATGAATCATGAATTGAATCATGAATCATGAATTCAATCATGAATCATGAATTGAATCATGAATCATGAAATGAATCATGAATTGAATCATGAATCATGAAATGAATCATGAATTGAATTATGATTTGAATCATGAATCATGAAATGAATCATGAATCATGAATTGAATCATGAATCATGAATTGAATCATGAATTGAATCATGAATCAGGAATTGAATCATGAATCATGAATTGAATCATGAATCATGAATTGAATCATTAAATGAATCATGAATCATGAAATGAATCATGATTTGAATCATGAAATGAATCATGAATAGAATCATGAATCATGAATTAAATTATGAATCATGAATTGAATCATGAATCATGAAATGAATCATGAATTGAATCATGAATCATGAATTGAATCATGAGTCATAAATTGAATCATGAATCATGAAATGAATCATGAATTGAATCATGAATAATGAAATGAATCATGAATCATGAATTTTAACATGAATCATGAATTGAAACATGAATCATGAATTGAATGATGAATTGAATCATGAATTAAATCATGAATCATGCAATGAATTATAAATTGAATCATGAATCATGAATTGAATCATGAATCATGAATCATGAATTGAATCATGAAATGAATCATGAAATAAATCATGAATCATGAATTGAATCTTGAATCATAAATTGAATCATGAATCATGAAATGAATCATGAATTGAATCATGAATCATGAATTAAATTATGAATCATGAATTGAATCATGAATCATGAAATGAATCATGAATTGAATCATGAATCATGAATTGAATCATGAGTCATAAATTGAATCATGAATCATGAAATGAATCATGAATTGAATCATGAATCATGAAATGAATCATGAATCATGAATTGAATCATGAATCATGAAATGAATCATGAATCATGAATTGAGTCATGAATTGAATCATGAATCATGAAATGAATCATGAATTGAATAATGAATCATGAAATGAATTATGAATCATGAATTGAATCATGAATCATGAATTGAATTATGTATCATGAATTGAATCATGAATTGAATCATAAATCATGAATTGAATCATGAATCATGAATTGAATCATGAATCATGAAATAAATCATGAAATGAATCATGAATTGAATCATGAATCATGAATTGAATCATGAATTATGAATCATGAATTGAATCATAAATCATGAATTCAATCATGAATCATGAATTGAATCATGAATCATGAAATGAATCATGAATTGAATAATGAATTATGAATCATGAATTGAATCATGAATCATGAATTCAATCATGAATCATGAATTCAATCATGAAATGAATCATGAATTGAATTATGAATTCAATCATGAATCATGAAATGAATCATGAATCATGAATTGAATCATGAATCATGAATTGAATCATGAATCATGAATTGAATCATGAAATGAATCATGAATCAGGAATTGAATCATGAATCAGGAATTGAATCATGAATTGAATCATGAATCATGAATTGAATCATGAAATGAATCATAAATCAGGAATTGAATCATGAATAGTGAATTAAATCATGAATCATGAATTGAATCATTAATCATTAAATGAAACATGCATTGAATCATGAATTGAATCATGAATTGAATCATGGATCATGAAATGAATAATGAATCATGAATCATGAATTGTGTCATGAATGATGAATCATGTAACGAATCATGAATTAAATCAGGAATCATGAATCATGAATTGAATCATGAATTGAATCATGAATCATGAATTGTATCATGAATGATGAATCATGTAATGAATCATGAATTGAATCAGGAATCATGAATCATGAATTAAATCATGAGTCATAAATTGAATCATGAATCATGAAATGAATCATGAATCATGAATTGAATCATGAATCATGAAATGAATCATGAATCATGAATTGAATCATGAATCATGAATTGACTCATGAATCATGATATGAATCATGAATCATGAATTGAATCATGAATCATGAAATGAATCATGAATCATGAATTGAAACATGAATCATGAATTGAAACATGAATCATGAATTGAATGATGAATTATGAAATGAATCATGAAATGAATCATGAATCATGAATTGAATCTTGAATCATAAATTGAATCATGAATCTTGAATTGAACCATGAGTCATGAATTGAATCATGAACCATGAATCATGAATTGAATCATGAGTCATAAATTGAATCATGAATCATGAAATGAATCATGAATTGAATCATGAATCATGAATTAAATTATGAATCATGAATTGAATCATGAATCATGAAATGAATCATGAATTGAATCATGAATCATGAATTGAATCATGAGTCATAAATTGAATCATGAATCATGAAATGAATCATGAATTGAATCATGAATCATGAAATGAATCATGAATCATGAATTGAATCATGAATCATGAAATGAATCATGAATCATGAATTGAGTCATGAATTGAATCATGAATCATGAAATGAATCATGAATTGAATAATGAATCATGAAATGAATTATGAATCATGAATTGAATCATGAATTGAATCATGAATCATGAATTGAATCATGTATCATGAATTGAATCATGAATTGAATCATGAATCATGAATTGAATCATGAATCATGAAATAAATCATGAAATGAATCATGAATTGAATCATGAATCATGAATTGAATCATGAATCATGAATTGAATCATGAATTATGAATCATGAATTGAATCATAAATCATGAATTCAATCATGAATCATGAATTGAATCATGAATCATGAAATGAATCATGAATTGAATAATGAATTATGAATCATGAATTCAATCATGAATCATGAATTTAATCATGAATCATGAATTCAATCATGAAATGAATCATGAATTGAATTATGAATTGAATCATGAATCATGAAATGAATCATGAATCATGAATTGAATCATGAATCATGAATTGAATCATGAATCATGAATTGAATCATGAAATGAATCATGAATCAGGAATTGAATCATGAATCATGAATTGAATCATGAATTGAATCATGAATTGAATCATGAATTATGAATTGAATCATGAAATGAATCATAAATCAGGAATTGAATCATGAATAATGAATTAAATCATGAATCATGAATTGAATCATTAATCATTAAATGAAACATGCATTGAATCATGAATTGAATCATGAATTGAATCATGAATCATGAAATGAATAATGAATCATGAATTGTATCATGAATGATGAATCATGTAACGAATCATGAATTAAATCAGGAATCATGAATCATGAATTGAATCATGAATTAAATCATGAATCATGAATCATGAATTGTATCATGAATGATGAATCATGTAACGAATCATGAATTGAATCAGGAATCATGAATCATGAATTAAATCATGAGTCATAAATTGAATCATGAATCATGAAATAAATCATGAATCATGAATTGAATCATGAATCATGAAATGAATCATGAATCATGAATTGAATCATGAATCATGAATTGACTCATGAATCATGATATGAATCATGAATCATGAATTGAATCATGAATCATGAAATGAATCATGAATTGAATCATGAATCATGAATTGAAACATGAATCATGAATTAAAACATGAATCATGAATTGAATGATGAATTGAATCATGAATTAAATCATGAATCATGCAATGAATTATAAATTGAATCATGAATCATGAATTGAATCATGAATCATGAATCATGAAATGAATCATGAATTGAATCATGAAATGAATCATGAATCATGAATTGAATCTTGAATCATAAATTGAATCATGAATATTGAATTGAACCATGAGTCATGAATTGAATCATGAATTATGAATCATGAAATGAATCATGAATCATGAATTGAATCTTGAATCATAAATTGAATCATGAATCTTGAATTGAACCATGAGTCATAAATTGAATCTTGAATCATGAAATGAATCATGAATCATAAATTAAATCATGAATCATGAATTAAATTATGAATCATGAATTGAATCATGAATCATGAATTGAATCATGAATCATGAAATGAATCATGAATTGAATCATGAATCATGAATCATAAATTGAATCATGAGTCATAAATTGAATCATGAATCATGAAATGAATCATGAATCATGAATTGAATCATGAATCATGAAATGAATCATGAATCATGAATTGAATCATAAATCATGAAATGAATCATGAATTGAGTCATGAATTGAATCATGAATCATGAATTGAATCATGTATCATGAATTGAATCATGAATTGAATCATGAATCATGAATTGAATCATGAATCATAAAATAAATCATGAAATGAATCATGAATTGAATCATGAATTGAATCATGAATCATGAATTCAATCATGAATCATGAATCATGAATTGAATCATGAATTATGAATCATGAATTGAATCATGAATCATGAATTCAATCATGAATCATGAATTGAATCATGAATCATGAAATGAATCATGAATTGAATCATGAATCATGAAATGAATCATGAATTGAATTATGATTTGAATCATGAATCATGAAATGAATCATGAATCATGAATTGAATCATGAAATGAATCATGAATCATGAAATGAATCATGATTTGAATCATGAAATGAATCATGAATAGAATCATGAATTGAATCATTAATCGAATCATGAAAAATGAATTGAATCATGAATCATGAATTGAATCATGAATCATGAAATGAATCATGAATTGAATCATGAATCATAAATCATGAAATGATTCATGAATTGAATCATGAATCATGAATTGAATCATGAATTGAATCATGAATCATGAAATGAATCATGAATCATGAATCATGAATTGAATCATGAATCGAATCATGAATTGAATCATGAATCATGAATCAAATCATGATTAATGAATTGAATTATGAATCATGAATCATGAATTGAATCATGAATAAAATCATGAATCATGAATTGAATCATGAATATTGAATCATGAATCATGAATCGAATCATGAATCATGTATAATAAATCATGAAATGAATCATGAAATGAATCATGAATTGAATCATGAATTGAATCACGAATCATGAAATGAATCATGAATCATGAATTGCATCTTAAATCATAAATTATATC
Source organism: Mixophyes australis (assembly GCA_036250195.1). Classification (NCBI taxonomy): domain Eukaryota; kingdom Metazoa; phylum Chordata; class Amphibia; order Anura; family Limnodynastidae; genus Mixophyes; species Mixophyes australis. The sequence continues at coordinate 203,105,648 of JAVHZZ010000003.1, forward strand.
ATGAATCTTGAATTGAACCATGAGTCATAAATTGAATCATGAGCTATGAATCATGAATTATGAATTAAATCATGAATCATGAATTAAAACATAAATCATGAATTGACTCATGAATCATGAGTCATGAATTGAATCATGAATTGAATCATGAATCATGAATTGAATCATAAATCATGAATTAAATCATGTAATAAATCATGAATTGAATCAGGAATTATGAATCAATAAATGAAACATGAATTGAATCATGAATCATGAATCATGAATTGAATCATGAATCATGAAATGAATCATGAATCATGAATTGTATCATGAATGATGAATCATGTAATGAATCATAAATTGAATCAGGAATCATGAATCATGTAATGAATCATGAATCATGAATTTAATCATGAATCATGAATTGTATCATGAATGATGAATCATGTAACGAATCATGAATTGAATCAGGAATCATGAATCATGAATTAAATCATGAGTCATAAATTGAATCATGAATCATGAAATAAATCATGAATCATGAATTGAATCATGAATCATGAAATGAATCATGAATCATGAATTGAATCATGAATCATGAATTGACTCATGAATCATGATATGAATCATGAATCATGAATTGAATCATGAATCATGAAATGAATCATGAATTGAATCATGAATCATGAATTGAAACATGAATCATGAATTAAAACATGAATCATGAATTGAATGATGAATTGAATCATGAATTAAATCATGAATCATGCAATAAATTATAAATTGAATCATGAATCATGAATTGAATCATGAATCATGAATCATGAAATGAATCATGAATTGAATCATGAAATGAATCATGAATCATGAATTGAATCTTGAATCATAAATTGAATCATGAATATTGAATTGAACCATGAGTCATGAATTGAATCATGAATTATGAATCATGAAATGAATCATGAATCATGAATTGAATCTTGAATCATAAATTGAATCATGAATCTTGAATTGAACCATGAGTCATAAATTGAATCATGAATCATGAAATGAATCATGAATCATAAATTAAATCATGAATCATGAATTAAATTATGAATCATGAATTGAATCATGAATCATGAATTGAATCATGAATCATGAAATGAATCATGAATTGAATCATGAATCATGAATCATAAATTGAATCATGAGTCATAAATTGAATCATGAATCATGAAATGAATCATGAATCATGAATTGAATCATGAATCATGAAATGAATCATGAATCATGAATTGAATCATAAATCATGAAATGAATCATGAATTGAGTCATGAATTGAATCATGAATCATGAAATGAATAATGAATTGAATAATGAATCATGAGATGAATTATGAATCATGAATTGAATCATGAATTGAATCATGAATCATGAATTGAATCATGTATCATGAATTGAATCATGAATTGAATCATGAATCATGAATTGAATCATGAATCATAAAATAAATCATGAAATGAATCATGAATTGAATCATGAATTGAATCATGAATCATGAATTCAATCATGAATCATGAATCATGAATTGAATCATGAATTATGAATCATGAATTGAATCATGAATCATGAATTCAATCATGAATCATGAATTGAATCATGAATCATGAAATGAATCATGAATTGAATCATGAATCATGAAATGAATCATGAATTGAATTATGATATGAATCATGAAATGAATCATGAATCATGAATTGAATCATGAAATGAATCATGAATCATGAAATGAATCATGATTTGAATCATGAAATGAATCATGAATAGAATCATGAATTGAATCATTAATCGAATCATGAAAAATGAATTGAATCATGAATCATGAATTGAATCATGAATCATGAAATGAATCATGAATTGAATCATGAATCATAAATCATGAAATGATTCATGAATTGAATCATGAATCATGAATTGAATCATGAATTGAATCATGAATCATGAAATGAATCATGAATCATGAATCATGAATTGAATCATGAATCGAATCATGAATTGAATCATGAATCATGAATCAAATCATGATTAATGAATAGAATTATGAATCATGAATCATGAATTGAATCATGAATAAAATCATGAATCATGAATTGAATCATGAATATTGAATCATGAATCATGAATCGAATCATGAATCATGTATAATAAATCATGAAATGAATCATGAAATGAATCATGAATTGAATCATGAATTGAATCACGAATCATGAAATGAATCATGAATCATGAATTGCATCTTAAATCATAAATTATATCATGAATCTTGAATTGAACCATGAGTCATAAATTGAATCATGAGCTATGAATCATGAATTATGAATTAAATCATGAATCATGAATTAAAACATAAATCATGAATTGACTCATGAATCATGAGTCATGAATTGAATCATGAATCATGAATTGAATCATAAATCATGAATTAAATCATGTAATAAATCATGAATTGAATCAGGAATTATGAATCAATAAATGAAACATGAATTGAATCATGAATCATGAATCATTAATTGAATCATGAATCATGAAATGAATCATGAATCATGAATTGTATCATGAATGATGAATCATGTAATGAATCATAAATTGAATCAGGAATCATGAATCATGTAATGAATCATGAATCATGAATTTAATTATGAATCATGAATTGACTCATGAATCATGAAATGAATCATGAATCATGAATTGAATCATGAATCATGAAATGAATCATGAATTGAATCATGAAATGAATCATGAATCATGAATTGAATCATGAATTGAATCATGAATCATGAATCATGAATTGTATCATGAATGATGAATCATGTAACGAATCATGAATTGAATCAGGAATCATGAATCATGAATTGAATAATGAATTGAATCATGAATCATGAAATGAATAATGAATCATGAATCATGAATTGTATCATGAATGATGAATCATGTAACGAATCATGAATTGAATCAGGAATCATGAATCATGAATTAAATCATGAGTCATAAATTGAATCATGAAATGAATCATGAATCATGAATTGAATCATGAATCATGAAATGAATCATGAATTGAATCATGAATCATGAATTGACTCATGAATCATGATATAAATCATGAATCATGAAATGAATCATGAAAGGAATCATGAATTGAATCATGAATAATGTAATGAATCATGAATCATGAATTTTAACATGAATCATGAATTGAAACATGAATCATGAATTGAATGATGAATTGAATCATGAATTAAATCATGAATCATGCAATGAATTATAAATTGAATCATGAATCATGAATTGAATCATGAATCATGAATCATGAATTGAATCATGAAATGAATCATGAAATGAATCATGAATCATGAATTGAATCTTGAATCATAAATTGAATCATGAATCTTGAATTGAACCATGAGTCATGAATTGAATCATGAATTATGAATCATGAAATTAATCATGAATCATGAATTGAATCATGAGTCATAAATTGAATCATGAATCATGAAATGAATCATGAATTGAATCATAAACCATGAATTAAATTATGAATCATGAATTGAATCATGAATCATGAAATGAATCATGAATTGAATCATGAATCATGAATTGAATCATGAGTCATAAATTGAATCATGAATCATGAAATGAATCATGAATTGAATCATGAATCATGAAATGAATCATGAATCATGAATTGAATCATGAATCATGAAATGAATCATGAATCATGAATTGAGTCATGAATTGAATCATGAATCATGAAATGAATCATGAATTGAATAATGAATCATGAAATGAATTATGAATCATGAATTGAATCATGAATCATGAATTGAATCATGTATCATGAATTGAATCATGAATTGAATCATGAATCATGAATTGAATCATGAATCATGAAATAAATCATGAAATGAATCATGAATTGAATCATGAATCATGAATTGAATCATGAATTATGAATCATGAATTGAATCATAAATCATGAATTCAATCATGAATCATGAATTGAATCATGAATCATGAAATGAATCATGAATTGAATAATGAATTATGAATCATGAATTGAATCATGAATCATGAATTCAATCATGAATCATGAATTGAATCATGAAATGAATCATGAATTGAATTATGAATTGAATCATGAATCATGAAATGAATCATGAATCATGAATTGAATCATGAATCATGAATTGAATCATGAATCATGAATTGAATCATGAAATGAATCATGAATCAGGAATTGAATCATGAATCATGAATTGAATCATGAATTGAATCATGAATCATGAATTGAATCATGAAATGAATCATAAATCAGGAATTGAATCATGAATAATGAATTAAAACATGAATCATGAATTGAATCATTAATCATTAAATGAAACATGCATTGAATCATGAATTGAATCATGAATTGAATCATGGATCATGAAATGAATAATGAATCATGAATCATGAATTGTATCATGAATGATGAATCATGTAACGAATCATGAATTAAATCAGGAATCATGAATCATGAATTGAATCATGAATTGAATCATGAATCATGAATGATGAATCATGTAATGAATCATGAATTGAATCAGGAATCATGAATCATGAATTAAATCATGAGTCATAAATTGAATCATGAATCATGAAATGAATCATGAATCATGAATTGAATCATGAATCATGAAATGAATCATGAATCATGAATTGAATCATGAATCATGAATTGACTCATGAATCATGATATGAATCATGAATCATGAATTGAATCATGAATCATGAAATGAATCATGAATTGAATCATGAATCATGAATTGAAACATGAATCATGAATTGAAACATGAATCATGAATTGAATGATGAATTATGAATCATGAAATGAACCATGAATTGAATCATGAATCATGAAATGAATCATGAATTGAATCATGAATCATGAATTGAATCTTGAATCATAAATTGAATCATGAATCTTGAATTGAACCATGAGTCATGAATTGAATCATGAATCATGAAATGAATCATGAATTGAATCATGAATCATGAAATGAATCATGAATCATGAATTGAATCTTGAATCATAAATTGAATCATGAATCTTGAATTGAACCATGAGTCATGAATTGAATCATGAACCATGAATCATGAATTGAATCATGAGTCATAAATTGAATCATGAATCATGAAATGAATCATGAATTGAATCATGAATCATGAATTAAATTATGAATCATGAATTGAATCATGAATCATGAAATGAATCATGAATTGAATCATGAATCATGAATTGAATCATGAGTCATAAATTGAATAATGAATCATGAAATGAATCATGAATTGAATCATGAATCATGAAATGAATCATGAATTGAATCATGAATCATGAAATGAATCATGAATCATGAATTGAGTCATGAATTGAATCATGAATCATGAAATGAATCATGAATTGAATAATGAATCATGAAATGAATTATGAATCATGAATTGAATCATGAATTGAATCATGAATCATGAATTGAATCATGTATCATGAATTGAATCATGAATTGAATCATCAATCATGAATTGAATCATGAATCATGAAATAAATCATGAAATGAATCATGAATTGAATCATGAATCATGAATTGAATCATGAATCATGAATTGAATCATGAATCATGAAATGAATCATGAATTGAATAATGAATTATGAATCATGAATTCAATCATGAATCATGAATTCAATCATGAATCATGAATTGAATCATGAAATGAATCATGAATTGAATTATGAATTGAATCATGAATCATGAAATGAATCATGAATCATGAATTGAATCATGAATCATGAATTGAATCATGAATCATGAATTGAATCATGAAATGAATCATGAATCAGGAATTGAATCATGAATCATGAATTGAATCATGAATTGAATCATGAATTGAATCATGAATCATGAATTGAATCATGAAATGAATCATAAATCAGGAATTGAATCATGAATAATGAATTAAATCATGAATCATGAATTGAATCATTAATCATTAAATGAAACATGCATTGAATCATGAATTGAATCATGAATCATGAAATGAATAATGAATCATGAATCATGAATTGTATCATGAATGATGAATCATGTAACGAATCATGAATAAAAATCAGGAATCATGAATCATGAATTGAATCATGAATTAAATCATGAATCATGAATCATGAATTGTATCATGAATGATGAATCATGTAACGAATCATGAATTGAATCAGGAATCATGAATCATGAATTAAATCATGAGTCATAAATTGAATCATGAATCATGAAATAAATCATGAATCATGAATTGAATCATGAATCATGAAATGAATCATGAATCATGAATTGAATCATGATTCATGAATTGACTCATGAATCATGATATGAATCATGAATCATGAATTGAATCATGAATCATGAAATGAATCATGAATTGAATCATGAATCATGAATTGAAACATGAATCATGAATTAAAACATGAATCATGCAATGAATTATAAATTGAATCATGAATCATGAATTGAATCATGAATCATGAATCATGAAATGAATCATGAATTGAATCATGAATCATGAAATGAATCATGAATCATGAATTGAATCTTGAATCATAAATTGAATCATGAATCTTGAATTGAACCATGAGTCATGAATTGAATCATGAATTATGAATCATGAAATGAATCATGAATCATGAAATGAATCATGAATCATGAATTAAATCATGAATCATGAATTAAATTATGAATCATGAATTGAATCATGAATCATGAAATGAAAAATGAATCATGAAATGAATCATGAATCATAAATTGAATCATGAGTCATAAATTGAATCATGAATCATGAAATGAATCATGAATCATGAATTGAATCATGAATCATGAAATGAATCATGAATCATGAATTGAATCATGAATCATGAAATGAATCATGAATTGAGTCATGAATTGAATCATGAATCATGAAATGAATAATGAATTGAATAATGAATCATGAAATGAATTATGAATCATGAATTGAATCATGAATTGAATCATGAATCATGAATTAAATCATGAATCATAAAATAAATCATGAAATGAATCATGAATTGAATCATGAATTGAATCATGAATCATGAATTGAATCATGAATCATGAATCATGAATTGAATCATGAATTATGAATCATGAATTGAATCATGAATCATGAATTCAATCATGAATCATGAATTGAATCATGAATCATGAAATGAATCATGAATTGAATCATGAATCATGAAATGAATCATGAATTGAATTATGATTTGAATCATGAATCATGAAATGAATCATGAATCATGAATTGAATCATGAATCATGAATTGAATCATGAATTGAATCATGAATCAGGAATTGAATCATGAATCATGAATTGAATCATGAATCATGAATTGAATCATTAAATGAATCATGAATCATGAAATGAATCATGATTTGAATCATGAAATGAATCATGAATAGAATCATGAATCATGAATTAAATTATGAATCATGAATTGAATCATGAATCATGAAATGAATCATGAATTGAATCATGAATCATGAATTGAATCATGAGTCATAAATTGAATCATGAATCATGAAATGAATCATGAATTGAATCATGAATAATGAAATGAATCATGAATCATGAATTTTAACATGAATCATGAATTGAATCATGAGTCATAAATTGAATCATGAATCATGAAATGAATCATGAATTGAATCATGAATAATGAAATGAATCATGAATCATGAATTTTAACATGAATCATGAATTGAAACATGAATCATGAATTGAATGATGAATTGAATCATGAATTAAATCATGAATCATGCAATGAATTATAAATTGAATCATGAATCATGAATTGAATCATGAATCATGAATCATGAATTGAATCATGAAATGAATCATGAAATGAATCATGAATCATGAATTGAATCTTGAATCATAAATTGAATCATGAATCTTGAATTGAACCATGAGTCATGAATTGAATCATGAATTATGAATCATGAAATTAATCATGAATCATGAATTGAATCATGAGTCATAAATTGAATCATGAATCATGAAATGAATCATGAATTGAATCATGAATCATGAATTAAATTATGAATCATGAATTGAATCATGAATCATGAAATGAATCATGAATTGAATCATGAATCATGAATTGAATCATGAGTCATAAATTGAATCATGAATCATGAAATGAATCATGAATTGAATCATGAATCATGAAATGAATCATGAATCATGAATTGAATCATGAATCATGAAATGAATCATGAATCATGAATTGAGTCATGAATTGAATCATGAATCATGAATTGAATAATGAATCATGAAATGAATTATGAATCATGAATTGAATCATGAATCATGAATTGAATTATGTATCATGAATTGAATCATGAATTGAATCATAAATCATGAATTGAATCATGAATCATGAATTGAATCATGAATCATGAAATAAATCATGAAATGAATCATGAATTGAATCATGAATCATGAATTGAATCATGAATTATGAATCATGAATTGAATCATAAATCATGAATTCAATCATGAATCATGAATTGAATCATGAATCATGAAATGAATCATGAATTGAATAATGAATTATGAATCATGAATTGAATCATGAATCATGAATTCAATCATGAATCATGAATTCAATCATGAAATGAATCATGAATTGAATTATGAATTGAATCATGAATCATGAAATGAATCATGAATCATGAATTGAATCATGAATCATGAATTGAATCATGAATCATGAATTGAATCATGAAATGAATCATGAATCAGGAATTGAATCATGAATCATGAATTGAATCATGAATTGAATCATGAATCATGAATTGAATCATGAAATGAATCATAAATCAGGAATTGAATCATGAATAGTGAATTAAATCATGAATCATGAATTGAATCATTAATCATTAAATGAAACATGCATTGAATCATGAATTGAATCATGAATTGAATCATGGATCATGAAATGAATAATGAATCATGAATCATGAATTGTATCATGAATGATGAATCATGTAACGAATCATGAATTAAATCAGGAATCATGAATCATGAATTGAATCATGAATTGAATCATGAATCATGAATTGTATCATGAATGATGAATCATGTAATGAATCATGAATTGAATCAGGAATCATGAATCATGAATTAAATCATGAGTCATAAATTGAATCATGAATCATGAAATGAATCATGAATCATGAATTGAATCATGAATCATGAAATGAATCATGAATCATGAATTGAATCATGAATCATGAATTGACTCATGAATCATGATATGAATCATGAATCATGAATTGAATCATGAATCATGAAATGAATCATGAATCATGAATTGAAACATGAATCATGAATTGAAACATGAATCATGAATTGAATGATGAATTATGAATCATGAAATGAACCATGAATTGAATCATGAATCATGAAATGAATCATTAAATGAATCATGAATCATGAATTGAATCTTGAATCATAAATTGAATCATGAATCTTGAATTGAACCATGAGTCATGAATTGAATCATGAATCATGAATCATGAAATGAATCATGAATTGAATCATGAATCATGAAATGAATCATGAAATGAATCATGAATCATGAATTGAATCTTGAATCATAAATTGAATCATGAATCTTGAATTGAACCATGAGTCATGAATTGAATCATGAACCATGAATCATGAATTGAATCATGAGTCATAAATTGAATCATGAATCATGAAATGAATCATGAATTGAATCATGAATCATGAATTAAATTATGAATCATGAATTGAATCATGAATCATGAAATGAATCATGAATTGAATCATGAATCATGAATTGAATCATGAGTCATAAATTGAATCATGAATCATGAAATGAATCATGAATTGAATCATGAATCATGAAATGAATCATGAATCATGAATTGAATCATGAATCATGAAATGAATCATGAATCATGAATTGAGTCATGAATTGAATCATGAATCATGAAATGAATCATGAATTGAATAATGAATCATGAAATGAATTATGAATCATGAATTGAATCATGAATTGAATCATGAATCATGAATTGAATCATGTATCATGAATTGAATCATGAATTGAATCATGAATCATGAATTGAATCATGAATCATGAAATAAATCATGAAATGAATCATGAATTGAATCATGAATCATGAATTGAATCATGAATCATGAATTGAATCATGAATTATGAATCATGAATTGAATCATAAATCATGAATTCAATCATGAATCATGAATTGAATCATGAATCATGAAATGAATCATGAATTGAATAATGAATTATGAATCATGAATTCAATCATGAATCATGAATTCAATCATGAATCATGAATTCAATCATGAAATGAATCATGAATTGAATTATGAATTGAATCATGAATCATGAAATGAATCATGAATCATGAATTGAATCATGAATCATGAATTGAATCATGAATCATGAATTGAATCATGAAATGAATCATGAATCAGGAATTGAATCATGAATCATGAATTGAATCATGAATTGAATCATGAATTGAATCATGAATTATGAATTGAATCATGAAATGAATCATAAATCAGGAATTGAATCATGAATAATGAATTAAATCATGAATCATGAATTGAATCATTAATCATTAAATGAAACATGCATTGAATCATGAATTGAATCATGAATTGAATCATGAATCATGAAATGAATAATGAATCATGAATTGTATTATGAATGATGAATCATGTAACGAATCATGAATTAAATCAGGAATCATGAATCATGAATTGAATCATGAATTAAATCATGAATCATGAATCATGAATTGTATCATGAATGATGAATCATGTAACGAATCATGAATTGAATCAGGAATCATGAATCATGAATTAAATCATGAGTCATAAATTGAATCATGAATCATGAAATAAATCATGAATCATGAATTGAATCATGAATCATGAAATGAATCATGAATCATGAATTGAATCATGAATCATGAATTGACTCATGAATCATGATATGAATCATGAATCATGAATTGAATCATGAATCATGAAATGAATCATGAATTGAATCATGAATCATGAATTGAAACATGAATCATGAATTAAAACATGAATCATGAATTGAATGATGAATTGAATCATGAATTAAATCATGAATCATGCAATGAATTATAAATTGAATCATGAATCATGAATTGAATCATGAATCATGAATCATGAAATGAATCATGAATTGAATCATGAAATGAATCATGAATCATGAATTGAATCTTGAATCATAAATTGAATCATGAATATTGAATTGAACCATGAGTCATGAATTGAATCATGAATTATGAATCATGAAATGAATCATGAATCATGAATTGAATCTTGAATCATAAATTGAATCATGAATCTTGAATTGAACCATGAGTCATAAATTGAATCATGAATCATGAAATGAATCATGAATCATAAATTAAATCATGAATCATGAATTAAATTATGAATCATGAATTGAATCATGAATCATGAAATGAATCATGAATTGAATCATGAATCATGAATCATAAATTGAATCATGAGTCATAAATTGAATCATGAATCATGAAATGAATCATGAATCATGAATTGAATCATGAATCATGAAATGAATCATGAATCATGAATTGAATCATAAATCATGAAATGAATCATGAATTGAGTCATGAATTGAATCATGAATCATGAAATGAATAATGAATTGAATAATGAATCATGAGATGAATTATGAATCATGAATTGAATCATGAATTGAATCATGAATCATGAATTGAATCATGTATCATGAATTGAATCATGAATTGAATCATGAATCATGAATTGAATCATGAATCATAAAATAAATCATGAAATGAATCATGAATTGAATCATGAATTGAATCATGAATCATGAATTCAATCATGAATCATGAATCATGAATTGAATCATGAATTATGAATCATGAATTGAATCATAAATCATGAATTCAATCATGAATCATGAATTGAATCATGAATCATGAAATGAATCATGAATTGAATCATGAATCATGAAATGAATCATGAATTGAATTATGATTTGAATCATGAATCATGAAATGAATCATGAATTGAATCATGAAATGAATCATGAATCATGAAATGAATCATGATTTGAATCATGAAATGAATCATGAATAGAATCATGAATTGAATCATTAATCGAATCATGAAAAATGAATTGAATCATGAATCATGAATTGAATCATGAATCATGAAATGAATCATGAATTGAATCATGAATCATAAATCATGAAATGATTCATGAATTGAATCATGAATCATGAATTGAATCATGAATTGAATCATGAATCATGAAATGAATCATGAATCATGAATCATGAATTGAATCATGAATCGAATCATGAATTGAATCATGAATCATGAATCAAATCATGATTAATGAATTGAATTATGAATCATGAATCATGAATTGAATCATGAATAAAATCATGAATCATGAATTGAATCATGAATATTGAATCATGAATCATGAATCGAATCATGAATCATGTATAATAAATCATGAAATGAATCATGAAATGAATCATGAATTGAATCATGAATTGAATCACGAATCATGAAATGAATCATGAATCATGAATTGCATCTTAAATCATAAATTATATCATGAATCTTGAATTGAACCATGAGTCATAAATTGAATCATGAGCTATGAATCATGAATTATGAATTGAATCATGAATCATGAATTAAAACATAAATCATGAATTGACTCATGAATCATGAGTCATGAATTGAATCATGAATTGAATCATGAATCATGAATTGAATCATAAATCATGAATTAAATCATGTAATAAATCATGAATTGAATCAGGAATTATGAATCAATAAATGAAACATGAATTGAATCATGAATCATGAATCATGAATTGAATCATGAATCATGAATCATGAATTGTATCATGAATGATGAATCATGTAATGAATCATAAATTGAATCAGGAATCATGAATCATGTAATGAATCATGAATCATGAATTTAATTATGAATCATGAATTGACTCATGAATCATGAAATGAATCATGAATCATGAATTGAATCATGAATCATGAAATGAATCATGAATTGAATCATGAAATGAATCATGAATCATGAATTGAATCATGAATTTAATCATGAATCATGAAATGAATCATGAATCATGAATTGAATCATGAATTAAATCATGAATTGAATCATGAATTGATTCATGAATCATAAATTAAATCATGAATCATAAAATAAATTATGCAATGAATCATGAATTGAATCATTATTCATGAATTGAATCATGAATCATTAAATGAAACATGAATTAAATCATGAATTGAATCATGAATTGAATCATGAATCATGAAATGAATAATGAATCATGAATTGTATCATGAATTGAATCATGATTTAAATCATGAATCATGAAATGAATCATGAATCATGAATTGAATAATGAATCATGAATCATGAATTGTATCATGAATGATGAATCATGTAATGAATCATAAATTGAATCAGGAATCATGAATCATGAATTGAATCATGAATCATGAAATGAATCATGAATCATGAATTCAATTATGAATCATGAATTGACTCATGAATCATGAAATGAATCATGAATTGAATCATGAATCATGAAATGAATCATGAATTGAATCATGAAATGAATCATGAATCATGTAAAGAATCATGAATTGAATCAGGAATCATGAATCATGAATTGAATCATGAATTGAATCATGAATCATGAAATGAATAATGAATCATGAATCATGAATTGTATCATGAATGATGAATCATGTAACGAATCATGAATTGAATCATGAATCATGAATTAAATCATGAGTCATAAATTGAATCATGAATCATGAATTAAATCATGAGTCATAAATTGAATCATGAATCATGAAATGAATCATGAATCATGAATTGAATCATGAATCATTAAATGAATCATGAATCATGAATTGAATCATGAATTATGAATTGAATCATGAATTGATTCATGAATCATAAATTGAATCATGAATTATGAAATAAAGAATTGGTTCATGAATCATAAATTGAATCATGAATTGAATCATGAATCATGAAATAAATCATGAATTGAATCATGAATCATGAATTGAATCATTAATTGAATCATGAATCATGAATTGAATCATGAGTTGAATCATAAATCATGAAATGAATCATGATTTGAATCATGAATTGAATCATGAATCATGAAATGAATCATGAATCATTAATCGAATCATGAATCATGAAATGAATTATGAATCATGAATTGAATCATGAATCATTATTAAATCATGAATTGAATCATGAATTGAATCATGAATTATGAATTGAATCATGAATTGAATCATAAATCATGAAATGAATCATAAATTGAATCATGAATTGAATCATGAATCATGAAATAAATCATGAATTGAATCATGAATCATGAATTGAATCATGAATTGAATCATGAATCATGAATTGAATCATGAATTGAATCATAAATCATGAAATGAATCATGATTTGAATCATGAATTGAATCATGAATCATGAAATGAATCATGAATCATGAAATGAATCATGAATCGAATCATGAATCATGAATCATGAAATGAATTATGAATCATGAATTGAATCATGAATCATTATTAAATCATGAATTGAATCATGAATTGAATCATGAATCATGAAATGAATCATGAATCATGAAATGAATCATGAATCATAATTTGAATCATGAATTGAATCATAATTCATGAATTGAATCATGAATCATGAAATGAATCATGAATTAAATCATTAATCATGAATTAAATCATGAATCATGAATTGAATCATGAGTCATGAATTGAATCATGAATTGAATCATGAATCATGAATTGAATCATGAATTTTATCATGAATCATGAATCATGAATTGAATCATGAATTGAATCATGAATCATGAATTGAATCATGAATTGAATCATTAATCATGAAATGAGACATGAATTTAATCATGAATTGAATCATGAATCGAATCATGAATAATGAATCATGAATTGAATCATGAATCATGAATTGAACCATGAAATGAATCATAAATTGAATCATGAATTATGAAATGAATCATGAACCATGAATTAAATCATGAATCATGAAATGAATTACGAATCATGAATTGAATTATGAATCATGAAATGAATCATGAATCATGAATTGAGTCATGATTTGAATCATGAATCATGAAATGAATCATGAATTAAATCAAGAATCTTATCATGAATCATGAATTGAATCATGAATCATGAACCATGAACTAAATCATGAATCATGAACCATGAATTGAATCATGAGTCATAAATTGAATCATGAATCATGAAATGAATCATGAATCATGAATTCAATCGTGAATCATGAAATGAATCATGAATTGAATCATGAATCATGAATTGAATCATGAATTGAATCATGAATCATGAAATAAATCATGAAATGAATCATGAATTAAATCATGAATTGAATCATGAATCATGAATTGAATCATGAATCATGAAATGAATCATGAATTGAATCATTAATCATGAAATGAATCATGAATTGAATTATGAATTGAATCATGAATTAAATTATGAATTATGAATTGAATCATGAATCATGAATTAAATTATGAATCATGAATTGAATCATGAATCATGAATCATGAATTGAATCATAAATCATGAAATGAATCCTGATTTGAATCATGAAATGAATAATGAATAATGAAATTAATCCTGAATTGAATCATGAATTGATTCATGAATTATTAATCAAATCATGAAAAATAAATTGAATCATGAATCGTGAATTGAATCATGAATCATGAATTGAATCATGAATTGAATCATGAATTGAATCATGAATCATGAATTGAATCATGAATTAAATCATAAATCATGAATTGAATCATGAATTGAAACATGAATCATAAATTAAATCATGAATTTTATCATGAATCATAAATTGAATCATGAATCATGAATCATGAATTGAATCATGAATCATGAATTGAATCATAAATCATGAATTAAATCATGAATCATGAAATGAATAATGAATTATGAATTGAATCGTGAATCATGAAATGAATCATGATTTGAATCATAAATTGAATCATGAATCATGAAATGAACCATGAATTGAATCATAAATCATGAATTAAATCATGAATCATGAATTGAATCATGAATTGAATCATGAAATGAATCATGAATCATGAATCATGAAATAAATCATGAATAGAATCATGAATTAAATCATGAATCGAATCATGAATCATGAATTGAATCATGAATCGAATCATGAATCATGAATTGAATCATGAATTGAATCATGAATCATGAAATGAATCATGAATCATGAATTGAATCATAAATCGAATCCTGAATTGAATCATGAATCGAATCATGAATTGAATCATGAATCATGAATCGAATCATGATTAATGAATTGAATCATGAATCGAATCATGAATCATGAATTGAATCATGAATTGAATCATGAATCGAATCATGAATCATGAAATGAATCATGAATTGAATCATGAAATGAATCATGAATCATGTAAAGAATCATGAATTGAATCAGGAATCATGAATCATGAATTGAATCATGAATTGAATCATGAATCATGAAATGAATAATGAATCATGAATCATGAATTGTATCATGAATGATGAATCATGTAACGAATCATGAATTGAATCATGAATCATGAATTAAATCATGAGTCATAAATTGAATCATGAATCATGAAATGAATCATGAATCATGAATTGAATCATGAATCATGAAATGAATCATGAATCATGAATTGAATCATGAATCATGATATGACTCATGAATCATGATATGAATCATGAATCATGAATTGAATCATGAAATGAATCATGAATTGAATCATGAATCATGAAATGAATCATGAATCATGAATTGAAACATGAATCATGAATTAAATCATGAATTGAATCATGAATTGATTCATGAATCATGAATTAAATCATGAATCATAAAATAAATTATGCAATGAATCATGAATTGAATCATTAATCATGAATTGAATCATGAATCATGAATTGTATCATGAATTGAATCATGAATTGAATCATGAATCATGAAATGGATAAAGAATCATGAATCATGAATTGTATCATGAATTGAATCATGAATCATGAAATGAATCATGAATCATGAATTGAATAATGAATCATGAATCATGAATTGTATCATGAATGATGAATCATGTAATGAATCATAAATTGAATCAGGAATCATGAATCATGAATTGAATCATGAATCATGAAATGAATCATGAATCATGAATTCAATTATGAATCATGAATTGAATCAGGAATCATGAATCATGAATTGAATCATGAATTGAATCATGAATCATGAAATGAATAAAGAATCATGAATCATGAATTGTATCATGAATTGAATCATGAATCATGAAATGAATCATGAATCATGAATTGAATAATGAATCATGAATCATGAATTGTATCATGAATGATGAATCATGTAATGAATCATAAATTGAATCAGGAATCATGAATCATGAATTGAATCATGAATCATGAAATGAATCATGAATCATGAATTCAATTATGAATCATGAATTGACTCATGAATCATGAAATGAATCATGAATCATGAATCATGAAATGAATCATGAATTGAATTATATAATGAATCATGAATCATGTAACAAATCATGAATTAAATCATGAATCATGAATCATGAAATGAATCTTGAATTGAATCATGAATCATGAAATTAATCATGAATCATGAATTGAATAACGAATCACGAATCATGAATTGTATCATGAATGATGAATCATGTAATGAATCATGAATTGAATCAGGAATCATGAAATGAATCATGAATCATGAATTGAATTATGAATCATGAATTGACTCATGAATCATGAATTGAATCATGGATCATGAATTTAATCATGAATTGAATCATGAATCATGAAATGAATCATGAATCATGAATTCAGTCATGAATTTAATCATGCATCATGAAATGAATCATGAATCATGAAATGAATCATGAATCATGAATTGAATCATGAATTATGAATTGAATCATGAATTGATTCATGAATCATAAATTGAATAATGAATTATGAAATAAAGAATTGGTTCATGAATCATAAATTGAATCATGAATTGAATCATGAATCATGAAATAAATCATGAATTGAATCATGAATCATGAATTGAATCATTAATTGAATCATGAATCATGAATTGAATCATGAGTTGAATCATAAATCATGAAATGAATCATGATTTGAATCATGAATTGAATCATGAATCATGAAATGAATCATGAATCATTAATCGAATCATGAATCATGAAATGAATTATGAATCATGAATTGAATCATGAATCATTATTAAATCATAAATTGAATCATGAATTGAATCATGAATTATGAATTGAATCATGAATTGAATCATAAATCATGAAATGAATCATAAATTGAATCATGAATTGAATCATGAATCATGAAATAAATCATGAATTGAATCATGAATCATGAATTGAATCATGAATTGAATCATGAATCATGAATTGAATCATGAATTGAATCATAAATCATGAAATGAATCATGATTTGAATCATGAATTGAATCATGAATCATGAAATGAATCATGAATCATTAATCGAATCATGAATCATGAATCATGAAATGAATTATGAATCATGAATTGAATCATGAATCATTATTAAATCATGAATTGAATCATGAATTGAATCATGAATCATGAAATGAATCATGAATCATAATTTGAATCATGAATTGAATCATAATTCATGAATTGAATCATGAATCATGAAATGAATCATGAATTAAATCATTAATCATGAATTAAATCATGAATCATGAATTGAATCATGAATCATGAATTGAATCATGAATTTTATCATGAATCATGAATCATGAATTGAATCATGAATTGAATCATGAATCATGAATTGAATCATGAATTGAATCATTAATCAAATCATAAATCATGAATTTAATCAAGAATCATGAAATGAATAATGAATCATGAATTGAATCATGAATCATGAATTGAATCATGAAATGAATCATAAATTGAATCATGAATCATGAAATGAATCATGAACCATGAATTGAATCATGAAACATGAATTGAATCATGAATCATGAATTGAATCATGAATCATAATTAGAATCATGAATTGAATCATTAATCATGAAATGAGACATGAATTTAATCATGAATTGAATCATGAATCGAATCATGAATAATGAATCATGAATTGATTCATGAATCATGAATTGAACCATGAAATGAATCATAAATTGAATCATGAATTATGAAATGAATCATGAACCATGAATTAAATCATGAATCATGAAATGAATTACGAATCATGAATTGAATTATGAATCATGAAATGAATCATGAATCATGAATTGAGTCATGATTTGAATCATGAATCATGAAATGAATCATGAATTAAATCAAGAATCTTATCATGAATCATGAATTGAATCATGAATCATGAACCATGAATTAAATCATGAATCATGAACCATGAATTGAATCATGAGTCATAAATTGAATCATGAATCATGAAATGAATCATGAATCATGAATTCAATCGTGAATCATGAAATGAATCATGAATTGAATCATGAATCATGAATTGAATCATGAATCATGAAATAAATCATGAAATGAATCATGAATTAAATCATGAATTGAATCATGAATCATGAATTGAATCATGAATCATGAAATGAATCATGAATTGAATCATTAATCATGAAATGAATCATGAATTGAATTATGAATTGAATCATGAATCATGAATTAGATTATGAATTATGAATTGAATCATGAATCATGAATTAAATTATGAATCATGAATTGAATCATGAATCATGAATTGAATCATGAATCATGAATTGAATCATAAATCATGAAATGAATCATGATTTGAATCATGAAATGAATCATGAATAATGAAATTAATCCTGAATTGAATCATGAATTGATTCATGAATTATTAATCAAATCATGAAAAATAAATTGAATCATGAATCGTGAATTGAATCATGAATCATGAATTGAATCATGAATTGAATCATGAATTGAATCATGAATCATGAATTGAATCATGAATTAAATCATAAATCATGAATTAAATCATGAATTGAAACATGAATCATAAATTAAATCATGAATTTTATCATGAATCATAAATTGAATCATGAATCATGAATCATGAATTGAATCATGAATCATGAATTGAATCATGAATTGAATCATGAATCGAATCATGAATCATGAATTGAATCATGAATCATGAATTGAATCATGAATCATGAATCATGAATCGAATTATGAATCATGTATAATAAATCATGAAATGAATCAAAAATTGAATCATAAATTGAATCATAAATTGAATCATGAATTATGAAATGAATCATGAATCATGAATTGCATCTTGAATCATAAATTATATCATGAATCTTGAATTGAACCATGAGTCATGAATTGAATCATAAGTTATGAATCATGAATTGAATCATGAATCATGAATTGAAACATGGATCAAGAATTGACTTATGAATCATACATCATGAATTGAATCATGAATTGAATTATGAATCATGAAATGAATCTTGAATTGAATTATGAATCATGAATTGCATCTTGAATCATGAATTGCATCTTGAATCATAAATTATATCATGAATCTTGAATTGAACCATCAGTCATGAATTGAATCATGAGTTATGAATCATGAATTGAATCATGAATCATGAATTGAATCATGAATCATGAATTGAAACATGAATCATAAATTGACTCATGAATCATGAATCATGAATTGAATCATGAATTGAATTATGAATCATGAATTGAATCATGAGTCATGAATTGAATCATGAATTGAATCATGAGTCATGAAATGAATGATGAAATGAATCAAGAATTATGAATTAAATCATGAATCATGAATTGAATCATAAATCATGAATTGAATCATGAATCATGAATTGTATCATGAATGAGGAATCATGTAACAAATCATGAATTGAATCAGGAATCATGAATCATGAATTGAATCATGAGTCATAAATTGAATCATGAATTGAATCAGGAATCATAAATTGAATCATGAGTCATAAATTGAATCATGAATTGAATCAGGAATCATGAAATTAAT
This sequence comes from Mixophyes australis, assembly GCA_036250195.1. NCBI lineage: Eukaryota > Metazoa > Chordata > Amphibia > Anura > Limnodynastidae > Mixophyes > Mixophyes australis. The sequence continues at coordinate 203,127,060 of JAVHZZ010000003.1, forward strand.
CATGAATCATGAAATTAATCATGAATCATGAAATTAATCATGAATCATGAATTGAATCATGAATTGAATCATGAATAATGAAATGAATCATGAATCATGAATTGAATTATGAATTGAATCATAAATCATGATATGAATCATGAATCATGAATTGATTCATGAATTGAATCATGAATCATGAAATGAATCATGAATCATGATTTGAATTATGAATTGAATCATGAATCATAAAAATGAATCATGAATCATGAATTGAATCATGAATCATGAATTGAATCATGAATTGAATGATGAATTGAATCATGAATCATGAAATAAATCATGCAATGAATCATGAATTGAATCATGAATCATGAATTGAATCATGAATCATTAAATGAAACATGAATTAAATCATGAATCATGAATCATGAAATGAATCATGAATTGAATCATGAATTGAATTATGAATCATGAAATGAATGATGAATCATGAATTGAATAATGAATCATGAATCATGAATTGTATCATGAATGATGAATCATGTAATGAATCATGAATTGAATCAGGAATCATGAATTGAATCATGAAACATGAATTGAATCATGAATCATGAATTGAATCATGAATCATAATTAGAATCATGAATTGAATCATTAATCATGAAATGAGACATGAATTTAATCATGAATTGAATCATGAATCGAATCATGAATAATGAATCATGAATTGAATCATGAATCATGAATTGAACCATGAAATGAATCATAAATTGAATCATGAATTATGAAATGAATCATGAACCATGAATTAAATCATGAATCATGAAATGAATCACGAATCATGAATTGAATTATGAATCATGAAATGAATCATGAATCATGAATTGAGTCATGATTTGAATCATGAATCATGAAATGAATCATGAATTAAATCAAGAATCTTATCATGAATCATGAATTGAATCATGAATCATGAACCATGAATTAAATCATGAATCATGAACCATGAATTGAATCATGAGTCATAAATTGAATCATGAATCATGAAATGAATCATGAATCATGAATTCAATCGTGAATCATGAAATGTATCATGAATTGAATCATGAATCATGAATTGAATCATAAATTGAATCATGAATCATGAAATAAATCATGAAATGAATCATGAATTAAATCATGAATTGAATCATGAATCATGAATTGAATCATGAATCATGAAATGAATCATGAATTGAATCATTAATCATGAAATGAATCATGAATTGAATTATGAATTGAATCATGAATCATGAATTAAATTATGAATTATGAATTGAATCATGAATCATGAATTAAATTATGAATCATGAATTGAATCATGAATCATGAATTGAATCATGAATCATGAATTGAATCATAAATCATGAAATGAATCATGATTTAAATCATGAAATGAATCATGAATAATGAAATTAATCCTGAATTGAATCATGAATTGATTCACGAATTATTAATCAAATCATGAAAAATAAATTGAATCATGAATCGTGAATTGAATCATGAATCATGAATTGAATCATGAATTGAATCATGAATTGAATCATGAATCATGAATTGAATCATGAATTAAATCATAAATCATGAATTGAATCATGAATTGAAACATGAATCATAAATTAAATCATGAATTTTATCATGAATCATAAATTGAATCATGAATCATGAATCATGAATTGAATCATGAATCATGAATTGAATCATAAATCATGAATTAAATCATGAATCATGAAATGAATAATGAATTATGAATTGAATCGTGAATCATGAAATGAATCATGATTTGAATCATAAATTGAATCATGAATCATGAAATGAACCATGAATTGAATCATAAATCATGAATTAAATCATGAATCATGAATTGAATCATGAATTGAATCATGAAATGAATCATGAATCATGAATCATGAAATAAATCATGAATAGAATCATGAATTAAATCATGAATCGAATCATGAATCATGAATTGAATCATGAATCGAATCATGAATCATGAATTGAATCATGAATTGAATCATGAATCATGAAATGAATCATGAATCATGAATTGAATCATAAATCGAATCCTGAATTGAATCATGAATCGAATCATGAATTGAATCATGAATCATGAATCGAATCATGATTAATGAATTGAATCATGAATCGAATCATGAATCATGAATTGAATCATGAATTGAATCATGAATTGAATCATGAATCATGAATTGAAACATGAATCATGAATTGACTCATGAATCATTAATCATGAATTGAATCATGAATTGAATTATGAATCATGAATTGAATCATGAGTCATGAATTGAATCATGAATTGAATCATGAGTCATGAAATGAATGATGAAATCAATCAAGAATTATGAATTAAATCATGAATTGAATCATAAATCATGAATTGAATCATGAATCATGAATTGTATCATGAATGATGAATCATGTAACAAATCATGAATTGAATCAGGAATCATGAATCATGAATTGAATCATGAGTCATAAATTGAATCATGAATTGAATCAGGAATCATAAATTGAATCATGAGTCATAAATTGAATCATGAATTGAATCAGGAATCATGAAATTAATCATGAATCATGAAACTAATCATGAATCATGAAATTAATCATGAATCATGAATTGAATCATGAATTGAATCATGAATAATGAAATGAATCATGAATCATGAATTGAATTATGAATTGAATCATGAATCATGATATGAATCATGAATCATGAATTGATTCATGAATTGAATCATGAATCATGAAATGAATCATGAATCATGATTTGAATTATGAATTGAATCATGAATCATAAAAATGAATCATGAATCATGAATTGAATCATGAATCATGAATTGAATCATGAATTGAATGATGAATTGAATCATGGATTGAATCATGAATCATGAAATAAATCATGCAATGAATCATGAATTGAATCATGAATCATGAATTGAATCATGAATCATTAAATGAAACATGAATTAAATCATGAATCATGAATCATGAAATGAATCATGAATTGAATCATGAATTGAATTATGAATCATGAAATGAATGATGATTCATGAATTGAATAATGAATCATGAATCATGAATTGTATCATGAATGATGAATCATGTAATGAATCATGAATTGAATCAGGAATCATGAATCATGAAATGAATCATAAATTGAATCATGAATCATGAAATGAATCATGAACCATGAATTGAATCATGAAACATGAATTGAATCATGAATCATGAATTGAATCATGAATCATAATTAGAATCATGAATTGAATCATTAATCATGAAATGAGACATGAATTTAATCATGAATTGAATCATGAATCGAATCATGAATAATGAATCATGAATTGAATCATGAATCATGAATTGAACCATGAAATGAATCATAAATTGAATCATGAATTATGAAATGAATCATGAACCATGAATTAAATCATGAATCATGAAATGAATCACGAATCATGAATTGAATTATGAATCATGAAATGAATCATGAATCATGAATTGAGTCATGATTTGAATCATGAATCATGAAATGAATCATGAATTAAATCAAGAATCTTATCATGAATCATGAATTGAATCATGAATCATGAACCATGAATTAAATCATGAATCATGAACCATGAATTGAATCATGAGTCATAAATTGAATCATGAATCATGAAATGAATCATGAATCATGAATTCAATCGTGAATCATGAAATGTATCATGAATTGAATCATGAATCATGAATTGAATCATAAATTGAATCATGAATCATGAAATAAATCATGAAATGAATCATGAATTAAATCATGAATTGAATCATGAATCATGAATTGAATCATGAATCATGAAATGAATCATGAATTGAATCATTAATCATGAAATGAATCATGAATTGAATTATGAATTGAATCATGAATCATTAATTAAATTATGAATTATGAATTGAATCATGAATCATGAATTAAATTATGAATCATGAATTGAATCATGAATCATGAATTGAATCATGAATCATGAATTGAATCATAAATCATGAAATGAATCATGATTTAAATCATGAAATGAATCATGAATAATGAAATTAATCCTGAATTGAATCATGAATTGATTCATGAATTATTAATCAAATCATGAAAAATAAATTGAATCATGAATCGTGAATTGAATCATGAATCATGAATTGAATCATGAATTGAATCATGAATCATGAATTGAAACATGAATCATGAATTGACTCATGAATCATGAATCATGAATTGAATCATGAATTGAATTATGAATCATGAATTGAATCATGAGTCATGAATTGAATCATGAATTGAATCATGAGTCATGAAATGAATGATGAAATGAATCAAGAATTATGAATTAAATCATGAATCATGAATTGAATCATAAATCATGAATTGAATCATGAATCATGAATTGTATCATGAATGATGAATCATGTAACAAATCATGAATTGAATCAGGAATCATGAATCATGAATTGAATCATGAGTCATAAATTGAATCATGAATTGAATCAGGAATCATAAATTGAATCATGAGTCATAAATTGAATCATGAATTGAATCAGGAATCATGAAATTAATCATGAATCATGAAATTAATCATGAATCATGAAATTAATCATGAATCATGAACTGAATCATGAATTGAATCATGAATAATGAAATGAATCATGAATCATGAATTGAATTATGAATTGAATCATGAATCATGATATGAATCATGAATCATGAATTGATTCATGAATTGAATCATGAATCATGAAATGAATCATGAATCATGATTTGAATTATGAATTGAATCATGAATCATAAAAATGAATCATGAATCATGAATTGAATCATGAATCATGAATTGAATCATGAATTGAATGATGAATTGAATCATGGATTGAATCATGAATCATGAAATAAATCATGCAATGAATCATGAATTGAATCATGAATCATGAATTGAATCATGAATCATTAAATGAAACATGAATTAAATCATGAATCATGAAATGAATCATGAATTGAATCATGAATTGAATTATGAATCATGAAATGAATGATGATTCATGAATTGAATAATGAATCATGAATCATGAATTGTATCATGAATGATGAATCATGTAATGAATCATGAATTGAATCAGGAATCATGAATCATGAAATGAATCATAAATTGAATCATGAATCATGAAATGAATCATGAACCATGAATTGAATCATGAAACATGAATTGAATCATGAGTCATGAATTGAATCATGAATCATAATTAGAATCATGAATTGAATCATTAATCATGAAATGAGACATGAATTTAATCATGAATTGAATCATGAATCGAATCATGAATAATGAATCATGAATTGAATCATGAATCATGAATTGAACCATGAAATGAATCATAAATTGAATCATGAATTATGAAATGAATCATGAACCATGAATTAAATCATGAATCATGAAATGAATCACGAATCATGAATTGAATTATGAATCATGAAATGAATCATGAATCATGAATTGAGTCATGATTTGAATCATGAATCATGAAATGAATCATGAATTAAATCAAGAATCTTATCATGAATCATGAATTGAATCATGAATCATGAACCATGAATTAAATCATGAATCATGAACCATGAATTGAATCATGAGTCATAAATTGAATCATGAATCATGAAATGAATCATGAATCATGAATTCAATCGTGAATCATGAAATGTATCATGAATTGAATCATGAATCATGAATTGAATCATAAATTGAATCATGAATCATGAAATAAATCATGAAATGAATCATGAATTAAATCATGAATTGAATCATGAATCATGAATTGAATCATGAATCATGAAATGAATCATGAATTGAATCATTAATCATGAAATGAATCATGAATTGAATTATGAATTGAATCATGAATCATTAATTAAATTATGAATTATGAATTGAATCATGAATCATGAATTAAATTATGAATCATGAATTGAATCATGAATCATGAATTGAATCATGAATCATGAATTGAATCATAAATCATGAAATGAATCATGATTTAAATCATGAAATGAATCATGAATAATGAAATTAATCCTGAATTGAATCATGAATTGATTCATGAATTATTAATTAAATCATGAAAAATAAATTGAATCATGAATCGTGAATTGAATCATGAATCATGAATTGAATCATGAATTGAATCATGAATCATGAATTGAAACATGAATCATGAATTGACTCATGAATCATGAATCATGAATTGAATCATGAATTGAATTATGAATCATGAATTGAATCATGAGTCATGAATTGAATCATGAATTGAATCATGAGTCATGAAATGAATGATGAAATGAATCAAGAATTATGAATTAAATCATGAATCATGAATTGAATCATAAATCATGAATTGAATCATGAATCATGAATTGTATCATGAATGATGAATCATGTAACAAATCATGAATTGAATCAGGAATCATGAATCATGAATTGAATCATGAGTCATAAATTGAATCATGAATTGAATCAGGAATCATAAATTGAATCATGAGTCATAAATTGAATCATGAATTGAATCAGGAATCATGAAATTAATCATGAATCATGAAATTAATCATGAATCATGAAAGTAATCATGAATCATGAATTGAATCATGAATTGAATCATGAATAATGAAATGAATCATGAATCATGAATTGAATTATGAATTGAATCATGAATCATGATATGAATCATGAATCATGAATTGATTCATGAATTGAATCATGAATCATGAAATGAATCATGAATCATGATTTGAATTATGAATTGAATCATGAATCATAAAAATGAATCATGATTCATGAATTGAATCATGAATCATGAATTGAATCATGAATTGAATGATGAATTGAATCATGGATTGAATCATGAATCATGAAATAAATCATGCAATGAATCATGAATTGAATCATGAATCATGAATTGAATCATGAATCATTAAATGAAACATGAATTAAATCATGAATCATGAATCATGAAATGAATCATGAATTGAATCATGAATTGAATTATGAATCATGAAATGAATGATGAATCATGAATTGAATAATGAATCATGAATCATGAATTGTATCATGAATGATGAATCATGTAATGAATCATGAATTGAATCAGGAATCATGAATCATGAAATGAATCATAAATTGAATCATGAATCATGAAATGAATCATGAACCATGAATTGAATCATGAAACATGAATTGAATCATGAATCATGAATTGAATCATGAATCATAATTAGAATCATGAATTGAATCATTAATCATGAAATGAGACATGAATTTAATCATGAATTGAATCATGAATCGAATCATGAATAATGAATCATGAATTGAATCATGAATCATGAATTGAACCATGAAATGAATCATAAATTGAATCATGAATTATGAAGTGAATCATGAACCATGAATTAAATCATGAATCATGAAATTAATCACGAATCATGAATTGAATTATGAATCATGAAATGAATCATGAATCATGAATTGAGTCATGATTTGAATCATGAATCATGAAATGAATCATGAATTAAATCAAGAATCTTATCTTGAATCATGAATTGAATCATGAATCATGAACCATGAATTAAATCATGAATCATGAACCATGAATTGAATCATGAGTCATAAATTGAATCATGAATCATGAAATGAATCATGAATCATGAATTCAATCGTGAATCATGAAATGTATCATGAATTGAATCATGAATCATGAATTGAATCATAAATTGAATCATGAATCATGAAATAAATCATGAAATGAATCATGAATTAAATCATGAATTGAATCATGAATCATGAATTGAATCATGAATCATGAAATGAATCATGAATTGAATCATTAATCATGAAATGAATCATGAATTGAATTATGAATTGAATCATGAATCATGAATTAAATTATGAATTATGAATTGAATCATGAATCATGAATTAAATTATGAATCATGAATTGAATCATGAATCATGAATTGAATCATGAATCATGAATTGAATCATAAATCATGAAATGAATCATGATTTAAATCATGAAATGAATCATGAATAATGAAATTAATCCTGAATTGAATCATGAATTGATTCACGAATTATTAATCAAATCATGAAAAATAAATTGAATCATGAATCGTGAATTGAATCATGAATCATGAATTGAATCATAAATCATGAATTAAATCATGAATCATGAAATGAATAATGAATTATGAATTGAATCGTGAATCATGAAATGAATCATGATTTGAATCATAAATTGAATCATGAATCATGAAATGAACCATGAATTGAATCATAAATCATGAATTGAATCATGAATCATGAATTGAATCATGAATTGAATCATGAAATGAATCATGAATCATGAATCATGAAATAAATCATGAATAGAATCATGAATTAAATCATGAATCGAATCATGAATCATGAATTGAATCATGAATCGAATCATGAATCATGAATTGAATCATGAATTGAATCATGAATCATGAAATGAATCATGAATCATGAATTGAATCATAAATCGAATCCTGAATTGAATCATGAATCGAATCATGAATTGAATCATGAATCATGAATCGAATCATGATTAATGAATTGAATCATGAATCGAATCATGAATCATGAATTGAATCATGAATTGAATCATGAATTGAATCATGAATCGAATCATGAATCATGAATTGAATCATGAATCATGAATTGAATTATGAATCATGAATCGAATTATGAATCATGTATAATAAATCATGAAATGAATCAAAAATTGAATCATAAATTGAATCATGAATTATGAAATGAATCATGAATCATGAATTGCATCTTGAATCATAAATTATATCATGAATCTTGAATTGAACCATGAGTCATGAATTGAATCATAAGTTATGAATCATGAATTGAATCATGAATCATGAATTGAAACATGGATCAAGAATTGACTTATGAATCATACATCATGAATTGAATCATGAATTGAATTATGAATCATGAAATGAATCTTGAATTGAATTATGAATCATGAAATGAATCATGAATCATGAATTGCATCTTGAATCATAAATTATATCATGAATCTTGAATTGAACCATCAGTCATGAATTGAATCATGAGTTATGAATCATGAATTGAATCATGAATCATGAATTGAATCATGAATCATGAATTGAAACATGAATCATGAATTGACTCATGAATCATGAATTGAATCATGAATTGAATTATGAATCATGAATTGAATCATGAGTCATGAATTGAATCATGAATTGAATCATGAGTCATGAAATGAATGATGAAATGAATCAAGAATTATGAATTAAATCATGAATCATGAATTGAATCATAAATCATGAATTGAATCATGAATCATGAATTGTATCATGAATGATGAATCATGTAACAAATCATGAATTGAATCAGGAATCATGAATCATGAATTGAATCATGAGTCATAAATTGAATCATGAATTGAATCAGGAATCATGAATTGAATCATGAGTCATAAATTGAATCATGAATTGAATCAGGAATCATGAATTGAATCAGGAATCATGAATTGAATCATGAATCATGAAATTAATCATGAATCATGAAATTAATCATGAATCATGAATTGAATCATGAATTGAATCATGAATAATGAAATGAATCATGAATCATGAATTGAATTATGAATTGAATCATGAATCATGATATGAATCATGAATCATGAATTGATTCATGAATTAAATCATGAATCATGAAATGAATCATGAATCATGATTTGAATTATGAATTGAATCATGAATCATAAAAATGAATCATGAATCATGAATTGAATCATGAATCATGAATTGAATCATGAATTGAATGATGAATTGAATCATGGATTGAATCATGAAATAAATCATGCAATGAATCATGAATTGAATCATGAATCATGAATTGAATCATGAATCATTAAATGAAACATGAATTAAATCATGAATCATGAATCATGAAATGAATCATGAATTGAATCATGAATTGAATTATGAATCATGAAATGAATGATGAATCATGAATTGAATAATGAATCATGAATCATGAATTGTATCATGAATGATGAATCATGTAATGAATCATGAATTGAATCAGGAATCATGAATCATGAAATGAATCATGAATTGAATCATGAATCATGAAATGAATCATGAATCATGAATTGAATCATGAATCATGAATTTACTCATAAATCATGAATCATGAAATGAATCATGAATCATGAATTGAATCATGAATCAAGAAATGAATCTTGAATTGAATCATGAATCATGAATTGAATCATGAATCATGAAATGAATCATGAATTGAATCATGAATCATGAAATGAATCATGAATTGAATCATGAATTGAATCATGAATCATGAAATGAATCATGAATCATGAATTGAATCATGAATTGATTCATGAATCATGAATTGAATCATGAAATAAATTATGCAATGAAACATGAATTGAATCATGAATCATAAATTAAATCATGAATTTTATCATGAATCATAAATTGAATCATGAATCATGAATCATGAATTGAATCATGAATCATGAATTGAATCATAAATCATGAATTAAATCATGAATCATGAAATGAATAATGAATCATGAATTGAATCGTGAATCATGAAATGAATCATGAATTGAATCATAAATTGAATCATGAATCATGAAATGAACCATGAATTGAATCATGAATCATGAATTGAATCATGAATCATGAATTGAATCATGAATTGAATCATGAATCATGAAATGAATCATGAATCATGAAAGAAATCATGAATAGGATCATGAATTAAATCATGAATCGAATCATGAATCATGAATTGAATCATGAATCATGAATTGAATCATGAATCGAATCATGAATCATAAATTGAATCATGAATTGAATCATGAATCATGAAATGAATCATGAATCATGAATTGAATCATAAATCGAATCATGAATTGAATCATGAATCGAATAATAAATTGAATCATGAATCATGAATCGAATCATGATTAATGAATTGAATCATGAATCGAATCATGAATTATGAATTGAATCATGAATTGAATCATGAATCGAATCATGAATCATGAATTGAATCATGAATCATGAATTGAATCATGAATCATGAATTGAATCATGAATCATGAATCGAATTATGAATCATGTATAATAAATCATGAAATGAATCATGAATTTAATCATAAATTGAATCATGAATCATGAAATGAATCATGAATCATGAATTGCATCTTGAATCATAAATTATATCATGAATCTTGAATTGAACCATGAGTCATGAATTGAATCATGAGTTATGAATCATGAATTGAATCATGAATCATGAATTGAAACATGGATCAAGAATTGACTTATGAATCATACATCATGAATTGAATCATGAATTGAATTATGAATCATGAAATGAATCTTGAATTGAATTATGAATCATGAAATGAATCATGAATCATGAATTGCATCTTGAATCATAAATTATATCATGAATCTTGAATTGAACCATCAGTCATGAATTGAATCATGAGTTATGAATCATGAATTGAATCATGAATCATGGATTGAATCATGAATCATGAATTGAAACATGAATCATGAATTGACTCATGAATCATGAATCATGAATTGAATCATGAATTGAATTATGAATCATGAATTGAATCATGAGTCATGAATTGAATCATGAATTGAATCATGAGTCATGAAATGAATGATGAAATGAATCAAGAATTATGAATTGAATCATGAATCATGAATTGAATCATAAATCATGAATTGTATCATGATTGATGAATCATGTAACAAATCATGATTTGAATCAGGAATCATGAATCATGAATTGAATCATGAGTCATAAATTGAATCATGAATTGAATCAGGAATCATGAATTGAATCATGAATCATGAAATTAATCATGAATTATGAAATTAATCATGAATCATGAATTGAATCATGAATTGAATCATGAATAATGAAATGAATCATGAATCATGAATTGAATTATGAATTGAATCATGAATCATGATATGAATCATGAATCATGAATTGAATCATGAATTGAATCATGAATCATGAAATGAATCATGAATCATGATTTGAATTATGAATTGAATCATGAATCATAAAAATGAATCATGAATCATGAATTGAATCATGAATCATGAATTGAATGATGAATTGAATGATGAATTGAATCATGGATTGAATCATGAATCATGAAATAAATCATGCAATGAATCATGAATTGAATCATGAATCATGAATTGAATCATGAATCATGAAATGAATCATGAATTGAATCATGAATCATGAAATGAATCATGAATTGAATCATGAATTGAATCATGAATCATGAAATGAATCATGAATCATGAATTGAATCATGAATTGATTCATGAATCATGAAGTGAATCATGAATTGAATCATGAATCATGAAATGAATCATGAATCATAAATTGAATCATGAATTGATTCATGAATCATGAATTGAATCATGAATTGAATCATGAAATAAATTATGCAATGAATCATGAATTGAATCATTAATCATAAATTAAATCATGAATTTTATCATGAATCATAAATTGAATCATGAATCATGAATCATGAATTGAATCATGAATCATGAATTGAATCATAAATCATGAATTAAATCATGAATCATGAAATGAATAATGAATCATGAATTGAATCGTGAATCATGAAATGAATCATGAATTGAATCATAAATTGAATCATGAATCATGAAATGAACCATGAATTGAATCATGAATCATGAATTGAATCATGAATCATGAATTGAATCATGAATTGAATCATGAATTATGAAATGAATCATGAATCATGAATCATGAAATAAATCATGAATAGGATCATGAATTAAATCATGAATCGAATCATGAATCATGAATTGAATCATGAATCATGAATTGAATCATGAATCAAATCATGAATCATAAATTGAATCATGAATTGAATCATGAATCATGAAATGAATCATGAATTGAATCATAAATCGAATCATGAATTGAATCATGAATCGAATCATAAATTGAATCATGAATCATGAATCGAATCATGATTAATGAATTGAATCATGAATCGAATCATGAATTATGAATTGAATCATGAATTGAATCATGAATCGAATCATGAATCATGAATTGAATCATGAATCATGAATTGAATCATGAATCATGAATTGAATCATGAATCATGAATCGAATTATGAATCATGTATAATAAATCATGAAATGAATCATGAATTGAATCATAAATTGAATCATGAATCATGAAATGAATCATGAATCATGAATTGCATCTTGAATCATAAATTATATCATGAATCTTGAATTGAACCATGAGTCATGAATTGAATCATGAGTTATGAATCATGAATTGAATCATGAATCATGAATTGAAACATGGATCAAGAATTGACTTATGAATCATACATCATGAATTGAATCATGAATTGAATTATGAATCATGAAATGAATCTTGAATTGAATTATGAATCATGAAATGAATCATGAATCATGAATTGCATCTTGAATCATAAATTATATCATGAATCTTGAATTGAACCATCAGTCATGAATTGAATCATGAGTTATGAATCATGAATTGAATCATGAATCATGAATTGAATCATGAATCATGAATTGAAACATGAATCATGAATTGACTCATGAATCATGAATCATGAATTGAATCATGAATTGAATTATGAATCATGAATTGAATCATGAGTCATGAATTGAATCATGAATTGAATCATGAGTCATGAAATGAATGATGAAATGAATCAAGAATTATGAATTGAATCATGAATTGAATCATAAATCATGAATTGTATCATGATTGATGAATCATGTAACAAATCATGAATTGAATCAGGAATCATGAATCATGAATTGAATCATGAGTCATAAATTGAATCATGAATTGAATCAGGAATCATGAATCATGAATTTAATCATGAGTCATAAATTGAATCATGAAATGAATAATGAATCATGAATTGAATCATGAATCATGAAATTAATCATGAATTATGAAATTAATCATGAATCATGAATTGAATCATGAATTGAATCATGAATAATGAAATGAATCATGAATCATGAATTGAATTATGAATTGAATCATGAATCATGATATGAATCATGAATCATAAATTGAATCATGAATTGAATCATGAATCATGAAATGAATCATGAATCATGATTTGAATTATGAATTGAATCATGAATCATAAAAATGAATCATGAATCATGAATTAAATCATGAATTGAATGATGAATTGAATCATGGATTGAATCATGAATCATGAAATAAATCATGCAATGAATCATGAATCATGAATCATTAAATGAAACATGAATTAAATCATGAATCATGAATCATGAAATGAATCATGAATTGAATCATGAATTGAATCATGAATCATGAAATGAATCATGAATCATGAATTGAATAATGAATCATGAATCATGAATTGTATCATGAATGATGAATCATGTAATGAATCATGAATTGAATCAGGAATCATGAATCATGAAATGAATCATGAATCATGAATTGAATCATGAATCATGAATTTACTCATAAATCATGAAATGAATCATGAATCATGAATTGAATCATGAATCATGAAATGAATCATGAATTGAATCATGAATCATGAAATGAATCATGAATTGAATCATGAATCATGAATTGACTCATGAATCATAAATCATGAATTGAATCATGAATCATGAAATGAATCATGAATTGAATGATGAATTGAATCATGAATCATGAAATGAATCATGAATCATGAATTGAATCATGAATTGAATCATGAATTGATTCATGAATCATGAAATGAATCATGAATTGAATCATGAATTGAATCATGAATCATGAAATGAATCATGAATCATGAATTGAATCATGAATTGATTCATGAATTGAATCATGAATTGATTCATGAATCATGAATTGAATCATGAATTGAATCATGAAATAAATTATGCAATGAATCATGAATTGAATCATGAATCATGAATTGAATCATGAATCATTAAATGAAACATGAATTGAATCATGAATCATGAAATGAATCATGAATTGAATCATGAATTGAATCATGAATCATGAATTGAATCATAAATTGAATCATGTATCATGAATTCAATCATGAATTGAATCATAAATCATGAAATGAATCATGATTTGAATCATGAATTGAATCATGAATCATGAATCATGAAATGAATCATGAATAATGAATCATGAATTGAATCATGAATCATTAATTAAATCATTAATTGAATCATGAAATGAATCTTGAATCATGAATTGAATCATGAAATGAATCACGAAGCATGAATTGAATCATGAATCATGAATTAAATCATGAATTGAATCATAAATCATGAATTGAATCATGAATCATGAATTAAATCATGAATCAAGAATTGAATCATAAATTGAATTATGAATTGAATCATGAATCATGAAATGAATCATGAATCATGAATTAAATCATGAATCATGAATTGAATCATGAATCATTAATTAAATCATTAATTGAATCATGAAATGAATCTTGAATCATGAATTGAATCATGAAATGAATCACGAAGCATGAATTGAATCATGAATCATGAATTAAATCATGAATTGAATCATGAATCATGAATTGAATCATGAATTAAATCATGAATCATGAATTGAATCATGAATTGAATTATGAATTGAATCATGAATCATGAAATGAATCATGAATTAAATCATGAATCATGAATTGAATCATGAGTCATGAATTGAATCATGAATTGAATCATGAATCATGAATTGAATCATGAATTTTATCATGAATCATGAATTGAATCATGAATCATGAATCATAAATTGAATCATGAATCATGAGTTGAATCATGAATTGAATCATTAATCATGAATCATGAATCGAATCATAAATCATGAATTTAATCATGAATCATGAAATAAATAATGAATCATAAATTGAATCATGAATTATGAATTGAATCATGAATTAAATCATGAATCATGAATCATGAATTGAATAATGAATCATGAATTGAATCATGAATCATGAATGAATCATGAAATTAATCATGAATAATGAATTGAATAATGAATCATGAATTGAATCATGAATTATGAAATGAATCATGAATCATGAATTGAATCATGAATTGAATTATGAATCATGAATTAAATCATGAATTAAATCATGAATCATGAATTGAATCATGAATCATGAATTGAATCATGAATCATGAATTGGATCATGAATCATGAATCATGAATTGAATCATGAGTCATGAATTGAATCATGAATCATGAATTGAATCATGAATTTTATCATGAATCATGAATTCAATCATAAATCATGAATCATGAATTGAATCATGAATCATGAATCATAAATTGAATCATGAATCATGAATTGAATCATGAATTTTATCATGAATCATGAATCATGAATTGAATCATGAATTGAATCATGAATCATGAATTGAATCATGAATTGAATCATTAATCAATTCATAAATCATGAATTTAATCAAGATTAATGAAATGAATAATGAATCATGAATTGAATCATGAATCATGAATTGAATCATGAAATGAATCATAAATTGAATCATGAATCATGAAATGAATCATGAACCATGAATTGAATCATGAATTGAATCATGAAACATGAATTGAATCATGAATAATGAATTGAATCATGAATCATAATTAGAATCATGAATTGAATCATTAATCATGAAATGAGACATGAATTTAATCATGAATTGAATCATGAATCGAATCATGAATAATGAATCATGAATTGAATCATGATTATGAATTGAATCATGAAATGAATCATAAATTGAATCACGAATCATGAAATGAATCATGAACCATGAATTAAATCATGAATCACGGAATGAATCATGAATCATGAATTGAATTATGAATCATGAAATGAATCATGAATCATGAATTGAGTCATGATTTGAATCATGAATCATGAAATGAATCATGAATTAAATCAAGAATCTTATCATGAATCATGAATTGAATCATGAATCATGAACCATGAAATGAATCATGAATCATGAACCATAAATTGAATCATGAGTCATAAATTGAATCATGAATCATGAAATGAATCATGAATCATGAATTGAATCGTGAATCATGAAATGAATCATGAATCATGAATTGAATCATGAATCATGAATTGAATCATGAATTGAATCATGAATCATGAAATAAATCATGAAATGAATCATGAATTGAATCATGAATTGAATCATGAATCATGAATTGAATCATGAATCATGAAATGAATCATGAATTGAATCATTAATCATGAAATGAATCATGAATTGAATTATGAATTGAATCATGAATCATGAAATGAATCATGAATCATGAATTGAATTATGAATCATGAATTGAATCATGAATCATGAATTGAATCATGAATCATGAATTGAATCATGAATCATGAATTGAATCATGAATTGAATCATAAATAATGAAATGAATCATGATTTGAATCATGAAATGAATCATCAATCATGAAATTAATCATGAATTGAATCATGAATTGATTCATGAATCATTAATCAAATCATGAAAAATAAATTGAATCATGAATCGTGAATTGAATCATGAATTGAATCATGAATCATGAATCATGAAATGAATCATGAATCATGAATTGAATCATAAATTGAATCATGAATCATGAATTGAATCATGAATCATGAATTGAATCATGAATCATGAATTGAATCATAAATCATGAATTAAATCATGAATCATGAAATGAATAATGAATCATGAAATGAATAATGAATCATGAATTGAATTGTGAATCATGAAATGAATCATGAAATGAATCATGAATTGAATCATAAATTGAATCATGAATCATGAAATGAACCATGAATTGAATCATGAATCATGAATTGAATCATGAATCATGAACTGAATCATGAATTGAATCATGAATCATGAAATGAATCATGAAACATGAATCATGAAATAAATCATGAATAGAATCATGAATTAAATTATGAATCGAATCATGAATCATGAATTGAATCATGAATCATGAATTGAATCATGAATTGAATCATGAATCATGAATTGAATCATGAATTGAATCATAAATCATGAAATGAATCATGAATCATGAATTGAATCATAAATCGAATCATGAATTGAATCATGAATCGAATCATGAATTGAATCATGAATCATGAATCGAATCATGATTAATGAATTGAATCATTAATCTAATCATGAATCATGAATTGAATCATGAATTGAATCATGAATCGAATCATGAATCATGAAATGAATCATGAATCATGAATTGCATCTTGAATCATAAATTATATCATGAATCTTGAATTGAACCATGAGTCATGAATTGAATCATGAGTTATGAATCATGAATTGAATCATGAATCATGAATTGAATCATGAATTGAATTATGAATCATGAAATAAATCTTGATTTGAATTATGAATCATGAAATGAATCATGAATTGCATCTTGAATCATAAATTATATCATGAATCTTGAATTGAACCATCAGTCATGAATTGAATCATGAGTTATGATTCATGAATTGAATCATGAATCATGAATTGAATCATGAATCATGAATTAAAACATGAATCATGAATTGACTCATGAATCATGAATCATGAATTGAATCATGAATTGAATCATGAATTGAATTATGAATCATGAATCATGAATTGAATCATGAGTCATAAATTGAATCATGAATTGAATCAGGAATCATGAATTGAATCATGAGTCATAAATTGAATCATGAATCATGAAATGAATAATGAATCATGAATTAAATCATGAATCATGAAATTAATCATGAATCATGAATTGAATCATGAATTGAATCATGAATAATGAAATGAATCATGAATCATGAATTGAATTATGAATTGAATCATGAATCATGAAATGAATCATGAATCATGAATTGAATCATGAATCATGAATTGAATGATGAATCATGAATTGAATCATGAATTGAATGATGAATTGACTCATGAATCATGAATCATGATATGAATCATGAATCATAAATTGAATTATGAATTGAATCATGAATCATGAAATGAATCATGAATCATGAATTGAATTATGAATCATGAATTGAATCATGAATTGAATGATGAATTGAATCAAGGATTGAATCATGAATCATGAAATAAATCATGCAATGAATCATGAATTGAATCATGAATGATGAATTGAATAATTAATCATTAAATGAAACATGAATTAAATCATGAATCATGAATCATGAAATGAATGATGAATTGAATCATGAATTGAATCATGAATCATGAAATGAATGATGAATCATGAATTGAATAATGAATCATGAATTGAATAATGAATCATGAATTGACTCATAAATCATGAATAATGAAATGAATCATGAATCATGAATTGAATCATGAATGATGAATCATGTAATGAATCATGAATTAAATCAGGAATCATGAATCATGAAATGAATCATGAATTGAATCATGAATCATGAAATGAATCATGAATCATGAATTGAATCATGAATCATGAATTGACTCATAAATCATAAATAATGAAATGAATCATGAATCATGAATTGAATCATGAATCATGAAATGAATCATGAATTGAATCATGAATTGAATCATGAATAATGAAATGAATCATGAATCATGAACTGAATTATGAATTGAATCATGAATCATGAAATGAATCATGAATCATGAATTGAATCATGAATCATGAATTGAATCATTAATCATGAATTGAATCATGAATTGAATCATGAATTGACTCATGAATCATGAATCATGATATGAATCATGAATCATGAATTGAATCATGAATTGAATCATGAATCATGAAATGAATCATGAATCATAAATTGAATTATGAATTGAATCATGAATCATGAAATGAATCATGAATCATGAATTGAATCATGAATCATGAATTGAATCATGAATCATGAATTGAATCATGAATTGAATGATGAATTGAATCATGGATTGAATCATGAATCATGAATTGAATCATGAATTGAATTATGAATCATGAAATAAATCTTGATTTGAATTATGAATCATGAAATGAATCATGAATTGCATCTTGAATCATAAATTATATCATGAATCTTGAATTGAACCATCAGTCATGAATTGAATCATGAGTTATGATTCATGAATTGAATCATGAATCATGAATTGAATCATGAATCATGAATTAAAACATGAATCATGAATTGACTCATGAATCATGAATCATGAATTGAATCATGAATTGAATCATGAATTGAATTATGAATCATGAATCATGAATTGAATCATGAGTCATAAATTGAATCATGAATTGAATCAGGAATCATGAATTGAATCATGAGTCATAAATTGAATCATGAATCATGAAATGAATAATGAATCATGAATTAAATCATGAATCATGAAATTAATCATGAATCATGAATTGAATCATGAATTGAATCATGAATAATGAAATGAATCATGAATCATGAATTGAATTATGAATTGAATCATGAATCATGAAATGAATCATGAATCATGAATTGAATCATGAATCATGAATTGAATGATGAATCATGAATTGAATCATGAATTGAATGATGAATTGACTCATGAATCATGAATCATGATATGAATCATGAATCATAAATTGAATTATGAATTGAATCATGAATCATGAAATGAATCATGAATCATGAATTGAATTATGAATCATGAATTGAATCATGAATTGAATGATGAATTGAATCAAGGATTGAATCATGAATCATGAAATAAATCATGCAATGAATCATGAATTGAATCATGAATGATGAATTGAATAATTAATCATTAAATGAAACATGAATTAAATCATGAATCATGAATCATGAAATGAATGATGAATTGAATCATGAATTGAATCATGAATCATGAAATGAATGATGAATCATGAATTGAATAATGAATCATGAATTGAATAATGAATCATGAATTGACTCATAAATCATGAATAATGAAATGAATCATGAATCATGAATTGAATCATGAATGATGAATCATGTAATGAATCATGAATTAAATCAGGAATCATGAATCATGAAATGAATCATGAATTGAATCATGAATCATGAAATGAATCATGAATCATGAATTGAATCATGAATCATGAATTGACTCATAAATCATAAATAATGAAATGAATCATGAATCATGAATTGAATCATGAATCATGAAATGAATCATGAATTGAATCATGAATTGAATCATGAATAATGAAATGAATCATGAATCATGAACTGAATTATGAATTGAATCATGAATCATGAAATGAATCATGAATCATGAATTGAATCATGAATCATGAATTGAATCATTAATCATGAATTGAATCATGAATTGAATCATGAATTGACTCATGAATCATGAATCATGATATGAATCATGAATCATGAATTGAATCATGAATTGAATCATGAATCATGAAATGAATCATGAATCATAAATTGAATTATGAATTGAATCATGAATCATGAAATGAATCATGAATCATGAATTGAATCATGAATCATGAATTGAATCATGAATCATGAATTGAATCATGAATTGAATGATGAATTGAATCATGGATTGAATCATGAATCATGAAATAAATCATTAATCATGAATTGAATCATGAATTGAATCATGAATTGACTCATGAATCATGAATCATGATATGAATCATGAATCATGAATTGAATCATGAATTGAATCATGAATCATGAAATGAATCATGAATCATAAATTGAATTATGAATTCAATCATGAATCATGAAATGAATCATGAATCATGAATTGAATCATGAATCTTGAATTGAATCATGAATTGAAGCATGAATCATGAATTGAATCATGAATCATGAAATAAATCATGCAATGAATCATGAAATGAATCATGAATCATGAATTGAATCATGAATCATGAATTGAATGATGAATTGAATGATGAATTGAATCATGGATTGAATTATGAATCATGAAATAAATCATGCAATGAATCATGAATTGAAGCATGAATCATGAATTGAATCATGAATCATGAAATGAATGATGAATCATGAATTGAATCATGAATCATGAATTGTATCATGAATGATGAATCATGTAATGAATCATGAATTGAATCAGGAATCATGAATCATGAAATGAATCATGAATTGAATCATGAATCATGAAATGAATCATGAATTGAATCATGAATCATGAATTTACTCATAAATCATGAATCATGAAATGAATCATGAATCATGAATTGAATCATGAATCATGAATTGAATCATGAATCATGAAATGAATCATGAATTGAATCATGAATCATGAAATGAATCATGAATCATGAATTGAATCATGAATTGAATCATGAATTGATTCATGAATCATGAAATAAATCATGAATTGAATCATGAATTGAATCATGAATCATGAAATGAATCATGAATCATGAATCATGAAATGAATCATGAATCATGAATGGAATCATGAATCATGAAATGAATCATGAATTGAATCATGAATTGAATCATGAATCATGAAATGAATCATGAATCATGAATTGAATCATGAATTAATTCATGAATCATGAAATGAATCATGAATTGAATCATGAATTGAATCATGAATCATGAAATGAATCATGAATCATGAATTGAATCATGAATTGATTCATGAATCTTGAATTGAATCATGAATTGAATCATGAAATAAATTATGCAATGAATCATGAATTGAATCATGAATCATGAATTGAATCATGAATCATTAAATGAAACATGAATTGAATCATGAATCATGAAATGAATCATGAATTGAATCATGAATTGAATCATGAATCATGAATTGAATCATAAATTGAATCATGTATCATGAATTCAGTCATGAATTGAATCATAAATCATGAAATGAATCATGATTTGAATCATGAATTGAATCATGAATCATGAATCATGAAATGAATCATGAATAATGAATCATGAATTGAATCATGAATCATTAATTAAATCATTAATTGAATCATGAAATGAATCTTGAATCATGAATTGAATCATGAAATGAATCATGAAGCATGAATTGAATCATGAATCATGAATTAAATCATGAATTGAATCATGAATCATGAATTGAATCATGAATCATGAATTAAATCATGAATTGAATCATGAATCATAAATTGAATCATGAATCATGAATCATGAATTGAATCATGAATCATGAATTGAATCATAAATCATGATTTAAATCATGAATCATGAAATGAATAATGAATCATGAATTGAATCGTGAATCATGAAATGAATCATGAATTGAATCCTAAATTGAATCATGAATCATGAAATGAACCATGAATTGAATCATGAATCATGAATTGAATCATGAATCATGAATTAAATCATGAATTGAATCATGAATCATGAAATGAATCATGAATCATGAATCATGAAATAAATCATGAATAGGATCATGAATTAAATCATGAATCGAATCATGAATCATGAATTGAATCATGAATCATGAATTGAATCATGAATCGAATCATGAATCATAAATTGAATCATGAATTGAATCATGAATCATGAAATGAATCATGAATCATGAATTGAATCATAAATCGAATCATGAATTGAATCATGAATCGAATCATAATTTGAATCATGAATCATGAATCGAATCATGATTAATGAATTGAATCATGAATCGAATCATGAATTATGAATTAAATCATGAATTGAATCATGAATCGAATCATGAATCATGAATTGAATCATGAATCATGAATTGAATCATGAATCATGAATTGAATCATGAATCATGAATCGAATTATGAATCATGTATAATAAATCATGAAATGAATCATGAATTGAATCATAAATTGAATCATGAATCATGAAATGAATCATGAATCATGAATTGCATCTTGAATCATAAATTATATCATGAATCTTGAATTGAACCATGAGTCATGAATTGAATCATGAGTTATGAATCATGAATTGAATCATGAATCATGAATTGAAACATGGATCAAGAATTGACTTATGAATCATACATCATGAATTGAATCATGAATTGAATTATGAATCATGAAATGAATCTTGAATTGAATTATGAATCATGAAATGAATCATGAATCATGAATTGCATCTTGAATCATAAATTATATCATGAATCTTGAATTGAACCATCAGTCATGAATTGAATCATGAGTTATGAATCATGAATTGAATCTTGAATCATGAATTGAATCATGAATCATGAATTGAAACATGAATCATGAATTGACTCATGAATCATGAATCATGAATTGAATCATGAATTGAATTTTGAATCATGAATTGAATCATGAGTCATGAATTGAATCATGAATTGAATCATGAGTCATGAAATGAATGATGAAATGAATCAAGAATTATGAATTGAATCATGAATCATGAATTGAATCATAAATCATGAATTGTATCATGATTGATGAATCATGTAACAAATCATGAATTGAATCAGGAATCATGAATCATGAATTGAATCATGAGTCATAAATTGAATCATGAATTGAATCAGGAATCATGAATCATGAATTTAATCATGAGTCATAAATTGAATCATGAAATGAATAATGAATCATGAATTGAATCATGAATCATGAAATTAATCATGAATTATGAAATTAATCATGAATCATGAATTGAATCATGAATTGAATCATGAATAATGAAATGAATCATGAATCATGAATTGAATTATGAATTGAATCATGAATCATGATATGAATCATGAATCATGAATTGAATCATGAATTGAATCATGAATCATGAAATGAATCATGAATCATGATTTGAATTATGAATTGAATCATGAATCATAAAAATGAATCATGAATCATGAATTGAATCATGAATCATGAATTGAATCATGAATTGAATGATGAATTGAATCATGGATTGAATCATGAATCATGAAATAAATCATGCAATGAATCATGAATTGAATCATGAATCATGAATTGAATCATGATTTGAATCATGAATTGAATCATGAATCATGAATCATGAAATGAATCATGAATAATGAATCATGAATTGAATCATGAATCATTAATTAAATCATTAATTGAATCATGAAATGAATCTTGAATCATGAATTGAATCATGAAATGAATCATGAAGCATGAATTGAATCATGAATCATGAATTAAATCATGAATTGAATCATGAATCATGAATTGAATCATGAATCATGAATTAAATCATGAATTGAATCATGAATCATAAATTGAATCATGAATCATGAATCATGAATTGAATCATGAATCATGAATTGAATCATAAATCATGATTTAAATCATGAATCATGAAATGAATAATGAATCATGAATTGAATCGTGAATCATGAAATGAATCATGAATTGAATCCTAAATTGAATCATGAATCATGAAATGAACCATGAATTGAATCATGAATCATGAATTGAATCATGAATCATGAATTAAATCATGAATTGAATCATGAATCATGAAATGAATCATGAATCATGAATCATGAAATAAATCATGAATAGGATCATGAATTAAATCATGAATCGAATCATGAATCATGAATTGAATCATGAATCATGAATTGAATCATGAATCGAATCATGAATCATAAATTGAATCATGAATTGAATCATGAATCATGAAATGAATCATGAATCATGAATTGAATCATAAATCGAATCATGAATTGAATCATGAATCGAATCATAATTTGAATCATGAATCATGAATCGAATCATGATTAATGAATTGAATCATGAATCGAATCATGAATTATGAATTAAATCATGAATTGAATCATGAATCGAATCATGAATCATGAATTGAATCATGAATCATGAATTGAATCATGAATCATGAATTGAATCATGAATCATGAATCGAATTATGAATCATGTATAATAAATCATGAAATGAATCATGAATTGAATCATAAATTGAATCATGAATCATGAAATGAATCATGAATCATGAATTGCATCTTGAATCATAAATTATATCATGAATCTTGAATTGAACCATGAGTCATGAATTGAATCATGAGTTATGAATCATGAATTGAATCATGAATCATGAATTGAAACATGGATCAAGAATTGACTTATGAATCATACATCATGAATTGAATCATGAATTGAATTATGAATCATGAAATGAATCTTGAATTGAATTATGAATCATGAAATGAATCATGAATCATGAATTGCATCTTGAATCATAAATTATATCATGAATCTTGAATTGAACCATCAGTCATGAATTGAATCATGAGTTATGAATCATGAATTGAATCTTGAATCATGAATTGAATCATGAATCATGAATTGAAACATGAATCATGAATTGACTCATGAATCATGAATCATGAATTGAATCATGAATTGAATTTTGAATCATGAATTGAATCATGAGTCATGAATTGAATCATGAATTGAATCATGAGTCATGAAATGAATGATGAAATGAATCAAGAATTATGAATTGAATCATGAATCATGAATTGAATCATAAATCATGAATTGTATCATGATTGATGAATCATGTAACAAATCATGAATTGAATCAGGAATCATGAATCATGAATTGAATCATGAGTCATAAATTGAATCATGAATTGAATCAGGAATCATGAATCATGAATTTAATCATGAGTCATAAATTGAATCATGAAATGAATAATGAATCATGAATTGAATCATGAATCATGAAATTAATCATGAATTATGAAATTAATCATGAATCATGAATTGAATCATGAATTGAATCATGAATAATGAAATGAATCATGAATCATGAATTGAATTATGAATTGAATCATGAATCATGATATGAATCATGAATCATGAATTGAATCATGAATTGAATCATGAATCATGAAATGAATCATGAATCATGATTTGAATTATGAATTGAATCATGAATCATAAAAATGAATCATGAATCATGAATTGAATCATGAATCATGAATTGAATCATGAATTGAATGATGAATTGAATCATGGATTGAATCATGAATCATGAAATAAATCATGCAATGAATCATGAATTGAATCATGAATCATGAATTGAATCATGAATCATTAAATGAAACATGAATTAAATCATGAATCATGAATCATGAAATGAATCATGAATTGAATCATGAATTGAATTATGAATCATGAAATGAATGATGAATCATGAATTGAATAATGAATCATGAATCATGAATTGTATCATGAATGATGAATCATGTAATGAATCATGAATTGAATCAGGAATCATGAATCATGAAATGAATCATGAATTGAATCATGAATCATGAAATGAATCATGAATCATGAATTGAATCATGAATCATGAATTTACTCATAAATCATGAATCATGAAATGAATCATGAATCATGAATTGAATCATGAATCAAGAAATGAATCATGAATTGAATCATGAATCATGAATTGAATCATGAATCATGAAATGAATCATGAATTGAATCATGAATCATGAAATGAATCATGAATTGAATCATGAATTGAATCATGAATCATGAAATGAATCATGAATCATGAATTGAATCATGAATTGATTCATGAATCATGAAGTGAATCATGAATTGAATCATGAATCATGAAATGAATCATGAATCATGAATTGAATCATGAATTGATTCATGAATCATGAATTGAATCATGAATTGAATCATGAAATAAATTATGCAATGAATCATGAATTGAATCATTAATCATAAATTAAATCATGAATTTTATCATGAATCATAAATTGAATCATGAATCATGAATCATGAATTGAATCATGAATCATGAATTGAATCATAAATCATGAATTAAATCATGAATCATGAAATGAATAATGAATCATGAATTGAATCATGAATTGAATCATAAATTGAATCATGAATCATGAAATGAACCATGAATTAAATCATGAATCATGAATTGAATCATGAATCATGAATTGAATCATGAATCATGAATTGAATCATGAATTGAATCATGAATCATGAAATGAATCATGAATCATGAATCATGAAATAAATCATGAATAGGATCATGAATTAAATCATGAATCGAATCATGAATCATGAATTGAATCATGAATCATGAAATGAATCATGAATCGAATCATGAATCATAAATTGAATCATGAATTGAATCATGAATCATGAAATGAATCATGAATCATGAATTGAATCATAAATTGAATCATGAATTGAATCATGAATCGAATCATAAATTGAATCATGAATCATGAATCGAATCATGATTAATGAATTGAATCATGAATCGAATCATGAATTATGAATTGAATCATGAATTGAATCATGAATCGAATCATGAATCATGAATTGAATCATGAATCATGAATTGAATCATGAATCATGAATCGAATTATGAATCATGTATAATAAATCATGAAATGAATCATGAATTGAATCATAAATTGAATCATGAATCATGAAATGAATCATGAATCATGAATTGCATCTTGAATCATAAATTATATCATGAATCTTGAATTGAACCATGAGTCATGAATTGAATCATGAGTTATGAATCATGAATTGAATCATGAATCATGAATTGAAACATGGATCAAGAATTGACTTATGAATCATACATCATGAATTGAATCATGAATTGAATTATGAATCATGAAATGAATCTTGAATTGAATTATGAATCATGAAATGAATCATGAATCATGAATTGCATCTTGAATCATAAATTATATCATGAATCTTGAATTGAACCATCAGTCATGAATTGAATCATGAGTTATGAATCATGAATTGAATCATGAATCATGAATTGAATCATGAATCATGAATTGAAACATGAATCATGAATTGACTCATGGATCATGAATCATGAATTGAATCATGAATTGAATTATGAATCATGAATTGAATCATGAGTCATGAATTGAATCATGAATTGAATCATGAGTCATGAAATGAATGATGAAATGAATCAAGAATTATGAATTGAATCATGAATCATGAATTGAATCATAAATCATGAATTGTATCATGATTGATGAATCATGTAACAAATCATGAATTGAATCAGGAATCATGAATCATGAATTGAATCATGAGTCATAAATTGAATCATGAATTGAATCAGGAATCATGAATCATGAATTTAATCATGAGTCATAAATTGAATCATGAAATGAATAATGAATCATGAATTGAATCATGAATCATGAAATTAATCATGAATTATGAAATTAATCATGAATCATGAATTGAATTATGAATTGAATCATGAATCATGATATGAATCATGAATCATAAATTGAATCATGAATTGAATCATGAATCATGAAATGAATCATGAATCATGATTTGAATTATGAATTGAATCATGAATCATAAAAATGAATCATGAATCATGAATTAAATCATGAATTGAATGATGAATTGAATCATGGATTGAATCATGAATCATGAAATAAATCATGCAATGAATCACGAATTGAATCATGAATCATGAATCATTAAATGAAACATGAATTAAATCATGAATCATGAAATGAATCATGAATTGAATCATGAATCATGAATCATTAAATGAAACATGAATTAAATCATGAATCATGAAATAAATCATGCAATGAATCATGAATTGAATCATGAATCATGAATCATTAAATGAAACATGAATTAAATCATGAATCATGAAATGAATCATGTAATGAATCATGAATTGAATCAGGAATCATGAATCATGAAATGAATCATGAATTGAATCATGAATCATGAAATGAATCATGAATCATGAATTGAATCATGAATCATGAATTTACTCATAAATCATGAAATGAATCATGAATCATGAATTGAATCATGAATCATGAATTGAATCATGAATCATGAAATGATTCATGAATTGAATCATGAATCATGAAATGAATCATGAATTGAATCATGAATCATGAATTGACTCATGAATCATGAATTGAATCATGAATCATGAAATGAATCATGAATTGAATGATGAATTGAATCATGAATCATGAAATGAATCATGAATCATGAATTGAATCATGAATTGAATCATGAATTGATTCATGAATCATGAAATGAATCATGAATTGAATCATGAATTGAATCATGAATCATGAAATGAATCATGAATCATGAATTGAATCATGAATTGATTCATGAATTGAATCATGAATTGATTCATGAATCATGAATTGAATCATGAATTGAATCATGAACTAAATTATGCAATGAATCATGAATTGAATCATGAATCATGAATTGAATCATGAATCATTAAATGAAACATGAATTGAATCATGAATCATGAAATGAATCATGAATTGAATCATGAATTGAATCATGAATCATGAATTGAATCATAAATTGAATCATGTATCATGAATTCAATCATGAATTGAATCATAAATCATGAAATGAATCATGATTTCAATCATGAATTGAATCATGAATCATGAATCATGAAATGAATCATGAATAATGAATCATGAATTGAATCATGAATCATTAATTAAATCATTATTGAATCATGAAATGAATCTTGAATCATGAATTGAATCATGAAATGAATCACGAAGCATGAATTGAATCATGAATCATGAATTAAATCATGAATTCAATCATAAATCATGAATTGAATCATGAATCATGAATTAAATCATGAATCATGAATTGAATCATAAATTGAATTATGAATTGAATCATGAATCATGAAATGAATCATGAATCATGAATTGAATCATGAATCATGAATTGAATCATGAATCATTAATTAAATCATTAATTGAATCATGAAATGAATCTTGAATCATGAAATGAATCTTGAATCATGAATTGAATCATGAAATGAATCACGAAGCATGAATTGAATCATGAATCATGAATTAAATCATGAATTGAATCATGAATCATGAATTGAATCATGAATTAAATCATGAATCATGAATTGAATCATGAATTGAATTATGAATTGAATCATGAATCATGAAATGAATCATGAATTAAATCATGAATCATGAATTGAATCATGAGTCATGAATTGAATCATGAATTGAATCATGAATCATGAATTGAATCATGAATTTTATCATGAATCATGAATTGAATCATGAATCATGAATCATAAATTGAATCATGAATCATGAGTTGAATCATGAATTGAATCATTAATCATGAATCATGAATCAAATCATAAATCATGAATTTAATCATGAATCATGAAATAAATAATGAATCATGAATTGAATCATGAATTATGAATTGAATCATGAATTAAATCATGAATCATGAATTGAATAATGAATCATGAATTGAATCATGAATCATGAATGAATCATGAAATTAATCATGAATCATGAATTGAATAATGAATCATGAATTGAATCATGAATTATGAAATGAATCATGAATCATGAATTGAATCATGAATTGAATTATGAATCATGAATTAAATCATGAATTAAATCATGAATCATGAATTGAATCATGAATCATGAATTGAATCATGAATCATGAATTGAATCATGAATCATGAATTGGATCATGAATCATGAATCATGAATTGAATCATGAGTCATGAATTGAATCATGAATCATGAATTGAATCATGAATT
This sequence comes from Mixophyes australis, assembly GCA_036250195.1. Lineage (NCBI taxonomy): Eukaryota > Metazoa > Chordata > Amphibia > Anura > Limnodynastidae > Mixophyes > Mixophyes australis. The sequence goes on from JAVHZZ010000003.1 coordinate 203,158,960, forward strand.
TTATCATGAATCATGAATTCAATCATAAATCATGAATCATGAATTGAATCATGAATCATGAATCATAAATTGAATCATGAATCATGAATTGAATCATGAATTTTATCATGAATCATGAATCATGAATTGAATCATGAATTGAATCATGAATCATGAATTGAATCATGAATTGAATCATTAATCAATTCATAAATCATGAATTTAATCAAGATTAATGAAATGAATAATGAATCATGAATTGAATCATGAATCATGAATTGAATCATGAAATGAATCATAAATTGAATCATGAATCATGAAATGAATCATGAACCATGAATTGAATCATGAATTGAATCATGAAACATGAATTGAATCATGAATAATGAATTGAATCATGAATCATAATTAGAATCATGAATTGAATCATTAATCATGAAATGAGACATGAATTTAATCATGAATTGAATCATGAATCGAATCATGAATAATGAATCATGAATTGAATCATGAATCATGAATTGAATCATGAAATGAATCATAAATTGAATCATGAATCATGAAATGAATCATGAACCATGAATTAAATCATGAATCATGGAATGAATCATGAATCATGAATTGAATTATGAATCATGAAATGAATCATGAATCATGAATTGAGTCATGATTTGAATCATGAATCATGAAATGAATCATGAATTAAATCAAGAATCTTATCATGAATCATGAATTGAATCATGAATTGAATCATGAATCATGAAATAAATCATGAAATGAATCATGAATTGAATCATGAATTGAATCATGAATCATGAATTGAATCATGAATCATGAAATGAATCATGAATTGAATCATTAATCATGAAATGAATCATGAATTGAATTATGAATTGAATCATGAATCATGAAATGAATCATGAATCATGAATTGAATTATGAATCATGAATTGAATCATGAATCATAAATTGAATCATGAATCATGAATTGAATCATGAATCATGAATTGAATCATGAATTGAATCATAAATAATGAAATGAATCATGATTTGAATCATGAAATGAATCATCAATCATGAAATTAATCATGAATTGAATCATGAATTGATTCATGAATCATTAATCAAATCATGAAAAATAAATTGAATCATGAATCGTGAATTGAATCATGAATTGAATCATGAATCATGAATCATGAAATGAATCATGAATCATGAATTGAATCATAAATTGAATCATGAATCATGAATTGAATCATGAATCATGAATTGAATCATAAATCATGAATTAAATCATGAATCATGAAATGAATAATGAATCATGAAATGAATAATGAATCATGAATTGAATTGTGAATCATGAAATTAATCATGAAATGAATCATGAATTGAATCATAAATTGAATCATGAATCATGAAATGAACCATGAATTGAATCATGAATCATGAATTGAATCATGAATCATGAACTGAATCATGAATTGAATCATGAATCATGAATTGAATCATGAATTGAATTATGAATCATGAAATAAATCTTGATTTGAATTATGAATCATGAAATGAATCATAAATTGCATCTTGAATCAAAAATTATATCATGAATCTTGAATTGAACCATCAGTCATGAATTGAATCATGAGTTATGATTCATGAATTGAATCATGAATTGAATCATGAATCATGAATTAAAACATGAATCATGAATTGACTCATGAATCATGAATCATGAATTGAATCATGAATTGAATCATGAATTGAATTATGAATCATGAATCATGAATTGAATCATGAGTCATAAATTGAATCATGAATTGAATCAGGAATCATGAATTGAATCATGAGTCATAAATTGAATCATGAATCATGAAATGAATAATGAATCATGAATTAAATCATGAATCATGAAATTAATCATGAATCATGAATTGAATCATGAATTGAATCATGAATAATGAAATGAATCATGAATCATGAATTTAATTATGAATTGAATCATGAATCATGAAATGAATCATGAATCATGAATTGAATCATGAATCATGAATTGAATCATGAATCATGAATTGAATGATGAATTGAATGATGAATTGACTCATGAATCATGAATCATGATATGAATCATGAATCATAAATTGAATTATGAATTGAATCATGAATCATGAAATGAATCATGAATCATGAATTGAATCATGAATCATGAATTGAATCATGAATTGAATGATGAATTGAATCATGGATTGAATCATGAATCATGAAATAAATCATGCAATGAATCATGAATTGAATCATGAATCATGAATTGAATAATTAATCATTAAATGAAACATGAATTAAATCATGAATCATGAAATGAATGATGAATTGAATCATGAATTGAATCATGAATCATGAAATGAATGATGAATCATGAATTGAATAATGAATCATGAATTGAATAATGAATCATGAATTGACTCATAAATCATGAATAATGAAATGAATCATGAATGATGAATTGAATCATGAATGATGAATCATGTAATGAATCATGAATTAAATCAGGAATCATGAATCATGAAATGAATCATGAATTGAATCATGAATCATGAAATGAATCATGAATCATGAATTGAATCATGAATCATGAATTGACTGATAAATCATAAATAATGAAATGAATCATGAATCATGAATTGAATCATGAATCATGAAATAAATCATGAATTGAATCATGAATTGAATCATGAATAATGAAATGAATCATGAATCATGAACTGAATTATGAATTGAATCATGAATCATGAAATGAATCATGAATCATGAATCATGAATTGAATCATTAATCATGAATTGAATCATGAATTGAATCATGAATTGACTCATGAATCATGAATCATGATATGAATCATGAATCATGAATTGAATCATGAATTGAATCATGAATCATGAAATGAATCATGAATCATAAATTGAATTATGAATTGAATCATGAATCATGAAATGAATCATGAATCATGAATTGAATCATGAATCATGAATTGAATCATGAATCATGAATTGAATGATGAATTGAATGATGAATTGAATCATGGATTGAATCATGAATCATGAAATAAATCATTAATCATGAATTGAATCATGAATTGAATCATGAATTGACTCATGAATCATGAATCATGATATGAATCATTAATCATGAATTGAATCATGAATTGAATCATGAATCATGAAATGAATCATGAATCATAAATTGAATTATGAATTCAATCATGAATCATGAAATGAATCATGAATCATGAATTGAATCATGAATCTTGAATTGAATCATGAATTGAATCATGAATTGAATCATGGAATGAATCATGAATCATGAAATAAATCATGCAATGAATCATGAAATGAATCATGAATCATGAATTGAATCATGAATCATGAATTGAATGATGAATTGAATGATGAATTGAATCATGGATTGAATCATGAATCATGAAATAAATCATGCAATGAATCATGAATTGAATCATGAATCATGAATTGAATCATGAATCATGAAATGAATGATGAATCATGAATTGAATAACGAATCATGAATCATGAATTGTATCATGAATGATGAATCATGTAATGAATCATGAATTGAATCAGGAATCATGAATCATGAAATGAATCATGAATCATGAAATGAATCATGAATTGAATCATGAATCATGAATTTACTCATAAATCATGAATCATGAAATGAATCATGAATCATAAATTGAATCATGAATCATGAATTGAATCATGAATCATGAAATGAATCATGAATTGAATCATGAATCATGAAATGAATTATGAATCATGAATTGAATCATGAATTGAATCATGAATTGATTCATGAATCATGAAATAAATCATGAATTGAATCATGAATTGAATCATGAATCATGAAATGAATCATGAATCATGAATCATGAAATGAATCATGAATCATGAATGGAATCATGAATCATGAAATGAATCATGAATTGAATCATGAATTGAATCATGAATCATGAAATGAATCATGAATCATGAATTGAATCATGAATTGAATCATGAATTAATTCATGAATCATGAAATGAATCATGAATTGAATCATGAATTGAATCATGAATCATGAAATGAATCATGAATCATGAATTGAATCATGAATTGATTCATGAATCTTGAATTGAATCATGAATTGAATCATGAAATAAATTATGCAATGAATCATGAATTGAATCATGAATGATGAATTGAATCATGAATGATGAATCATGTAATGAATCATGAATTAAATCAGGAATCATGAATCATGAAATGAATCATGAATTGAATCATGAATCATGAAATGAATCATGAATCATGAATTGAATCATGAATCATGAATTGACTGATAAATCATAAATAATGAAATGAATCATGAATCATGAATTGAATCATGAATCATGAAATAAATCATGAATTGAATCATGAATTGAATCATGAATAATGAAATGAATCATGAATCATGAACTGAATTATGAATTGAATCATGAATCATGAAATGAATCATGAATCATGAATTGAATCATGAATCATGAATTGAATCATTAATCATGAATTGAATCATGAATTGAATCATGAATTGACTCATGAATCATGAATCATGATATGAATCATGAATCATGAATTGAATCATGAATTGAATCATGAATCATGAAATGAATCATGAATCATAAATTGAATTATGAATTGAATCATGAATCATGAAATGAATCATGAATCATGAATTGAATCATGAATCATGAATTGAATCATGAATCATGAATTGAATCATGAATTGAATGATGAATTGAATCATGGATTGAATCATGAATCATGAAATAAATCATTAATCATGAATTGAATCATGAATTGAATCATGAATTGACTCATGAATCATGAATCATGATATGAATCATGAATCATGAATTGAATCATGAATTGAATCATGAATCATGAAATGAATCATGAATCATAAATTGAATTATGAATTCAATCATGAATCATGAAATGAATCATGAATCATGAATTGAATCATGAATCTTGAATTGAATCATGAATTGAATCATTAATTGAATCATGGAATGAATCATGAATCATGAAATAAATCATGCAATGAATCATGAAATGAATCATGAATCATGAATTGAATCATGAATCATGAATTGAATGATGAATTGAATGATGAATTGAATCATGGATTGAATCATGAATCATGAAATAAATCATGCAATGAATCATGAATTGAATCATGAATCATGAATTGAATCATGAATCATGAAATGAATGATGAATCATGAATTGAATAACGAATCATGAATCATGAATTGTATCATGAATGATGAATCATGTAATGAATCATGAATTGAATCAGGAATCATGAATCATGAAATGAATCATGAATTGAATCATGAATCATGAAATGAATCATGAATTGAATCATGAATCATGAATTTACTCATAAATCATGAATCATGAAATGAATCATGAATCATAAATTGAATCATGAATCATGAATTGAATCATGAATCATGAAATGAATCATGAATTGAATCATGAATCATGAAATGAATTATGAATCATGAATTGAATCATGAATTGAATCATGAATTGATTCATGAATCATGAAATAAATCATGAATTGAATCATGAATTGAATCATGAATCATGAATCATGAATCATGAAATGAATCATGAATCATGAATGGAATCATGAATCATGAAATGAATCATGAATTGAATCATGAATTGAATCATGAATCATGAAATGAATCATGAATCATGAATTGAATCATGAATTGAATCATGAATTAATTCATGAATCATGAAATGAATCATGAATTGAATCATGAATTGAATCATGAATCATGAAATGAATCATGAATCATGAATTGAATCATGAATTGATTCATGAATCTTGAATTGAATCATGAATTGAATCATGAAATAAATTATGCAATGAATCATGAATTGAATCATGAATCATGAATTGAATCATGAATCATTAAATGAAACATGAATTGAATCATGAATCATGAAATGAATCATGAATTGAATCATGAATTGAATCATGAATCATGAATTGAATCATAAATTGAATCATGTATCATGAATTCAATCATGAATTGAATCATAAATCATGAAATGAATCATGATTTGAATCATGAATTGAATCATGAATCATGAATCATGAAATGAATCATGAATAATGAATCATGAATTGAATCATGAATCATTAAGTAAATCATTAATTGAATCATGAAATGAATCTTGAATCATGAATTGAATCATGAAATGAATCACGAAGCATGAATTGAATCATGAATCATGAATTAAATCATGAATTGAATCATGAATCATGAATTGAATCATGAATCACGAATTAAATCATGAATCATGAATTGAATCATGAATTGAATTATGAATTGAATCATGAATCATGAAATGTATCATGAATTAAATCATGAATCATGAATTGAATCATGAGTCATGAATTGAATCATGAATTGAATCATGAATCATGAATTGAATCATGAATTTTATCATGAATCATGAATTGAATCATGAATCATAAATTGAATCATGAATCATGAGTTGAATCATGAATTGAATCATGAATCATGAATCATAAATTCAATCATGAATTATGAATTGAATCATGAATTAAATCATGAATCATGAATCATGAATTGAATAATGAATCATGAATTGAATCATGAATCATGAATGAATCATGAAATTAATCATGAATCATGAATTGAATAATGAATCATGAATTGAATCATGAATTATGAAATGAATCATGAATCATGAATTGAATCATGAATTGAATTATGAATCATGAATTAAATCATGAATTGAATCATGAATCATGAATTGAACCATGAATCATGAATTAAATCATGAATCATGAATTGAATCATGAATCATGAATTGAATCATGAATTGAATCATGAATCATGAATTGAATCATGAATCATGAATTGGATCATGAATCATGAATCATGAATTGAATCATGAGTCATGAATTGAATCATGAATCATGAATCATGAATTGAATCATGAATTTTATCATGAATCATGAATTGAATCATAAATCATGAATCATGAATTGAATCATGAATCATGAATCATAAATTGAATCATGAATCATGAATTGAATCATGAATTTTATCATGAATCATGAATTAAATCATGAATTGAATCATGAATCATGAATTGAATCATGAATCATGAATCATAAATTGAATCATGAATCATGAATTGAATCATGAATTTTATCATGAATCATGAATTAAATCATGAATTGAATCATGAATCATGAATTGAATCATGAATTGAATCATTAATCAATTCATAAATCATGAATTTAATCAAGAATCATGAAATGAATAATGAATCATGAATTGAATCATGAATCATGAATTGAATCATGAAATGAATCATAAATTGAATCATGAATCATGAAATGAATCATGAACCATGAATTGAATCATGAATTGAATCATGAAACATGAATTGAATCATGAATCATGAATTGAATCATGAATCATAATTAGAATCATGAATTGAATCATTAATCATGAAATGAGACATGAATTTAATCATGAATTGAATCATGAATCGAATCATGAATAATGAATCATGAATTGAATCATGAATCATGAATTGAATCATGAAATGAATCATAAATTGAATCATGAATAATGAAATGAATCATGAACCATGAATTAAATCATGAATCATGGAATGAATCATGAATCATGAATTGAATTATGAATCATGAAATGAATCATGAATCATGAAATGAATCATGAATCATGAATTGAGTCATGATTTAAATCATGAATCATGAAATGAATCATGAATTAAATCAAGAATCTTATCATGAATCATGAATTAAATCAGGAATCATGAACCATGAATTGAATCATGAATCATGAACCATGAATTGAATCATGAGTCATAAATTGAATCATGAATCATGAATCATGAAATGAATCATGAATCATGAATTGAATCGTGAATCATGAAATGAATCATGAATTGAATCATGAATCATGAATTGAATCATGAATCATGAAATAAATCATTAAATGAATCATGAATTGAATCATGAATTGAATCATGAATCATGAACTGAATCATGAATCATGAAATGAATCATGAATTGAATCATTAATCATGAAATGAATCATGAATTGAATTATGAATTGAATCATGAATCATGAAATGAATCATGAATCATGAATTGAATTATGAATCATGAATTGAATCATGAATCATGAATTGAATCATGAATCATGAATTGAATCATGAATTGAATCATAAATCATGAAATGAATCATGATTTGAATCATGAAATGAATCATCAATCATGAAATTAATCATGAATTGAATTATGAATTGATTCATGAATCATTAATCAAATCATGAAAAATAAATTGAATCATGAATCGTGAATTGAATCATGAATTGAATCATGAATCATGAATCATGAAATGAATCATGAATTGAATCATAAATTAAATCATAAATCATGAATTGAATCATGAATTGAAACATGAATCATAAATTAAATCATGAATTTTATCATGAATCATAAATTGAATCATGAATCATGAATTGAATCATGAATCATGAATTGAATCATGAATCATGAATTGAATCATAAATCATGAATTAAATCATGAATCATGAAATGAATAATGAATCATGAATTGAAGTGTGAATCATGAAATGAATCATGAAATGAATCATGAATTGAATCATAAATTGAATAATGAATCATGAAATGAACCTTGAATTGAATCATGAATCATGAATTGAATCATGAATCATGAAATGAATCATGAATTGAATCATGAATCATGAAATGAATCATGAAACATGAATCATGAAATAAATCATAAATAGAATCATGAATTAAATCATGAATCGAATCATGAATCATGAATTGAATCATGAATCATGAATTGAATCATGAATCGAATCATGAATCATGAATTGAATCATGAATTGAATCATGAATCATGAAATGAATCATGAATCATGAATTGAATCATAAATCGAATCATGAATTGAATCATGAATCGAATCATGAATTGAATCATGAATCATGAATCGAATCATGATTAATGAATTGAATCATGAATCGAATCATGAATCATGAATTGAATCATGAATTGAATCATGAATCGAATCATGAATCATGAAATGAATCATGAATCATGAATTGCATCTTGAATCATAAATTATATCATGAATCTTGAATTGAACCATCAGTCATGAATTGAATCATGAGTTATGATTCATGAATTGAATCATGAATCATGAATTGAATCATGAATCATGAATTAAAACATGAATCATGAATTGACTCATGAATTATGAATCATGAATTGAATCATGAATTGAATCATGAATTATGAATCATGAATCATGAATTGAATCATGAGTCATAAATTGAATCATGAATTGAATCAGGAATCATGAATCATGAATTGAATCATGAGTCATAAATTGAATCATGAATCATGAAATGAATAATGAATCATGAATTGAATCATGAATCATGAAATTAATCATGAATCATGAATTGAATCATGAATTGAATCATGAATAATGAAATGAATCATGAATCATGAATTGAATTATGAATTGAATCATGAATCATGAAATGAATCATGATTCATGAATTGAATCATGAATCATGAATTGAATGATGAATTGAATGATGAATTGACTCATGAATCATGAATCATGATATGAATCATGAATCATAAATTGAATTATGAATTGAATCATGAATCATGAAATGAATCATGAATCATGAATTGAATCATGAATCATGAATTGAATCATGAATTGAATGATGAATTGAATCATGGATTGAATCATGAATCATGAAATAAATCATGCAATGAATCATGAATTGAATCATGAATCATGAATTGAATCATTAATCATTAAATGAAACATGAATTAAAGCATGAATCATGAATCATGAAATGAATGATGAATTGAATCATGAATTGAATCATGAATCATGAAATGAATGATGAATCATGAATTGAATAATGAATCATGAATTGACTCATAAATCATGAATAATGAAATGAATCATGAATCATGAATTGAATCATGAATGATGAATCATGTAATGAATCATGAATTAAATCAGGAATCATGAATCATGAAATGAATCATGAATTGAATCATGAATCATGAAATGAATCATGAATCATGAATTGAATCATGAATCATGAATTGACTCATAAATCATGAATAATGAAATGAATCATGAATCATGAATTGAATCATGAATCATGAAATGAATCATGAATTGAATCATGAATTGAATCATGAATAATGAAATGAATCATAAATCATGAATTGAATTATGAATTGAATCATGAATCATGAAATGAATCATGAATCATGAATTGAATCATGAATCATGAATTGAATCATTAATCATGAATTGAATCATGAATTGAATCATGAATTGACTCATGAATCATGAATCATGATATTAATCATGAATCATGAATTGAATCATGAATTGAATCATGAATCATGAAATGAATCATGAATCATAAATTGAATTGAGAATTGAATCATGAATCATGAAATGAATCATGAATCATGAATTGAATCATGAATCATGAATTGAATCATGAATTGAATGATGAATTGAATCATGGATTGAATCATGAATCATGAAATAAATCATTAATCATGAATTGAATCATGAATTGAATGATGAATTGACTCATGAATCATGAATCATGATATGAATCATGAATCATGAATTGAATCATGAATTGAATCATGAATCATGAAATGAATCATGAATCATAAATTGAATTATGAATTGAATCATGAATCATGAAATGAATCATGAATCATGAATTGAATCATGAATCTTGAATTGAATCATGAATTGAATCATGAATTGAATCATGGATTGAATCATGAATCATGAAATAAATCATGCAATGAATCATGAAATGAATCATGAATCATGAATTGAATCATGAATCATGAATTGAATCATGAATTGAATGATGAATTGAATCATGGATTGAATCATGAAATAAATCATGCAATGAATCATGAATTGAATCATGAATCATGAATTGAATCATGAATCATGAAATGAATGATGAATCATGAATTGAATCATGAATTATGAATCATGAATTGTATCATGAATGATGAATTATGTAATGAATCATGAATTGAATCAGGAATCATGAATCATGAAATGAATCATGAATTGAATCATGAATCATGAAATGAATCATGAATCATGAATTGAATCATGAATCATGAATTGACTCATAAATCATGAATAATGAAATGAATCATGAATCATGAATTGAATTATGAATTGAATCATGAATCATGAATTGAATCATGAATTGAATCATGAATAATGAAATGATTCATGAATCATGAATTGAATTATGAATTGAATCATGAATCATGAATTGAATCATGAATCATGAATTGAATCATGAATCATGAATTGAATCATGAATTGAATGATGAATTGACTCATGAATCATGAATCATGATATGAATCATGAATCATGAATTGAATCATGAATTGAATCATGAATCATGAAATGAATCATAAATCATGCAATGAATCATGAATTGAATCATGAATCATGAATTGAATCATGAATTGAATCATAAATCATGAATCATGAATTGAATCATGAATGATGAATCATGAAATGAATCATGAAATGAATCATGATTTGAATCATAAATCATGAATCATGAAATGAATCATGAAATGAATCATGAATCATGAATCATGAAATAAAGCATGAAATGAATCATGAATCATGAATCGAATCATGAATCATGAATCATGAATCGAATCATGAATTTATGAATCGAATAATGAATCATGAATCGAATCATGAATCATGAATCGAATCATGAATCATGAATCATGAAATGAAGCATGAAATGAATCATGAATCATAAATCGAATCATGAATCATGAATCATGAATTGAATCATGAATCATGAATCGAATCATGAATCATGACTTTAATCATGAATCATGAATTGAATCATGAATCATGAATCAAGAATTGAATCATGAATCATTATTCATGAATCGAATCATGAATCATGAATAATGAATTGAATCATGAATCATGAATCATGAAATGAATCATGAAATAAATCATGAATTGAATCATGAAACATGAATCATGAATTGAATCATGAAATAAATCATAAATCATGAATTGAATAATAAATCATGAATTGAATCATGAATTGATTTATGAATGATGAAATGAAGCATGAATCATGAATCATCAATCGAATCATGAATCATGAATCGAATCATGAAATATCAATCAAGAATTGCATCCTGAATCATGAATTGAATCATGAATTGAATCAAGAATTGCATCCTGAATCATGAATTGAATCATGAATTTAATCATGAATTGAATCATGAATCATGAATCATGAATTGAATCATAAATCATGAATTGAAACAGGAATCATGAATCATGAATTGAATCATGAATTATGAATTGAATCATGAATCATGAATCGAATCATGAATCATGACTAATGAATCAAATCATGAATCATGAATCGAATCATAAATCATGAATTATGAATTAAATCATGATTCATGAATTGAATCATGAATTGAATCATGAAATGAATCATGAATCATGAATAATGAATTGAATCATGAATCATGAATAATGAAATGAAGCATGAAATGAATCATGAATCATGAATCGAATCATGAATCATAAATCGAATCATGAATCATGAATCGAATCATGAATCATGAATCGAATCATGAATCATGAATCATGAATCGAATCATGAATCATGAATAGAATCATGAATCATGAATCGAATCATGAATCATTTATCATGAATCAAATCATGAATCATGAATCGAATCATGAATCATGAATCAAGAATTGCATCATGAATCATGAATTGAATCATAAATTTAATCATGAATTTAATCATGAATCATGAATCATGAAATGAATCATGAATTGAATCATGAAATGAATCATGAATTGAATCATGAATCATGAATTGAATCATGAATCATGAATTGAATCATGAATCATGAATCATGAATCATGAATTGAATCATGAATCATGAATTGAATCATGAATCATGAATCATGAATTGAATCATAAATCATGAATTTAATCATGAATCATGAATTCAATAATGAATCATAAATTGAATCATAAATCATGAATTGAAACGGGAATCATGAATCATGAATTGAATCATGAATCATGAATTGAATCATGAATCATGAATCATATATCATGAATTGAATCATGAATCATAATTGAATCCTTAATTTTATCATTAATCATGAATCATGAAATGAATCATGAATCGAATCATGAATCATGAATCAAGAATTGCATCATGAATCATGAATTGAATCATAAATTTAATCATGAATTTAATCATGAATCATGAATCATGAAATGAATCATGAATTGAATCATGAAATGAATCATGAATTGAATCATGAATCATGAATTGAATCATGAATCATGAATTCAATCATGAATCATGAATCATGAATTGAATCATAAATCATGAATTTAATCATGAATCATGAATCATGAATTCAATCATGAATCATGAATTGAATCATAAATCATGAATTGAAACGTTAATCATGAATCATGAATTGAATCATGAATCATGAATTGAATCATGAATCATGTATCATGAATTGAATCATGAATCATAATTGAATCCTAAATTTAATCATGAATCATGAATCATGAAATGAATTATGAATTGAATCATGAATTGAATCATGAATCATTAATCATTAAATTAATCATGAATTGAATCATAAATCATGAAATGAATCATGAATCATTAATTGAATCATGAATCATGAATAATGAATCAAATCATGAATCATGAATCATGAATTGAATCATGAATCATGAATCGAATAATGAATAATGAATTGAATCATGATTCATGAATCGAATCATGAATCATGAATCATGAATCATGAATTGAATCAAGAATTGAATCATGAATCATGAATCATGAATTGAATCATGAATCATGAAATGAATCATGAATCATGAATAGAATCATGAATCATGAATCGAATCATGAATCGAATCATAACTCATGAATCGAATCATGAATCATGAATCGAATCATAAATCATGAATCAAGAATTGCATCATGAATCATGAATTGAATCATGAATCATGAATAGAATCATGAATCATGAATCAAGAATTGCATCATGAATCATGAATTCAATCATGAATTTAATCATGAATTTAATCATGAATCATGAAATGAATCATGAATTGAATCATGAATCATGAAATGAATCATGAATCATGAATTCAATCATGAATCATGAATCATAAATCATGAATTCAATAATGAATCATGAATCATGAATTGAATCATGAATCATGAATTGAATCATAAATCATGAATTGAAATAGGAATCATGAATCATGAATTGAATCATGAATCATGAATTGAATCATGAATCATGAATCATGAATCGAATCATGAATCATGAATTATGAATCATGAATCGAATAATGAATCATGAATCATAAATCATGTATCATGAATTGAATCATGAATCATAATTGAATCCTAAATTTAATCATGAATCATGAATCATGAAATGAATCATGAATTGAATCATGAATCTTTAATCATGAAATGAATCATGAATTGAATCATAAATCATGAAATGAATCATGAATCATTAATTGAATCATGAATCATGAATAATGGATCAAATCATGAATCATGAATCATGAATTGAATCATGAATCATAAATCGAATAATAAATAATGAATTGAATCATGAATCATGAAGCGAATCATGAATCATGAAATGAATCATGAAATGAATCATGAATTGAATCATGAATCATGAATCATGAAATGAATCATGAATTGAATCATGAATCATGAATCGAATCATGAAACATCAATCAAGAATTGCATCCTGAATCATGAATTGAATCATGAATTTAATCAAGAATTGCATCCTGAATCATGAATTTAATCATGAATTTAATCATGAATTGAATCATGAATCATGAATCATGAATTGAATCATAAATCATGAATTGAAACAGGAATCATGAATCATGAATTGAATAATGAATTATGAATTGAATCATGAATCATGAATCAAATCATGAATCACGACTAATGAATCAAATCATGAATCACGAATTGAATCATGAATCATGAATCATGAATCGAATCATAAATCATGAATTATGAATTAAATCATGATTCATGAATTGAATCATGAATTGAATCATGAATTGAATCATGAATCATGAATAATGAATTGAATCATGAATCATGAATAATGAAATGAAGCATGAAATGAATCATGAATCATGAATCGAATCATGAATCATGAATCGAATCATGAATCATGAATCGAATCATGAATCATGAATCGAATCATGAATCATGAATAGAATCATGAATCATGAATAGAATCATGAATCATGAATTGAATCATGAATCGAATCATGAATCATTAATCATGAATCAAATCATGAATCATGAATCGAATCATGAATCAAGAATTGCATCATGAATCATGAATTGAATCATAAATTTAATCATGAATTTAATCATGAATCATGAATCATGAATTGAATCATGAATTGAATCATGAATTGAATCATGAATCATGAATAATGAATTGAATCATGAATCATGAATAATGAAATGAAGCATGAAATGAATCATGAATCATGAATCGAATCATGAATCATAAATCGAATCATGAATCATGAATTATGAATCGAATCATGAATCGAATCATGAATCATGAATCATGAATCGAATCATGAATCATGAATAGAATCATGAATCGAATCATGAATCGAAAGATGAATCATTAATCATGAATCAAATCATGAATCATGAATCGAATCATGAATCATGAATCAAGAATTGCATCATGAATTATGAATTGAATCATAAATTGAATCATGAATTTAATCATGAATCATGAATCATGAAATGAATCATGAATTGAATCATGAAATGAATCATGAATTGAATCATGAATCATGAATTGAATCATGAATCATGAATTGAATCATGAATTGAATCATAAATCATGAATCATGAATTGAATCATAAATCATGAATTTAATCATGAATCATGAATCATGAATTGAATCATGAATCATGAATTGAATCATAAATCATGAATTGAAACGGGAATCAAGAATCATGAATTGAATCATGAATCATGAATTGAATAATGAATCATGAATCATGTATCATGAATAGAATCATGAATCATATCTGAATCCTAAATTTAATCATGAATCATGAATCATGAAATGAATCATGAATCGAATCATGAATCATGAATCAAGAATTGCATCATGAATCATGAATTGAATCATAAATTTAATCATGAATATAATCATGAATCATGAATCATGAAATGAATCATGAATTGAATCATGAATCATGAATTTAATCATGAATCATGAATCATGAATTCAATCATGAATCATGAATTGAATCATAAATCATGAATTGAAACGGGAATCATGAATCATGAATTGAATCATGAATCATGAATTGAATCATGAATCATGTATCATGAATTGAATCATGAATCATAATTGAATCCTAAATTTAATCATGAATCATGAATCATGAAATGAATCATGAATTGAATCATGAATTGAATCATGAATCATTAATCATTAAATTAATCATGAATTGAATCATAAATCATGAAATGAATCATGAATCATTAATTGAATCATGAATCATGAATAATGAATCAAATCATGAATCATGAATCATGAATTGAATCATGAATCATGAATCGAATAATGAATAATGAATTGAATCATGATTCATGAATCGAATCATGAATCATGAATCATGAATCATGAATTGAATCAAGAATTGAATCATGAATCATGAATCATGAATTGAATCATGAATCATGAAATGAATCATGAATCATGAATAGAATCATGAATCATGAATCGAATCATGAATCGAATCATAACTCATGAATCGAATCATGAATCATGAATCGAATCATAAATCATGAATCAAGAATTGCATCATGAATCATGAATTGAATCATGAATCATGAATAGAATCATGAATCATGAATCAAGAATTGCATCATGAATCATGAATTCAATCATGAATTTAATCATGAATTTAATCATGAATCATGAAATGAATCATGAATTGAATCATGAATCATGAATTGAATCATGAATCATGAATTCAATCATGAATCATGAATCATAAATCATGAATTCAATAATGAATCATGAATCATGAATTGAATCATGAATCATGAATTGAATCATAAATCATGAATTGAAATAGGAATCATGAATCATGAATTGAATCATGAATCATGAATCATGAATCGAATCATGAATCATGAATTATGAATCATGAATCGAATAATGAATCATGAATCATAAATCATGTATCATGAATTGAATCATGATTCATAATTGAATCCTAAATTTAATCATGAATCATGAATCATGAAATGAATCATGAATTGAATCATGAATTGAATCATGAATCTTTAATCATGAAATGAATCATGAATTGAATCATAAATCATGAAATGAATCATGAATCATTAATTGAATCATGAATCATGAATAATGGATCAAATCATGAATCATGAATCATGAATTGAATCATGAATCATAAATCGAATAATAAATAATGAATTGAATCATGAATCATGAAGCGAATCATGAATCATGAAATGAATCATGAAATGAATCATGAATTGAATCATGAATCATGAATCATGAAATGAATCATGAATTGAATCATGAATCATGAATCGAATCATGAAACATCAATCAAGAATTGCATCCTGAATCATGAATTGAATCATGAATTTAATCAAGAATTGCATCCTGAATCATGAATTTAATCATGAATTTAATCATGAATTGAATCATGAATCATGAATCATGAATTGAATCATAAATCATGAATTGAAACAGGAATCATGAATCATGAATTGAATAATGAATTATGAATTGAATCATGAATCATGAATCAAATCATGAATCACGACTAATGAATCAAATCATGAATCACGAATTGAATCATGAATCATGAATCATGAATCGAATCATAAATCATGAATTATGAATTAAATCATGATTCATGAATTGAATCATGAATTGAATCATGAATTGAATCATGAATCATGAATAATGAATTGAATCATGAATCATGAATAATGAAATGAAGCATGAAATGAATCATGAATCATGAATCGAATCATGAATCATGAATCGAATCATGAATCATGAATCGAATCATGAATCATGAATCGAATCATGAATCATGAATCGAATCATGAATCATGAATAGAATCATGAATCATGAATTGAATCATGAATCGAATCATGAATCATTAATCATGAATCAAATCATGAATCATGAATCGAATCATGAATCAAGAATTGCATCATGAATCATGAATTGAATCATAAATTTAATCATGAATTTAATCATGAATCATGAATCATGAATTGAATCATGAATTGAATCATGAATTGAATCATGAATTGAATCATGAATCATGAATAATGAATTGAATCATGAATCATGAATAATGAAATGAAGCATGAAATGAATCATGAATCATGAATCGAATCATGAATCATAAATCGAATCATGAATCATGAATCATGAATCGAATCATGAATCGAATCATGAATCATGAATCATGAATCGAATCATGAATCATGAATAGAATCATGAATCGAATCATGAATCGAAAGATGAATCATTAATCATGAATCAAATCATGAATCATGAATCGAATCATGAATCATGAATCAAGAATTGCATCATGAATTATGAATTGAATCATAAATTTAATCATGAATTTAATCATGAATCATGAATCATGAAATGAATCATGAATTGAATCATGAAATGAATCATGAATTGAATCATGAATCATGAATTGAATCATGAATTGAATCATAAATCATGAATCATGAATTGAATCATAAATCATGAATTTAATCATGAATCATGAATCATGAATTGAATCATGAATCATGAATTGAATCATAAATCATGAATTGAAACGGGAATCAAGAATCATGAATTGAATCATGAATCATGAATCATGTATCATGAATTGAATCATGAATCATATCTGAATCCTAAATTTAATCATGAATCATGAATCATGAAATGAATCATGAATCGAATCATGAATCATGAATCAAGAATTGCATCATGAATCATGAATTGAATCATAAATTTAATCATGAATTTAATCATGAATCATGAATCATGAAATGAATCATGAATTGAATCATGAATCATGAATTTAATCATGAATCATGAATCATGAATTCAATCATGAATCATGAATTGAATCATAAATCATGAATTGAAACGGGAATCATGAATCATGAATTGAATCATGAATCATGAATTGAATCATGAATCATGTATCATGAATTGAATCATGAATCATAATTGAATCCTAAATTTAATCATGAATCATGAATCATGAAATGAATCATGAATTGAATCATAAATCATGAAATGAATCATGAATCATTAATTGAATCATGAATCATTAATAATGAATCAAATCATGAATCATGAATCATGAATTGAATCATGAATCATGAATCGAATAATGAATAATGAATCATGAATCATGAATCATGTATCATGAATTGAATCATGAATCATAATTGAATCCTAAATTTAATCATGAATCATGAATCATGAAATGAATCATGAATTGAATCATGAATTGAATCATGAATCTTTAATCATGAAATGAATCATGAATTGAATCATAAATCATGAAATGAATCATGAATCATTAATTGAATCATGAATCATGAATAATGGATCAAATCATGAATCAGGAATTGAATCATGAATCATAAATCGAATAATAAATAATGAATTGAATCATGAATCATGAAGCGAATCATGAATCATGAATTGAATCATGAATTGAATCATGAATCATGATTAATGAATTGAATTATGAATCATGAATCATGAAATGAATCATGAAATGAATCATGAATCATGAATCATGAAATGAATCATGAAATGAATCTTGAATCATGAATTGAATAATAAGTCATGAATTGAATCATGAATTGAATCATGAATTGAATCATGAATCATGAATCGAATCATGAATCATGAATCATGAATTGAATCATGAATCGAATCATGAATAATGAATTGAATCATGAATCATGAATCGAATCATGAATCATGAATCAAGAATTGAATCATGAATCATGAATTAAATCATGAATTGAATCATGAATTGAATCATAAATCATGAATCATGAATTGAATCATGAATCATGTAATGAATCATGAAATGAATCATGAATTGAATCATGAATCATGAATCATGAAATGAATCATGAATCATGAATTGAATAATAAATCATGAATTGAATCATGAATTGAATCATGAATCATGAAATAAAGCATGAAATGAATCATGAATCATGAATTGAATCATGAATCATGAATCATTAACTGAATAATAAATCATCAATTGAATCATGAATTGAATCATGAATCATGAAATGAAGCATGAAATGAATCATGAATCATGAATCGAACCATGAATCATGAATCGAATAATGATTCATGAATCGAATCATGAATCATGAATCATGAATCTAATCATGAATCGAATCATGAATCAAGAATTGCATCCTGAATCATGAATTGAATCATGAATTGAATCATGAATCATGAATTGAATCATGAATCATGAATTGAATCATGAATTCAATCATGAATCATGAATCATGAATTGAATCATAAATCATGAATTGAAACAGGAATCATGAATCATGAATTGAATCATGAATCATGAATCGAATCATGAATCATGACTAATGAATCAAATCATGAATCATGAATTGAATCATTAATCATGAATCATGAATCGAATCATAAATTATGAATTAAGAATTAAATCATGAATGATGAATCATGAATTGAATCATGATTCATGAATTGAATCATGAATTGAATCATGATTCATGAATTGAATCATGAATTGAATCACGAATTGAATCATGAATCATGAATAATGAATTGAATCATGAATAATGAATCATGAAATGAAGCATGAAATGAATCATGAATCATGAATCGAATCATGAATCATGAATCCTAAATTTAATCATGAATCATGAAGCATGAATTGAATCATGAATTGAATCATGAATTGAATCATGAATCACTAATCATGAATCATGAATCATGAATTAAATCATAAATCATGAAATGAATCATGAATCATGAATTGAATCATGAATCATGAATCATGAATCGAATCATGAATCATGAATCATGAATTGAATCATAAATCGTGAATGATTAATCGAATCATGAATCATGAATCATGAATCGAATGATGAATCATGAATCGAATCATGATTCGAATCATGAATCACGAATCATGATTCATTAATCGAATCATGAATCATGAATCGAATCATGAATCATGAATCATATAATGAATCATGAATCGAATCATGAATCATAAATCATGAATTGAATCATGAATCATGAATCGAATAATGAATAATGAATTGAATCATGAATCATGAATCGAATCATGAATCAAGAATTGAATCATGAATCATTAATCATGAATCGAATCATGAATCATGAATCATGAATTGAATCTTGAATCATGAATCATGAAATGAATCATGAATTGAATCATGAATCCTGAATTGAATCATGAATCATGAATCATGAATCGAATCATGAATCATGAATTATGAATCATGAATCGAATCATGAATCATGAATCATGTATCATGAATTGAATCATGAATCATGAATTGAATCCTAAATTTAATCATGAATCATGAAATGAATCATGAATTTAATCATAAATTGAATCATAAATCATTAATCATGAAATGAATCATGAATTGAATCATTAATCATGAAATGAATCATGAATCATTAATTGAATCATGAATCATGAATAATGAATTGAATCATGAATCATGAATCGAATCATGAATCATGAATCATGAAATGAATCATGAATTGAATCATGAATCATGAATTGAATCATGAATCATGAATCATGAAATGAATCATGAAATGAATCATGAAATGAATCATGAATTGAATCATGAATCATGAATCATGTAATGAATCTCGAAATGATTCATGAATAATGAATTGAATAATAAATCATGAATTGAATCATGAATCATGAATCATGTAATGAATCATGAAATGAATCATGAATAATGAATTGAATAATAAATCATGAATTAAATCATGAATTGAATCATGAATTGAATCATGAATCATGAATCGAATCATGAATCATGAATCATGAATTGAATAATGAATCATGAATCGAATCATGAATAATGAATGGAATCATTAATCATGAATCATGAAATGAATCATGAATTGAATCATGAATCCTGAATTGAATCATGAATTATGAATCATGAATCGAATCATGAATCATGAATCATGTATCATGAATTGAATCATGAATCATGAATTGAATCCTAAATTTAATCATGAATCATGAATCATGAAATGAATCATGAATTGAATCATAAATTGAATCATGAATCATTAATCATGAAATGAATCATGAATTGAATCGTAAATCATGAAATGAATCATAATTCATTAATTGAATCATGAATCATGAATAATGAATTAAATCATGAATCATGAATCATGAATTGAATCATGAATCATGAATGAAATAATGAATTATGAATTGAATCATGAATCATGAATCGAATCATGAATCATGAATCATGAATTGATTCATGAATTGAATCATGAATCATGAATCATGAATTGAATCATGAATCATGAATCATGAAATGAATCATGAAATGAATCATGAAATGAATCATGAATTGAATCATGAATCATGAATCATGTAATGAATCATGTAATGAATCATGAAATGAATCATGAATCATGAATTGAATAATAAATCATGAATCGAATCATGAATCATGAATCAAGAATTGAATCATGAATCATTAACCATGAATTGAATCATGAATCATGAATTGAATCATGAATTGAATCATGAATTGAATCATAAATCACGAATCATGAATTGAATCATGAATCATGAAATGAATCATGAAATGAATCATGAATTGAATCATGAATCATGAATCATGAAATGAATCATGAAATGAATCATGAATCATGAATTGAATAATAAATCATGAATTGAATAATAAATCATGAATTGAATCATGAATTGAATCATGAATCATGAAATAAAGCATGAAATGAATCATGAATCGAATCATGAATCATGAATCATGAACTGAATAATAAATCATCAATTGAATCATGAATCATGAAATGAAGCATGAATTGAATCATGAATTGAATCATGTAATGAATCATGTAATGAATCATGAAATGAATCATGAATAATGAATTTAATAATAAATCATGAATTAAATCATGAATTGAATCATGAATTGAAGCATGAATCATGAATCGAATCATGAATCATGAATCATGAATTGAATAATGAATCATGAATCGAATCATGAATAATGAATTGAATCATTAATCATGAATCATGAAATGAATCATGAATTGAATCATGAATTGAATCCTAAATTTAATCATGAATCATGAATCATGAAATGAATCATGAATTGAATCATAAATTGAATCATGAATCATTAATCATGAAATGAATCATGAATTGAATCGTAAATCATGAAATGAATCATAATTCATTAATTGAATTATGAATTATGAATAATGAATCAAATCATGAATCATGAATCATGAATTGAATCATGAATCATGAATGGAATAATGAATTATGAATTGAATCGAATCATGAATCATGAATCAAGAATTGCATCATGAATCATGAATTGAATCATAAATTTAATCATGAATATAATCATGAATCATGAATCATGAAATGAATCATGAATTGAATCATGAATCATGAATTTAATCATGAATCATGAATCATGAATTCAATCATGAATCATGAATTGAATCATAAATCATGAATTGAAACGGGAATCATGAATCATGAATTGAATCATGAATCATGAATTGAATCATGAATCATGTATCATGAATTGAATCATGAATCATAATTGAATCCTAAATTTAATCATGAATCATGAATCATGAAATGAATCATGAATTGAATCATGAATTGAATCATGAATCATTAATCATTAAATTAATCATGAATTGAATCATAAATCATGAAATGAATCATGAATCATTAATTGAATCATGAATCATGAATAATGAATCAAATCATGAATCATGAATCATGAATTGAATCATGAATCATGAATCGAATAATGAATAATGAATTGAATCATGATTCATGAATCGAATCATGAATCATGAATCATGAATCATGAATTGAATCAAGAATTGAATCATGAATCATGAATCATGAATTGAATCATGAATCATGAAATGAATCATGAATCATGAATAGAATCATGAATCATGAATCGAATCATGAATCGAATCATAACTCATGAATCGAATCATGAATCATGAATCGAATCATAAATCATGAATCAAGAATTGCATCATGAATCATGAATTGAATCATGAATCATGAATAGAATCATGAATCATGAATCAAGAATTGCATCATGAATCATGAATTCAATCATGAATTTAATCATGAATTTAATCATGAATCATGAAATGAATCATGAATTGAATCATGAATCATGAATTGAATCATGAATCATGAATTCAATCATGAATCATGAATCATAAATCATGAATTCAATAATGAATCATGAATCATGAATTGAATCATGAATCATGAATTGAATCATAAATCATGAATTGAAATAGGAATCATGAATCATGAATTGAATCATGAATCATGAATCATGAATCGAATCATGAATCATGAATTATGAATCATGAATCGAATAATGAATCATGAATCATAAATCATGTATCATGAATTGAATCATGATTCATAATTGAATCCTAAATTTAATCATGAATCATGAATCATGAAATGAATCATGAATTGAATCATGAATTGAATCATGAATCTTTAATCATGAAATGAATCATGAATTGAATCATAAATCATGAAATGAATCATGAATCATTAATTGAATCATGAATCATGAATAATGGATCAAATCATGAATCATGAATCATGAATTGAATCATGAATCATAAATCGAATAATAAATAATGAATTGAATCATGAATCATGAAGCGAATCATGAATCATGAAATGAATCATGAAATGAATCATGAATTGAATCATGAATCATGAATCATGAAATGAATCATGAATTGAATCATGAATCATGAATCGAATCATGAAACATCAATCAAGAATTGCATCCTGAATCATGAATTGAATCATGAATTTAATCAAGAATTGCATCCTGAATCATGAATTTAATCATGAATTTAATCATGAATTGAATCATGAATCATGAATCATGAATTGAATCATAAATCATGAATTGAAACAGGAATCATGAATCATGAATTGAATAATGAATTATGAATTGAATCATGAATCATGAATCAAATCATGAATCACGACTAATGAATCAAATCATGAATCACGAATTGAATCATGAATCATGAATCATGAATCGAATCATAAATCATGAATTATGAATTAAATCATGATTCATGAATTGAATCATGAATTGAATCATGAATTGAATCATGAATCATGAATAATGAATTGAATCATGAATCATGAATAATGAAATGAAGCATGAAATGAATCATGAATCATGAATCGAATCATGAATCATGAATCGAATCATGAATCATGAATCGAATCATGAATCATGAATCGAATCATGAATCATGAATCGAATCATGAATCATGAATAGAATCATGAATCATGAATTGAATCATGAATCGAATCATGAATCATTAATCATGAATCAAATCATGAATCATGAATCGAATCATGAATCAAGAATTGCATCATGAATCATGAATTGAATCATAAATTTAATCATGAATTTAATCATGAATCATGAATCATGAATTGAATCATGAATTGAATCATGAATTGAATCATGAATTGAATCATGAATCATGAATAATGAATTGAATCATGAATCATGAATAATGAAATGAAGCATGAAATGAATCATGAATCATGAATCGAATCATGAATCATAAATCGAATCATGAATCATGAATCATGAATCGAATCATGAATCGAATCATGAATCATGAATCATGAATCGAATCATGAATCATGAATAGAATCATGAATCGAATCATGAATCGAAAGATGAATCATTAATCATGAATCAAATCATGAATCATGAATCGAATCATGAATCATGAATCAAGAATTGCATCATGAATTATGAATTGAATCATAAATTTAATCATGAATTTAATCATGAATCATGAATCATGAAATGAATCATGAATTGAATCATGAAATGAATCATGAATTGAATCATGAATCATGAATTGAATCATGAATTGAATCATAAATCATGAATCATGAATTGAATCATAAATCATGAATTTAATCATGAATCATGAATCATGAATTGAATCATGAATCATGAATTGAATCATAAATCATGAATTGAAACGGGAATCAAGAATCATGAATTGAATCATGAATCATGAATCATGTATCATGAATTGAATCATGAATCATATCTGAATCCTAAATTTAATCATGAATCATGAATCATGAAATGAATCATGAATCGAATCATGAATCATGAATCAAGAATTGCATCATGAATCATGAATTGAATCATAAATTTAATCATGAATTTAATCATGAATCATGAATCATGAAATGAATCATGAATTGAATCATGAATCATGAATTTAATCATGAATCATGAATCATGAATTCAATCATGAATCATGAATTGAATCATAAATCATGAATTGAAACGGGAATCATGAATCATGAATTGAATCATGAATCATGAATTGAATCATGAATCATGTATCATGAATTGAATCATGAATCATAATTGAATCCTAAATTTAATCATGAATCATGAATCATGAAATGAATCATGAATTGAATCATAAATCATGAAATGAATCATGAATCATTAATTGAATCATGAATCATTAATAATGAATCAAATCATGAATCATGAATCATGAATTGAATCATGAATCATGAATCGAATAATGAATAATGAATCATGAATCATGAATCATGTATCATGAATTGAATCATGAATCATAATTGAATCCTAAATTTAATCATGAATCATGAATCATGAAATGAATCATGAATTGAATCATGAATTGAATCATGAATCTTTAATCATGAAATGAATCATGAATTGAATCATAAATCATGAAATGAATCATGAATCATTAATTGAATCATGAATCATGAATAATGGATCAAATCATGAATCAGGAATTGAATCATGAATCATAAATCGAATAATAAATAATGAATTGAATCATGAATCATGAAGCGAATCATGAATCATGAATTGAATCATGAATTGAATCATGAATCATGATTAATGAATTGAATTATGAATCATGAATCATGAAATGAATCATGAAATGAATCTTGAATCATGAATTGAATAATAAGTCATGAATTGAATCATGAATTGAATCATGAATTGAATCATGAATCATGAATCGAATCATGAATCATGAATCATGAATTGAATCATGAATCGAATCATGAATAATGAATTGAATCATGAATCATGAATCGAATCATGAATCATGAATCAAGAATTGAATCATGAATCATGAATTAAATCATGAATTGAATCATGAATTGAATCATAAATCATGAATCATGAATTGAATCATGAATCATGTAATGAATCATGAAATGAATCATGAATTGAATCATGAATCATGAATCATGAAATGAATCATGAATCATGAATTGAATAATAAATCATGAATTGAATCATGAATTGAATCATGAATCATGAAATAAAGCATGAAATGAATCATGAATCATGAATCGAATCATGAATCATGAATCATTAACTGAATAATAAATCATCAATTGAATCATGAATTGAATCATGAATCATGAAATGAAGCATGAAATGAATCATGAATCATGAATCGAACCATGAATCATGAATCGAATAATGATTCATGAATCGAATCATGAATCATGAATCATGAATCTAATCATGAATCGAATCATGAATCAAGAATTGCATCCTGAATCATGAATTGAATCATGAATTGAATCATGAATCATGAATTGAATCATGAATCATGAATTGAATCATGAATTCAATCATGAATCATGAATCATGAATTGAATCATAAATCATGAATTGAAACAGGAATCATGAATCATGAATTGAATCATGAATCATGAATCGAATCATGAATCATGACTAATGAATCAAATCATGAATCATGAATTGAATCATTAATCATGAATCATGAATCGAATCATAAATTATGAATTAAGAATTAAATCATGAATGATGAATCATGAATTGAATCATGATTCATGAATTGAATCATGAATTGAATCATGATTCATGAATTGAATCATGAATTGAATCACGAATTGAATCATGAATCATGAATAATGAATTGAATCATGAATAATGAATCATGAAATGAAGCATGAAATGAATCATGAATCATGAATCGAATCATGAATCATGAATCCTAAATTTAATCATGAATCATGAAGCATGAATTGAATCATGAATTGAATCATGAATTGAATCATGAATCACTAATCATGAATCATGAATCATGAATTAAATCATAAATCATGAAATGAATCATGAATCATGAATTGAATCATGAATCATGAATCATGAATCGAATCATGAATCATGAATCATGAATTGAATCATATATCGTGAATGATTAATCGAATCATGAATCATGAATCATGAATCGAATGATGAATCATGAATCGAATCATGATTCGAATCATGAATCACGAATCATGATTCATTAATCGAATCATGAATCATGAATCGAATCATGAATCATGAATCATATAATGAATCATGAATCGAATCATGAATCATAAATCATGAATTGAATCATGAATCATGAATCGAATAATGAATAATGAATTGAATCATGAATCATGAATCGAATCATGAATCAAGAATTGAATCATGAATCATTAATCATGAATCGAATCATGAATCATGAATCATGAATTGAATCTTGAATCATGAATCATGAAATGAATCATGAATTGAATCATGAATCCTGAATTGAATCATGAATCATGAATCATGAATCGAATCATGAATCATGAATTATGAATCATGAATCGAATCATGAATCATGAATCATGTATCATGAATTGAATCATGAATCATGAATTGAATCCTAAATTTAATCATGAATCATGAAATGAATCATGAATTTAATCATAAATTGAATCATAAATCATTAATCATGAAATGAATCATGAATTGAATCATTAATCATGAAATGAATCATGAATCATTAATTGAATCATGAATCATGAATAATGAATTGAATCATGAATCATGAATCGAATCATGAATCATGAATCATGAAATGAATCATGAATTGAATCATGAATCATGAATTGAATCATGAATCATGAATCATGAAATGAATCATGAAATGAATCATGAAATGAATCATGAATTGAATCATGAATCATGAATCATGTAATGAATCTCGAAATGATTCATGAATAATGAATTGAATAATAAATCATGAATTGAATCATGAATCATGAATCATGTAATGAATCATGAAATGAATCATGAATAATGAATTGAATAATAAATCATGAATTAAATCATGAATTGAATCATGAATTGAATCATGAATCATGAATCGAATCATGAATCATGAATCATGAATTGAATAATGAATCATGAATCGAATCATGAATAATGAATGGAATCATTAATCATGAATCATGAAATGAATCATGAATTGAATCATGAATCCTGAATTGAATCATGAATTATGAATCATGAATCGAATCATGAATCATGAATCATGTATCATGAATTGAATCATGAATCATGAATTGAATCCTAAATTTAATCATGAATCATGAATCATGAAATGAATCATGAATTGAATCATAAATTGAATCATGAATCATTAATCATGAAATGAATCATGAATTGAATCGTAAATCATGAAATGAATCATAATTCATTAATTGAATCATGAATCATGAATAATGAATTAAATCATGAATCATGAATCATGAATTGAATCATGAATCATGAATGAAATAATGAATTATGAATTGAATCATGAATCATGAATCGAATCATGAATCATGAATCATGAATTGATTCATGAATTGAATCATGAATCATGAATCATGAATTGAATCATGAATCATGAATCATGAAATGAATCATGAAATGAATCATGAAATGAATCATGAATTGAATCATGAATCATGAATCATGTAATGAATCATGTAATGAATCATGAAATGAATCATGAATCATGAATTGAATAATAAATCATGAATCGAATCATGAATCATGAATCAAGAATTGAATCATGAATCATTAACCATGAATTGAATCATGAATCATGAATTGAATCATGAATTGAATCATGAATTGAATCATAAATCACGAATCATGAATTGAATCATGAATCATGAAATGAATCATGAAATGAATCATGAATTGAATCATGAATCATGAATCATGAAATGAATCATGAAATGAATCATGAATCATGAATTGAATAATAAATCATGAATTGAATAATAAATCATGAATTGAATCATGAATTGAATCATGAATCATGAAATAAAGCATGAAATGAATCATGAATCGAATCATGAATCATGAATCATGAACTGAATAATAAATCATCAATTGAATCATGAATCATGAAATGAAGCATGAATTGAATCATGAATTGAATCATGTAATGAATCATGTAATGAATCATGAAATGAATCATGAATAATGAATTTAATAATAAATCATGAATTAAATCATGAATTGAATCATGAATTGAAGCATGAATCATGAATCGAATCATGAATCATGAATTGAATAATGAATCATGAATCGAATCATGAATAATGAATTGAATCATTAATCATGAATCATGAAATGAATCATGAATTGAATCATGAATTGAATCCTAAATTTAATCATGAATCATGAATCATGAAATGAATCATGAATTGAATCATAAATTGAATCATGAATCATTAATCATGAAATGAATCATGAATTGAATCGTAAATCATGAAATGAATCATAATTCATTAATTGAATTATGAATTATGAATAATGAATCAAATCATGAATCATGAATCATGAATTGAATCATGAATCATGAATGGAATAATGAATTATGAATTGAATCATGAATCATGAATCGAATCATGAATCATGAATCATGAATTGAATCATGAATTGAATCATGAATCATGAATCATGAATTGAATCATGAATCATGAATCATGAAATGAATCATGAAATAAATCATGAATTGAATCATGAATCATGAATCATGTAATGAATCATGTAATGAATCATGAAATGAATCATGAATCATGAATTGAATAATAAATCATGAATCGAATCATGAATAATGAATTGAATCATGAATCATGAATCGAATCATGAATCATGAATCAAGAATTGAATCATGAATCATTAATCATGAATTGAATCATGAATCATGAATTGAATCATGAATTGAACCATGAATTGAATCATAAATCATGAATCATGAAATGAATCATGAAATGAATCATGAATTGAATCATGAATCATGAATCATGAATTGAATCATGAATCATGAAATGAATCATGAAATGAATCATGAATTGAATCATGAATCATGAATCATGAAATGAATCATGAAATGAATCATGAATCATGAATTGAATAATAAATCATGAATTGAATCATGAATTAAATCATGAATCATGAAATAAAGCATGAAATAAATCATGAATCATGAATCGAATCATGAATCATGAATCATGAACTGAATAATAAATCATCAATTGAATCATGAATTGAATCATGAATCATGAAATGAAGCATGAATTGAATCATGAATTGAATCATGAATTGAATCATGAATCATGAATAATGAATTGAATCATGAATCATGAATAATGAAATGAAGCATGAAATGAATCATGAATCATGAATCGAATCATGAATCATAAATCGAATCATGAATCATGAATCATGAATCGAATCATGAATCATAAATCGAATCATGAATCATGAATCATGAATCGAATCATGAATCATGAATAGAATCATGAATCATATATCGAATCATGAATCGAAAGATGAATCATTAATAATGAATCAAATCATGAATCATGAATTGAATCATGAATCATGAATCAAGAATTGCATCATGAATCATGAATTTAATCATGAATCATGAATCATGAAATGAATCATGAATTGAATCATGAAATGAATCATGAATTAAATCATGAATCATGAATTGAATCATGAATCATGAATTGAATCATGAATCATGAATTGAATCATAAATAATGAATCATGAATTGAATCATAAATCATGAATTTAATCATGAATCATGAATTGAATCATGAATCATGAATTGAATCATGAATCATGAATTGAATCATAAATCATGAATTGAAACGGGAATCATGAATCATGAATTGAATCATGAATCATGAATTGAATCATGAATCATGAATCATGTATCATGAATCGAATCATGAATCATGAATCATGAATCGAATCATGAATCATGAATAGAATCATGAATCATGAATTGAATCATGAATCGAATCATGAATCATTAATCATGAATCAAATCATGAATCATGAATCGAATCATGAATCATGAATCAAGAATTGCATCATGAATCATGAATTGAATCATAAATTTAATCATGAATTTAATCATGAATCATGAATCATGAAATGAATCATGAATTGAATCATGAATTGAATCATGAATTGAATCATGAATTGAATCATGAATCATGAATCGAATCATGAATCGAAAGATGAATCATTAATCATGAATCAAATTATGAATCATGAATCAAATCATGAATCATGAATCGAATCATGAATCATGAATCAAGAATCGCATCATGAATCATGAATTGAATCATAAATTTAATCATGAATTTAATCATGAATCATGAATCATGAAATGAATCATGAATTGAATCATGAAATGAATCATGAATTGAATCATGAATCATGAATTGAATCATGAATTATGAATTGAATCATAAATCATGAATCATGAATTGAATCATAAATCATGAATTGAAACGGGAATCATGAATCATGAATTGAATCATGAATCATGAATTGAATCATGAATCATGAATCATGTATCATGAATTGAATCATGAATCATATCTGAATCCTAAATTTAATCATGAATCATGAATCATGAAATGAATCATGAATCGTATCATGAATCATGAATCAAGAATTGCATCATGAATCATGAATTGAATCATAAATTTAATCATGAATTTAATCATGAATCATGAATCATGAAATGAATCATGAATTGAATCATGAATTGAATCATGAATTGAATCATGAATCATGAATCGAATCATGAATTGAAAGATGAATCATTAATCATGAATCAAATCATGAATCATGAATCAAATCATGAATCATGAATCGAATCATGAATCATGAATCAAGAATCGCATCATGAATCATGAATTGAATCATAAATTTAATCATGAATTTAATCATGAATCATGAATCATGAAATGAATCATGAATTGAATCATGAAATGAATCATGAATTGAATCATGAATCATGAATTGAATCATGAATCATGAATTGAATCATAAATCATGAATCATGAATTGAATCATAAATCATGAATTGAAACGGGAATCATGAATCATGAATTGAATCATGAATCATGAATTGAATCATGAATCATGAATCATGTATCATGAATTGAATCATGAATCATATCTGAATCCTAAATTTAATCATGAATCATGAATCATGAAATGAATCATGAATCGAATCATGAATCATGAATCAAGAATTGCATCATGAATCATGAATTGAATCATAAATTTAATCATGAATTTAATCATGAATCATGAAATGAATCATGAATTGAATCATGAAATGAATCATGAATTGAATCATGAATCATGAATTTAATCATGAATCATGAATCATGAATTCAACCATGAATCATGAATTGAATCATAAATCATGAATTGAAACGGGAATCATGAATCATGAATTGAATCATGAATCATGAATTGAATCATGAATCATGAATCATGTATCATGAATTGAATCATGAATCATAATTGAATCCTAAATTTAATCATAAATCATGAATCATGAATCATGAATCATGAAATGAATCATGAATTGAATCATAAATCATGAAATGAATCATGAATCATTAATTGAATCATGAATCATGAATAATGAATCAAATCATGAATCATGAATCATGAATTGAATCATGAATCATGAATCGAATAATGAATAATGTATTGAATCATGATTCATGAATCGAATCATGAATCATGAATCATGAATCATGAATTGAATCAAGAATTGAATCATGAATCGTGAATCATGAATTGCATCATGAATCATGAATTGAATCATGAATCATGAATAGAATCATGAATCATGATTTAAGAATTGCATCATGAATCATGAATTGAATCATGAATTTAATCATGAATTTAATCATGAATCATGAAATGAATCATGAATTAAATCATGAATCATGAATTCAATCATGAATCATGAATTCAATCATGAATCATAAATCATAAATCATGAATTCAATAATGAATCATGAATCATGAATTGAATCATGAATCATGAATTGAATCATAAATCATGAATTGAAACAGGAATCATGAATCATGAATTGAATCATGAATCATGAATTGAATCATGAATCATGAATCGAATCATGAATCATGAATCATGAATCGAATAATGAATCATGAATCATGAATCATGTATCATGAATTAAATCATGAATCATAATTGAATCCTAAATTTAATCATGAATCATGAATCATGAAATGAATCATGAATTGAATCATGAATTGAATCATGAATCTTTAATCATGAAATGAATCATGAATTGAATCATAAATCATGAAATGAATCATGAATCATTAATTGAATCATGAATCATGAATAATGGATCAAATCATGAATCATGAATCATGAATTGAATCATGAATCATAAATCGAATAATAAATAATGAATTGAATCATGAATCATGAAGCGAATCATGAATCATGAATTGAATCATGAATTGAATCATGAATCATGATTAATGAATTGAATTATGAATCATGAATCATGAAATGAATCATGAAATGAATCATGAATTGAATCATGAATCATGAATCATGAAATGAATCATGAAATGAATCTTGAATCATGAATTGAATAATAAGTCATGAATTGAATCATGAATTGAATCATGAATTGAATCATGAATCATGAATCGAATCATGAATCATGAATTGAATATTGAATCGAATCATGAATAATGAATTGAATCATGAATCATGAATCGAATCATGAATCATGAATCATGAATTGAATCATGAATCATGAATTAAATCATGAATTGAATCATGAATCATGAATCGAATAATGATTCATGAATCGAATCATGAATCATGAATCGAATCATGAATCGAATCATGAATCAAGAATTGCATCCTGAATCATGAATTGAATCATGAATTGAATCATGAATCATGAATCGAATCATGAATCATGAATTGAATCATGAATTCAATCATGAATCATGAATCATGAATTGAATCATAAATCATGAATTGAAACAGGAATCATGAATCATGAATTGAATCATGAATCATGAATCGAATCATGAATCATGAATCATGACTAATGAATCAAATCATGAATCATGAATTGAATCATTAATCATGAATCATGAATCGAATCATAAATTATGAATTATGAATTAAATCATGAATGATGAATCATGAATTGAATCATGATTCATGAATTGAATCATGAATTGAATCATGATTCATGAATTGAATCATGAATTGAATCACGAATTGAATCATGAATAATGAATTGAATCATGAATAATGAATCATGAAATGAAGCATGAAATGAATCATGAATCATGAATCGAATCATGAATCATGAATCATGAATCGAATCATGAATCATGAATCCTAAATTTAATCATGAATCATGAAGCATGAATTGAATCATGAATTGAATCATGAATTGAATCATGAATCATTAATCATGAATCATGAATCATGAATTAAATCATAAATCATGAAATGAATCATGAATCATGAATTGAATCATGAATCATGAATCGAATCATGAATCAAGAATCATGAATTGAATCATAAATCGTGAATGATTAATCGAATCATGAATCATGAATCATGAATCGAATCATGAATCATGAATCGAATCATGATTCGAATCATGAATCACGAATCATGATTCATTAATCGAATCATGAATCATGAATCATATAATGAATCATGAATCGAATCATGAATCATAAATCATGAATTGAATCATGAATCATGAATCAAATAATGAATTGAATCATGAATCATGAATCGAATCATGAATCATGAATCAAAAATTGAATCATGAATCATTAATCATGAATCGAATCATGAATCATGAATCATGAATCATGAATTGAATCTTGAATCATGAATCATGAAATGAATCATGAATTGAATCATGAATCCTGAATTGAATCATGAATCATGAATCATGAATCGAATCATGAATCATGAATTATGAATCATGAATCGAATCATGAATCATGAATCATGTATCATGAATTGAATCATGAATCATGAATTGAATCCTAAATTTAATCATGAATCATGAATCATGAAATGAATCATGAATTTAATCATAAATTGAATCATGAATCATTAATCATGAAATGAATCATGAATTGAATCATTAATCATTAAATGAATCATGAATCATTAATTGAATCATGAATCATGAATAATGAATTGAATCATGAATCATGAATCGAATCATGAATCATGAATCATGAAATGAATCATGAATTGAATCATGAATCATGAATTGAATCATGAATCATGAATCATGAAATGAATCATGTAATGAATCATAAAATGAATCATGAATAATGAATTGAATAATAAATCATGAATTGAATCATGAATCATGAATCATGTAATGAATCATGAAATGAATCATGAATAATGAATTGAATAATAAATCATGAATTAAATAATGAATTGAATCATGAATTGAATCATGAATCATGTATTGAATCATGAATCATGAATCGAATCATGAATAATGAATTGAATCATTAATCATGAATCATGAAATGAATCATGAATTGAATCATGAATCATGAATCAAGAATTGCATCATGAATCATGAATTGAATCATAAATTTAGTCATGAATTTAATCATGAATCATGAATCATGAAATGAATCATGAATTGAATCATGAAATGAATCATGAATTGAATCATGAATCATGAATTGAATCATGAATCATGAATTGAATCATAAATCATGAATCATGAATTGAATCATAAATCATGAATTTAATCATGAATCATGAATCATGAATTCAATCATGAATCATGAATTGAATCATAAATCATGAATTGAAATGGGAATCATGAATCATGAATTGAATCATGAATCATGAATTGAATCATGAATCATGAATCATGTATCATGAATTGAATCATGAATCATATCTGAATCCTAAATTTAATCATGAATCATGAATCATGAAATGAATCATGAATCGAATCATGAATCATGAATCAAGAATTGCATCATGAATCATGAATTGAATCATAAATTTAATCATGAATTTAATC
The DNA here is from genome assembly GCA_036250195.1 of Mixophyes australis. Taxonomy (NCBI): domain Eukaryota; kingdom Metazoa; phylum Chordata; class Amphibia; order Anura; family Limnodynastidae; genus Mixophyes; species Mixophyes australis. Next base: position 203,196,963 of record JAVHZZ010000003.1, read on the forward strand.
ATGAATCATGAAATGAATCATGAATTGAATCATGAAATGAATCATGAAATGAATCATGAATCATGAATTTAATCATGAATCATGAATTCAATTATGAATCATGAATTGAATCATAAATCATGAATTGAAACGGGAATCATGAATCATGAATTGAATCATGAATCATGAATTGAATCATGAATCATGAATCATGTATCATGAATTGAATCATGAATCATAATTGAATCCTAAATTTAATCATGAATCATGAATCATGAATCATGAATCATGAAATGAATCATGAATTGAATCATAAATCATGAAATGAATCATGAATCATTTATTGAATCATGAATCATGAATAATGAATCAAATCATGAATCATGAATCATGAATTGAATCATGAATCATGAATCGAATAATGAATAATGAATTGAATCATGATTCAAGAATCGAATCATGAATCATGAATCATGAATCATGAATTGAATCAAGAATTGAATCATGAATCGTGAATCATGAATTGAATCATGAATCATGAAATGAATCATTAAATTAATCATGAATCATGAATTGAATCATGAATCATGAATTGAATCATAAATCATGAATCATGAATTGAATCATAAATCATGAATTTAATCATGAATCATGAATCATGAATTCAATCATGAATCATGAATTGAATCATAAATCATGAATTGAAATGGGAATCATGAATCATGAATTGAATCATGAATCATGAATTGAATCATGAATCATGAATCATGTATCATGAATTGAATCATGAATCATATCTGAATCCTAAATTTAATCATGAATCATGAATCATGAAATGAATCATGAATCGAATCATGAATCATGAATCAAGAATTGCATCATGAATCATGAATTGAATCATAAATTTAATCATGAATTTAATCATGAATCATGAAATGAATCATGAATTGAATCATGAAATGAATCATGAAATGAATCATGAATCATGAATTTAATCATGAATCATGAATTCAATTATGAATCATGAATTGAATCATAAATCATGAATTGAAACGGGAATCATGAATCATGAATTGAATCATGAATCATGAATTGAATCATGAATCATGAATCATGTATCATGAATTGAATCATGAATCATAATTGAATCCTAAATTTAATCATGAATCATGAATCATGAATCATGAATCATGAAATGAATCATGAATTGAATCATAAATCATGAAATGAATCATGAATCATTTATTGAATCATGAATCATGAATAATGAATCAAATCATGAATCATGAATCATGAATTGAATCATGAATCATGAATCGAATAATGAATAATGAATTGAATCATGATTCAAGAATCGAATCATGAATCATGAATCATGAATCATGAATTGAATCAAGAATTGAATCATGAATCGTGAATCATGAATTGAATCATGAATCATGAAATGAATCATTAAATTAATCATGAATCATGAATAGAATCATGAATCATGAATCGAATTATGAATCGAATCATGACTCATGAATCGAATCATGAATCATGAATCGAATCATGAATCATGAATCAAGAATTGCATCATAAATCATGAATTGAATCATGAATCATGAATAGAATCATGAATCATGAATCAAGAATTGCATCATGAATCATGAATTGAATCATGAATTTAATCATGAATTTAATCATGAATCATGAAATGAATCATGAATTGAATCATGAATCATGAATTCAATCATGAATCATGAATTCAATCATGAATCATAAATCATAAATCATGAATTCAATAATGAATCATGAATCATGAATTCAATCATGAATCATGAATTGAATCATAAATCATGAATTGAAACAGGAATCATGAATCATGAATTGAATCATGAATCATGAATTGAATCATGAATCATGAATCATATATCGAATCATGAATCATGAATCATGAATCGAATAATGAATCATGAATCATGAATCATGTATCATGAATTGAATCATGAATCATAATTGAATCCTAAATTTAATCATGAATCATGAATCATGAAATGAATCATGAATTGAATCATGAATTGAATCATGAATCTTTAATCATGAAATGAATCATGAATTGAATCATAAATCATGAAATGAATCATGAATCATTAATTGAATCATGAATCATGAATAATGGATCAAATCATGAATCATGAATCATGAATTGAATCATGAATCATAAATCGAATAATAAATAATGAATTGAATCATGAATCATGAATCATGAATTGAATCATGAATTGAATCATTAATCATGAATCATGAATCGAATCATAAATTATGAATTATGAATTAAATCATGAATGATGAATCATGAATTGAATCATGATTCATGAATTGAATCATGAATTGAATCATGATTCATGAATTGAATCATGAATTGAATCACGAATTGAATCATGAATAATGAATTGAATCATGAATAATGAATCATGAAATGAAGCATGAAATGAATCATGAATCATGAATCGAATCATGAATCATGAATCATGAATCGAATCATGAATCATGAATCCTAAATTTAATCATGAATCATGAAGCATGAATTGAATCATGAATTGAATCATGAATTGAATCATGAATCATTAATCATGAATCATGAATCATGAATTAAATCATAAATCATGAAATGAATCATGAATCATGAATTGAATCATGAATCATGAATCGAATCATGAATCAAGAATCATGAATTGAATCATAAATCGTGAATGATTAATCGAATCATGAATCATGAATCATGAATCGAATCATGAATCATGAATCGAATCATGATTCGAATCATGAATCACGAATCATGATTCATTAATCGAATCATGAATCATGAATCATATAATGAATCATGAATCGAATCATGAATCATAAATCATGAATTGAATCATGAATCATGAATCAAATAATGAATTGAATCATGAATCATGAATCGAATCATGAATCATGAATCAAAAATTGAATCATGAATCATTAATCATGAATCGAATCATGAATCATGAATCATGAATCATGAATTGAATCTTGAATCATGAATCATGAAATGAATCATGAATTGAATCATGAATCCTGAATTGAATCATGAATCATGAATCATGAATCGAATCATGAATCATGAATTATGAATCATGAATCGAATCATGAATCATGAATCATGTATCATGAATTGAATCATGAATCATGAATTGAATCCTAAATTTAATCATGAATCATGAATCATGAAATGAATCATGAATTTAATCATAAATTGAATCATGAATCATTAATCATGAAATGAATCATGAATTGAATCATTAATCATTAAATGAATCATGAATCATTAATTGAATCATGAATCATGAATAATGAATTGAATCATGAATCATGAATCGAATCATGAATCATGAATCATGAAATGAATCATGAATTGAATCATGAATCATGAATTGAATCATGAATCATGAAATGAATCATGAAATGAATCATGAAATGAATCATGTAATGAATCATAAAATGAATCATGAATAATGAATTGAATAATAAATCATGAATTGAATCATGAATCATGAATCATGTAATGAATCATGAAATGAATCATGAATAATGAATTGAATAATAAATCATGAATTAAATAATGAATTGAATCATGAATTGAATCATGAATCATGTATTGAATCATGAATCATGAATCGAATCATGAATAATGAATTGAATCATTAATCATGAATCATGAAATGAATCATGAATTGAATCATGAATCATGAATCAAGAATTGCATCATGAATCATGAATTGAATCATAAATTTAGTCATGAATTTAATCATGAATCATGAATCATGAAATGAATCATGAATTGAATCATGAAATGAATCATGAATTGAATCATGAATCATGAATTGAATCATGAATCATGAATTGAATCATAAATCATGAATCATGAATTGAATCATAAATCATGAATTTAATCATGAATCATGAATCATGAATTCAATCATGAATCATGAATTGAATCATAAATCATGAATTGAAATGGGAATCATGAATCATGAATTGAATCATGAATTGAATCATGAATCATGAATCATGTATCATGAATTGAATCATGAATCATATCTGAATCCTAAATTTAATCATGAATCATGAATCATGAAATGAATCATGAATCGAATCATGAATCATGAATCAAGAATAGCATCATGAATCATGAATTGAATCATAAATTTAATCATGAATTTAATCATGAATCATGAAATGAATCATGAATTGAATCATGAAATGAATCATGAAATGAATCATGAATCATGAATTTAATCATGAATCATGAATTCAATTATGAATCATGAATTGAATCATAAATCATGAATTGAAACGGGAATCATGAATCATGAATTGAATCATGAATCATGAATTGAATCATGAATCATGAATCATGTATCATGAATTGAATCATGAATCATAATTGAATCCTAAATTTAATCATGAATCATGAATCATGAATCATGAAATGAATCATGAATTGAATCATAAATCATGAAATGAATCATGAATCATTTATTGAATCATGAATCATGAATAATGAATCAAATCATGAATCATGAATCATGAATTGAATCATGAATCATGAATCGAATAATGAATAATGAATTGAATCATGATTCATGAATCGAATCATGAATCATGAATCATGAATCATGAATTGAATCAAGAATTGAATCATGAATCGTGAATCATGAATTGAATCATGAATCATGAAATGAATCATTAAATTAATCATGAATCATGAATAGAATCATGAATCATGAATCGAATTATGAATCGAATCATGACTCATGAATCGAATCATGAATCATGAATCGAATCATGAATCATGAATCAAGAATTGCATCATAAATCATGAATTGAATCATGAATCATGAATAGAATCATGAATCATGAATCAAGAATTGCATCATGAATCATGAATTGAATCATGAATTGAATCATGAATTTAATCATGAATCATGAAATGAATCATGAATTAAATCATGAATCATGAATTCAATCATGAATCATGAATTCAATCATGAATCATAAATCATAAATCATGAATTCAATAATGAATCATGAATCATGAATTCAATCATGAATCATGAATTGAATCATAAATCATGAATTGAAACAGGAATCATGAATCATGAATTGAATCATGAATCATGAATTGAATCATGAATCATGAATCATATATCGAATCATGAATCATGAATCATGAATCGAATAATGAATCATGAATCATGAATCATGTATCATGAATTGAATCATGAATCATAATTGAATCCTAAATTTAATCATGAATCATGAATCATGAAATGAATCATGAATTGAATCATGAATTGAATCATGAATCTTTAATCATGAAATGAATCATGAATTGAATCATAAATCATGAAATGAATCATGAATCATTAATTGAATCATGAATCATGAATAATGGATCAAATCATGAATCATGAATCATGAATTGAATCATGAATCATAAATCGAATAATAAATAATGAATTGAATCATGAATCATGAATCATGAATTGAATCATGAATTGAATCATGAATCATGATTAATGAATTGAATTATGAATCATGAATCATGAAATGAATCATGAAATGAATCATGAAATGAATCATGAATTGAATCATGAATCATGAAATGAATCTTGAATCATGAATAGAATAATAAGTCATGAATTGAATCATGAATTGAATCATGAATTGAATCATGAATCATGAATCATGAATCATGAATTGAATCATGAATCGAATCATGAATAATGAATTGAATCATGAATCATGAATCGAATCATGAATCTTGAATCATGAATCATTAATCATGAATTGAATCATGAATCATGAATTAAATCATGAATTGAATCATGAATTGAATCATAAATCATGAATCATAAATTGAATCATGAATCATGAAATGAATCATGAAATGAATCATGAAATGAATCATGAATTGAATCATGAATCATGAATCATGAAATGAATCATGAAATGAATCATGAATCATGAATTGAATAATAAATCATGAATTGAATCATGAATTGAATCATGAATCATGACATAAAGCATGAAATGAATCATGAATCATGAATCGAATCATGAATCACGAATCATGAACTGAATAATAAATCATCAATTGAATCATGAGTTGAATCATGAATCATGAAATGAAGCATGAAATGAATCATGAATCGAATCATGAATCATGAATCGAATAATGATTCATGAATCGAATCATGAATCATGAATCGAATCATGAATCGAATCATGAATCAAGAATTGCATCCTGAATCATGAATTGAATCATGAATTGAATCATGAATCATGAATTGAATCATGAATCATGAATTGAATCATGAATTCAATCATGAATCATGAATCATGAATTGAATTATAAATCATGAATTGAAACAGGAATCATGAATCATGAATTGAATCATGAATCATGAATCGAATCATGAATCATGAATCATGACTAATGAATCAAATCATGAATCATGAATTGAATCATTAATCATGAATCATGAATCGAATCATAAATTATGAATTATGAATTAAATCATGAATGATGAATCATGAATTGAATCATGATTCATGAATTGAATCATGAATTGAATCATGATTCATGAATTGAATCATGAATTGAATCACGAATTGAATCATGAATCATGAATAATGAATTGAATCATGAATAATGAATCATGAAATGAAGCATGAAATGAATCATGAATCATGAATCGAATCATGAATCATGAATCGAATCATGAATCATGAATCCTAAATTTAATCATGAATCATGAAGCATGAATTGAATCATGAATTGAATCATGAATTGAATCATGAATTAAATCATAAATCATGAAATGAATCATGAATCATGAATTGAATCATGAATCATGAATCATGAATCGAATCATGAATCATGAATCATGAATTGAATCATGAATCATGAATCGAATAATGAATAATGAATTGAATCATGATTCATGAATCGAATCATGAATCATGAATCATGAATCATGAATTGAATCAAGAATTGAATCATGAATCGTGAATCATGAATTGAATCATGAATCATGAAATGAATCATGAAATTAATCATGAATCATGAATAGAATCATGAATCATGAATCGAATTATGAATCGAATCATGACTCATGAATCGAATCATGAATCATGAATCGAATCATGAATCATGAATCATGAATTGCATCATGAATCATGAATTGAATCATGAATCATGAATAGAATCATGAATCATGAATCAAGAATTGCATCATGAATCATGAATTGAATCATGAATTTAATCATGAATTTAATCATGAATCATGAAATGAATCATGAATTGAATCATGAATCATGAATTCAATCATGAATCATGAATTCAATCATGAATCATAAATCATAAATCATGAATTCAATAATGAATCATGAATCATGAATTGAATCATGAATCATGAATTGAATCATAAATCATGAATTGAAACAGGAATCATGAATCATGAATTGAATCATGAATCATGAATTGAATCATGAATCATGAATCGAATCATGAATCATGAATCATGAATCGAATAATGAATCATGAATCATGAATCATGTATCATGAATTAAATCATGAATCATAATTGAATCCTAAATTTAATCATGAATCATGAATCATGAAATGAATCATGAATTGAATCATGAATTGAATCATGAATCTTTAATCATGAAATGAATCATGAATTGAATCATAAATCATGAAATGAATCATGAATCATTAATTGAATCATGAATCATGAATAATGGATCAAATCATGAATCATGAATCATGAATTGAATCATGAATCATAAATCGAATAATAAATAATGAATTGAATCATGAATCATGAAGCGAATCATGAATCATGAATTGAATCATGAATTGAATCATGAATCATGATTAATGAATTGAATTATGAATCATGAATCATGAAATGAATCATGAAATGAATCATGAAATGAATCATGAATTGAATCATGAATCATGAATCATGAAATGAATCATGAAATGAATCTTGAATCATGAATTGAATAATAAGTCATGAATTGAATCATGAATTGAATCATGAATTGAATCATGAATCATGAATCGAATCATGAATCATGAATCATGAATTGAATATTGAATCGAATCATGAATAATGAATTGAATCATGAATCATGAATCGAATCATGAATCATGAATCAAGAATTGAATCATGAATCATTAATCATGAATTGAATCATGAATCATGAATTAAATCATGAATTGAATCATGAATTGAATCATAAATCATGAATCATGAATTGAATCATGAATCATGAAATGAATCATGAAATGAATCATGAATTGAATCATGAATCATGAATCATGAAATGAATCATGAAATGAATCATGAATCATGAATTGAATAATAAATCATGAATTGAATCATGAATTGAATCATGAAATAAAGCATGAAATGAATCATGAATCATGAATCGAATCATGAATCATGAACTGAATAATAAATCATCAATTGAATCATAAATTGAATCATGAATCATGAAATGAATCATGAATCATGAATCGAATCATGAATCATGAATCGAATAATGATTCATGAATCGAATCATGAATCATGAATCGAATCATGAATCGAATCATGAATCAAGAATTGCATCCTGAATCATGAATTGAATCATGAATTGAATCATGAATCATGAATTGAATCATGAATCATGAATTGAATCATGAATTCAATCATGAATCATGAATCATGAATTGAATCATAAATCATGAATTGAAACAGGAATCATGAATCATGAATTGAATCATGAATCATGAATCGAATCATGAATCATGAATCATGACTAATGAATCAAATCATGAATCATGAATTGAATCATTAATCATGAATCATGAATCGAATCATAAATTATGAATTATGAATTAAATCATGAATGATGAATCATGAATTGAATCATGATTCATGAATTGAATCATGAATTAAATCATGATTCATGAATTGAATCATGAATTGAATCACGAATTGAATCATGAATCATGAATAATGAATTGAATCATGAATAATGAATCATGAAATGAAGCATGAAATGAATCATGAATCATGAATCGAATCATGAATCATGAATCATGAATCGAATCATGAATCATGAATCCTAAATTTAATCATGAATCATGAAGCATGAATTGAATCATGAATTGAATCATGAATCATTAATCATGAATCATGAATCATGAATTAAATCATAAATCATGAAATGAATCATGAATCATGAATTGAATCATGAATCATGAATCGAATCATGAATCATGAATCATGAATTGAATCATAAATCGTGAATGATTAATCGAATCATGAATCATGAATCGAATCATGAATCATGAATCGAATCATGATTCGAATCATGAATCACGAATCATGATTCATTAATCGAATCATGAATCATGAATCATATAATGAATCATGAATCGAATCATGAATCATAAATCATGAATTGAATCATGAATCATGAATCGAATAATGAATTGAATCATGAATCATGAATCGAATCATGAATCATGAATCAAAAATTGAATCATGAATCATTAATCATGAATCGAATCATGAATCATGAATCATGAATCATGAATTTAATCATGAATCATGAATCATGAAATGAATCATGAATTGAATCATGAATCATGAATTGAATCATGAATCATGAATCGAATCATGAATCATGAATCATGTATCATGAATTGAATCATGAATCATGAATTGAATCCTAAATTTAATCATGAATCATGAATCATGAAATGAATCATGAATTTAATCATAAATTGAATCATGAATCATTAATCATGAAATGAATCATGAATTGAATCATTAATCATGAAATGAATCATGAATCATTAATTGAATCATGAATCATGAATAATGAATTGAATCATGAATCATGAATCGAATCATGAATCATGAAATGAATCATGAATTGAATCATGAATCATGAATTGAATCATGAATCATGAATCATGAAATGAATCATGAAATGAATCATGAAATGAATAATGTAATGAATCATAAAATGAATCATGAATAATGAATTGAATAATAAATCATGAATTGAATCATGAATCATGAATCATGTAATGAATCATGAAATGAATCATGAATAATGAATTGAATAATAAATCATGAATTAAATCATGAATTGAATCATGAATTGAATCATGAATCATGTATTGAATCATGAATCGAATCATGAATAATGAATTGAATCATTAATCATGAATCATGAAATGAATCATGAATTGAATCATGAATCATGAATCAAGAATTGCATCATGAATCATGAATTGAATCATAAATTTAATCATGAATTTAATCATGAATCATGAATCATGAAATGAATCATGAATTGAATCATGAAATGAATCATGAATTGAATCATGAATCATGAATTGAATCATGAATCATGAATTGAATCATAAATCATGAATTTAATCATGAATCATGAATCATGAATTCAATCATGAATCATGAATTGAATCATAAATCATGAATTGAAACGGGAATCATGAATCATGAATTGAATCATGAATCATGAATTGAATCATGAATCATGAATCATGTATCATGAATTGAATCATGAATCATATCTGAATCCTAAATTTAATCATGAATCATGAATCATGAAATGAATCATGAATCGAATCATGAATCATGAATCAAGAATTGCATCATGAATCATAAATTGAATCATAAATTTAATCATGAATTTAATCATGAATCATGAATCATGAAATGAATCATGAATTGAATCATGAAATGAATCATGAAATGAATCATGAATCATGAATTTAATCATGAATCATGAATTCAATTATGAATCATGAATTGAATCATAAATCATGAATTGAAACGGGAATCATGAATCATGAATTGAATCATGAATCATGAATTGAATCATGAATCATGAATCATGTATCATGAATTGAATCATGAATCATAATTGAATCCTAAATTTAATCATGAATCATGAATCATGAATCATGAATCATGAAATGAATCATGAATTGAATCATAAATCATGAAATGAATCATGAATCATTAATTGAATCATAAATCATGAATAATGAATCAAATCATGAATCATGAATCATGAATTGAATCATGAATCATGAATCGAATAATGAATAATGAATTGAATCATGATTCATGAATCGAATCATGAATCATGAATCATGAATCATGAATTGAATCAAGAATTGAATCATGAATCGTGAATCATGAATTGAATCATGAATCATGAAATGAATCATGAAATTAATCATGAATCATGAATAGAATCATGAATCATGAATCGAATTATGAATCGAATCATGACTCATGAATCGAATCATGAATCGAATCATGAATCATGAATCAAGAATTGCATCATGAATCATGAATTGAATCATGAATCATGAATAGAATCGTGAATCATGAATCAAGAATTGCATCATGAATCATGAATTGAATCATGAATTTAATCATGAATTTAATCATGAATCATGAAATGAATCATGAATTGAATCATGAATCATGAATTCAATCATGAATCATGAATTCAATCATGAATCATAAATCATAAATCATGAATTCAATAATGAATCATGAATCATGAATTGAATCATGAATCATGAATTGAATCATAAATCATGAATTGAAACAGGAATCATGAATAATGAATTGAATAATAAATCATGAATTGAATCATGAATCATGAATCATGTAATGAATCATGAAATGAATCATGAATAATGAATTGAATAATAAATCATGAATTAAATCATAAATTGAATCATGAATTGAATCATGAATCATGTATTGAATCATGAATCATGAATCGAATCATGAATAATGAATTGAATCATTAATCATGAATCATGAAATGAATCATGAATTGAATCATGAATCATGAATCAAGAATTGCATCATGAATCATGAATTGAATCATAAATTTAATCATGAATTTAATCATGAATCATGAATCATGAAATGAATCATGAATTGAATCATGAATCATGAATTGAATCATGAATCATGAATTGAATCATAAATCATGAATCATGAATTGAATCATAAATCATGAATTTAATCATGAATCATGAATCATGAATTCAATCATGAATCATGAATTGAATCATAAATCATGAATTGAAACGGGAATCATGAATCATGAATTGAATCATGAATCATGAATTGAATCATGAATCATGAATCATGTATCATGAATTGAATCATGAATCATATCTGAATCCTAAATTTAATCATGAATCATGAATCATGAAATGAATCATGAATCGAATCATGAATCATGAATCAAGAATTGCATCATGAATCATGAATTGAATCATAAATTTAATCATGAATTTAATCATGAATCATGAATCATGAAATGAATCATGAATTGAATCATGAAATGAATCATGAAATGAATCATGAATCATGAATTTAATCATGAATCATGAATTCAATTATGAATCATGAATTGAATCATAAATCATGAATTGAAACGGGAATCATGAATCATGAATTGAATCATGAATCATGAATTGAATCATGAATCATGAATCATGTATCATGAATTGAATCATGAATCATAATTGAATCCTAAATTTAATCATGAATCATGAATCATGAATCATGAATCATGAAATGAATCATGAATTGAATCATAAATCATGAAATGAATCATGAATCATTAATTGAATCATGAATAATGAATAATGAATCAAATCATGAATCATGAATCATGAATTGAATCATGAATCATGAATCGAATAATGAATAATGAATTGAATCATGATTCATGAATCGAATCATGAATCATGAATCATGAATTGAATCAAGAATTGAATCATGAATCGTGAATCATGAATTGAATCATGAATCATGAAATGAATCATGAAATTAATCATGAATCATGAATAGAATCATGAATCATGAGTCGAATTATGAATCGAATCATGACTCATGAATCGAATCATGAATCGAATCATGAATCATGAATCAAGAATTGCATCATGAATCATGAATTGAATCATGAATCATGAATAGAATCGTGAATCATGAATCAAGAATTGCATCATGAATCATGAATTGAATCATGAATTTAATCATGAATTTAATCATGAATCATGAAATGAATCATGAATTGAATCATGAATCATGAATTCAATCATGAATCATGAATTCAATCATGAATCATAAATCATAAATCATGAATTCAATAATGAATCATGAATCATGAATTGAATCATGAATCATGAATTGAATCATAAATCATGAATTGAAACAGGAATCATAAATCATGAATTGAATCATGAATCATGAATTGAATCATGAATCATGAATCATATATCGAATCATGAATCATGAATCATGAATCGAATAATGAATCATGAATCATGAATCATGTATCATGAATTGAATCATGAATCATAATTGAATCCTAAATTTAATCATGAATCATGAATCATGAAATGAATCATGAATTGAATCATGAATTGAATCATGAATCTTTAATCATGAAATGAATCATGAATTGAATCATAAATCATGAAATGAATCATGAATCATTAATTGAATCATGAATCATGAATAATGGATCAAATCATGAATCATGAATCATGAATTGAATCATGAATCATAAATCGAATAATAAATAATGAATTGAATCATGAATCATGAAGCGAATCATGAATTGAATCATGAATCATGATTAATGAATTGAATTATGAATCATGAATCATGAAATGAATCATGAAATGAATCATGAAATGAATCATGAAATGAATCATGAATTGAATCATGAATCATGAATCATGAAATGAATCATGAAATTAATCTTGAATCATGAATTGAATAATAAGTCATGAATTGAATCATGAATTGAATCATGAATTGAATCATAAATCGAATCATGAATCATGAATCATGAATTGAATCATGAATCGAATCATGAATAATGAATTGAATCATGAATCATGAATCGAATCATGAATCTTGAATCATGAATCATTAATCATGAATTGAATCATGAATCATGAATTAAATCATGAATTGAATCATGAATTGAATCATAAATCATGAATCATAAATTGAATCATGAATCATGAAATGAATCATGAAATGAATCATGAAATGAATCATGAATTGAATCATGAATCATGAAATGAATCATGAAATGAATCATGAATCATGAATTGAATAATAAATCATGAATTGAATCATGAATTGAATCATGAATCATGACATAAAGCATGAAATGAATCATGAATCATGAATCGAATCATGAATCACGAATCATGAACTGAATAATAAATCATCAATTGAATCATGAGTTGAATCATGAATCATGAAATGAAGCATGAAATGAATCATGAATCGAATCATGAATCATGAATCGAATAATGATTCATGAATCGAATCATGAATCAAGAATTGCATCCTGAATCATGAATTGAATCATGAATTGAATCATGAATCATGAATTGAATCATGAATCATGAATTGAATCATGAATTGAATCATGAATCATGAATCATGAATTGAATTATAAATCATGAATTGAAACAGGAATCATGAATCATGAATTGAATCATGAATCATGAATCGAATCATGAATCATGACTAATGAATCAAATCATGAATCATGAATTGAATCATTAATCATGAATCATGAATCGAATCATAAATTATGAATTATGAATTAAATCATGAATGATGAATCATGAATTGAATCATGATTCATGAATTGAATCATGAATTGAATCATGATTCATGAATTGAATCATGAATTGAATCTCGAATTGAATCATGAATCATGAATAATGAATTGAATCATGAATAATGAATCATGAAATGAAGCATGAAATGAATCATGAATCATGAATCGAATCATGAATCATGAATCATGAATCGAATCATGAATCATGAATCCTAAATTTAATCATGAATCATGAAGCATGAATTGAATCATGAATTGAATCATGAATTGAATCATGAATTAAATCATAAATCATGAAATGAATCATGAATCATGAATTGAATCATGAATCATGAATCATGAATCGAATCATGAATCATGAATCATGAATTGAATCATAAATCGTGAATGATTAATCGAATCATGAATCATGAATCATGAATCATGAATTGAATCATGAATCATGAATGGAATAATGAATTATGAATTGAATCATGAATCATGAATCGAATCATGAATCATGAATCATGAATTAAATCATGAATTGAATCATGAATCATGAATTGAATCATGAATCATGAATCATGAAATGAATCATGAAATGAATCATGTAATGAATCATGAAATGAATCATGAATCATGAATTGAATAATAAATCATGAATCGAATCATGAATAATGAATTGAATCATGAATCATGAATCGAATCATGAATCATTAATCATGAATTGAATCATGAATCATGAATTGAATCATGAATTAAATCATGAATTGAATCATAAATCATGAATCATGAATTGAATCATGAATCATGAAATGAATCATGAAATGAATCATGAATTGAATCATGAATCATGAATTGAATCATGAATCATGAATCATGAAATGAATCATGAAATGAATCATGAATCATGAATTGAATAATAAATCATAAATTGAATCATGAATTGAATCATGAATCATGAAATAAAGCATGAAATGAATCATGAATCATGAATCGAATCATGAATCATGAATCATGAACTGAATAATAAATCATCAATTGAATCATGAATTGAATCATGAATCATGAAATGAAGCATGAATTGAATCATGAATTGAATCATGAATTGAATCATGAATCATGAATAATGAATTGAATCATGAATCATGAATAATGAAATGAAGCATGAAATGAATCATGAATCATGAATCGAATCATGAATCATAAATCGAATCATGAATCATGAATCATGAATCGAATCATGAATCATAAATCGAATCATGAATCATGAATCATGAATCGAATCATGAATCATGAATAGAATCATGAATCATGAATCGAATCATGAATCGAAAGATGAATCATTAATCATGAATCAAATCTTGAATCTTGAATCGAATCATGAATCATGAATCAAGAATTGCATCATGAATCATGAATTGAATCATAAATTTAATCATGAATTTAATCATGAATCATGAATCATGAAATGAATCATGAAATGAATCATGAATTGAATCATGAATCATGAATTGAATCATGAATCATGAATTGAATCATGAATCATGAATTGAATCATAAATCATGAATCATAAATTGAATCATAAATCATGAATTTAATCATGAATCATGAATCATGAATTGAATCATGAATCATGAATTGAATCATAAATCATGAATTGAAACGGAAATCATGAATCATGAATTGAATCATGAATCATGAATTGAATCATGAATCATGAATCATGTATCATGAATTGAATCATGAATCGAATCATGAATCATGAATCAAGAATTGCATCATGAATCATGAATTGAATCATAAATTTAATCATGAATTTAATCATGAATCATGAATCATGAAATGAATCATGAATTGAATCATGAAATGAATCATGAATTGAATCATGAATCATGAATTGAATCATGAATCATGAATTGAATCATGAATCATGAATTGAATCATGAATCATGAATTCAATCATGAATCATGAATCATGAATTGAATCATAAATCATGAATTTAATCATGAATCATGAATCATGAATTCAATCATGAATCATGAATTGAATCATAAATCATGAATTGAAACGGGAATCATGAATCATGAATTGAATCATGAATCATAATTGAATCCTAAATTTAATCATGAATCATGAATCATGAAATGAATCATGAATTGAATCATAAATCATGAAATGAATCATGAATCATTAATTGAATCATGAATCATGAATAATGAATCAAATCATGAATCATGAATCATGAATTGAATCATGAATCATGAATCGAATAATGAATAATGAATTGAATCATGATTCATGAATCGAATCATGAATCATGAATCATGAATCATGAATCATGAATTGAATCAAGAATTGAATCATGAATCATGAATCATGAATTGAATCATGAATCATGAAATGAATCATGAAATTAATCATGAATCATGAATCGAATCATGAATCATGAATCGAATCATGAATCATGAATCGAATCATGAATCATGAATCGAATCATGAATCATGAATCAAGAATTGCATCATGAATCATGAATTGAATCATGAATCATGAATAAAATCATAAATCATGAATCAAGAATTGCATCATGAATCATGAATTGAATCATGAATTTAATCATGAATTTAATTATGAATCATGAAATGAATCATGAATTGAATCATGAATCATGAATTCAATCATGAATCATGAATTCAATTATGAATCATAAATCATAAATCATGAATTCAATAATGAATCATGAATCATGAATTGAATCATGAATCATGAATTGAATCATAAATCATGAATTGAAACAGGAATCATGAATCATGAATTGAATCATGAATCATGAATTGAATCATGAATCATGAATCGAATCATGAATCATGAATTATGAATCATGAATTATGAATCATGAATCATGAATCATGTATTATGAATTGAATCATGAATTGAATCATGAATTGAATCATGAATCTTTAATCATGAAATGAATCATGAATTGAATCATAAATCATGAAATGAATCATGAATCATTAATTGAATCATGAATCATGAATAATGGATCAAATCATGAATCATGAATCATGAATTGAATCATGAATCATAAATAGAATAATAAATAATGAATTGAATCATGAATCATGAAGCGAATCATGAATCATGAATTGAATCATGAATTGAATCATGAATCATGATTAATGAATTGAATTATGAATCATGAATCATGAAATGAATCATGAAATGAATCATGAAATGAATCATGAATTGAATCATGAATCATGAATCATGAAATGAATCATGAAATGAATCTTGAATCATGAATTGAATAATAAGTCATGAATTGAATCATGAATTGAATCTTGAATTGAATCATGAATCATGAATCGAATCATGAATCATGAATTGAATCATGAATCGAATCATGAATTGAATCATGAATCATGAATCGAATCATGAATCAAGAATTGAATCATGAATCATTAATCATGAATTGAATCATGAATCATGAATTAAATCATGAATTGAATCATGAATTGAATCATAAATCATGAATCATTAATTGAATCATGAATCATGAAATGAATCATGAAATGAATCATGAATTGAATCATGAATCATGAATCATGAAATGAATCATGAAATGAATCATGAATCATGAATTGAATAATAAATCATGAATTGAATCATGAATTGAATCATGAATCATGAAATAAAGCATGAAATGAATCATGAATCATGAATCGAATCATGAATCATGAACTGAATAATAAATCATCAATTGAATCATGAATTGAATCATGAATCATGAAATGAAGCATGAAATGAATCATGAATCATGAATCGAATCATGAATCATGAATCGAATAATGATTCATGAATCGAATCATGAATCATGAATCATGAATCTAATCATGAATCATGAATCGAATCATGAATCAAGAATTGCATCCTGAATCATGAATTGAATCATGAATTGAATCATGAATCATGAATTGAATCATGAATCATGAATTCAATCATGAATCATGAATCATGAATTGAATCATAAATCATGAATTGAAACAGGAATCATGAATCATGAATTGAATCATGAATCATGAATCGAATCATGAATCATGAATCATGACTAATGAATCAAATCATGAATCATGAATTGAATCATTAATCATGAATCATGAATCGAATCATAAATTATGAATTATGAATTAAATCATGAATGATGAATCATGAATTGAATCATGATTCATGAATTGAATCATGATTCATGAATTGAATCATGAATTGAATCACGAATTGAATCATGAATCATGAATAATGAATTGAATCATGAATCATGAAATGAAGCATGAAATGAATCATGAATCATGAATCGAATCATGAATCATGAATCCTAAATTTAATCATGAATCATGAAGCATGAATTGAATCATGAATTGAATCATGAATTGAATCATGAATCATTAATCATGAATCATGAATCATGAATTAAATCATAAATCATGAAATGAATCATGAATCATGAATCGAATCATGAATCATGAATCAAGAATTGAATCATGAATCATTAATCATGAATCAAATCATGAATCATGAATCATGAATCATGAATTGAATCTTGAATCATGAATCATGAAATGAATCATGAATTGAATCATGAATCCTGAATTGAATCATGAATCATGAATCATGAATCGAATCATGAATCATGAATTATGAATCATGAATCGAATCATGAATCATGAATCATGAATCATGTATCATGAATTGAATCATGAATCATGAATTGAATCCTAAATTTAATCATGAATCATGAATCATGAAATGAATCATGAATTTAATCATAAATTGAATCATGAATCATTAATCATGAAATGAATCATGAATTGAATCATTAATCATGAAATGAATCATGAATCATTAATTGAATCATGAATCATGAATAATGAATTGAATCATGAATCATGAATCGAATCATGAATCATGAAATGAATCATGAATTGAATCATGAATCATGAATTGAATCATGAATCATGAATCATGAAATGAATCATGAAATGAATCATGAATAATGAATTGAATAATAAATCATGAATTGAATCATGAATCATGAATCATGTAAAGAATCATGAAATGAATCATGAATAATGAATTGAATAATAAATCATGAATTAAATCATGAATTGAATCATGAATTGAATCATGAATCATGAATCGAATCATGAGTAATGAATTGAATCATTAATCATGAATCATGAAATGAATCATGAATTGAATCATGAATCCTGAATTGAATCATGAATCATGAATCATGAATCGAATCATGAATCATGAATTATGAATCATCAATCGAATCATGAATCATGAATCATGTATCATGAATTGAATCATGAATCATGAATTGAATCCTAAATTTAATCATGAATCATGAAATGAATCATGAATTGAATCATAAATTGAATCATGAATCATTAATCATGAAATGAATCATGAATTGAATCGTAAATCATGAAATGAATCATAATTCATTAATTGAATTATGAATCATGAATAATGAATCAAATCATGAATCATGAATCATGAATTGAATCATGAATCATGAATGGAATAATGAATTATGAATTGAATCATGAATCATGAATCGAATCATGAATCATGAATCATGAATTGAATCATGAATTGAATCATGAATCATGAATCATGAATTGAATCATGAATCATGAATCATGAAATGAATCATGAATTGAATCATGAATCATGAATTGAATCATGAATCATGAATTATGTAATGAATCATGAAATGAATCATGAATCATGAATTGAATAATAAATCATGAATCGAATCATGAATAATGAATTGAATCATGAATCATGAATCGAATCATGAATCATGAATCAAGAATTGAATCATTAATCATGAATTGAATCATGAATCATGAATTGAATCATGAATTGAATCATGAATTGAAGCATAAATCATGAATCATGAATTGAATCATGAATCATGAAATGAATCATGAATTGAATCATGAATCTTGAATCATGAAATGAATCATGAAATGAATCATGAACCATGAATTGAAAAATAAATCATGAATTGAATCATGAATTGAATCATGAATCATGAAATAAAGCATGAAATGAATCATGAATCATGAATCGAATCATGAATCATGAACTGAATAATAAATCATCAATTGAATCATGAATTGAATCATGAATCATGAATAATGAATTGAATCATGAATCATGAATAATGAAATGAAGCATGAAATGAATCATGAATCATGAATCGAATCATGAATCATAAATCGAATCATGAATCATGAATCATGAATCGAATCATGAATCATAAATCGAATCATGAATCATGAATCATGAATCGAATCATGAATCATGAATAGAATCATGAATCATGAATCGAATCATGAATCGAAAGATGAATCATTAATCATGAATCAAATCATGAATCATGAATCGAATCATGAATCATGAATCAAGAATTGCATCATGAATCATGAATTGAATCACAAATTTAATCATGAATTTAATCATGAATCATGAATCATGAAATGAATCATGAAATGAATCATGAATTGAATCATGAATCATGAATTGAATCATGAATCATGAATTGAATCATAAATCATGAATCATAAATTGAATCATAAATCATGAATTTAATCATGAATCATGAATTATGAATTGAATCATGAATCATGAATTGAATCATAAATCATGAATTGAAACGGAAATCATGAATCATGAATTGAATCATGAATCATGAATTGAATCATGAATCATGAATCATGTATCATGAATTGAATCATGAATCATATCTGAATCCTAAATTTAATCATGAATCATGAATCATGAAATGAATCATGAATCGAATCATGAATCATGAATCAAGAATTGCATCATGAATCATGAATTGAATCATAAATTTAATCATAAATTTAATCATGAATTATGAATCATGAAATGAATCATGAATTGAATCATGAAATGAATCATGAATTGAATCATGAATCATGAATTGAATCATGAATCATGAATTTAATCATGAATCATGAATTGAATCATAAATCATGAATTTAATCGTGAATCATGAATCATGAATTCAATCATGAATCATGAATTGAATCATAAATCATGAATTGAAACGGGAATCATGAATCATGAATTGAATCATGAATCATGAATTGAATCATGAATCATGAATCATGTATCATGAATTGAATCATGAATCATAATTGAATCTTAAATTTAATCATGAATCATGAATCATGAAATGAATCATGAATTGAATCATAAATCATGAAATGAATCATGAATCATTAATTGAATCATGAATCATGAATAATGAATCAAATCATGAATCATGAATCATGAATTGAATCATGAATCATGAATCGAATAATGAATAATGAATTGAATCATGATTCATGAATCGAATCATGAATCATGAATCATGAATCATGAATCATGAATCATGAATTGAATCAAGAATTGAATCATGAATCATGAATCATGAATTGAATCATGAATCATGAAATGAATCAAGAAATTAATCATGAATCATGAATAGAATCATGAATCATGAATCGAATCATGAATCATGAATCGAATCATGAATCATGAATCAAGAATTGCATCATGAATCATGAATTGAATCATGAATCATGAATAGAATCATGAATCATGAATCAAGAATTGCATCATGAATCATGAATTGAATCATGAATTTAATCATGAATTTAATCATGAATCATGAATTCAATCATGAATCATAAATCATAAATCATGAATTCAATAATGAATCATGAATCATGAATTGAATCATGAATCATGAATTGAATCATAAATCATGAATTGAATCATGAATCATAATTGAATCCTAAATTTAATCATGAATCATGAATCATGAAATGAATCATGAATTGAATCATAAATCATGAAATGAATCATGAATCATTAATTGAATCATGAATCATGAATAATGAATCAAATCATGAATCATGAATCATGAATTGAATCATGAATCATGAATCGAATAATGAATAATGAATTGAATCATGATTCATGAATCGAATCATGAATCATGAATCATGAATCATGAATCATGAATTGAATCAAGAATTGAATCATGAATCATGAATCATGAATTGAATCATGAATCATGAAATGAATCAAGAAATTAATCATGAATCATGAATAGAATCATGAATCATGAATCGAATCATGAATCATGAATCGAATCATGAATCATGAATCAAGAATTGCATCATGAATCATGAATTGAATCATAAATTTAATCATGAATTTAATTATGAATCATGAAATGAATCATGAATTGAATCATGAATCATGAATTCAATCATGAATCATGAATTCAATCATGAATCATGAATTCAATCATGAATCATAAATCATAAATCATGAATTCAATAATGAATCATGAATCATGAATTGAATCATGAATCATGAATTGAATCATAAATCATGAATTGAAACAGGAATCATGAATCATGAATTGAATCATGAATCATGAATTGAATCATGAATCATGAATCGAATCATGAATCATGAATTATGAATCATGAATTATGAATCATGAATCATGAATCATGTATTATGAATTGAATCATGAATTGAATCATGAATTGAATCATGAATCTTTAATCATGAAATGAATCATGAATTGAATCATAAATCATGAAATGAATCATGAATCATTAATTGAATCATGAATCATGAATAATGGATCAAATCATGAATCATGAATCATGAATTGAATCATGAATCATAAATAGAATAATAAATAATGAATTGAATCATGAATCATGAAGCGAATCATGAATCATGAATTGAATCATGAATTGAATCATGAATCATGATTAATGAATTGAATTATGAATCATGAATCATGAAATGAATCATGAAATGAATCATGAAATGAATCATGAATTGAATCATGAATCATGAATCATGAAATGAATCATGAAATGAATCTTGAATCATGAATTGAATAATAAGTCATGAATTGAATCATGAATTGAATCTTGAATTGAATCATGAATCATGAATCGAATCATGAATCATGAATTGAATCATGAATCGAATCATGAATCATGAATTGAATCATGAATCATGAATCGAATCATGAATCAAGAATTGAATCATGAATCATTAATCATGAATTGAATCATGAATCATGAATTAAATCATGAATTGAATCATGAATTGAATCATAAATCATGAATCATTAATTGAATCATGAATCATGAAATGAATCATGAAATGAATCATGAATTGAATCATGAATCATGAATCATGAAATGAATCATGAAATGAATCATGAATCATGAATTGAATAATAAATCATGAATTGAATCATGAATTGAATCATGAATCATGAAATAAAGCATGAAATGAATCATGAATCATGAATCGAATCATGAATCATGAACTGAATAATAAATCATCAATTGAATCATGAATTGAATCATGAATCATGAAATGAAGCATGAAATGAATCATGAATCATGAATCGAATCATGAATCATGAATCGAATAATGATTCATGAATCGAATCATGAATCATGAATCATGAATCTAATCATGAATCATGAATCGAATCATGAATCAAGAATTGCATCCTGAATCATGAATTGAATCATGAATTGAATCATGAATCATGAATTGAATCATGAATCATGAATTGAATCATGAATCATGAATTCAATCATGAATCATGAATCATGAATTGAATCATAAATCATGAATTGAAACAGGAATCATGAATCATGAATTGAATCATGAATCATGAATCGAATCATGAATCATGAATCATGACTAATGAATCAAATCATGAATCATGAATTGAATCATTAATCATGAATCATGAATCGAATCATAAATTATGAATTATGAATTAAATCATGAATGATGAATCATGAATTGAATCATGATTCATGAATTGAATCATGAGTTGAATCATGATTCATGAATTGAATCATGAATTGAATCACGAATTGAATCATGAATCATGAACAATGAATTGAATCATGAATCATGAAATGAAGCATGAAATGAATCATGAATCATGAATCGAATCATGAATCATGAATCCTAAATTTAATCATGAATCATGAAGCATGAATTGAATCATGAATTGAATCATGAATTGAATCATGAATCATTAATCATGAATCATGAATCATGAATTAAATCATAAATCATGAAATGAATCATGAATCATGAATCGAATCATGAATCATGAATCAAGAATTGAATCATGAATCATTAATCATGAATCAAATCATGAATCATGAATCATGAATCATGAATTGAATCTTGAATCATGAATCATGAAATGAATCATGAATTGAATCATGAATCCTGAATTGAATCATGAATCATGAATCATGAATCGAATCATGAATCATGAATTATGAATCATGAATCGAATCATGAATCATGAATCATGAATCATGTATCATGAATTGAATCATGAATCATGAATTGAATCCTAAATTTAATCATGAATCATGAATCATGAAATGAATCATGAATTTAATCATAAATTGAATCATGAATCATTAATCATGAAATGAATCATGAATTGAATCATTAATCATGAAATGAATCATGAATCATTAATTGAATCATGAATCATGAATAATGAATTGAATCATGAATCATGAATCGAATCATGAATCATGAAATGAATCATGAATTGAATCATGAATCATGAATTGAATCATGAATCATGAATCATGAAATGAATCATGAAATGAATCATGAATAATGAATTGAATAATAAATCATGAATTGAATCATGAATCATGAATCATGTAAAGAATCATGAAATGAATCATGAATAATGAATTGAATAATAAATCATGAATTAAATCATGAATTGAATCATGAATTGAATCATGAATCATGAATCGAATCATGAGTAATGAATTGAATCATTAATCATGAATCATGAAATGAATCATGAATTGAATCATGAATCCTGAATTGAATCATGAATCATGAATCATGAATCGAATCATGAATCATGAATTATGAATCATCAATCGAATCATGAATCATGAATCATGTATCATGAATTGAATCATGAATCATGAATTGAATCCTAAATTTAATCATGAATCATGAATCATGAAATGAATCATGAATTGAATCATAAATTGAATCATGAATCATTAATCATGAAATGAATCATGAATTGAATCGTAAATCATGAAATGAATCATAATTCATTAATTGAATTATGAATCATGAATAATGAATCAAATCATGAATCATGAATCATGAATTGAATCATGAATCATGAATGGAATAATGAATTATGAATTGAATCATGAATCATGAATCGAATCATGAATCATGAATCATGAATTGAATCATGAATTGAATCATGAATCATGAATCATGAATTGAATCATGAATCATGAATCATGAAATGAATCATGAATTGAATCATGAATCATGAATTATGTAATGAATCATGAAATGAATCATGAATCATGAATTGAATAATAAATCATGAATCGAATCATGAATAATGAATTGAATCATGAATCATGAATCGAATCATGAATCATGAATCAAGAATTGAATCATTAATCATGAATTGAATCATGAATCATGAATTGAATCATGAATTGAATCATGAATTGAATCATAAATCATGAATCATGAATTGAATCATGAATCATGAAATGAATCATGAATTGAATCATGAATCTTGAATCATGAAATGAATCATGAAATGAATCATGAACCATGAATTGAAAAATAAATCATGAATTGAATCATGAATTGAATCATGAATCATGAAATAAAGCATGAAATGAATCATGAATCATGAATCGAATCATGGATCATGAACTGAATAATAAATCATCAATTGAATCATGAATTGAATCATGAATCATGAATAATGAATTGAATCATGAATCATGAATAATGAAATGAAGCATGAAATGAATCATGAATCATGAATCGAATCATGAATCATAAATCGAATCATGAATCATGAATCATGAATCGAATCATGAATCATAAATCGAATCATGAATCATGAATCATGAATCGAATCATGAATCATGAATAGAATCATGAATCATGAATCGAATCATGAATCGAAAGATGAATCATTAATCATGAATCAAATCATGAATCATGAATCGAATCATGAATCATGAATCAAGAATTGCATCATGAATCATGAATTGAATCATAAATTTAATCATGAATTTAATCATGAATCATGAATCATGAAATGAATCATGAAATGAATCATGAATTGAATCATGAATCATGAATTGAATCATGAATCATGAATTGAATCATAAATCATGAATCATAAATTGAATCATAAATCATGAATTTAATCATGAATCATGAATTATGAATTGAATCATGAATCATGAATTGAATCATAAATCATGAATTGAAACGGAAATCATGAATCATGAATTGAATCATGAATCATGAATTGAATCATGAATCATGAATCATGTATCATGAATTGAATCATGAATCATATCTGAATCCTAAATTTAATCATGAATCATGAATCATGAAATGAATCATGAATCGAATCATGAATCATGAATCAAGAATTGCATCATGAATCATGAA
The DNA here is from genome assembly GCA_036250195.1 of Mixophyes australis. Lineage (NCBI taxonomy): Eukaryota > Metazoa > Chordata > Amphibia > Anura > Limnodynastidae > Mixophyes > Mixophyes australis. The sequence continues at coordinate 203,224,362 of JAVHZZ010000003.1, forward strand.
TTGAATCATAAATTTAATCATAAATTTAATCATGAATTATGAATCATGAAATGAATCATGAATTGAATCATGAAATGAATCATGAATTGAATCATGAATCATGAATTGAATCATGAATCATGAATTTAATCATGAATCATGAATTGAATCATAAATCATGAATTTAATCGTGAATCATGAATCATGAATTCAATCATGAATCATGAATTGAATCATAAATCATGAATTGAAACGGGAATCATGAATCATGAATTGAATCATGAATCATGAATTGAATCATGAATCATGAATCATGTATCATGAAATGAATCATGAATCATTAATTGAATCATGAATCATGAATAATGAATCAAATCATGAATCATGAATCATGAATTGAATCATGAATCATGAATCGAATAATGAATAATGAATTGAATCATGATTCATGAATCGAATCATGAATCATGAATTGAATCAAGAATTGAATCATGAATCATGAATCATGAATTGAATCATGAATCATGAAATGAATCAAGAAATTAATCATGAATCATGAATAGAATCATGAATCATGAATCGAATCATGAATCATGAATCGAATCATGAATCATGAATCAAGAATTGTATCATGAATCATGAATTGAATCATGAATCATGAATAGAATCATGAATCATGAATCAAGAATTGCATCATGAATCATGAATTGAATCATGAATTTAATCATGAATTTAATCATGAATCATGAATTCAATCATGAATCATGAATTCAATCATGAATCATAAATCATAAATCATGAATTCAATAATGAATCATGAATCATGAATTGAATCATAAATCATGAATTGAAACAGGAATCATGAATCATGAATTGAATCATGAATCATGAATTGAATCATGAATCATGAATCGAATCATGAATCATGAATTATGAATCATGAATCGAATAATGAATCATGAATCATGAATCATGTATCATGAATTGAATCATGAATTGAATCATGAATTGAATCATGAATCTTTAATCATGAAATGAATCATGAATTGAATCATAAATCATGAAATGAATCATGAATCATTAATTGAATCATGAATCATGAATAATGGATCAAATCATGAATCATGAATTGAATCATGAATCATAAATAGAATAATAAATAATGAATTGAATCATGAATCATGAAGCGAATCATGAATCATGAATTGAATCATGAATTGAATCATGAATCATGATTAATGAATTGAATTATGAATCATGAATCATGAAATGAATCATGAAATGAATCATGAAATGAATCATGAATTGAATCATGAATCATGAATCATGAAATGAATCATGAAATGAATCTTGAATCATGAATTGAATAATAAGTCATGAATTGAATCATGAATTGAATCATGAATTGAATCATGAATCATAAATCGAATCATGAATCATGAATTGAATCATGAATCGAATCATGAATAATGAATTGAATCATGAATCATGAATCGAATCATGAATCATGAATCAAGAATTGAATCATGAATCATGAATTAAATCATGAATTGAATCATGAATTGAATCATAAATCATGAATCATTAATTGAATCATGAATCATGAAATGAATCATGAAATGAATCATGAATTGAATCATGAATCATGAATCATGAAATGAATCATGAAATGAATCATGAATCATGAATTGAATAATAAATCATGAATTGAATCATGAATTCAATCATGAATCATGAAATAAAGCATGAAATGAATCATGAATCATGAATCGAATCATGAATCATGAACTGAATAATAAATCATCAATTGAATCATGAATTGAATCATGAATCATGAAATGAAGCATGAAATGAATCATGAATCATGAATCGAATCATGAATCATGAATCGAATAATGATTCATGAATCGAATCATGAATCATGAATCTAATCATGAATCATGAATCGAATCATGAATCAAGAATTGCATCCTGAATCATGAATTGAATCATGAATTGAATCATGAATCATGAATTGAATCATGAATCATGAATTGAATCATGAATCATGAATTCAATCATGAATCATGAATCATGAATTGAATCATAAATCATGAATTGAAACAGGAATCATGAATCATGAATTGAATCATGAATCATGAATCGAATTATGAATCATGAATCATGACTAATGAATCAAATCATGAATCATGAATTGAATCATTAATCATGAATCATGAATCGAATCATAAATTATGAATTATGAATTAAATCATGAATGATGAATCATGAATTGAATCATGATTCATGAATTGAATCATGAATTGAATCATGATTCATGAATTGAATCATGAATTGAATCACGAATTGAATCATGAATCATGAATAATGAATTGAATCATGAATCATGAATCATGAAATGAAGCATGAAATGAATCATGAATCATGAATCGAATCATGAATCATGAATCCTAAATTTAATCATGAATCATGAAGCATGAATTGAGACATGAATTGAATCATGAATCATTAATCATGAATTGAATCTTGAATCATGAATCATGAAATGAATCATGAATTGAATCATGAATCCTGAATTGAATCATGAATCATGAATCATGAATTGAATCATGAATCATGAATCGAATAATGAATAATGAATTGAATCATGAATCATGAATCGAATCATGAATCATGAATCAAGAATTGAATCATGAATCATTAATCATGAATCGAATCATGAATCATGAATCATGAATTGAATCTTGAATCATGAATCATGAAATGAATCATGAATTGAATCATGAATCCTGAATTGAATCATGAATCATGAATCATGAATCGAATCATGAATCATGAATTATGAATCATGAATCGAATCATGAATCATGAATCATGTATCATGAATTGAATCATGAATCATGAATTGAATCCTAAATTTAATCATGAATCATGAATCATGAAATGAATCATGAATTTAATCATAAATTGAATCATGAATCATTAATCATGAAATGAATCATGAATTGAATCATTAATCATGAAATGAATCATGAATCATTAATTGAATCATGAATCATGAATAATGAATTGAATCATGAATCATGAATCGAATCATGAATCATGAATCATGAAATGAATCATGAATTGAATCATGAATCATGAATTGAATCATGAATCATGAATCATGAAATGAATCATGAAATGAATCATGAATTGAATCATGAATCATGAATCATGTAATGAATCTCGAAAAGATTCATGAATAATGAATTGAATAATAAATCATGAATTGAATCATGAATCATGAATCATGTAATGAATCATGAAATGAATCATGAATAATGAATTGAATAATAAATCATGAATTAAATCATGAATTGAATCATGAATTGAATCATGAATCATGAATCGAATCATGAATCATGAATCATGAATTGAATAATGAATCATGAATCGAATCATGAATAATGAATTGAATCATTAATCATGAATCATGAAATGAATCATAAATTGAATCATGAATCATTAATCATGAAATGAATCATGAATTGAATCGTAAATCATGAAATGAATCATAATTCATTAATTGAATTATGAATCATGAATAATGAATTAAATCATGAATCATGAATCATGAATTGAATCATGAATCATGAATGGAATAATGAATTATGAATTGAATCATGAATCATGAATCGAATCATGAATCATGAATCATGAATTGAATCATGAATTGAATCATGAATCATGAATCATGAATTGAATCATGAATCATGAATCATGAAATGAATCATGAAATGAATCATGAAATGAATCATGAAATGAATCATGAATTGAATCATGAATCATGAATCATGTAATGAATCATGTAATGAATCATGAAATGAATCATGAATCATGAATTGAATAATAAATCATGAATCGAATCATGAATAATGAATTGAATCATGAATCATGAATCGAATCATGAATCATGAATCAAGAATTGAATCATGAATTGAATCATGAATTGAATCATAAATCACGAATCATGAATTGAATCATGAATCATGAAATGAATCATGAAATGAATCATGAATTGAATCATGAATCATGAATCATGAAATAAAGCATGAAATGAATCATGAATCATGAATCGAATCATGAATCATGAATCATGAACTGAATAATAAATCATCAATTGAATCATGAATTGAATCATGAAATGAAGCATGAATTGAATCATGAATTGAATCATGTAATGAATCATGAAATGAATCATGAATAATGAATTGAATAATAAATCATGAATTAAATCATGAATTGAATCATGAATTGAATCATGAATCATGAATCGAATCATGAATCATGAATCATGAATTGAATAATGAATCATGAATCGAATCATGAATAATGAATTGAATCATTAATCATGAATCATGAAATGAATCATGAATTGAATCATGAATCCTGAATTGAATCATGAATCATGAATCGAATCATGAATCATGAATTATGAATCGAATCATGAATCATGAATCATGTATCATGAATTGAATCATGAATTGAATCCTAAATTTAATCATGAATCATGAATCATGAAATGAATCATGAATTGAATCATAAATTGAATCATGAATCATTAATCATGAAATGAATCATGAATTGAATCGTAAATCATGAAATGAATCATAATTCATTAATTGAATTATGAATTATGAATAATGAATCAAATCATGAATCATGAATCATGAATTGAATCATGAATCATGAATGGAATAATGAATTATGAATTGAATCATGAATCATGAATCGAATCATGAATCATGAATTGAATCATGAATTGAATCATGAATCATGAATCATGAATTGAATCATGAATCATGAATCATGAAATGAATCATGAAATGAATCATGAATTGAATCATGAATCATGAATCATGTAATGAATCATGTAATGAATCATGAAATGAATCATGAATCATGAATTGAATAATAAATCATGAATCGAATCATGAATAATGAATTGAATCATGAATCATGAATCGAATCATGAATCATGAATCAAGAATTGAATCATGAATCATTAATCATGAATCATTAATCATGAATTGAATCATGAATCATGAATTGAATCATGAATTGAACCATGAATTGAATCATAAATCATGAATCATGAATTGAATCATGAATCATGAAATGAATCATGAATTGAATCATGAATCATGAATCATGAAATGAATCATGAAATGAATCATGAATCATGAATTGAATAATAAATCATGAATTGAATCATGAATTAAATCATGAATCATGAAATAAAGCATGAAATGAATCATGAATCATGAATCGAATCATGAATCATGAATCATGAACTGAATAATAAATCATCAATTGAATCATGAATTGAATCATGAATAATGAAATGAAGCATGAAATGAATCATGAGTCATGAATCGAATCATGAATCATAAATCGAATCATGAATCATGAATCGAATCATGAATCATGAATAGAATCATGAATCGAATCATGAATCGAAAGATGAATCATTAATCATGAATCAAATCATGAATCATGAATCGAATCATGAATCATGAATCAAGAATTGCATCATGAATCATGAATTGAATCATAAATTTAATCATGAATTTAATCATGAATCATGAATCATGAAATGAATCATGAATTGAATCATGAAATGAATCATGAATTGAATCATGAATCATGAATTGAATCATGAATCATGAATTGAATCATGAATCATGAATTGAATCATAAATAATGAATCATGAATTGAATCATAAATCATGAATTTAATCATGAATCATGAATCATGAATTGAATCATGAATCATGAATTGAATCATGAATCATGAATTGAATCATAAATCATGAATTGAAACGGGAATTATGAATCATGAATTGAATCATGAATCATGAATTGAATCATGAATCATGAATCATGTATCATGAATCGAATCATGAATCATGAATCATGAATCGAATCATGAATCATGAATAGAATCATGAATCATGAATTGAATCATGAATCGAATCATGAATCATTAATCATGAATCAAATCATGAATCATGAATCGAATCATGAATCATGAATCAAGAATTGCATCATGAATCATGAATTGAATCATAAATTTAATCATGAATTTAATCATGAATCATGAATCATGAAATGAATCCTGAATTGAATCATGAATTGAATCATGAATTGAATCATGAATTGAATCATGAATCATGAATCGAATCATGAATCGAAAGATGAATCATTAATCATGAATCAAATCATGAATCATGAATCAAATCATGAATCATGAATCGAATCATGAATCAAGAATCGCATCATGAATCATGAATTGAATCATAAATTTAATCATGAATTTAATCATGAATCATGAATCATGAAATGAATCATGAATTGAATCATGAAATGAATCATGAATTGAATCATGAATCATGAATTGAATCATGAATCATGAATTGAATCATAAATCATGAATCATGAATTGAATCATAAATCATGAATTGAAACGGGAATCATGAATCATGAATTGAATCATGAATCATGAATTGAATCATGAATCATGAATCATGTATCATGAATTGAATCATGAATCATATCTGAATCCTAAATTTAATCATGAATCATGAATCATGAAATGAATCATGAATCGAATCATGAATCATGAATCAAGAATTGCATCATGAATCATGAATTGAATCATAAATTGAATCATGAATCATTAATCATGAAATGAATCATGAATTGAATCATTAATCATGAAATGAATCATGAATCATTAATTGAATCATGAATCATGAATAATGAATTGAATCATGAATCATGAATCGAATCATGAATCATGAATCATGAAATGAATCATGAATTGAATCATGAATCATGAATTGAATCATGAATCATGAATCATGAAATGAATCATGAAATGAATCATGAATTGAATCATGAATCATGAATCATGTAATGAATAATGAAATAAATCATGAATAATGAATTGAATAATAAATCATGAATTGAATCATGAATCAAGAATCATGTAATGAATCATGAAATGAATCATGAATAATGAATTGAATAATAAATCATGAATTAAATCATGAATTGAATCATGAATTGAATCATGAATCATGAATCGAATCATGAATCATGAATCATGAATTGAATCATGAATCATGAATCGAATCATGAATAATGAATTGAATCATTAATCATGAATCATGAAATGAATCATGAATTGAATCATGAATCCTGAATTGAATCATGAATCATGAATCATGAATCGAATCATGAATCATGAATTATGAATCATGAATCGAATCATGAATCATGAATCATGTATCATGAATTGAATCATGAATCATGAATTGAATCCTAAATTTAATCATGAATCATGAATCATGAAATGAATCATGAATTGAATCATAAATTGAATCATGAATCATTAATCATGAAATGAATCATGAATTGAATCGTAAATCATGAAATGAATCATAATTCATTAATTGAATTATGAATCATGAATAATGAATCAAATCATGAATCATGAATCATGAATTGAATCATGAATCATGAATGGAATAATGAATTATGAATTGAATCATGAATCATGAATCGAATCATGAATCATGAATCATGAATTGAATCATGAATTGAATCATGAATCATGAATCATGAATTGAATCATGAATCATGAATCATGAAATGAATCATGAAATGAATCATGAATTGAATCATGAATCATGAATCATGTAATGAATCATGTAATGAATCATGAAATGAATCATGAATCATGAATTGAATAATAAATCATGAATCGAATCATGAATAATGAATTGAATCATGAATCATGAATCGAATCATGAATCAAGAATTGAATCATGAATCATTAATCATGAATTGAATCATGAATCATGAATTGAATCATGAATTGAACCATGAATTGAATCATAAATCATGAATCATGAATTGAATCATGAATCATGAAATGAATCATGAATTGAATCATGAATCATGAATCATGAAATGAATCATGAAATGAATCATGAATCATGAATTGAATAATAAATCATGAATTGAATCATGAATTAAATCATGAATCATGAAATAAAGCATGAAATGAATCATGAATCATGAATCGAATCATGAATCATGAATCATGAACTGAATAATAAATCATCAATTGAATCATGAATTGAATCATGAATCATGAAATGAAGCATGAATTGAATCATGAATTGAATCATGAATCATGAATAATGAATTAAATCATGAATCATGAATAATGAAATGAAGCATGAAATGAATCATGAATCATGAATCGAATCATGAATCATAAATCGAATCATGAATCATGAATCATGAATCGAATCATGAATCATAAATCGAATCATGAATCATGAATCATGAATCGAATCATGAATCATGAATAGAATCATGAATCATAAATCGAATCATGAATCATGAATCATGAATCGAATCATGAATCATGAATAGAATCATGAATCATGAATCGAATCATAAATCGAAAGATGAATCATTAATCATGAATCAAATCATGAATCATGAATCGAATCATGAATCATGAATCAAGAATTGCATCATGAATCATGAAATGAATCATGAATTGAATCATGAAATGAATCATGAATTGAATCATGATTCATGAATCATGAATTGAATCATGAATTGAATCATGAATCATGAATGGAATAATGAATTATGAATTGAATCATGAATCATGAATCGAATCATGAATCATGAATCATGAATTGAATCATGAATTGAATCATGAATCATGAATCATGAATTGAATCATGAATCATGAATCATGAAATGAATCATGAAATGAATCATGAATTGAATCATGAATCATGAATCATGTAATGAATCATGTAATGAATCATGAAATGAATCATGAATCATGAATTGAATAATAAATCATGATTTGAATCATGAATAATGAATTGAATCATGAATCATGAATCGAATCATGAATCATGAATCAAGAATTGAATCATGAATCATTAACCATGAATTGAATCATGAATCATGAATTGAATCATGAATTGAATCATAAATCACGAATCATGAATTGAATCATGAATCATGAAATGAATCATGAAATGAATCATGAATTGAATCATGAATCATGAATCATGAAATGAATCATGAAATGAATCATGAATTGAATCATAAATCATGAATTGAAACGGGAATCATGAATAATGGATCAAATCATGAATCATGAATCATGAATTGAATCATGAATCATAAATCGAATAATAAATAATGAATTGAATCATGAAGCGAATCATGAATCATGAATTGAATCATGAATTGAATCATGAATCATGATTAATGAATTGAATTATGAATCATGAATCATGAAATGAATCATGAAATGAATCATGAAATGAATCATGAATTGAATCATGAATCATGAATCATGAAATGAATCATGAAATGAATCTTGAATCATGAATTGAATAATAAGTCATGAATTGAATCATGAATTGAATCATGAATCATGAATTGAATCATGAATCATGAATCATGTATCATGAATCGAATCATGAATCATGAATCATGAATCGAATCATGAATCATGAATAGAATCATGAATCATGAATTGAATCATGAATCGAATCATGAATCATTAATCATGAATCAAATCATGAATCATGAATCGAATCATGAATCATGAATCAAGAATTGCATCATGAATCATGAATTGAATCATAAATTTAATCATGAATTTAATCATGAATCATGAATCATGAAATGAATCATGAATTGAATTATGAATTGAATCATGAATTGAATCATGAATTGAATCATGAATCATGAATCGAATCATGAATCGAAAGATGAATCATTAATCATGAATCAAATCATGAATCATGAATCAAATCATGAATCATGAATCGAATCATGAATCATGAATCAAGAATCGCATCATGAATCATGAATTGAATCATAAATTTAATCATGAATTTAATCATGAATCATGAATCATGAAATGAATCATGAATTGAATCATGAAATGAATCATGAATTGAATCATGAATCATGAATTGAATCATGAATCATGAATTGAATCATAAATCATGAATCATGAATTGAATCATAAATCATGAATTGAAACGGGAATCATGAATCATGAATTGAATCATGAATCATGAATTGAATCATGAATCATGAATCATGTATCATGAATTGAATCATGAATCATATCTGAATCCTAAATTTAATCATGAATCATGAATCATGAAATGAATCATGAATCGAATCATGAATCATGAATCATGAACTGAATAATAAATCATCAATTGAATCATGAATTGAATCATGAATCATGAAATGAAGCATGAATTGAATCATGAATTGAATCATGAATTGAATCATGAATCATGAATAATGAATTAAATCATGAATCATGAATAATGAAATGAAGCATGAAATGAATCATGAATCATGAATCGAATCATGAATCATAAATCGAATCATGAATCATGAATCATGAATCGAATCATGAATCATAAATCGAATCATGAATCATGAATCATGAATCGAATCATGAATCATGAATAGAATCATGAATCATAAATCGAATCATGAATCATGAATCATGAATCGAATCATGAATCATGAATAGAATCATGAATCATGAATCGAATCATAAATCGAAAGATGAATCATTAATCATGAATCAAATCATGAATCATGAATCGAATCATGAATCATGAATCAAGAATTGCATCATGAATCATGAAATGAATCATGAATTGAATCATGAAATGAATCATGAATTGAATCATGAATCATGAATCATGAATTGAATCATGAATTGAATCATGAATCATGAATGGAATAATGAATTATGAATTGAATCATGAATCATGAATCGAATCATGAATCATGAATCATGAATTGAATCATGAATTGAATCATGAATCATGAATCATGAATTGAATCATGAATCATGAATCATGAAATGAATCATGAAATGAATCATGAAATGAATCATGAATTGAATCATGAATCATGAATCATGTAATGAATCATGTAATGAATCATGAAATGAATCATGAATCATGAATTGAATAATAAATCATGATTTGAATCATGAATAATGAATTGAATCATGAATCATGAATCGAATCATGAATCATGAATCAAGAATTGAATCATGAATCATTAACCATGAATTGAATCATGAATCATGAATTGAATCATGAATTGAATCATAAATCACGAATCATGAATTGAATCATGAATCATGAAATGAATCATGAAATGAATCATGAATTGAATCATGAATCATGAATCATGAAATGAATCATGAAATGAATCATGAATTGAATCATAAATCATGAATTGAAACGGGAATCATGAATAATGGATCAAATCATGAATCATGAATCATGAATTGAATCATGAATCATAAATCGAATAATAAATAATGAATTGAATCATGAAGCGAATCATGAATCATGAATTGAATCATGAATTGAATCATGAATCATGATTAATGAATTGAATTATGAATCATGAATCATGAAATGAATCATGAAATGAATCATGAAATGAATCATGAATTGAATCATGAATCATGAATCATGAAATGAATCATGAAATGAATCTTGAATCATGAATTGAATAATAAGTCATGAATTGAATCATGAATTGAATCATGAATCATGAATTGAATCATGAATCATGAATCATGTATCATGAATCGAATCATGAATCATGAATCATGAATCGAATCATGAATCATGAATAGAATCATGAATCATGAATTGAATCATGAATCATGAATTGAATCATGAATCATGAATCATGTATCATGAATCGAATCATGAATCATGAATCATGAATCGAATCATGAATCATGAATAGAATCATGAATCATGAATTGAATCATGAATCATGAATTGAATCATGAATTGAACCATGAATTGAATCATAAATCATGAATCATGAATTGAATCATGAATCATGAAATGAATCATGAAATGAATAATGAATTGAATCATGAATCATGAATCATGAAATGAATCATGAAATGAATCATGAATCATGAATTGAATAATAAATCATGAATTGAATCATGAATTAAATCATGAATCATGAAATAAAGCATGAAATGAATCATAAATCATGAATCGAATCATGAATCATGAATCATGAACTGAATAATAAATCATCAATTGAATCATGAATTGAATCATGAATCATGAAATGAAGCATGAATTGAATCATGAATTGAATCATGAATTGAATCATGAATCATGAATAATGAATTAAATCATGAATCATGAATAATGAAATGAAGCATGAAATGAATCATGAATCATGAATCGAATCATGAATCATAAATCGAATCATGAATCATGAATCATGAATCGAATCATGAATCATAAATCGAATCATGAATCATGAATCATGAATCGAATCATGAATCATGAATAGAATCATGAATCATAAATCGAATCATGAATCATGAATCATGAATCGAATCATGAATCATGAATAGAATCATGAATCATGAATCGAATCATAAATCGAAAGATGAATCATTAATCATGAATCAAATCATGAATCATGAATCGAATCATGAATCATGAATCAAGAATTGCATCATGAATCATGAAATGAATCATGAATTGAATCATGAAATGAATCATGAATTGAATCATGATTCATGAATCATGAATTGAATCATGAATTGAATCATGAATCATGAATGGAATAATGAATTATGAATTGAATCATGAATCATGAATCGAATCATGAATCATGAATCATGAATTGAATCATGAATTGAATCATGAATCATGAATCATGAATTGAATCATGAATCATGAATCATGAAATGAATCATGAAATGAATCATGAAATGAATCATGAATTGAATCATGAATCATGAATCATGTAATGAATCATGTAATGAATCATGAAATGAATCATGAATCATGAATTGAATAATAAATCATGATTTGAATCATGAATAATGAATTGAATCATGAATCATGAATCGAATCATGAATCATGAATCAAGAATTGAATCATGAATCATTAACCATGAATTGAATCATGAATCATGAATTGAATCATGAATTGAATCATAAATCACGAATCATGAATTGAATCATGAATCATGAAATGAATCATGAAATGAATCATGAAATGAATCATGAATTGAATCATAAATCATGAATTGAAACGGGAATCATGAATAATGGATCAAATCATGAATCATGAATCATGAATTGAATCATGAATCATAAATCGAATAATAAATAATGAATTGAATCATGAAGCGAATCATGAATCATGAATTGAATCATGAATTGAATCATGAATCATGATTAATGAATTGAATTATGAATCATGAATCATGAAATGAATCATGAAATGAATCATGAAATGAATCATGAATTGAATCATGAATCATGAATCATGAAATGAATCATGAAATGAATCTTGAATCATGAATTGAATAATAAGTCATGAATTGAATCATGAATTGAATCATGAATCATGAATTGAATCATGAATCATGAATCATGTATCATGAATCGAATCATGAATCATGAATCATGAATCGAATCATGAATCATGAATAGAATCATGAATCATGAATTGAATCATGAATCGAATCATGAATCATTAATCATGAATCAAATCATGAATCATGAATCGAATCATGAATCATGAATCAAGAATTGCATCATGAATCATGAATTGAATCATAAATTTAATCATGAATTTAATCATGAATCATGAATCATGAAATGAATCATGAATTGAATTATGAATTGAATCATGAATTGAATCATGAATTGAATCATGAATCATGAATCGAATCATGAATCGAAAGATGAATCATTAATCATGAATCAAATCATGAATCATGAATCAAATCATGAATCATGAATCGAATCATGAATCATGAATCAAGAATCGCATCATGAATCATGAATTGAATCATAAATTTAATCATGAATTTAATCATGAATCATGAATCATGAAATGAATCATGAATTGAATCATGAAATGAATCATGAATTGAATCATGAATCATGAATTGAATCATGAATCATGAATTGAATCATAAATCATGAATCATGAATTGAATCATAAATCATGAATTGAAACGGGAATCATGAATCATGAATTGAATCATGAATCATGAATTGAATCATGAATCATGAATCATGTATCATGAATTGAATCATGAATCATATCTGAATCCTAAATTTAATCATGAATCATGAATCATGAAATGAATCATGAATCGAATCATGAATCATGAATCATGAACTGAATAATAAATCATCAATTGAATCATGAATTGAATCATGAATCATGAAATGAAGCATGAATTGAATCATGAATTGAATCATGAATTGAATCATGAATCATGAATAATGAATTAAATCATGAATCATGAATAATGAAATGAAGCATGAAATGAATCATGAATCATGAATCGAATCATGAATCATAAATCGAATCATGAATCATGAATCATGAATCGAATCATGAATCATAAATCGAATCATGAATCATGAATCATGAATCGAATCATGAATCATGAATAGAATCATGAATCATAAATCGAATCATGAATCATGAATCATGAATCGAATCATGAATCATGAATAGAATCATGAATCATGAATCGAATCATAAATCGAAAGATGAATCATTAATCATGAATCAAATCATGAATCATGAATCGAATCATGAATCATGAATCAAGAATTGCATCATGAATCATGAAATGAATCATGAATTGAATCATGAAATGAATCATGAATTGAATCATGAATCATGAATCATGAATTGAATCATGAATTGAATCATGAATCATGAATGGAATAATGAATTATGAATTGAATCATGAATCATGAATCGAATCATGAATCATGAATCATGAATTGAATCATGAATTGAATCATGAATCATGAATCATGAATTGAATCATGAATCATGAATCATGAAATGAATCATGAAATGAATCATGAAATGAATCATGAATTGAATCATGAATCATGAATCATGTAATGAATCATGTAATGAATCATGAAATGAATCATGAATCATGAATTGAATAATAAATCATGATTTGAATCATGAATAATGAATTGAATCATGAATCATGAATCGAATCATGAATCATGAATCAAGAATTGAATCATGAATCATTAACCATGAATTGAATCATGAATCATGAATTGAATCATGAATTGAATCATAAATCACGAATCATGAATTGAATCATGAATCATGAAATGAATCATGAAATGAATCATGAATTGAATCATGAATCATGAATCATGAAATGAATCATGAAATGAATCATGAATTGAATCATAAATCATGAATTGAAACGGGAATCATGAATAATGGATCAAATCATGAATCATGAATCATGAATTGAATCATGAATCATAAATCGAATAATAAATAATGAATTGAATCATGAAGCGAATCATGAATCATGAATTGAATCATGAATTGAATCATGAATCATGATTAATGAATTGAATTATGAATCATGAATCATGAAATGAATCATGAAATGAATCATGAAATGAATCATGAATTGAATCATGAATCATGAATCATGAAATGAATCATGAAATGAATCTTGAATCATGAATTGAATAATAAGTCATGAATTGAATCATGAATTGAATCATGAATCATGAATTGAATCATGAATCATGAATCATGTATCATGAATCGAATCATGAATCATGAATCATGAATCGAATCATGAATCATGAATAGAATCATGAATCATGAATTGAATCATGAATCGAATCATGAATCATTAATCATGAATCAAATCATGAATCATGAATCGAATCATGAATCATGAATCAAGAATTGCATCATGAATCATGAATTGAATCATAAATTTAATCATGACTTTAATCATGAATCATGAATCATGAAATGAATCATGAATTGAATTATGAATTGAATCATGAATTGAATCATGAATTGAATCATGAATCATGAATCGAATCATGAATCGAAAGATGAATCATTAATCATGAATCAAATCATGAATCATGAATCAAATCATGAATCATGAATCGAATCATGAATCATGAATCAAGAATCGCATCATGAATCATGAATTGAATCATAAATTTAATCATGAATTTAATCATGAATCATGAATCATGAAATGAATCATGAATTGAATCATGAAATGAATCATGAATTGAATCATGAATCATGAATTGAATCATGAATCATGAATTGAATCATAAATCATGAATCATGAATTGAATCATAAATCATGAATTGAAACGGGAATCATGAATCATGAATTGAATCATGAATCATGAATTGAATCATGAATCATGAATCATGTATCATGAATTGAATCATGAATCATATCTGAATCCTAAATTTAATCATGAATCATGAATCATGAAATGAATCATGAATCGAATCATGAATCATGAATCAAGAATTGCATCATGAATCATGAATTGAATCATAAATTTAATCATGAATTTAATCATGAATCATGAATCATGAAATAAATCATGAATTGAATCATGAAATGAATCATGAATTGAATCATGAATCATGAATTTAATCATGAATCATGAATCATGAATTCAATCATGAATCATGAATTGAATCATAAATCATGAATTGAAACGGGAATCATGAATCATGAATTGAATCATGAATCATGAATTGAATCATGAATCATGAATCATGTATCATGAATTGAATCATGAATCATAATTGAATCCTAAATTTAATCATGAATCATGAATCATGAATCATGAATCATGAAATGAATCATGAATTGAATCATAAATCATGAAATGAATCATGAATCATTAATTGAATCATGAATCATGAATAATGAATCAAATCATGAATCATGAATCATAAATTGAATCATGAATCATGAATCGAATAATGAATAATGAATTGAATCATGATTCATGAATCGAATCATGAATCATGAATCATGAATCATGAATTGAATCAAGAATTGAATCATGAATCGTGAATCATGAATTGAATCATGAATCATGAAATGAATCATGAAATTAATCATGAATCATGAATAGAATCATGAATCATGAATCGAATTATGAATCGAATCATGACTCATGAATCGAATCATGAATCATGAATCGAATCATGAATCATGAATCAAGAATTGCATCATGAATCATGAATTGAATCATGAATCATGAATAGAATCATGAATCATGAATCAAGAATTGCATTATGAATCATGAATTGAATCATGAATTTAATCATGAATCATGAAATGAATCATGAATTGAATCATGAATCATGAATTCAATCATGAATCATGAATTCAATCATGAATCATAAATCATAAATCATGAATTCAATAATGAATCATGAATCATGAATTGAATCATGAATCATGAATTGAATCATAAATCATGAATTGAAACAGGAATCATGAATCATGAATTGAATCATGAATCATGAATTGAATCATGATTAATGAATCGAATCATTAATCATGAATCATGAATCGAATAATGAATCATGAATCATGAATCATGTATCATGAATTAAATCATGAATCATAATTGAATCCTAAATTTAATCATGAATCATGAATCATGAAATGAATCATGAATTGAATCATGAATTGAATCATGAATCTTTAATCATGAAATGAATCATGAATTGAATCATAAATCATGAAATGAATCATGAATCATTAATTGAATCATGAATCATGAATAATGGATCAAATCATGAATCATGAATCATGAATTGAATCATGAATCATAAATCGAATAATAAATAATGAATTGAATCATGAATCATGAAGCGAATCATGAATCATGAATTGAATCATGAATTGAATCATGAATCATGATTAATGAATTGAATTATGAATCATGAATCATGAAATGAATCATGAAATGAATCATGAAATGAATCATGAATTGAATCATGAATCATGAATCATGAAATGAATCATGAAATGAATCTTGAATCATGAATTGAATAATAAGTCATGAATTGAATCATGAATTGAATCATGAATTGAATCATGAATCATGAATCGAATCATGAATCATGAATCATGAATTGAATATTGAATCGAATCATGAATAATGAATTGAATCATGAATCATGAATCGAATCATGAATCATGAATCAAGAATTGAATCATGAATCATTAATCATGAATTGAATCATGAATCATGAATTAAATCATGAATTGAATCATGAATTGAATCATAAATCATGAATCATGAATTGAATCATGAATCATGAAATGAATCATGAATTGAATCATGAATCATAAAATGAATCATGAAATGAATCATGAATCATGAATTGAATAATAAATCATGAATTGAATCATGAATTGAATCATGAAATAAAGCATGAAATGAATCATGAATCATGAATCGAATCATGAATCATGAACTGAATAATAAATCATGAATTGAAACAGGAATCATGAATCATGAATTGAATCATGAATCATGAATTGAATCATGATTAATGAATCGAATCATGAATCATGAATCATGAATCGAATAATGAATCATGAATCATGAATCATGTATCATGAATTAAATCATGAATCATAATTGAATCCTAAATTTAATCATGAATCATGAATCATGAAATGAATCATGAATTGAATCATGAATTGAATCATGAATCTTTAATCATGAAATGAATCATGAATTGAATCATAAATCATGAAATGAATCATGAATCATTAATTGAATCATGAATCATGAATAATGGATCAAATCATGAATCATGAATCATGAATTGAATCATGAATCATAAATCGAATAATAAATAATGAATTGAATCATGAATCATGAAGCGAATCATGAATCATGAATTGAAACAGGAATCATGAATCATGAATTGAATCATGAATCATGAATTGAATCATGATTAATGAATCGAATATTGAATCATGAATCATGAATCGAATAATGAATCATGAATCATGAATCATGTATCATGAATTAAATCATGAATCATAATTGAATCCTAAATTTAATCATGAATCATGAATCATGAAATGAATCATGAATTGAATCATGAATTGAATCATGAATCTTTAATCATGAAATGAATCATGAATTGAATCATAAATCATGAAATGAATCATGAATCATTAATTGAATCATGAATCATGAATAATGGATCAAATCATGAATCATGAATCATGAATTGAATCATGAATCATAAATCGAATAATAAATAATGAATTGAATCATGAATCATGAAGCGAATCATGAATCATGAATTGAATCATGAATTGAATCATGAATCATGATTAATGAATTGAATTATGAATCATGAATCATGAAATGAATCATGAAATGAATCATGAAATGAATCATGAATTGAATCATGAATCATGAATCATGAAATGAATCATGAAATGAATCTTGAATCATGAATTGAATAATAAGTCATGAATTGAATCATGAATTGAATCATGAATTGAATCATGAATCATGAATCGAATCATGAATCATGAATCATGAATTGAATATTGAATCGAATCATGAATAATGAATTGAATCATGAATCATGAATCGAATCATGAATCATGAATCAAGAATTGAATCATGAATCATTAATCATGAATTGAATCATGAATCATGAATTAAATCATGAATTGAATCATGAATTGAATCATAAATCATGAATCATGAATTGAATCATGAATCATGAAATGAATCATGAAATGAATCATGAATTGAATCATGAATCATGAAATGAATCATGAAATGAATCATGAATCATGAATTGAATAATAAATCATGAATTGAATCATGAATTGAATCATGAAATAAAGCATGAAATGAATCATGAATCATGAATCGAATCATGAATCATGAACTGAATAATAAATCATCAATTGAATCATGAATTGAATCATGAATCATGAAATGAATCATGAATCATGAATCGAATCATGAATCATGAATCGAATAATGATTCATGAATCGAATCATGAATCATGAATCGAATCATGAATCGAATCATGAATCAAGAATTGCATCCTGAATCATGAATTGAATCATGAATTGAATCATGAATCATGAATTGAATCATGAATCATGAATTGAATCATGAATTCAATCATGAATCATGAATCATGAATTGAATCATAAATCATGAATTGAAACAGGAATCATGAATCATGAATTGAATCATGAATCATGAATCGAATCATGAATCATGAATCATGACTAATGAATCAAATCATGAATCATGAATTGAATCATTAATCATGAATCATGAATCGAATCATAAATTATGAATTATGAATTAAATCATGAATGATGAATCATGAATTGAATCATGATTCATGAATTGAATCATGAATTGAATCATGATTCATGAATTGAATCATGAATTGAATCACGAATTGAATCATGAATCATGAATAATGAATTGAATCATGAATAATGAATCATGAAATGAAGCATGAAATGAATCATGAATCATGAATCGAATCATGAATCATGAATCATGAATCGAATCATGAATCATGAATCCTAAATTTAATCATGAATCATGAAGCATGAATTGAATCATGAATTGAATCATGAATTGAATCATGAATCATTAATCATGAATCATGAATCATGAATTAAATCATAAACCATGAAATGAATCATGAATCATGAATTGAATCATGAATCATGAATCGAATCATGAATCATGAATCATGAATTGAATCATAAATCGTGAATGATTAATCGAATCATGAATCATGAATCATGAATCGAATCATGAATCATGAATCGAATCATGATTCGAATCATGAATCACGAATCATGATTCATTAATCGAATCATGAATCATGAATCATGAATCGAATCATGAATCATAAATCATGAATTGAATCATGAATCATGAATCGAATAATGAATTGAATCATGAATCATGAATCGAATCATGAATCATGAATCAAAAATTGAATCATGAATCATTAATCATGAATCGAATCATGAATCATGAATCATGAATCATGAATTGAATCTTGAATCATGAATCATGAAATGAATCATGAATTGAATCATGAATCCTGAATTGAATCATGAATCATGAATCATGAATCGAATCATGAATCATGAATTATGAATCATGAATCGAATCATGAATCATGAATCATGTATCATGAATTGAATCATGAATCATGAATTGAATCCTAAATTTAATCATGAATCATGAATCATGAAATGAATCATAAATTTAATCATAAATTGAATCATGAATCATTAATCATGAAATGAATCATGAATTGAATCATTAATCATGAAATGAATCATGAATCATTAATTGAATCATGAATCATGAATAATGAATTGAATCATGAATCATGAATCGAATCATGAATCATGAATCATGAAATGAATCATGAATTGAATCATGAATCATGAATTGAATCATGAATCATGAAATGAATCATGAAATGAATCATGAAATGAATCATGTAATGAATCATAAAATGAATCATGAATAATAAATTGAATAATAAATCATGAATTGAATCATGAATCATGAATCATGTAATGAATCATGAAATGAATCATGAATAATGAATTGAATAATAAATCATGAATTAAATCATGAATTGAATCATGAATTGAATCATGAATCATGTATTGAATCATGAATCATGAATCGAATCATGAATAATGAATTGAATCATTAATCATGAATCATGAAATGAATCATGAATTGAATCATGAATCATGAATCAAGAATTGCATCATGAATCATGAATTGAATCATAAATTTAATCATAAATTTAATCATGAATCATGAAATGAATCATGAATTGAATCATGAAATGAATCATGAATTGAATCATGAATCATGAATTGAATCATGAATCATGAATTGAATCATAAATCATGAATTGAATCATAAATCATGAATTTAATCATGAATCATGAATCATGAATTCAATCATGAATCATGAATTGAATCATAAATCATGAATTGAAACGGGAATCATGAATCATGAATTGAATCATGAATCATGAATTGAATCATGAATCATGAATCATGTATCATGAATTGAATCATGAATCATATCTGAATCCTAAATTTAATCATGAATCATGAATCATGAAATGAATCATGAATCGAATCATGAATCATGAATCAAGAATTGCATCATGAATCATGAATTGAATCATAAATTTAATCATGAATTTAATCATGAATCATGAATCATGAAATGAATCATGAATTGAATCATGAAATGAATCATGAAATTAATCATGAATCATGAAATTAATCATGAATCATGAATAGAATCATGAATCATGAATCGAATTATGAATCGAATCATGACTCATGAATCGAATCATGAATCATGAATCGAATCATGAATCATGAATCAAGAATTGCATCATGAATCATGAATTGAATCATGAATCATGAATAGAATCATGAATCATGAATCAAGAATTGCATCATGAATCATGAATTGAATCATGAATTTAATCATGAATTTAATCATGAATCATGAAATGAATCATGAATTGAATCATGAATCATGAATTCAATCATGAATCATGAATTCAATCATGAATCATAAATCATAAATCATGAATTCAATAATGAATCATGAATCATGAATTGAATCATGAATCATGAATTGAATCATAAATCATGAATTGAAACAGGAATCATGAATCATGAATTGAATCATGAATCATGAATTGAATCATGAATCATGAATCGAATCATGAATCATGAATCATGAATCGAATAATGAATCATGAATCATGTATCATGAATTAAATCATGAATCATAATTGAATCCTAAATTTAATCATGAATCATGAATCATGAAATGAATCATAAATCATGAATTGAAACAGGAATCATGAATCATGAATTGAATCATGAATCATGAATCGAATCATGAATCATGAATCATGACTAATGAATCAAATCATGAATCATGAATTGAATCATTAATCATGAATCATGAATCGAATCATAAATTATGAATTATGAATTAAATCATGAATGATGAATCATGAATTGAATCATGATTCATGAATTGAATCATGAATTGAATCATGATTCATGAATTGAATCATGAATTGAATCACGAATTGAATCATGAATCATGAATAATGAATTGAATCATGAATAATGAATCATGAAATGAAGCATGAAATGAATCATGAATCATGAATCGAATCATGAATCATGAATCATGAATCGAATCATGAATCATGAATCCTAAATTTAATCATGAATCATGAAGCATGAATTGAATCATGAATTGAATCATGAATTGAATCATAAATCATTAATCATGAATCATGAATCATGAATTAAATCATAAATCATGAAATGAATCATGAATCATGAATTGAATCATGAATCATGAATCGAATCATGAATCTTGAATCATGAATTGAATCATAAATCGTGAATGATTAATCGAATCATGAATCATGAATCATGAATCGAATCATGAATCATGAATCGAATCATGATTCGAATCATGAATCACGAATCATGATTCATTAATCGAATCATGAATCATGAATCATATAATGAATCATGAATCGAATCATGAATCATAAATCATGAATTGAATCATGAATCATGAATCGAATAATGAATTGAATCATGAATCATGAATCGAATCATGAATCATGAATCAAAAATTGAATCATGAATCATTAATCATGAATCGAATCATGAATCATGAATCATGAATCATGAATTGAATCTTGAATCATGAATCATGAAATGAATCATGAATTGAATCATGAATCCTGAATTGAATCATGAATCATGAATCATGAATCGAATCATGAATCATGAATTATGAATCATGAATCGAATCATGAATCATGAATCATGTATCATGAATTGAATCATGAATCATGAATTGAATCCTAAATTTAATCATGAATCATGAATCATGAAATGAATCATGAATTTAATCATAAATTGAATCATGAATCATTAATCATGAAATGAATCATGAATTGAATCATTAATCATGAAATGAATCATGAATCATTAATTGAATCATGAATCATGAATAATGAATTGAATCATGAATCATGAATCGAATCATGAATCATGAATCATGAAATGAATCATGAATTGAATCATGAATCATGAATTGAATCATGAATCATGAAATGAATCATGAAATGAATCATGAAATGAATCATGTAATGAATCATAAAATGAATCATGAATAATGAATTGAATAATAAATCATGAATTGAATCATGAATCATGAATCATGTAATGAATCATGAAATGAATCATGAATAATGAATTGAATAATAAATCATGAATTAAATCATGAATTGAATCATGAATTGAATCATGAATCATGTATTGAATCATGAATCATGAATCGAATCATGAATAATGAATTGAATCATTAATCATGAATCATGAAATGAATCATGAATTGAATCATGAATCATGAATCAAGAATTGCATCATGAATCATGAATTGAATCATAAATTTAATCATGAATTTAATCATGAATCATGAATCATGAAATGAATCATGAATTGAATCATGAAATGAATCATGAATTGAATCATGAATCATGAATTGAATCATGAATCATGAATTGAATCATAAATCATGAATCATGAATTGAATCATAAATCATGAATTTAATCATGAATCATGAATCATGAATTCAATCATGAATCATGAATTGAAACGGGAATCATGAATCATGAATTGAATCATGAATCATGAATTGAATCATGAATCATGAATCATGTATCATGAATTGAATCATGAATCATATCTGAATCCTAAATTTAATCATGAATCATGAATCATGAAATGAATCATGAATCGAATCATGAATCATGAATCAAGAATTGCATCATGAATCATGAATTGAATCATAAATTTAATCATGAATTTAATCATGAATCATGAATCATGAAATGAATCATGAATTGAATCATGAAATGAATCATGAAATGAATCATGAATCATGAATTTAATCATGAATCATGAATTCAATTATGAATCATGAATTGAATCATAAATCATGAATTGAAACGGGAATCATGAATCATGAACTGAATCATGAATCATGAATTGAATCATGAATCATAAATCATGTATCATGAATTGAATCATGAATCATAATTGAATCCTAAATTTAATCATGAATCATGAATCATGAATCATGAATCATGAAATGAATCATGAATTGAATCATAAATCATGAAATGAATCATGAATCATTAATTGAATCATGAATCATGAATAATGAATCAAATCATGAATCATGAATCATGAATTGAATCATGAATCATGAATCGAATAATGAATAATGAATTGAATCATGATTCATGAATCGAATCATGAATCATGAATCATGAATCATGAATTGAATCAAGAATTGAATCATTAATCGTGAATCATGAATTGAATCATGAATCATGAAATGAATCATGAAATTAATCATGAATCATGAATAGAATCATGAATCATGAATCGAATTATGAATCGAATCATGACTCATGAATCGAATCATGAATCATGAATCGAATCATGAATCATGAATCAAGAATTGCATCATGAATCATGAATTGAATCATGAATCATGAATAGAATCATGAATCATGAATCAAGAATTGCATCATGAATCATGAATTGAATCATGAATTTAATCATGAATTTAATCATGAATCATGAAATGAATCATGAATTGAATCATGAATCATGAATTGAATCATGAATCATGAATTGAAACGGGAATCATGAATCATGAATTGAATCATGAATCATGAATTGAATCATGAATCATGAATCATGTATCATGAATTGAATCATGAATCATATCTGAATCCTAAATTTAATCATGAATCATGAATCATGAAATGAATCATGAATCGAATCATGAATCATGAATCAAGAATTGCATCATGAATCATGAATTGAATCATAAATTTAATCATGAATTTAATCATGAATCATGAATCATGAAATGAATCATGAATTGAATCATGAAATGAATCATGAATCATGAATTTAATCATGAATCATGAATTCAATTATGAATCATGAATTGAATCATAAATCATGAATTGAAACGGGAATCATGAATCATGAACTGAATCATGAATCATGAATTGAATCATGAATCATAAATCATGTATCATGAATTGAATCATGAATCATAATTGAATCCTAAATTTAATCATGAATCATGAATCATGAATCATGAATCATGAAATGAATCATGAATTGAATCATAAATCATGAAATGAATCATGAATCATTAATTGAATCATGAATCATGAATAATGAATCAAATCATGAATCATGAATCATGAATTGAATCATGAATCATGAATCGAATAATGAATAATGAATTGAATCATGATTCATGAATCGAATCATGAATCATGAATCATGAATCATGAATTGAATCAAGAATTGAATCATTAATCGTGAATCATGAATTGAATCATGAATCATGAAATGAATCATGAAATTAATCATGAATCATGAATAGAATCATGAATCATGAATCGAATTATGAATCGAATCATGACTCATGAATCGAATCATGAATCATGAATCGAATCATGAATCATGAATCAAGAATTGCATCATGAATCATGAATTGAATCATGAATCATGAATAGAATCATGAATCATGAATCAAGAATTGCATCATGAATCATGAATTGAATCATGAATTTAATCATGAATTTAATCATGAATCATGAAATGAATCATGAATTGAATCATGAATCATGAATTGAATCATGAATCATGAATTCAATCATGAATCATAAATCATAAATCATGAATTCAATAATGAATCATGAATCATGAATTGAATCATGAATCATGAATTGAATCATAAATCATGAATTGAAACAGGAATCATGAATCATGAATTGAATCATGAATCATGAATTGAATCATGAATCATGAATCATATATCGAATCATGAATCATGAATCATGAATCGAATAATGAATCATGAATCATGTATCATGAATTGAATCATGAATCATAATTGAATCCTAAATTTAATCATGAATCATGAATCATGAAATGAATCATGAATTGAATCATGAATTGAATCATGAATCTTTAATCATTAAATGAATCATGAATTGAATCATAAATCATGAAATGAATCATGAATCATTAATTGAATCATGAATCATGAATAATGGATCAAATCATGAATCATGAATTATGAATTGAATCATGAATCATAAATCGAATAATAAATAATGAATTGAATCATGAATCATGAAGCGAATCATGAATCATGAATTGAATCATGAATTGAATCATGAATCATGATTAATGAATTGAATTATGAATCATGAATCATGAAATGAATCATGAAATGAATCATGAAATGAATCATGAATCATGAATCATGAAATGAATCATGAAATGAATCTTGAATCATGAATTGAATAATAAGTCATGAATTGAATCATGAATTGAATCATGAATTGAATCATGAATCATGAATCGAATCATGAATCATGAATCATGAATTGAATCATGAATCGAATCATGAATAATGAATTGAATCATGAATCATGAATCGAATCATGAATCTTGAATCATGAATCATTAATCATGAATTGAATCATGAATCATGAATTAAATCATGAATTGAATCATGAATTGAATCATAAATCATGAATCATAAATTGAATCATGAATCATGAAATGAATCATGAAATGAATCATGAATTGAATCATGAATTGAATCATTAATCATGAAATGAATCATGAATCATTAATTGAATCATGAATCATGAATAATGAATTGAATCATGAATCATGAATCGAATCATGAATCATGAATCATGAAATGAATCATGAATTGAATCATGAATCATGAATTGAATCATGAATCATGAAATGAATCATGAAATGAATCATGAAATGAATCATGTAATGAATCATAAAATGAATCATGAATAATAAATTGAATAATAAATCATGAATTGAATCATGAATCATGAATCATGTAATGAATCATGAAATGAATCATGAATAATGAATTGAATAATAAATCATGAATTAAATCATGAATTGAATCATGAATTGAATCATGAATCATGTATTGAATCATGAATCATGAATCGAATCATGAATAATGAATTGAATCATTAATCATGAATCATGAAATGAATCATGAATTGAATCATGAATCATGAATCAAGAATTGCATCATGAATCATGAATTGAATCATAAATTTAATCATAAATTTAATCATGAATCATGAAATGAATCATGAATTGAATCATGAAATGAATCATGAATTGAATCATGAATCATGAATTGAATCATGAATCATGAATTGAATCATAAATCATGAATTGAATCATAAATCATGAATTTAATCATGAATCATGAATCATGAATTCAATCATGAATCATGAATTGAATCATAAATCATGAATTGAAACGGGAATCATGAATCATGAATTGAATCATGAATCATGAATTGAATCATGAATCATGAATCATGTATCATGAATTGAATCATGAATCATATCTGAATCCTAAATTTAATCATGAATCATGAATCATGAAATGAATCATGAATCGAATCATGAATCATGAATCAAGAATTGCATCATGAATCATGAATTGAATCATAAATTTAATCATGAATTTAATCATGAATCATGAATCATGAAATGAATCATGAATTGAATCATGAAATGAATCATGAAATTAATCATGAATCATGAAATTAATCATGAATCATGAATAGAATCATGAATCATGAATCGAATTATGAATCGAATCATGACTCATGAATCGAATCATGAATCATGAATCGAATCATGAATCATGAATCAAGAATTGCATCATGAATCATGAATTGAATCATGAATCATGAATCAAGAATTGCATCATGAATCATGAATTGAATCATGAATCATGAATAGAATCATGAATCATGAATCAAGAATTGCATCATGAATCATGAATTGAATCATGAATTTAATCATGAATTTAATCATGAATCATGAAATGAATCATGAATTGAATCATGAATCATGAATTCAATCATGAATCATAAATCATAAATCATGAATTCAATAATGAATCATGAATCATGAATTGAATCATGAATCATGAATTGAATCATAAATCATGAATTGAAACAGGAATCATGAATCATGAATTGAATCATGAATCATGAATTGAATCATGAATCATGAATCGAATCATGAATCATGAATCATGAATCGAATAATGAATCATGAATCATGTATCATGAATTAAATCATGAATCATAATTGAATCCTAAATTTAATCATGAATCATGAATCATGAAATGAATCATAAATCATGAATTGAAACAGGAATCATGAATCATGAATTGAATCATGAATCATGAATCAAATCATGAATCATGAATTGAATCATTAATCATGAATCATGAATCGAATCATAAATTATGAATTATGAATTAAATCATGAATGATGAATCATGAATTGAATCATGATTCATGAATTGAATCATGAATTGAATCATGATTCATGAATTGAATCATGAATTGAATCACGAATTGAATCATGAATCATGAATAATGAATTGAATCATGAATAATGAATCATGAAATGAAGCATGAAATGAATCATGAATCATGAATCGAATCATGAATCATGAATCATGAATCGAATCATGAATCATGAATCCTAAATTTAATCATGAATCATGAAGCATGAATTGAATCATGAATTGAATCATGAATTGAATCATAAATCATTAATCATGAATCATGAATCATGAATTAAATCATAAATCATGAAATGAATCATGAATCATGAATTGAATCATGAATCATGAATCGAATCATGAATCATGAATCATGAATTGAATCATAAATCGTGAATGATTAATCGAATCATGAATCATGAATCATGAATTGAATCATGAATCATGAATCGAATCATGATTCGAATCATGAATCACGAATCATGATTCATTAATCGAATCATGAATCATGAATCATATAATGAATCATGAATCGAATCATGAATCATAAATCATGAATTGAATCATGAATCATGAATCGAATAATGAATTGAATCATGAATCATGAATCGAATCATGAATCATGAATCAAAAATTGAATCATGAATCATTAATCATGAATCGAATCATGAATCATGAATCATGAATCATGAATTGAATCTTGAATCATGAATCATGAAATGAATCATGAATTGAATCATGAATCCTGAATTGAATCATGAATCATGAATCATGAATCGAATCATGAATCATGAATTATGAATCATGAATCGAATCATGAATCATGAATCATGTATCATGAATTGAATCATGAATCATGAATTGAATCCTAAATTTAATCATGAATCATGAATCATGAAATGAATCATGAATTTAATCATAAATTGAATCATGAATCATTAATCATGAAATGAATCATGAATTGAATCATTAATCATGAAATGAATCATGAATCATTAATTGAATCATGAATCATGAATAATGAATTGAATCATGAATCATGAATCGAATCATGAATCATGAATCATGAAATGAATCATGAATTGAATCATGAATCATGAATTGAATCATGAATCATGAAATGAATCATGAAATGAATCATGAAATGAATCATGTAATGAATCATAAAATGAATCATGAATAATGAATTGAATAATAAATCATGAATTGAATCATGAATCATGAATCATGTAATGAATCATGAAATGAATCATGAATAATGAATTGAATAATAAATCATGAATTAAATCATGAATTGAATCATGAATTGAATCATGAATCATGTATTGAATCATGAATCATGAATCGAATCATGAATAATGAATTGAATCATTAATCATGAATCATGAAATGAATCATGAATTGAATCATGAATCATGAATCAAGAATTGCATCATGAATCATGAATTGAATCATAAATTTAATCATGAATTTAATCATGAATCATGAATCATGAAATGAATCATGAATTGAATCATGAAATGAATCATGAATTGAATCATGAATCATGAATTGAATCATGAATCATGAATTGAATCATAAATCATGAATCATGAATTGAATCATAAATCATGAATTTAATCATGAATCATGAATCATGAATTCAATCATGAATCATGAATTGAAACGGGAATCATGAATCATGAATTGAATCATGAATCATGAATTGAATCATGAATCATGAATCATGTATCATGAATTGAATCATGAATCATATCTGAATCCTAAATTTAATCATGAATCATGAATCATGAAATGAATCATGAATCGAATCATGAATCATGAATCAAGAATTGCATCATGAATCATGAATTGAATCATAAATTTAATCATGAATTTAATCATGAATCATGAATCATGAAATGAATCATGAATTGAATCATGAAATGAATCATGAAATGAATCATGAATCATGAATTTAATCATGAATCATGAATTCAATTATGAATCATGAATTGAATCATAAATCATGAATTGAAACGGGAATCATGAATCATGAACTGAATCATGAATCATGAATTGAATCATGAATCATAAATCATGTATCATGAATTGAATCATGAATCATAATTGAATCCTAAATTTAATCATGAATCATGAATCATGAATCATGAATCATGAAATGAATCATGAATTGAATCATAAATCATGAAATGAATCATGAATCATTAATTGAATCATGAATCATGAATAATGAATCAAATCATGAATCATGAATCATGAATTGAATCATGAATCATGAATCGAATAATGAATAATGAATTGAATCATGATTCATGAATCGAATCATGAATCATGAATCATGAATCATGAATTGAATCAAGAATTGAATCATTAATCGTGAATCATGAATTGAATCATGAATCATGAAATGAATCATGAAATTAATCATGAATCATGAATAGAATCATGAATCATGAATCGAATTATGAATCGAATCATGACTCATGAATCGAATCATGAATCATGAATCGAATCATGAATCATGAATCAAGAATTGCATCATGAATCATGAATTGAATCATGAATCATGAATAGAATCATGAATCATGAATCAAGAATTGCATCATGAATCATGAATTGAATCATGAATTTAATCATGAATTTAATCATGAATCATGAAATGAATCATGAATTGAATCATGAATCATGAATTGAATCATGAATCATGAATTGAAACGGGAATCATGAATCATGAATTGAATCATGAATCATGAATTGAATCATGAATCATGAATCATGTATCATGAATTGAATCATGAATCATATCTGAATCCTAAATTTAATCATGAATCATGAATCATGAAATGAATCATGAATCGAATCATGAATCATGAATCAAGAATTGCATCATGAATCATGAATTGAATCATAAATTTAATCATGAATTTAATCATGAATCATGAATCATGAAATGAATCATGAATTGAATCATGAAATGAATCATGAATCATGAATTTAATCATGAATCATGAATTCAATTATGAATCATGAATTGAATCATAAATCATGAATTGAAACGGGAATCATGAATCATGAACTGAATCATGAATCATGAATTGAATCATGAATCATAAATCATGTATCATGAATTGAATCATGAATCATAATTGAATCCTAAATTTAATCATGAATCATGAATCATGAATCATGAATCATGAAATGAATCATGAATTGAATCATAAATCATGAAATGAATCATGAATCATTAATTGAATCATGAATCATGAATAATGAATCAAATCATGAATCATGAATCATGAATTGAATCATGAATCATGAATCGAATAATGAATAATGAATTGAATCATGATTCATGAATCGAATCATGAATCATGAATCATGAATCATGAATTGAATCAAGAATTGAATCATTAATCGTGAATCATGAATTGAATCATGAATCATGAAATGAATCATGAAATTAATCATGAATCATGAATAGAATCATGAATCATGAATCGAATTATGAATCGAATCATGACTCATGAATCGAATCATGAATCATGAATCGAATCATGAATCATGAATCAAGAATTGCATCATGAATCATGAATTGAATCATGAATCATGAATAGAATCATGAATCATGAATCAAGAATTGCATCATGAATCATGAATTGAATCATGAATTTAATCATGAATTTAATCATGAATCATGAAATGAATCATGAATTGAATCATGAATCATGAATTGAATCATGAATCATGAATTCAATCATGAATCATAAATCATAAATCATGAATTCAATAATGAATCATGAATCATGAATTGAATCATGAATCATGAATTGAATCATAAATCATGAATTGAAACAGGAATCATGAATCATGAATTGAATCATGAATCATGAATTGA
The DNA here is from genome assembly GCA_036250195.1 of Mixophyes australis. Lineage (NCBI taxonomy): Eukaryota > Metazoa > Chordata > Amphibia > Anura > Limnodynastidae > Mixophyes > Mixophyes australis. The sequence goes on from JAVHZZ010000003.1 coordinate 203,257,804, forward strand.
ATCATGAATCATGAATCATATATCGAATCATGAATCATGAATCATGAATCGAATAATGAATCATGAATCATGTATCATGAATTGAATCATGAATCATAATTGAATCCTAAATTTAATCATGAATCATGAATCATGAAATGAATCATGAATTGAATCATGAATTGAATCATGAATCTTTAATCATTAAATGAATCATGAATTGAATCATAAATCATGAAATGAATCATGAATCATTAATTGAATCATGAATCATGAATAATGGATCAAATCATGAATCATGAATTATGAATTGAATCATGAATCATAAATCGAATAATAAATAATGAATTGAATCATGAATCATGAAGCGAATCATGAATCATGAATTGAATCATGAATTGAATCATGAATCATGATTAATGAATTGAATTATGAATCATGAATCATGAAATGAATCATGAAATGAATCATGAAATGAATCATGAAATGAATCATGAATCATGAATCATGAAATGAATCATGAAATGAATCTTGAATCATGAATTGAATAATAAGTCATGAATTGAATCATGAATTGAATCATGAATTGAATCATGAATCATGAATCGAATCATGAATCATGAATCATGAATTGAATCATGAATCGAATCATGAATAATGAATTGAATCATGAATCATGAATCGAATCATGAATCTTGAATCATGAATCATTAATCATGAATTGAATCATGAATCATGAATTAAATCATGAATTGAATCATGAATTGAATCATAAATCATGAATCATAAATTGAATCATGAATCATGAAATGAATCATGAAATGAATCATGAATTGAATCATGAATCATGAATCATGAAATGAATCATGAAACGAATCATGAATCATGAATTGAATAATAAATCATGAATTGAATCATAAATCGAATCATGAATCATGAATCATGAATCGAATCATGAATCATGAATAGAATCATGAATCATGAATCGAATCATGAATCGAAAGATGAATCATTAATCATGAATCAAATCATGAATCATGAATCGAATCATGAATCATGAATCAAGAATTGCATCATGAATCATGAATTGAATCAAAAATTTAATCATGAATTTAATCATGAATCATGAATCATTAAATGAATCATGAATTGAATCATGAAATGAATCATGAATTGAATCATGAATCATGAATTGAATCATGAATCATGAATTGAATCATGAATCATGAATTGAATCATGAATCATGAATTGAATCATAAATAATGAATCATGAATTGAATCATAAATCATGAATTTAATCATGAATCATGAATCATGAATTGAATCATGAATCATGAATTGAATCATAAATCATGAATTGAAACGGGAATCATGAATCATGAATTGAATCATGAATCATGAATTGAATCATGAATCATGAATCATGTATCATGAATCGAATCATGAATCATGAATCATGAATCGAATCATGAATCATGAATAGAATCATGAATCATGAATTGAATCATGAATCGAATCATGAATCATTAATCATGAATCAAATCATGAATCATGAATCGAATCATGAATCATGAATCAAGAATTGCATCATGAATCATGAATTGAATCATAAATTTAATCATGAATTTAATCATGAATCATGAATCATGAAATGAATCATGAATTGAATCATGAATTGAATCATGAATTGAATCATGAATTGAATCATGAATCATGAATCGAATCATGAATCGAAAGATGAATCATTAATCATGAATCAAATCATGAATCATGAATCAAATCATGAATCATGAATCGAATCATGAATCATGAATCAAGAATCGCATCATGAATCATGAATTGAATCATGAATTTAATCATGAATTTAATCATGAATCATAAATCATGAAATGAATTATGAATTGAATCATGTAATGAATCATGAATTGAATCATGAATCATGAATTTAATCATGAATCATGAATCATGAATTCAATCATGAATCATGAATTGAATCATAAATCATGAATTGAAACGGGAATCATGAATCATGAATTGAATCATGAATCATGAATTGAATCATGAATCATGAATCATGTATCATGAATTGAATCATGAATCATAATTAAATCCTAAATTTAATCATGAATCATGAATCGTGAATCATGAATCATGAAATGAATCATGAATTAAATCATAAATCATGAAATGAATCATGAATCATTAATTGAATCATGAATCATGAATAATGAATCAAATCATGAATCATGAATCATGAATTGAATCATGAATCATGAATCGAATAATGAATAATGAATTGAATCATGATTCATGAATCGAATCATGAATCATGAATCATGAATCATGAATTGAATCAAGAATTGAATCATGAATCGTGAATCATGAATTGAATCATGAATCATGAAATGAATCATGAAATGAATCATGAATCATGAATAGAATCATGAATCATGAATCGAATTATGAATCGAATCATGACTCATGAATCGAATCATGAATCATGAATCGAATCATGAATCATGAATCAAGAATTGCATCATGAATCATGAATTGAATCATGAATCATGAATAGAATCATGAATCATGAATCAAGAATTGCATCATGAATCATGAATTGAATCATGAATTTAATCATGAATTTAATCATGAATCATGAAATGAATCATGAATTGAATCATGAAATGAATCATGAATTCAATCATGAATCATGAATTCAATCATGAATCATGAATTCAATCATGAATCATAAATCATAAATCATGAATTCAATAATGAATCATGAATCATGAATTGAATCATGAATCATGAATTGAATCATAAATCATGAATTGAAACAGGAATCATGAATCATGAATTGAATCATGAATCATGAATTGAATCATGAATCATGAATCGAATCATGAATCATGAATCGAATAATGAATCATGAATCATGAATCATGTATCATGAATTAAATCATGAATCATAATTGAATCCTAAATTTAATCATGAATCATGAATCATGAAATGAATCATGAATTGAATCATGAATTGAATCATGAATCTTTAATCATGAAATGAATCATGAATTGAATCATAAATCATGAAATGAATCATGAATCATTAATTGAATCATGAATCATGAATAATGGATCAAATCATGAATCATGAATCATGAATTGAATCATGAATCATAAATCGAATAATAAATAATGAATTGAATCATGAATCATGAAGCGAATCATGAATCATGAATTGAATCATGAATTGAATCATGAATCATGATTAATGAATTGAATTATGAATCATGAATCATGAAATGAATCATGAAATGAATCATGAAATGAATCATGAATTGAATCATGAATCATGAATCATGAAATGAATCATGAAATGAATCTTGAATCATGAATTGAATAATAAGTCATGAATTGAATCATGAATTGAATCATGAATTGAATCATGAATCATGAATCGAATCATTAATCATGAATCATGAATTGAATATTGAATCGAATCATGAATAATGAATTGAATCATGAATCATGAATCGAATCATGAATCATGAATCAAGAATTGAATCATGAATCATTAATCATGAATTGAATCATGAATCATGAATTAAATCATGAATTGAATCATGAATTGAATCATAAATCATGAATCATGAATTAAATCATGAATCATGAAATGAATCATGAATTGAATCATGAATCATGAAATGAATCATGAAATGAATCATGAATTGAATAATAAATCATGAATTGAATCATGAATTGAATCATGAAATAAAGCATGAAATGAATCATGAATCATGAATCGAATCATGAATCATGAACTGAATAATAAATCATCAATTGAATCATGAATTGAATCATGAATCATGAAATGAATCATGAATTCAATCATGAATCATGAATCATGAATTGAATCATAAATCATGAATTGAAACAGGAATCATGAATCATGAATTGAATCATGAATCATGAATCGAATCATGAATCATGAATCATGACTAATGAATCAAATCATGAATCATGAATTGAATCATTAATCATGAATCATGAATCGAATCATAAATTATGAATTAAATCATGAATGATGAATCATGAATTGAATCATGATTCATGAATTGAATCATGAATTGAATCATGATTCATGAATTGAATCATGAATTGAATCACGAATTGAATCACGAATTGAATCATGAATCATGAATAATGAATTGAATCATGAATAATGAATCATGAAATGAAGCATGAAATGAATCATGAATCATGAATCGAATCATGAATCATGAATCATGAATCGAATCATGAATCATGAATCCTAAATTTAATCATGAATCATGAAGCATGAATTGAATCATGAATTGAATCATGAATTGAATCATGAATCATTAATCATGAATCATGAATCATGAATTAAATCATAAATCATGAAATGAATCATGAATCATGAATTGAATCATGAATCATGAATCGAATCATGAATCATGAATCATGAATTGAATCATAAATCGTGAATGATTAATCGAATCATGAATCATGAATCATGAATCGAATCATGAATCATGAATCGAATCATGATTCGAATCATGAATCACGAATCATGATTCATTAATCGAATCATGAATCATGAATCATGAATCATGAATCATGAATCGAATCATGAATCATAAATCATGAATTGAATCATGAATCATGAATCGAATAATGAATTGAATCATGAATCATGAATCGAATCATGAATCATGAATCAAAAATTGAATCATGAATCATTAATCATGAATCGAATCATGAATCATGAATCATGAATCATGAATTGAATCTTGAATCATGAATCATGAAATGAATCATGAATTGAATCATGAATCCTGAATTGAATCATGAATCATGAATCATGAATCGAATCATGAATCATGAATTATGAATCATGAATCGAATCATGAATCATGAATCATGTATCATGAATTGAATCATGAATCATGAATTGAATCCTAAATTTAATCATGAATCATGAATCATGAAATGAATCATGAATTTAATCATAAATTGAATCATGAATCATTAATCATGAAATGAATCATGAATTGAATCATTAATCATGAAATGAATCATGAATCATTAATTGAATCATGAATCATGAATAATGAATTGAATCATGAATCATGAATCGAATCATGAATCATGAATCATGAAATGAATCATGAATTGAATCATGAATCATGAATTGAATCATGAATCATGAAATGAATCATGTAATGAATCATAAAATGAATCATGAATAATGAATTGAATAATAAATCATGAATTGAATCATGAATCATGAATCATGTAATGAATCATGAAATGAATCATGAATAATGAATTGAATAATAAATCATGAATTAAATCATGAATTGAATCATGAATTGAATCATGAATCATGTATTGAATCATGAATCATGAATCGAATCATGAATAATGAATTGAATCATTAATCATGAATCATGAAATGAATCATGAATTGAATCATGAATCATGAATCAAGAATTGCATCATGAATCATGAATTGAATCATAAATTTAATCATGAATTTAATCATGAATCATGAATCATGAAATGAATCATGAATTGAATCATGAAATGAATCATGATGTGAATCATGAATCATGAATTGAATCATGAATCATGAATTGAATCATAAATCATGAATCATGAATTGAATCATAAATCATGAATTTAATCATGAATCATGAATCATGAATTCAATCATGAATCATGAATTGAATCATAAATCATGAATTGAAACGGGAATCATGAATCATGAATTGAATCATGAATCATGAATTGAATCATGAATCATGAATCATGTATCATGAATTGAATCATGAATCATATCTGAATCCTAAATTTATTCATGAATCATGAATCATGAAATGAATCATGAATCGAATCATGAATCATGAATCAAGAATTGCATCATGAATCATGAATTGAATCATAAATTTAATCATGAATTTAATCATGAATCATGAATCATGAAATGAATCATGAATTGAATCATGAAATGAATCATGAAATGAATCATGAATCATGAATTTAATCATGAATCATGAATTCAATTATGAATCATGAATTGAATCATAAATCATGAATTGAAACGGGAATCATGAATCATGAATTGAATCATGAATCATGAATTGAATCATGAATCATGAATCATGTATCATGAATTGAATCATGAATCATAATTGAATCCTAAATTTAATCATGAATCATGAATCATGAATCATGAATCATGAAATGAATCATGAATTGAATCATAAATCATGAAATGAATCATGAATCATTAATTGAATCATGAATCATGAATAATGAATCAAATCATGAATCATGAATCATGAATTGAATCATGAATCATGAATCGAATAATGAATAATGAATTGAATCATGATTCATGAATCGAATCATGAATCATGAATCATGAATCATGAATTGAATCAAGAATTGAATCATGAATCGTGAATCATGAATTGAATCATGAATCATGAAATGAATCATGAAATTAATCATGAATCATGAATAGAATCATGAATCATGAATCGAATTATGAATCGAATCATGACTCATGAATCGAATCATGAATCATGAATCGAATCATGAATCATGAATCAAGAAATGCATCATGAATCATGAATTGAATCATGAATCATGAATAGAATCATGAATCATGAATCAAGAATTGCATCATGAATCATGAATTGAATCATGAATTTAATCATGAATTTAATCATGAATCATGAAATGAATCATGAATTGAATCATGAATCATGAATTCAATCATGAATCATGAATCATAAATCATAAATCATGAATTCAATAATGAATCATGAATCATGAATTGAATCATGAATCATGAATTGAATCATAAATCATGAATTGAAACAGGAATCATGAATCATGAATTGAATCATGAATCATGAATTGAATCATGAATCATGAATCATATATCGAATCATGAATCATGAATCATGAATCGAATAATGAATCATGAATCATGAATCATGTATCATGAATTGAATCATGAATCATAATTGAATCCTAAATTTAATCATGAATCATGAATCATGAAATGAATCATGAATTGAATCATGAATTGAATCATGAATCTTTAATCATGAAATGAATCATGAATTGAATCATAAGTCATGAAATGAATCATGAATCATTAATTGAATCATGAATCATGAATAATGGATCAAATCATGAATCATGAATCATGAATTGAATCATGAATCATAAATCGAATAATAAATAATGAATTGAATCATGAATCATGAAGCGAATCATGAATCATGATTAATGAATTGAATTATGAATCATGAATCATGAAATGAATCATGAAATGAATCATGAAATGAATCATGAAATGAATCATGAATCATGAATCATGAAATGAATCATGAAATGAATCTTGAATCATGAATTGAATAATAAGTCATGAATTGAATCATGAATTGAATCATGAATTGAATCATGAATCATGAATCGAATCATGAATCATGAATCATGAATTGAATCATGAATCGAATCATGAATAATGAATTGAATCATGAATCATGAATCGAATCATGAATCTTGAATCATGAATCATTAATCATGAATTGAATCATGAATCATGAATTAAATCATGAATTGAATCATGAATTGAATCACAAATCATGAATCATAAATTGAATCATGAATCATGAAATGAATCATGAAATGAATCATGAATTGAATCATGAATCATGAATCATGAAATGAATCATGAAATGAATCATGAATCATGAATTGAATAATAAATCATGAATTGAATCATGAATTGAATCATGAATCATGACATAAAGCATGAAATGAATCATGAATCATGAATCGAATCATGAATCACGAATCATGAACTGAATAATAAATCATCAATTGAATCATGAGTTGAATCATGAATCATGAAATGAAGCATGAAATGAATCATGAATCGAATCATGAATCATGAATCGAATAATGATTCATGAATCGAATCATGAATCATGAATCGAATCATGAATCGAATCATGAATCAAGAATTGCATCCTGAATCATGAATTGAATCATGAATTGAATCATGAATCATGAATTGAATCATGAATCATGAATTGAATCATGAATTCAATCATGAATCATGAATCATGAATTGAATCATAAATCATGAATTGAAACAGGAATCATGAATCATGAATTGAATCATGAATCATGAATCGATTCATGAATCATGAATCATGACTAATGAATCAAATCATGAATCATGAATTGAATCATTAATCATGAATCATGAATCGAATCATAAATTATGAATTATGAATTAAATCATGAATGATGAATCATGAATTGAATCATGATTCATGAATTGAATCATGATTCATGAATTGAATCATGAATTGAATCACGAATTGAATCATGAATCATGAATAATGAATTGAATCATGAATAATGAATCATGAAATGAAGCATGAAATGAATCATGAATCATGAATCGAATCATGAATCATGAATCATGAATCGAATCATGAATCATGAATCCTAAATTTAATCATGAATCATGAAGCATGAATTGAATCATGAATTGAATCATGAATTGAATCATGAATTAAATCATAAATCATGAAATGAATCATGAATCATGAATTGAATCATGAATCATGAATCATGAATCGAATCATGAATCATGAATCATGAATTGAATAATAAATCGTGAATGATTAATCGAATCATGAATCATGAATCATGAATCGAATCATGAATCATGAATCGAATCATGATTCGAATCATGAATCACGAATCATGATTCATTAATCGAATCATGAATCATGAATCGAATCATGAATCATGAATCATATAATGAATCATGAATCGAATCATGAATCATAAATCATGAATTGAATCATGAATCATGAATCGAATAATGAATTGAATCATGAATCATGAATCGAATCATGAATCATGAATCAAGAATTGAATCATGAATCATTAATCATGAATCGAATCATGAATCATGAATCATGAATCATGAATTGAATCTTGAATCATGAATCATGAAATGAATCATGAATTGAATCATGAATCCTGAATTGAATCATGAATCATGAATCATGAATCGAATCATGAATCATGAATTATGAATCATGAATCGAATCATGAATCATGAATCATGTATCATGAATTGAATCATGAATCATGAATTGAATCCTAAATTTAATCATGAATCATGAATCATGAAATGAATCATGAATTTAATCATAAATTGAATCATGAATCATTAATCATGAAATGAATCATGAATTGAATCATTAATCATGAAATTAATCATGAATCATTAATTGAATCATGAATCATGAATAATGAATTGAATCATGAATCATGAATCGAATCATGAATCATGAATCATGAAATGAATCATGAATTGAATCATGAATCATGAATTGAATCATGAATCATGAATCATGAAATGAATCATGAAATGAATCATGAAATGAATCATGAATTGAATCATGAATCATGAATCATGTAATGAATCATGAATCATGAATCATGTAATGAATCATGAAATGAATCATGAATAATGAATTGAATAATAAATCATGAATTGAATCATGAATCATGAATCATGTAATGAATCATGAAATGAATCATGAATAATGAATTGAATAATAAATCATGAATTAAATCATGAATTGAATCATGAATTGAATTATGAATCATAAATCGAATCAGGAATCTTGAATCATGAATTGAATCATGAATCATGAATCGAATCATGAATAATGAATTGAATCATTAATCATGAATCATGAAATGAATCATGAATTGAATCATGAATCCTGAATTGAATCATGAATCATGAATCATGAATCGAATCATGAATCATGAATTATGAATCATGAATCGAATCATGAATCATGAATCATGTATCATGAATTGAATCCTAAATTTAATCATGAATCATGAATCATGAAATGAATCATGAATTGAATCATAAATTGAATCATGAATCATTAATCATGAAATGAATCATGAATTGAATCGTAAATCATGAAATGAATCATAATTCATTAATTGAATTATGAATCATGAATAATGAATCAAATCATGAATCATGAATCATGAATTGAATCATGAATCATGAATGGAATAATGAATTATGAATTGAATCATGAATCATGAATCGAATCATGAATCATGAATCATTAATTGAATCATGAATTGAATCATGAATCATGAATTGAATCATGAATCATGAATCATGAAATGAATCATGAAATGAATCATGAATTGAATCATGAATCATGAATCATGTAATGAATCATGTAATGAATCATGAAATGAATCATGAATCATGAATTGAATAATAAATCATGAATCGAATCATGAATAATGAATTGAATCATGAATCATGAATCCAATCATGAATCATTAATCATGAATTGAATCATGAATCATGAATTGAATCATGAATTGAATCATGAATTGAATCATAAATCATGAATCATGAATTGAATCATGAATCATGAAATGAATCATGAAATGAATCATGAATTGAATCATGAATCATGAATTGAATCATGAATCATGAATCATGAAATGAATCATGAAATGAATCATGAATCATGAATTGAATAATAAATCATGAATTGAATCATGAATTGAATCATGAATCATGAAATAAAGCATGAAATGAATCATGAATCATGAATCGAATCATGAATCATGAATCATGAACTGAATAATAAATCATCAATTGAATCATGAATTGAATCATGAATCATGAAATGAAGCATGAATTGAATCATGAATTGAATCATGAATTGAATCATGAATTGAATCATGAATCATGAATAATGAATTGAATCATGAATCATGAATAATGAAATAAAGCATGAAATGAATCATGAATCATGAATCGAATCATGAATCATAAATCGAATCATGAATCATGAATCGAATCATGAATCATAAATCGAAAGATGAATCATTAATCATGAATCAAATCTTGAATCTTGAATCGAATCATGAATCATGAATCAAGAATTGCATCATGAATCATGAATTGAATCATAAATTTAATCATGAATTTAATCATGAATCATGAATCATGAAATGAATCATGAAATGAATCATGAATTGAATCATGAATCATGAATTGAATCATGAATCATGAATTGAATCATGAATCATGAATTGAATCATAAATCATGAATCATAAATTGAATCATAAATCATGAATTTAATCATGAATCATGAATCATGAATTGAATCATAAATCATGAATTGAAACGGAAATCATGAATCATGAATTGAATCATGAATCATGAATTGAATCATGAATTGAATCATAAATCATGAATTGAAACGGAAATCATGAATCATGAATTGAATCATGAATCATGAATTGAATCATGAATCATATCTGAATCCTAAATTTAATCATGAATCATGAAATGAATCATGAATCGAATCATGAATCATGAATCAAGAATTGCATCATGAATCATGAATTGAATCATAAATTTAATCATGAATTTAATCATGAATTATGAATCATGAAATGAATCATGAATTGAATCATGAAATGAATCATGAATTGAATCATGAATCATGAATTGAATCATGAATCATGAATTGAATCATGAATCATGAATTCAATCATGAATCATGAATCATGAATTGAATCATAAATCATGAATTTAATCATGAATCATGAATCATGAATTCAATCATGAATCATGAATTGAATCATAAATCATGAATTGAAACGGGAATCATGAATCATGAATTGAATCATGAATCATGAATTGAATCATGAATCATGAATCATGTATCATGAATTGAATCATGAATCATAATTGAATCCTAAATTTAATCATGAATCATGAATCATGAAATGAATCATGAATTGAATAATAAATCATGAAATGAATCATGAATCATTAATTGAATCATGAATCATGAATAATGAATCAAATCATGAATCATGAATCATGAATTGAATCATGAATCATGAATCGAATAATGAATAATGAATTGAATCATGATTCATGAATCGAATCATGAATCATGAATCATGAATCATGAATCATGAATTGAATCAAGAATTGAATCATGAATCATGAATTGAATCATGAATCATGAAATGAATCATGAAATTAATCATGAATCATGAATAGAATCTTGAATCATGAATCGAATCATGAATCATGAATCGAATCATGAATCATGAATCAAGAATTGCATCATGAATCATGAATTGAATCATGAATTTAATCATGAATTTAATTATGAATCATGAAATGAATCATGAATTGAATCATGAATCATGAATTCAATCATGAATCATGAATTCAATCATGAATCATAAATCATAAATCATGAATTCAATAATGAATCATGAATCATGAATTGAATCATGAATCATGAATTGAATCATAAATCATGAATTGAAACAGGAATCATGAATCATGAATTGAATCATGAATCATGAATTGAATCATGAATCATGAATCGAATCATGAATCATGAATTATGAATCATGAATTATGAATCATGAATCACGAATCATGTATCATGAATTGAATCATGAATTGAATCATGAATTGAATCATGAATCTTTAATCATGAAATGAATCATGAATTGAATCATAAATCATGAAATGAATCATGAATCATTAATTGAATCATGAATCATGAATAATGGATCAAATCATGAATCATGAATCATGAATTGAATCATGAATCATAAATAGAATAATAAATAATGAATTGAATCATGAATCATGAAGCGAATCATGAATCATGAATTGAATCATGAATTGAATCATGAATCATGATTAATGAATTGAATTATGAATCATGAATCATGAAATGAATCATGAAATGAATCATGAAATGAATCATGAATTGAATCATGAATCATGAATCATGAAATGAATCATGAAATGAATCTTGAATCATGAATTGAATAATATGTCATGAATTGAATCATGAATTGAATCATGAATTGAATCATGAATCATGAATCGAATCATGAATCATGAATTGAATCATGAATCGAATCATGAATAATGAATTGAATCATGAATCATGAATCGAATCATGAATCATGAATCAAGAATTGAATCATGAATCATGAATCATGAATTGAATCATGAATCATGAATTAAATCATGAATTGAATCATGAATTGAATCATAAATCATGAATCATTAATTGAATCATGAATCATGAAATGAATCATGAAATGAATCATGAATTGAATCATGAATCATGAATCATGAAATGAATCATGAAATGAATCATGAATCATGAATTGAATAATAAATCATGAATTGAATCATGAATTGAATCATGAATCATGAAATAAAGCATGAAATGAATCATGAATCATGAATCGAATCATGAATCATGAACTGAATAATAAATCATCAATTGAATCATGAATTGAATCATGAATCATGAAATGAAGCATGAAATGAATCATGAATCATTAATCGAATCATGAATCATGAATCGAATAATGATTCATGAATCGAATCATAAATCATGAATCATGAATCTAATCATGAATCATGAATCGAATCATGAATCAAGAATTGCATCCTGAATCAAGAATTGAATCATGAATTGAATCATGAATCATGAATTGAATCATGAATCATGAATTGAATCATGAATCATGAATTCAATCATGAATCATGAATCATGAATTGAATCATAAATCATGAATTGAAACAGGAATCATGAATCATGAATTGAATCATGAATCATGAATCGAATCATGAATCATGAATCATGACTAATGAATCAAATCATGAATCATGAATTGAATCATTAATCATGAATCATGAATCGAATCATAAATTATGAATTATGAATTAAATCATGAATGATGAATCATGAATTGAATCATGATTCATGAATTGAATCATGAATTGAATCATGATTCATGAATTGAATCATGAATTGAATCACGAATTGAATAATGAATCATGAATAATGAATTGAATCATGAATCATGAATCATGAAATGAAGCATGAATTGAATCATGAATCATGAATCGAATCATGAATCATGAATCCTAAATTTAATCATGAATCATGAAGCATGAATTGAATCATGAATTGAATCATGAATTGAATCATGAATCATTAATCATGAATCATGAATCATGAATTAAATCATAAATCATGAAATGAATCATGAATCATGAATCGAATCATGAATCATGAATCAAGAATTGAATCATGAATCATTAATCATGAATCAAATCATGAATCATGAATCATGAATCATGAATTGAATCTTGAATCATGAATCATGAAATGAATCATGAATTGAATCATGAATCATGAATCATGAATTGAATCTTGAATCATGAATCATGAAATGAATCATGAATTGAATCATGAATCCTGAATTGAATCATGAATCATGAATCATGAATCGAATCATGAATCATAAATCGAATCATGAATCATGAATCGAATCATGAATCATAAATCGAATCATGAATCATGAATCATGAATCGAATCATGAATCATGAATAGAATCATGAATCATGAATCGAATCATGAATCGAAAGATGAATCATTAATCATGAATCAAATCTTGAATCTTAAATCGAATCATGAATCATGAATCAAGAATTGCATCATGAATCATGAATTGAATCATAAATTTAATCATGAATTTAATCTTGAATCATGAATCATGAAATGAATCATGAAATGAATCATGAATTGAATCATGAATCATGAATTGAATCATGAATCATGAATTGAATCATGAATCATGAATTGAATCATAAATCATGAATCATAAATTGAATCATAAATCATGAATTTAATCATGAATCATGAATCATGAATTGAATCATGAATCATGAATTGAATCATAAATCATGAATTGAAACGGAAATCATGAATCATGAATTGAATCATGAATCATGAATTGAATCATGAATCATGAATCATGTATCATGAATTGAATCATGAATCATATCTGAATCCTTAATTTAATCATGAATCATGAATCATGAAATGAATCATGAATCGAATCATGAATCATGAATCAAGAATTGCATCATGAATCATGAATTGAATCATAAATTTAATCATGAATTTAATCATGAATCATGAATCATGAAATGAATCATGAATTGAATCATGAAATGAATCATGAATTGAATCATGAATCATGAATTCAATCATGAATCATGAATTCAATCATGAATCATGAATCATGAATTCAATCATAAATCATGAATTTAATCATGAATCATGAATCATGAATTCAATCATGAATCATGAATTGAATCATAAATCATGAATTGAAACGGGAATCATGAATCATGAATAGAATCATGAATCATGAATCGAATCATGAATCATGAATCGAATCATGAATCATGAATCAAGAATTGCATCATGAATTATGAATTGAATCATGAATTTAATCATGAATTTAATTATGAATCATGAAATGAATCATGAATTGAATCATGAATCATGAATTGAATCATGAATCATGAATTTAATCATGAATCATGAATTCAATCATGAATCATAAATCATAAATCATGAATTCAATCATGAATCATGAATTGAATCATGAATCATGAATTGAATCATAAATCATGAATTGAAACAGGAATCATGAATCATGAATTGAATCATGAATCATGAATTGAATCATGAATCATGAATCGAATCATGAATCATGAATTATGAATCATGAATTATGAATCATGAATCATGAATCATGTATCATGAATTGAATCATGAATTGAATCATGAATTGAATCATGAATCTTTAATCATGAAATGAATCATGAATTGAATCATAAATCATGAAATGAATCATGAATCATTAATTGAATCATGAATCATGAATAATGGATCAAATCATGAATCATGAATCATTAATTGAATCATGAATCATGAAATAAATCATGAAATGATTCATGAATTGAATCATGAATCATGAATCATGAAATGAATCATGAAATGAATCATGAATCATGAATTGAATAATAAATCATGAATTGAATCATGAATTGAATCATGAATCATGAAATAAAGCATGAAATGAATCATGAATCATGAATCGAATCATGAATCATGAACTGAATAATAAATCATCAATTGAATCATGAATTGAATCATGAATCATGAAATGAAGCATGAAATGAATCATGAATCATGAATCGAATCATGAATCATGAATCGAATAATGATTCATGAATCGAATCATGAATCATGAATCATGAATCTAATCATGAATCATGAATCGAATCATGAATCAAGAATTGCATCCTGAATCATGAATTGAATCATGAATTGAATCATGAATCATGAATTGAATCATGAATCATGAATTGAATCATGAATCATGAATTCAATCATGTAACATGAATCATGAATTGAATCATAAATCATGAATTGAAACAGGAATCATGAATCATGAATTGAATCATGAATCATGAATCGAATCATGAATCATGAATCATGACTAATGAATCAAATCATGAATCATGAATTGAATCATTAATCATGAATCATGAATCGAATCATAAATTATGAATTATGAATTAAATCATGAATGATGAATCATGAATTGAATCATGATTCATGAATTGAATCATGAATTGAATCATGATTCATGAATTGAATCATGAATTGAATCACGAATTGAATCATGAATCATGAATAATGAATTCAATCATGAATCATAATTGAATCCTAAATTTAATCATGAATCATGAATCATGAAATGAATCATGAATTGAATCATAAATCATGAAATGAATCATGAATCATTAATTGAATCATGAATCATGAATAATGAATCAAATCATGAATCATGAATCATAAATTGAATCATGAATCATGAATCGAATAATGAATAATGAATTGAATCATGATTCATGAATCGAATCATGAATCATGAATCATGAATCATGAATCATGAATTGAATCAAGAATTGAATCATGAATCATGAATCATGAATTGAATCATGAATTATGAAATGAATCATGAAATTAATCATGAATCATGAATAGAATCATGAATCATGAATCGAATCATGAATCATGAATCGAATCATGAATCATGAATCAAGAATTGCATCATGAATTATGAATTGAATCATGAATTTAATCATGAATTTAATTATGAATCATGAAATGAATCATGAATTGAATCATGAATCATGAATTCAATCATGAATCATGAATTCAATCATGAATCATAAATCATAAATCATGAATTCAATAATGAATCATGAATCATGAATTGAATCATGAATCATGAATTGAATCATAAATCATGAATTGAAACAGGAATCATGAATCATGAATTGAATCATGAATCATGAATTGAATCATGAATCATGAATCGAATCATGAATCATGAATTATGAATCATGAATTATGAATCATGAATCATGAATCATGTATCATGAATTGAATCATGAATTGAATCATGAATTGAATCATGAATCTTTAATCATGAAATGAATCATGAATTGAATCATAAATCATGAAATGAATCATGAATCATTAATTGAATCATGAATCATGAATTATGGATCAAATCATGAATCATGAATCATGAATTGAATCATGAATCATAAATAGAATAATAAATAATGAATTGAATCATGAATCATGAAGCGAATCATGAATCATGAATTGAATCATGAATTGAATCATGAATCATGATTAATGAATTGAATTATGAATCATGAATCATGAAATGAATCATGAAATGAATCATGAATCATGAATCATGAAATGAATCATGAAATGAATCTTGAATCATGAATTGAATAATAAGTCATGAATTGAATCATGAATTGAATCATGAATTGAATCATGAATCATGAATCGAATCATGAATCATGAATTGAATCATGAATCGAATCATGAATAATGAATTGAATCATGAATCATGAATCGAATCATGAATCATGAATCAAGAATTGAATCATGAATCATTAATCATGAATTGAATCATGAATCATGAATTAAATCATGAATTGAATCATAAATTGAATCATAAATCATGAATCATTAATTGAATCATGAATCATGAAATAAATCATGAAATGATTCATGAATTGAATCATGAATCATGAATCATGAAATGAATCATGAAATGAATCATGAATCATGAATTGAATAATAAATCATGAATTGAATCATGAATTGAATCATGAATCATGAAATAAAGCATGAAATGAATCATGAATCATGAATCGAATCATGAATCATGAACTGAATAATAAATCATCAATTGAATCATGAATTGAATCATGAATCATGAAATGAAGCATGAAATGAATCATGAATCATGAATCGAATCATGAATCATGAATCGAATAATGATTCATGAATCGAATCATGAATCATGAATCATGAATCTAATCATGAATCATGAATCGAATCATGAATCAAGAATTGCATCCTGAATCATGAATTGAATCATGAATTGAATCATGAATCATGAATTGAATCATGAATCATGAATTGAATCATGAATCATGAATTCAATCATGTAACATGAATCATGAATTGAATCATAAATCATGAATTGAAACAGGAATCATGAATCATGAATTGAATCATGAATCATGAATCGAATCATGAATCATGAATCATGACTAATGAATCAAATCATGAATCATGAATTGAATCATTAATCATGAATCATGAATCGAATCATAAATTATGAATTATGAATTAAATCATGAATGATGAATCATGAATTGAATCATGATTCATGAATTGAATCATGAATTGAATCATGATTCATGAATTGAATCATGAATTGAATCACGAATTGAATCATGAATCATGAATAATGAATTGAATCATGAATCATGAATCATGAAATGAAGCATGAAATGAATCATGAATCATGAATCGAATCATGAATCATGAATCCTAAATTTAATCATGAATCATGAAGCATGAATTGAATCATGAATTGAATCATGAATCATTAATCATAAATCATGAATCATGAATTAAATCATAAATCATGAAATGAATCATGAATCATGAATCGAATCATGAATCATGATTCAAGAATTGAATCATGAATCATTAATCATGAATCAAATCATGAATCATGAATCATGAATCATGAATTGAATCTTGAATCATGAATCATGAAATGAATCATGAATTGAATCATGAATCCTGAATTGAATCATGAATCATGAATCATGAATCGAATCATGAATCATAAATCGAATCATGAATCATGAATCATGAATCGAATCATGAATCATAAATCGAATCATGAATCATGAATCATGAATCGAATCATGAATCATGAATAGAATCATGAATCATTAATTGAATCATGAATCATGAATAATGGATCAAATCATGAATCATGAATCATGAATTGAATCATGAATCATAAATAGAATAATAAATAATGAATTGAATCATGAATCATGAAGCGAATCATGAATCATGAATTGAATCATGAATTGAATCATGAATCATGATTAATGAATTGAATTATGAATCATGAATCATGAAATGAATCATGAAATGAATCATGAAATGAATCATGAATTGAATCATGAATCATGAATCATGAAATGAATCATGAAATGAATCTTGAATCATGAATTGAATAATAAGTCATGAATTGAATCATGAATTGAATCATGAATTGAATCATGAATCATGAATCGAATCATGAATCATGAATTGAATCATGAATCGAATCATGAATAATGAATTGAATCATGAATCATGAATCGAATCATGAATTGAATCATGAATTGATTCATAAATCATGAATCATTAATTGAATCATGAATCATGAAATGAATCATGAAATGAATCATGAATTGAATCATGAATCATGAATCATGAAATGAATCATGAAATGAATCATGAATCATGAATTGAATAATAAATCATAATTTGAATCATGAATTGAATCATGAATCATGAAATAAAGCATGAAATGAATCATAAATTGAATCATGAATCATGAATCATGAAATGAATCATGAATCGAATCATGAATCATGAACTGAATAATAAATCATCAATTGAATCATGAATTGAATCATGAATCATGAAATGAAGCATGAAATGAATCATGAATCATGAATCGAATCATGAATCATGAATCGAATAATGATTCATGAATCGAATCATGAATCATGAATCATGAATCTAATCATGAATCATGAATCGAATCATGAATCAAGAATTGCATCCTGAATCATGAATTGAATCATGAATTAAATCATGAATCATGAATTGAATCATGAATCATGAATTGAATCATGAATCATGAATTCAATCATGAATCATGAATCATGAATTGAATCATAAATCATGAATTGAAACAGGAATCATGAATCATGAATTGAATCATGAATCATGAATCGAATCATGAATCATGAATCATGACTAATGAATCAAATCATGAATAATGAATTGAATCATTAATCATGAATCATGAATCGAATCATAAATTATGAATTATGAATTAAATCATGAATGATGAATCATGAATTGAATCATGATTCATGAATTGAATCATGAATTGAATCATGATTCATGAATTGAATCATGAATTGAATCACGAATTGAATCATGAATCATGAATAAGGAATTGAATCATGTATCATGAATCATGAAATGAAGCATGAAATGAATCATGAATCATGAATCGAATCATGAATCATGAATCCTAAATTTAATCATGAATCATGAAGCATGAATTGAATCATGAATTGAATCATGAATTGAATCATGAATCATTAATCATGAATCAT
This sequence comes from Mixophyes australis, assembly GCA_036250195.1. NCBI lineage: Eukaryota > Metazoa > Chordata > Amphibia > Anura > Limnodynastidae > Mixophyes > Mixophyes australis. The sequence continues at coordinate 203,278,628 of JAVHZZ010000003.1, forward strand.
GAATCATGAATTAAATCATAAATCATGAAATGAATCATGAATCATGAATCGAATCATGAATCATGAATCAAGAATTGAATCATGAATCATTAATCATGAATCAAATCATGAATCATGAATCATGAATCATGAATTGAATCTTGAATCATGAATCATGAAATGAATCATGAATTGAATCATGAATCCTGAATTGAATCATGAATCATGAATCATGAATCGAATCATGAATCATAAATCGAATCATGAATCATGAATCATGAATCGAATCATGAATCATAAATCGAATCATGAATCATGAATCATGAATCGAATCATGAATCATGAATAGAATCATAAATCATGAATAGAATCATGAATCATGAATCGAATCATGAATCAAAAGATGAATCATTAATCATGAATCAAATCTTGAATCTTGAATCGAATCATGAATCATGAATCAAGAATTGCATCATGAATCATGAATTGAATCATAAATTTAATCATGAATTTAATCATGAATCATGAAATGAATCATGAATTGAATCATGAATCATGAATTGAATCATGAATCATGAATTGAATCATGAATCATGAATTGAATCATAAATCATGAATTGAATCATGAATCATGAATTGAATCATGAATCATGAATCATAAATTGAATCATAAATCATGAATTTAATCATGAATCATGAATCATGAATTGAATCATGAATCATGAATCGAATCATAAATTATGAATTATGAATTGAATTATGAATTAAATCATGAATGATGAATCATGAATTGAATCATGATTCATGAATTGAATCATGAATTGAATCATGATTCATGAATTGAATCATGAATTGAATCACGAATTGAATCATGAATCATGAATAATGAATTGAATCATGAATCATGAATCATGAAATGAAGCATGAAATGAATCATGAATCATGAATCGAATCATGAATCATGAATCCTAAATTTAATCATGAATCATGAAGCATGAATTGAATCATGAATTGAATCATGAATTGAATCATGAATCATTAATCATGAATCATGAATTAAATCATAAATCATGAAATGAATCATGAATCATGAATCGAATCATGAATCATGATTCAAGAATTGAATCATGAATCATTAATCATGAATCAAATCATGAATCATGAATCATGAATCATGAATTGAATCTTGAATCATGAATCATGAAATGAATCATGAATTGAATCATGAATCCTGAATTGAATCATGAATCATGAATCGAATCATGAATCATAAATCGAATCATGAATCATGAATCATGAATCGAATCATGAATCATAAATCGAATCATGAATCATGAATCATGAATCGAATCATGAATCATGAATAGAATCATGAATCATCAATTGAATCATGAATCATGAATAATGGATCAAATCATGAATCATGAATCATGAATTGAATCATGAATTGAATCATGAATCATGATTAATGAATTGAATTATGAATCATGAATCATGAAATGAATCATGAAATGAATCATGAAATGAATCATGAATTAAATCATGAATCATGAATCATGAAATGAATCATGAAATGAATCTTGAATCATGAATTGAATAATAAGTCATGAATTGAATCATGAATTGAATCATGAATTGAATCATGAATCATGAATCGAATCATGAATCATGAATTGAATCATGAATCGAATCATGAATAATGAATTGAATCATGAATCATGAATCGAATCATGAATCATGAATCAAGAATTGAATCATGAATCATTAATCATGAATTGAATCATGAATCATGAATTAAATCATGAATTGAATCATGAATTGATTCATAAATCATGAATCATTAATTGAATCATGAATCATGAAATGAATCATGAATCATTAATTGAATCATGAATCATGAAATGAATCATGAATTGAATCATGAATCATGAATCATGAAATGAATCATGAAATTAATCATGAATCATGAATTGAATAATAAATCATGAATTGAATCATGAATTGAATCATGAATCATGAAATAAAGCATGAAATGAATCATGAATCATGAATCGAATCATGAATCATGAACTGAATAATAAATCATCATTTGAATCATGAATTGAATCATGAATCATGAAATGAAGCATGAAATGAATCATGAATCATGAATCGAATCATGAATCATGAATCGAATAATGATTCATGAATCGAATCATGAATCATGAATCATGAATCTAATCATGAATCATGAATCGAATCATGAATCAAGAATTGCATCCTGAATCATGAATTGAATCATGAATTAAATCATGAATCATGAATTGAATCATGAATCATGAATTCAATCATGAATCATGAATTCAATCATGAATCATGAATCATGAATTGAATCATAAATCATGAATTGAAACAGGAATCATGAATCATGAATTGAATCATGAATCATGAATCGAATCATGAATCATGAATCATGACTAATGAATCAAATCATGAATCATGAATTGAATCATTAATCATGAATCATGAATCGAATCATAAATTATGAATTATGAATTAAATCATGAATGATGAATCATGAATTGAATCATGATTCATGAATTGAATCATGAATTGAATCATGATTCATGAATTGAATCATGAATTGAATCACGAATTGAATCATGAATCATGAATAAGGAATTGAATCATGAATCATGAATCATGAAATGAAGCATGAAATGAATCATGAATCATGAATCGAATCATGAATCATGAATCCTAAATTTAATCATGAATCATGAAGCATGAATTGAATCATGAATTGAATCATGAATTGAATCATGAATCATTAATCATGAATCATGAATCATGAATTAAATCATAAATCATGAAATGAATCATGAATCATGAATCGAATCATGAATCATGAATCAAGAATTGAATCATGAATCATTAATCATGAATCAAATCATGAATCATGAATCATGAATCATGAATTGAATCTTGAATCATGAATCATGAAATGAATCATGAATTGAATCATGAATCCTGAATTGAATCATGAATCATGAATCATGAATCGAATCATGAATCATAAATCGAATCATGAATCATGAATCATGAATCGAATCATGAATCATAAATCGAATCATGAATCATGAATCATGAATCGAATCATGAATCATGAATAGAATCATGAATCATGAATCGAATCATGAATCAAAAGATGAATCATTAATCATGAATCAAATCTTGAATCTTGAATCGAATCATGAATCATGAATCAAGAATTGCATCATGAATCATGAATTGAATCATAAATTTAATCATGAATTTAATCATGAATCATGAAATGAATCATGAAATGAATCATGAATTGAATCATGAATCATGAATTGAATCATGAATCATGAATTGAATCATGAATCATGAATTGAATCATGAATCATGAATTGAATCATAAATCATGAATTGAATCATGAATCATGAATTGAATCATGAATCATGAATCATAAATTGAATCATAAATCATGAATTTAATCATGAATCATGAATCATGAATTGAATCATGAATCATGAATCGAATCATAAATTATGAATTATGAATTAAATCATGAATGATGAATCATGAATCATGAATTGAATCATGATTAATGAATTGAATCATGAATTGAATCATGATTCATGAATTGAATCATGAATTGAATCACGAATTGAATCATGAATCATGAATAATGAATTGAATCATGAATCATGAATCGAATCATGAATCAAGAATTGCATCCTGAATCATGAATTGAATCATGAATTAAATCATGAATCATGAATTGAATCATGAATCATGAATTCAATCATGAATCATGAATTCAATCATGAATCATGAATCATGAATTGAATCATAAATCATGAATTGAAACAGGAATCATGAATCATGAATTGAATCATGAATCATGAATCGAATCATGAATCATGAATCATGACTAATGAATCAAATCATGAATCATGAATTGAATCATTAATCATGAATCATGAATCGAATCATAAATTATGAATTATGAATTAAATCATGAATGATGAATCATGAATTGAATCATGATTCATGAATTGAATCATGAATTGAATCATGATTCATGAATTGAATCATGAATTGAATCACGAATTGAATCATGAATCATGAATAAGGAATTGAATCATGAATCATGAATCATGAAATGAAGCATGAAATGAATCATGAATCATGAATCGAATCATGAATCATGAATCCTAAATTTAATCATGAATCATGAAGCATGAATTGAATCATGAATTGAATCATGAATTGAATCATGAATCATTAATCATGAATCATGAATCATGAATTAAATCATAAATCATGAAATGAATCATGAATCATGAATCGAATCATGAATCATGAATCAAGAATTGAATCATGAATCATTAATCATGAATCAAATCATGAATCATGAATCATGAATCATGAATTGAATCTTGAATCATGAATCATGAAATGAATCATGAATTGAATCATGAATCCTGAATTGAATCATGAATCATGAATCATGAATCGAATCATGAATCATAAATCGAATCATGAATCATGAATCATGAATCGAATCATGAATCATAAATCGAATCATGAATCATGAATCATGAATCGAATCATGAATCATGAATAGAATCATGAATCATGAATCGAATCATGAATCAAAAGATGAATCATTAATCATGAATCAAATCTTGAATCTTGAATCGAATCATGAATCATGAATCAAGAATTGCATCATGAATCATGAATTGAATCATAAATTTAATCATGAATTTAATCATGAATCATGAAATGAATCATGAAATGAATCATGAATTGAATCATGAATCATGAATTGAATCATGAATCATGAATTGAATCATGAATCATGAATTGAATCATAAATCATGAATTGAATCATGAATCATGAATTGAATCATGAATCATGAATCATAAATTGAATCATAAATCATGAATTTAATCATGAATCATGAATCATGAATTGAATCATGAATCATGAATCGAATCATAAATTATGAATTATGAATTAAATCATGAATGATGAATCATGAATCATGAATTGAATCATGATTAATGAATTGAATCATGAATTGAATCATGATTCATGAATTGAATCATGAATTGAATCACGAATTGAATCATGAATCATGAATAATGAATTGAATCATGAATCATGAATCATGAAATGAAGCATGAAATGAATCATGAATCATGAATCGAATCATGAATCATGAATCCTAAATTTAATCATGAATCATGAATCATGAAATGAATCATGAATTGAATCATAAATCATGAAATGAATCATGAATCATTAATTGAATCATGAATCATGAATAATGAATCAAATCATGAATCATGAATCATAAATTGAATCATGAATCATGAATCGAATAATGAATAATGAATTGAATCATGATTCATGAATCGAATCATGAATCATGAATCATGAATCATGAATCATGAATTGAATCAAGAATTGAATCATGAATCATGAATCATGAATTGAATCATGAATCATGAAATGAATCATGAAATTAATCATGAATCATGAATAGAATCATGAATCATGAATCGAATCATGAATCATGAATCGAATCATGAATCATGAATCAAGAATTGCATCATGAATCATGAATTGAATCATGAATCGAATCATGAATAATGAATTGAATCATGAATCATGAATCGAATCATGAATCATGAATCAAGAATTGAATCATGAATCATTAATCATGAATTGAATCATGAATCATGAATTAAATCATGAATTGAATCATGAATTGATTCATAAATCATGAATCATTAATTGAATCATGAATCATGAAATGAATCATGAAATGAATCATGAATTGAATCATGAATCATGAATCATGAAATGAATCATGAAATGAATCATGAATCATGAATTGAATAATAAATCATGAATTGAATCATGAATTGAATCATGAATCATGAAATAAAGCATGAAATGAATCATGAATCATGAATCGAATCATGAATCGTGAACTGAATAATAAATCATCAATTGAATCATGAATTGAATCATGAATCATGAAATGAAGCATGAAATGAATCATGAATCATGAATCGAATCATGAATCATGAATCGAATAATGATTCATGAATCGAATCATGAATCATGAATCATGAATCTAATCATGAATCATGAATCGAATCATGAATCAAGAATTGCATCCTGATTCATGAATTGAATCATGAATTAAATCATGAATCATGAATTGAATCATGAATCATGAATTGAATCATGAATCATGAATTCAATCATGAATCATGAATTGAATCATAAATCATGAATTGAAACAGGAATCATGAATCATGAATTGAATCATGAATCATGAATCGAATCATGAATCATAAATCATGACTAATGAATCAAATCATGAATCATGAATTGAATCATTAATCATGAATCATGAATCGAATCATAAATTATGAATTATGAATTAAATCATGAATGATGAATCATGAATTGAATCATGATTCATGAATTGAATCATGAATTGAATCATGATTCATGAATTGAATCATGAATTGAATCACGAATTGAATCATGAATCATGAATAAGGAATTGAATCATGAATCATGAAATGAAGCATGAAATGAATCATGAATCATGAATCGAATCATGAATCATGAATCCTAAATTTAATCATGAATCATGAAGCATGAATTGAATCATGAATTGAATCATGAATTGAATCATGAATCATTAATCATGAATCATGAATCATGAATTAAATCATAAATCATGAAATGAATCATGAATCATGAATCGAATCATGAATCATGAATCAAGAATTGAATCATGAATCATTAATCATGAATCAAATCATGAATCATGAATCATGAATCATTAATTGAATCTTGAATCATGAATCATGAAATGAATCATGAATTGAATCATGAATCCTGAATTGAATCATGAATCATGAATCATGAATCGAATCATGAATCATAAATCGAATCATGAATCATGAATCGAATCATGAATCATAAATCGAATCATGAATCATGAATCATGAATCGAATCATGAATCATGAATAGAATCATGAATCATGAATCGAATCATGAATCAAAAGATGAATCATTAATCATGAATCAAATCTTGAATCTTGAATCGAATCATGAATCATGAATCAAGAATTGCATCATGAATCATGAATTGAATCATAAATTTAATCATGAATTTAATCATGAATCATGAAATGAATCATGAAATGAATCATGAATTGAATCATGAATCATGAATTGAATCATGAATCATGAATTGAATCATGAATCATGAATTAAATCATGAATCATGAATTGAATCATAAATCATGAATTGAATCATGAATCATGAATTGAATCATAAATCATGAATCATAAATTGAATCATAAATCATGAATTTAATCATGAATCATGAATCATGAATTGAATCATGAATCATGAATTGAATCATAAATCATGAATTGAAACGGAAATCATGAATCATGAATTGAATCATGAATCATGAATTGAATCATGAATCATGTATCATGAATTGAATCATGAATCATATCTGAATCCTAAATTTAATCATGAATCATGAATCATGAAATGAATCATGAATCGAATCATGAATCATGAATCAAGAATTGCATCATGAATCATGAATTGAATCATAAATTTAATCATGAATTTAATCATGAATCATGAATCATGAAATGAATCATGAATTGAATCATGAAATGAATCATGAATTGAATCATGAATCATGAATTGAATCATGAATCATGAATTCTATCATGAATCATGAATCATGAATTGAATCATAAATCATGAATTTAATCATGAATCATGAATTCAATCATGAATCATGAATTAAATCATAAATCATGAATTGAAACGGGAATCATGAATCATGAATTGAATCATGAATCATGAATTGAATCATGAATTAAATCATAAATCATGAATTGAAACGGGAATCATGAATCATGAATTGAATCATGAATCATGAATTGAATCATGAATCATGAATCATGTATCATGAATTGAATCATGAATCATAATTGAATCCTAAATTTAATCATGAATCATGAATCATGAAATGAATCATGAATTGAATCATAAATCATGAAATGAATCATGAATCATTAATTGAATCATGAATCATGAATAATGAATCAAATCATGAATCATGAATCATAAATTGAATCATGAATCATGAATCGAATAATGAATAATGAATTGAATCATGATTCATGAATCGAATCATGAATCATGAATCATGAATCATGAATCATGAATTGAATCAAGAATTGAATCATGAATCATGAATCATGAATTGAATCATGAATCATGAAATGAATCATGAAATTAATCATGAATCATGAATAGAATCATGAATCATGAATCGAATCATGAATCATGAATCGAATCATGAATCATGAATCAAGAATTGCATCATGAATCATGAATTGAATCATGAATTTAATCATGAATTTAATTATGAATCATGAAATGAATCATGAATTCAATCATGAATCATGAATTCAATCATGAATCATAAATCATAAATCATGAATTCAATAATGAATCATGAATCATGAATTTAATCATGAATCAGGAATTGAATCATAAATCATGAATTGAAACAGGAATCATGAATCATGAATTGAATCATGAATCATAAATCATAAATCATGAATTCAATAATGAATCATGAATCATGAATTTAATCATGAATCAGGAATTGAATCATAAATCATGAATTGAAACAGGAATCATGAATCATGAATTGAATCATGAATCATGAATTGAATCATGAATCATGAATCGAATCATGAATCATGAATTATGAATCATGAATTATGAATCATGAATCATGAATCATGTATCATGAATTGAATCATGAATTGAATCATGAATTGAATCATGAATCTTTAATCATGAAATGAATCATGAATTGAATCATAAATCATGAAATGAATCATGAATCATTAATTGAATCATGAATCATGAATAATGGATCAAATCATGAATCATGAATCATGAATTGAATCATGAATCATAAATAGAATAATAAATAATGAATTGAATCATGAATCATGAAGCGAATCATGAATCATGAATTGAATCATGAATTGAATCATGAATCATGATTAATGAATTGAATTATGAATCATGAATCATGAAATGAATCATGAAATGAATCATGAATTGAATCATGAATCATGAATCATGAAATGAATCATGAAATGAATCTTGAATCATGAATTGAATAATAAGTCATGAATTGAATCATGAATTGAATCATGAATTGAATCATGAATCGAATCATGAATCATGAATTGAATCATGAATCGAATCATGAATAATGAATTGAATCATGAATCATGAATCGAATCATGAATCATGAATCAAGAATTGAATCATGAATCATTAATCATGAATTGAATCATGAATCATGAATTAAATCATGAATTGAATCATGAATTGAATCATAAATCATGAATCATTAATTGAATCATGAATCATGAAATGAATCATGAAATGAATCATTAATTGAATCATGAATCATGAATCATGAAATGAATCATGAAATGAATCATGAATCATGAATTGAATAATAAATCATGAATTGAATCATGAATTGAATCATGAATCATGAAATAAAGCATGAAATGAATCATGAATCATGAATCGAATCATGAATCATGAACTGAATAATAAATCATCAATTGAATCATGAATTGAATCATGAATCATGAAATGAAGCATGAAATGAATCATGAATCATGAATCGAATCATGAATCATGAATCGAATCATGAATCAAGAATTGCATCCTGAATCATGAATTGAATCATGAATTGAATCATGAATCATGAATTGAATCATGAATCATGAATTCAATCATGAATCATGAATCATGAATTGAATCATAAATCATGAATTGAAACAGGAATCATGAATCATGAATTGAATCATGAATCATGAATCGAATCATGAATCATGAATCATGACTAATGAATCAAATCATGAATCATGAATTGAATCATTAATCATGAATCATGAATCGAATCATAAATTATGAATTATGAATTAAATCATGAATGATGAATCATGAATTGAATCATGATTCATGAATTGAATAATGAATTGAATCATGATTCATGAATTGAATCATGAATTGAATCACGAATTGAATCATGAATCATGAATAATGAATTGAATCATGAATCATGAATCATGAAATGAAGCATGAAATGAATCATGAATCATGAATCGAATCATGAATCATGAATCCTAAATTTAATCATGAATCATGAAGCATGAATTGAATCATGAATTGAATCATGAATTGAATCATGAATCATTAATCATGAATCATGAATTAAATCATAAATCATGAAATGAATCATGAATCATGAATCGAATCATGAATCATGAATCAAGAATTGAATCATGAATCATTAATCATGAATCAAATCATGAATCATGAATCATGAATCATGAATTGAATCTTGAATCATGAATCATGAAATGAATCATGAATTGATTCATGAATCCTGAATTGAATCATGAATCATGAATCATGAATCGAATCATGAATCATGAATTATGAATCATGAATCGAATCATGAATCATGAATCATGAATCATGTATCATGAATTGAATCATGAATCATGAATTGAATCCTAAATTTAATCATGAATCATGAATCATGAAATGAATCATGAATTTAATCATAAATTGAATCATGAATCATTAATCATGAAATGAATCATGAATTGAATCATTAATCATGAAATGAATCATGAATCATTAATTGAATCATGAATCATGAATAATGAATTGAATCATGAATCATGAATCGAATCATGAATCATGAAATGAATCATGAATTGAACCATGAATCATGAATTGAATCATGAATCATGAATCATGAAATGAATCATGAAATGAATCATGAAATGAATCATGAATTGAATCATGAATCATGAATCATGAAATGAATCATGAAATGAATCATGAATTGAATCATGAATCATGAATCATGTAATGAATCATGAAATGAATCATGAATAATGAATTGAATAATAAATCATGAATTGAATCATGAATCATGTAAAGAATCATGAAATGAATCATGAATAATGAATTGAATAATAAATCATGAATTAAATCATGAATTGAATCATGAATTGAATCATGAATCATGAATCGAATCATGAATCATGAATCATGAATTGAATCATTACTCATGAATCGAATCATGAGTAATGAATTGAATCATTAATCATGAATCATGAAATGAATCATGAATTGAATCATGAATCCTGAATTGAATCATGAATCATGAATCATGAATCGAATCATGAATCATGAATTATGAATCATGAATCGAATCATGAATCATGAATCATGTATCATGAATTGAATCATGAATCATGAATTGAATCCTAAATTTAATCATGAATCATGAATCATGAAATGAATCATGAATTGAATCATAAATTGAATCATGAATCATTAATCATGAAATGAATCATGAATTGAATCGTAAATCATGAAATGAATCATAATTCATTAATTGAATTATGAATCATGAATAATGAATCAAATCATGAATCATGAATCATGAATTGAATCATGAATCATGAATTGAATAATGAATTATGAATTGAATCATGAATCATGAATCGAATCATGAATCATGAATCATGAATTGAATCATGAATTGAATCATGAATCATGAATTGAATCATGAATCATGAATCATGAAATGAATCATGAATTGAATCATGAATCATGAATTATGTAATGAATCATGTAATGAATCATGAAATGAATCATGAATCATGAATTGAATAATAAATCATGAATCGAATCATGAATAATGAATTGAATCATGAATCATGAATCGAATCATGAATCAAGAATTGAATCATTAATCATGAATTGAATCATGAATCATGAATTGAATCATGAATTGAATCATGAATTGAATCATAAATCATGAATCATGAATTGAATCATGAATCATGAAATGAATCATGAATTGAATCATGAATCTTGAATCATGAATTGAATCATGAATCATGAAATAAATCATGAATTGAATCATGAATTGAATCATGAATCATGAAATAAAGCATGAAATGAATCATGAATCATGAATCGAATCATGAATCATGAATCATGAACTGAATAATAAATCATCAATTGAATCATGAATTTAATCATGAATCATGAATAATGAATTGAATCATGAATCATGAATAATGAAATGAAGCATGAAATGAATCATAAATCATGAATCATAAATCGAATCATGAATCATGAATCATGAATCATGAATCGAATCATGAATCATAAATCGAATCATGAATCGTGAATCATGAATCGAATCATGAATCATGAATAGAATCATGAATCATGAATCGAATCATGAATCGAAAGATGAATCATTAATCATGAATCAAATCATGAATCATGAATCGAATCATGAATCATGAATCAAGAATTGCATCATGAATCATGAATTGAATCATAAATTTAATCATGAATTTAATCATGAATCATGAAATGAATCATGAATTGAATCATGAATCATGAATTGAATCATAAATCATGAATTGAATCATAAATCATGAATCATAAATTGAATCATAAATCATGAATTTAATCATGAATCATGAATCATGAATTGAATCATGAATCATGAATCATGAATTGAATCATGAATCATGAATTGAATCATAAATCATGAATTGAAACGGAAATCATGAATCATGAATTGAATCATGAATCATGAATTGAATCATGAATCATGAATCATGTATCATGAATTGAATCATGAATCATATCTGAATCCTAAATTTAATCATGAATCATGAATCATGAAATGAATCATGAATCGAATCATGAATCATGAATCAAGAATTGCATCATGAATCATGAATTGAATCATAAATTTAATCATGAATTTAATCATGAATCATGAATCATGAAATGAATCATGAATTGTATCATGAAATGAATCATGAATTGAATCATGAATCATGAATTTAATCATGAATCATGAATTTAATCATGAATCATGAATCATGAATTGAATCATGAATCATGAATTGAATCATAAATCATGAATTTAATCATGAATCATGAATCATGAATTCAATCATGAATCATGAATTGAATCATAAATCATGAATTGAAACGGGAATCATGAATCATGAATTGAATCATGAATCATGAATTGAATCATGAATCATGAATCATGTATCATGAATTGAATCATGAATCATAATTGAATCCTAAATTTAATCATGAATCATGAATCATGAAATGAATCATGAATTGAATCATAAATCATGAAATGAATCATGAATCATTAATTGAATCATGAATCATGAATAATGAATCAAATCATGAATCATGAATCATGAATTGAATCATGAATCATTAATCGAATAATGAATAATGAATTGAATCATGATTCATGAATCGAATCATGAATCATGAATCATGAATCATGAATCATGAATTGAATCAAGAATTGAATCATGAATCATGAATCATGAATTGAATCATGAATCATGAAATGAATCATGAAATTAATCATGAATCATGAATAGAATCATGAATCATGAATCGAATCATGAATCATGAATCGAATCATGAATCATGAATCAAGAATTGCATCATGAATCATGAATTGAATCATGAATCATGAATAGAATCATGAATCATGAATCAAGAATTGCATCATGAATCATGAATTGAATCATGAATTTAATCATGAATTTAATCATGAATCATGAAATGAATCATGAATTGAATCATGAATCATGAATTCAATCATGAATCATGAATTCAATCATGAATCATAAATCATAAATCATGAATTCAATAATGAATCATGAATCATGAATTGAATCATGAATCATGAATTGAATCATAAATCATGAATTGAAACAGGAATCATGAATCATGAATTGAATCATGAATCATGAATTGAATCATGAATCATGAATCGAATCATGAATCATGAATTATGAATCATGAATCGAATAATGAATCATGAATCATGAATCATGAATTGAATCATGAATTGAATCAAGAATTGAATCATGAATCTTTAATCATGAAATGAATCATGAATTGAATCATAAATCATGAAATGAATCATGAATCATTAATTGAATCATGAATCATGAATAATGGATCAAATCATGAATCATGAATTGAATCATGAATCATAAATAGAATAATAAATAATGAATTGAATCATGAATCATGAAGCGAATCATGAATCATGAATTGAATCATGAATTGAATCATGAATCATGATTAATGAATTGAATTATGAATCATGAATCATGAAATGAATCATGAAATGAATCATGAAATGAATCATGAATTGAATCATGAATCATGAAATGAATCATGAAATGAATCTTGAATCATGAATTGAATAATAAGTCATGAATTGAATCATGAATTGAATCATGAATTGAATCATGAATCATGAATCGAATCATGAATCATGAATTGAATCATGAATCGAATCATGAATAATGAATTGAATCATGAATCATGAATCGAATCATGAATCATGAATCAAGAATTAAATCATGAATCATTAATCATGAATTGAATCATGAATCATGAATTAAATCATGAATTGAATCATGAATTGAATCATAAATCATGAATCATTAATTGAATCATGAATCATGAAATGAATCATGAAATGAATCATGAATTGAATCATGAATCATGAATCATGAAATGAATCATGAAATGAATCATGAATCATGAATTGAATAATAAATCATGAATTGAATCATGAATTGAATCATGAATCATGAAATAAAGCATGAAATGAATCATGAATCATGAATCGAATCATGAATCATGAACTGAATAATAAATCATCAATTGAATCATGAATTGAATCATGAATCATGAAATGAAGCATGAAATGAATCATGAATCATGAATCGAATCATGAATCATGAATCGAATAATGATTCATGAATCGAATCATGAATCATGAATCATGAATCTAATCATGAATCATGAATCGAATCATGAATCAAGAATTGCATCCTGAATCATGAATTGAATCATGAATTGAATCATGAATCATGAATTGAATCATGAATCATGAATTGAATCATGAATCATGAATTCAATCATGAATCATGAATCATGAAATGAATCATAAATCATGAATTGAAACAGGAATCATGAATCATGAATTGAATCATGAATCATGAATCGAATCATGAATCATGAATCATGACTAATGAATCAAATCATGAATCATGAATTGAATCATTAATCATGAATCATGAATCGAATCATAAATTATGAATTATGAATTAAATCATGAATGATGAATCATGAATTGAATCATGATTCATGAATTGAATCATGAATTGAATCATGATTCATGAATTGAATCATGAATTGAATCACGAATTGAATCATGAATCATGAATAATGAATTGAATCATGAATCATGAATCATGAAATGAAGCATGAAATGAATCATGAATCATGAATCGAATCATGAATCATGAATCCTAAATTTAATCATGAATCATGAAGCATGAATTGAATCATGAATTGAATCATGAATTGAATCATGAATCATTAATCATGAATCGAATCATGAATCATGAATTGAATCTTGAATCATGAATCATGAAATGAATCATGAATTGAATCATGAATCCTGAATTGAATCATGAATCATGAATCATGAATCGAATCATGAATCATGAATCGAATCATGAATCATGAATCATGAATCATGTATCATGAATTGAATCATGAATCATGAATTGAATCCTAAATTTAATCATGAATCATGAATCATGAAATGAATCATGAATTTAATCATAAATTGAATCATGAATCATTAATCATGAAATGAATCATGAATTGAATCATTAATCATGAAATGAATCATGAATCGAATCATGAATCATGAATCATGAATTGAATCATTACTCATGAATCGAATCATGAGTAATGAATTGAATCATTAATCATGAATCATGAAATGAATCATGAATTGAATCATGAATCCTGAATTGAATCATGAATCATGAAGCGAATCATGAATCATGAATTGAATCATGAATTGAATCATGAATCATGATTAATGAATTGAATTATGAATCATGAATCATGAAATGAATCATGAAATGAATCATGAAATGAATCATGAATTGAATCATGAATCATGAATTGAATCATGAATCATGAATTGAATCATGAATCATGAATTCAATCATGAATCATTAATCATGAATTGAATCATAAATCATGAATTGAAACAGGAATCATGAATCATGAATTGAATCATGAATCATGAATCAAATCATGAATCATGACTAATGAATCAAATAATGAATCATGAATTGAATCATTAATCATGAATCATGAATCGAATCATAAATTATGAATTATGAATTAAATCATGAATGATGAATCATGAATTGAATCATGATTCATGAATTGAATCATGAATTGAATCATGATTCATGAATTGAATCATGAATTGAATCACGAATTGAATCATGAATCATGAATAATGAATTGAATCATGAATCATGAATCATGAAATGAAGCATGAAATGAATCATGAATCATGAATCGAATCATGAATCATGAATCCTAAATTTAATCATGAATCATGAAGCATGAATTGAATCATGAATTGAATCCTGAATTGAATCATGAATCATTAATCATGAATCGAATCATGAATCATGAATCATGAATCATGAATTGAATCTTGAATCATGAATCATGAAATGTATCATGAATTCAATCATGAATCCTGAATTGAATCATGAATCATGAATCATGAATTGAATCATGAATCATGAATTGAATCCTAAATTTAATCATGAATCATGAATCATGAAATGAATCATGAATTTAATCATAAATTGAATCATGAATCATTAATCATGAAATGAATCATGAATTGAATCATTAATCTTGAAATGAATCATGAATCATGAATCGAATCATGAATCATGAATCATGAATTGAATCATGAATTGAATCATGAATCCTGAATTGAATCATGAATCATGAATCATGAATCGAATCATGAATCATGAATTATGAATCATGAATCGAATCATGAATTGAATCATAAATTGAATCATGAATCATTAATCATGAAATGAATCATGAATTGAATCGTAAATCATGAAATGAATCATAATTCATTAATTGAATTATGAATCATGAATAATGAATCAAATCATGAATCATGAAACATGAATTGAATCATGAATCATGAATGGAATAATGAATTATGAATTGAATCATGAATCATGAATCGAATCATGAATCATGAATCATGAATTGAATCATGAATTGAATCATGAATCATGAATCATGAATTGAATCATGAATCATGAAATGAATCATGAATTGAATCATGAATCATGAATTATGTAATGAATCATGTAATGAATCATGAAATGAATCATGAATCATGAATTGAATAATAAATCATGAATTATGTAATGAATCATGTAATGAATCATGAAATGAATCATGAATCATGAATTGAATAATAAATCATGAATCGAATCATGAATAATGAATTGCATCATGAATCATGAATCGAATCATAAATCATGAATCAAGAATTGAATCATTAATCATGAATTGAATCATGAATCATGAATTGAATCATGAATTGAATCATGAATTGAATCATAAATCATGAATCATGAATTGAATCATGAATCATGAAATGAATCATGAATTGAATCATGAATCTTGAATCATGAAATGAATCATGAAATGAATCATGAATCATGAATTGAATAATAAATCATGAATTGAATCATGAATTGAATCATGAATCATGAAATAAAGCATGAAATGAATCATGAATCATGAATCGAATCATGAATCATGAATCGAATCATGAATCATGAATCGAATAATGATTCATGAATCGAATCATGAATCATGAATCATGAATCTAATCATGAATCATGAATCGAATCATGAATCATGAATCAAGAATTACATCCTGAATCATGAATTGAATCATGAATCATGAATTGAATAATGAATCTTGAATTCAAT
This sequence comes from Mixophyes australis, assembly GCA_036250195.1. Classification (NCBI taxonomy): domain Eukaryota; kingdom Metazoa; phylum Chordata; class Amphibia; order Anura; family Limnodynastidae; genus Mixophyes; species Mixophyes australis. The sequence goes on from JAVHZZ010000003.1 coordinate 203,296,746, forward strand.
CATGAATCATGTATTCAATCATGAATCATGAATCATGAATTGAATCATAAATCATGAATTTAAACAGGAATCATGAATCATGAATTGAATCATGAATCATGAATTGAATCATGAATCATGAATCATGACTAATGAATCAAATCATGAATCATGAATTGAATCATTAATCATGAATCATGAATCGAATCATAAATTATGAATTATGAATTAAATCATGAATGATGAATAATGAATTGAATCATGAATCATGAATCATGAAATGAATCATGAATCATGAATCGAATCATGAATCATGAATCCTAAATTTAATCATGAATCATTAAGCATGAATTGAATCATGAATTGAATCATGAATTGAATCATGAATCATTAATCGTGAATCATGAATCATGAATTAAATCATAAATCATGAAATGAATCATGAATCATGAATCATGAATCATGAATCGAATCATGAATCATGAATCGAATCATGAATCGAATCATGAATCACGAATCATGATTCATTAATCGAATCATGAATCATGAATCATGAATCGCATCATGAATCATGAATCGAATAATGAATAATGAATTGAATCATGAATCATGAATCGAATCATGAATCATGAATCAAGAATTGAATCATGAATCATTAATCATGAATCGAATCATGAATCATGAATCATGAATCATGAATTGAATCTTGAATCATGAATCATGAAATGAATCATGAATCGAATCATGAATCATGAATCATTAATCGAATCATGAATCATGAATCGAATCATAAATCATGAATCATGAATTGAATCATAAATAAGGAATCATGAATGGAATCATGGATTGAATCATGAATCGAATCATGAATCATGAATTGAATCATGAATTGAATCATGAATCATAAATCGAATCATGAATCATGAATTGAATCATGAATCATGAATTGAATCATGAATAATGAATTGAATCATGAATCATGAATCGAATCATGAATCATGAATCAAGAATTGAATCATGAATCGAATTATGAATCATGAATCATGAATCATGAATTGAATCATGAATTGAATCATAAATCATGAATCATTAATTGAATCATGAATGATGAATCATGAAATGAATCATAATTTGAATCATGAATCATGAAATGAATCATGAAATGAATCATGAATCATGAATCATGAAATGAAACATGAAATGAATCATGAATCATGAATCGAATCATGAATCATGAATCATGAATCGAATCATGAATCATGAATCGAATAATGAATCATGAATCGAATCATGAATCAAAAATCATGACTTGAATCATGAATCATGAATCGAATAATGAATAATGAATTGAATCATGAATCATGAATCGAATCATGAATCATTAATCATGAATCGAATCATGAATCATGAATCATGAATTGAATCATGAATCGAATCATGAATCATGAATTGAATCATGAATTGAATCATGAATCATAAATCGAATCATGAATCATGAATCATGAATTGAATCATGAATCATGAATCATGAATTGAATCATGAATCGAATCATGAATCATGAATTGAATCATGAATTGAATCATGAATCATAAATCGAATCATGAATCATGAATCATGAATTGAATCATGAATCATGAATCGAATAATGAATAATGAATTGAATCATAAATCAAGAATTGAATCATGAATCATTAATCATGAATCGAATCATGAATCATGAATCATGAATTGAATCATGAATCGAATCATGAATCATGAATTGAATCATGAATTGAATCATGAATCATAAATCGAATCATGAATCATGAATCATGAATTGAATCATGAATCATGAATCGAATCATGAATAATGAATTGAATCATGAATCATGAATCGAATCATGAATCATGAATAAAGAATTGAATCATGAATCGAATCATGAATCATGAATCATGAATCATGAATTGAATCATGAATTGAATCATAAATCATGAATCATTAATTGAATCATGAATGATGAATCATGAAATGAATCATAATTTGAATCATGAATCATGAATCATAAAATGAATCATAAAATGAATCATGAATCATGAATCATGAAATGAAACATGAAATGAATCATGAATCATGAATCGAATCATGAATCATGAATCATGAATCGAATAATGAATCATAAATCGAATCATGAATCATAAATCATGAATTGAATCATGAATCATGAATCGAATAATGAATAATGAATTGAATTATGAATCATGAATCGAATCATGAATCATAAATCAAGAAATGAATCATGAATCATTAATCATGAATCAAATCATGAATCATGAATCATGAATTGAATCATGAATTGAATCATGAATCATGAATCATGAAATGAATCATGAAATGAATCATGAATTGAATCATGAATCATGAATCATTAAATGAATCATGAAATGAATCATGAATTGAATAATAAATCATGAATTGAATCATGAATCATGAATCATTAAATAAATCATGAAATGAATCATGAATCATGAATTGAATAATAAATCATGAATTTAATCATGAATTGAATCATGAATCATGAAATAAAGCATGAAATGAATCATGAATCGAATCATGAATCATGAATCCTAATTCGAATCATGAATCATAAATCGAATAATGAATCATGAATCGAATCATGAATCATGAATCATCAATCGAATCATGAATCATGAATCGAATCATGAATCAAGAATTGCATCCTGAATCATGAAATTAATCATGAATTGAATCATGAATCATGAATTGAAACAGGAATCATGAATCATGAATAGAATAATGAATAATGAATTGAATCATGAATCATGAATCGAATCATGAATCATGAATCAAGAATTGAATCATGAATCATTAATCATGAATCGAATCATGAATCATGAATCATGAATTGAATCATGAATTGAATCATGAATCATGAATCATGAATCGAATCATGAATCATGCATCATGAATCATGTATCATGAATTGAATCATGAATCATGAATTGAATCCTAAATTTAATCATGAATCATGAATCATGAAATGAATCATAAATTGAATCATGAATTGAATCATGAATCATTAATCATGAAATGAATCATGAATTGAATCATAAATCATGAAATGAATCATGAATCATTAATTTGATCATGAATCATGAATAATGAATCAAATCATGAATCATGAATTACATCATGAATCATGAATTGAATCATGAATCATGAATCGAATAATGAATAATGAATTGAATCATGAATCATGAATCGAATCATGAATTGAATCATGAATCATGAATCATGAATTGAATCATGAATCATGAACCATGAAATGAATCATGAAATAGATCATGAAATGAATCATAAATCATGAATTGAATAATAAATCATGAATTGAATCATGAATTGAATCATGAATCATGATTCGAATCAGGAATCATGATTCAAATCACGAATCATGAATTGAATCATGAATCTTGAATCGAATCATGAATAATGAATTGAATCATGAATCATGAATCAAATCATGAATCATGAATCATGAATCAAGAATTGAATCATAAATCATGAATCATGAATCATGAATCATGAATTGAATCATGAATTGAATCATAAATCATGAATCATGAATTGAATCATGAATCATGAATCGAATCATGAATCATGAATCAAGAATTGCATCCTGAATCATGAATTGAATCATGAATTTAATCATGAATCATAAATTCAATCATGAATCATGAATAATGAATCAAATCATGAATCATGAATTTTATCATGAATCATGAATTGAATCATGAATCATGAATCGAATAATGAATAATAAATTGAATCATGAATCATGAATCGAATCATGAATCATGAATCATGAATTGAATCATGAATTGAATCATAAATCATGAATCATGAATTGAATCATGAATCATGAATAATGAAATAAATCATGAATTGAATCATGAATCATGAATTGAATCATGAAGCATGAATTGAATAATAAATCAAGAATTGAATCCTGAATCATGAATTGAATCATGAATCATGAATCGAATAATGAATAATGAATTGAATCATGAATCGAATCATGAATCATAAATCATGAATTGAATCATGAATTGAAACATGAATCATGAATTGAATCATGAATCATTAATCATGAAATGAATCATGAATTGAATCATAAATCATGAAATGTATCATGAATCATTAATTGAATCATGAATCATGAATAATGAATCAAATCATGAATCATGAATCATGAATTGAATCATGAATCATGAATAATGAAATGAATCATGAAATGAATCATGAATCATGAATTGAATAATAAATCATAAATTGAATCATGAATTGAATCATGAATTGAATCATGACTCATGAATCGAATCATGAATCATGAATAATAAATTGAATCATGAATCATGAATCGAATCATGAATCATAAATCAAGAATTGAATCATGAATCATGAATCGAATCATGAATCATGAATCAAGAATTGCATCCTGAATCATGAATTGAATCATGAATTTAATCATGAATCATAAATTCAATCATGAATCATGAATGATGAATCAAATCATGAATCATGAATCATGAATTTTATCATGAATCATGAATTGAATCATGAATCATGAATCGAATAATGAATAATAAATTGAATCATGAATCATGAATCGAATCATGAATCATGAATAATAAATTGAATCATGAATCATGAATTGAATCATGAATTGAATCATAAATCATGAATCATGAATTGAATCATGAATCATGAATAATGAAATAAATCATGAATTGAATCATGAATCATGAATTGAATCATGAAGCATGAATTGAATAATAAATCAAGAATTAAATCCTGAATCATGAATTGAATCATGAATCATGAATCGAATAATGAATAATGAATTGAATTATGAATCGAATCATGAATCATAAATCATGAATTGAATCATGAATTGAAACATGAATCATGAATCATGAATCGAATCATGAATCATGTATCGAATAATGAATCATAAATCGAATCATGAATCATAAATCATGAATTGAATCATGAATCATGAATCGAATAATGAATAATGAATTGAATCATGAATCATGAATCGAATCATGAATCATAAATCAAGAATTGAATCATGAATCATTAATCATGAATCGAATCATGAATCATGAATTATGAATTAAATCATGAATTGAATCATGAATCATGAAATGAATCATGAATTGAATCATGAATCATGAATCATTAAATGAATCATGAAATGAATCATGAATCATGAATTGAATAATAAATCATGAATTGAATCATGAATCATGAATCATTAAATGAATCATGAAATGAATCATGAATCATGAATTGAATAATAAATCATGAATTGAATCATGAATTGAATCATGAATCATGAAATAAAGCATGAAATGAATCATGAATCGAATCATGAATCATGAATCCTAATTCGAATCATGAATCATAAATCGAATAATGAATCATGAATCGAATCATGAATCATGAATCATGAATCGAATCATGAATCATGAATCGAATCATGAATCAAGAATTGCATCCTGAATCATGAAATTAATCATGAATTGAATCATGAATCATGAATTTAATCATGAATCATGAATCATGAATTGAATCATAAATCATGAATTGAAACAGGAATCATGAATCATGAATCGAATAATGAATAATGAATTGAATCATGAATCATGAATCGAATCATGAATCATGAATCAAGAATTGAATCATGAATCATTAATCATGAATCGAATCATGAATCATGAATCATGAATTGAATCATGAATTGAATCATGAATCATGAATCATGAATCGAATCATGAATCATGAATCATGAATCATGTATCATGAATTGAATCATGAATCATGAATTGAATCCTAAATTTAATCATGAATCATGAATCATGAAATGAATCATGAATTGAATCATGAATTGAATCATGAATCATTAATCATGAAATGAATCATGAATTGAATCATAAATCATGAAATGAATCATGAATCATTAATTGAATCATGAATCATGAATAATGAATCAAATCATGAATCATGAATTGAATCATGAATCATGAATTGAATCATGAATCATGAATCGAATAATGAATAATGAATTGAATCATGAATCATGAATTGAATCATGAATCATGAATCGAATAATGAATAATGAATTGAATCATGAATCATGAATCGAATCATGAATCATGAATCATGAATTGAATCATGAATTGAATCATGAATCATGAATCATGAATTGAATCATGAATCATGAACCATGAAATGAATCATGAAATGAATCATAAAATGAATCATAAATCATGAATTGAATAATAAATCATGAATTGAATCATGAATCATGATTCGAATCATGAATCATGATTCGAATCATGAATCATGAATTGAATCATGAATCATGAATCGAATCATGAATAATGAATTGAATCATGAATCATGAATCAAATCATGAATCATGAATTGAATCTTGAATCATGAATTGAATCATGAATCATGAATCGAATAATGAATAATGAATTGAATCATGAATCATGAATCGAATCATGAATCATGAATCATGAATTGAATCATGAATTGAATCATGAATCATGAATCAAGAATTGAATCATGAATCATGAACCATGAAATGAATCATGAAATGAATCATGAAATGAATCATAAATCATGAATTGAATAATAAATCATGAATTGAATCATGAATCATGATTCGAATCATGAATCATGATTCGAATCATGAATCATGAATCATGAATTGAATCATGAATCATGAATCAAATCATTAATAATGAATTGAATCATGAATCATGAATCGAATCATAAATCATGAATCATGAATCATGAATCATGAATTGAATCATAAATCATGAATCATGAATTGAATCATGAATCATGAATCGAATCATGAATCATGAATCAAGAATTGCATCCTGAATCATGAATTGAATCATGAATTTAATCATGAATTTAATCATGAATCATAAATTCAATCATAAATCATGAATAATGAATCAAATCATGAATCATGAATCATGAATTTTATCATGAATCATGAATTGAATCATGAATCGAATAATGAATAATAAATTGAATCATGAATCATGAATCGAATCATGAATCATGAATCATGAATTGAATCATGAATTGAATCATAAATCATGAATCATGAATCATGAATAATGAAATAAATCATGAATTGAATCATGAATCATGAATTGAATCATGAAGCATGAATTGAATAATAAATCAAGAATTGAATCCTGAATCATGAATTGAATCATGAATCATGAATCGAATAATGAATAATGAATTGAATCATGAATTGAATCATGAATTGAATCATGAATCATGAATCATGAAATGAATCATGAATTGAATCATGAATCATGAATCATTAAATGAATCATGAAATGAATCATGAATCATGAATTGAATAATAAATCATGATATGAATCATGAATCATGAATCATTAAATGAATCATGAAATGAATCATGAATCATGAATTGAATAATAAATCATGAATTGAATCATGAATTGAATCATGAATCATGAAATAAAGCATGAAATGAATCATGAATCGAATCATGAATCATGAATCCTAATTCGAATCATGAATCATAAATCGAATAATGAATCATGAATCGAATCATGAATCATGAATCATCAATCGAATCATGAATCATGAATCGAATCATGAATCAAGAATTGCATCCTGAATCATGAAATTAATCATGAATTGAATCATGAATCATGAATTCAATAATGAATCATGAATCATGAATTGAATCATAAATCATGAATTGAAACAGGAATCATGAATCATGAATAGAATAATGAATAATGAATTGAATCATGAATCATGAATCGAATCATGAATCAAGAATTGAATCATGAATCATTAATCATGAATCGAATCATGAATCATGAATCATGAATTGAATCATGAATTGAATCATGAATCATGAATCATGAATCGAATCATAAATCATGAATCATGAATCATGAATCATGTATCATGAATTGAATCATGAATCATGAATTGAATCCTAAATTTAATCATGAATCATGAATCATGAAATGAATCATGAATTGAATCATGAATTGAATCATGAATCATTAATCATGAAATGAATCATGAATTGAATCATAAATCATGAAATGAATCATGAATCATTAATTTGATCATGAATCATGAATAATGAATCAAATCATGAATCATGAATTACATCATGAATCATGAATTGAATCATGAATCATGAATCGAATAATGAATAATGAATTGAATCATGAATCATGAATCGAATCATGAATCATGAATCATGAATTGAATCATGAATTGAATCATGAATCATGAATCATGAATTGAATCATGAATCATGAACCATGAAATTAATCATGAAATGAATCATGAAATGAATCATAAATCATGAATTGAATAATAAATCATGAATTGAATCATGAATTGAATCATGAATCATGATTCGAATCATGAATCATGATTCGAATCATGAATCATGAATCATGAATTGAATCATGAATCTTGAATCGAATCATGAATAATGAATTGAATCATGAATCATGAATCGAATCATGAATCATGAATCATGAATCAAGAATTGAATCATAAATCATGAATCATGAATCATGAATCATGAATTGAATCATGAATTGAATCATAAATCATGAATCATGAATTGAATCATGAATCATGAATCGAATCATGAATCATGAATCAAGAATTGCATCCTGAATCATGAATTGAATCATGAATTGAATCATGAATTTAATCATGAATCATAAATTCAATCATGAATCATGAATAATGAATCAAATCATGAATCATGAATTTTATCATGAATCATGAATTGAATCATGAATCATGAATCGAATAATGAATAATAAATTGAATCATGAATCATGAATCGAATCATGAATCATGAATCATGAATTGAATCATGAATTGAATCATAAATCATGAATCATGAATTGAATCATGAATCATGAATAATGAAATAAATCATGAATTGAATCATGAATCATGAATTGAATCATGAAGCATGAAGTGAATAATAAATCAAGAATTGAATCCTGAATCATGAATTGAATCATGAATCATGAATCGAATAATGAATAATGAATTGAATCATGAATCGAATCATGAATCATAAATCATGAATTGAATCATGAATTGAAACATGAATCATGAATCATGAATTGAATCATGAATCATTAATCATGAAATGAATCATGAATTGAATCATAAATCATGAAATGAATCATGAATCATGAATTGAATAATAAATCATGAATTGAATCATGAATCATGAATCATTAAATGAATCATGAAATGAATCATGAATCATGAATTGAATAATAAATCATGAATTGAATCATGAATTGAATCATGAATCATGAAATAAAGCATGAAATGAATCATGAATCGAATCATGAATCATGAATCCTAATTCGAATCATGAATCATAAATCGAATAATGAATCATGAATCGAATCATGAATCATGAATCATCAATCGAATCATAAATCATGAATCGAATCATGAATCAAGAATTGCATCCTGAATCATGAAATTAATCATGAATTGAATCATGAATCATGAATTCAATCATGAATCATGAATCATGAATTGAATCATAAATCATGAATTGAAACAGGAATCATGAATCATGAATAGAATAATGAATAATGAATTGAATCATGAATCATGAATCGAATCATGAATCATGAATCAAGAATTGAATCATGAATCATTAATCATGAATCGAATCATGAATCATGAATCATGAATTGAATCATGAATTGAATCATGAATCATGAATCATGAATCGAATCATGAATCATGAATCATGTATCATGAATTGAATCATGAATCATGAATTGAATCCTAAATTTAATCATGAATCATGAATCATGAAATGAATCATGAATTGAATCATGAATTGAATCATGAATCATTAATCATGAAATGAATCATGAATTGAATCATAAATCATGAAATGAATCATGAATCATTAATTTGATCATGAATCATGAATAATGAATCAAATCATGAATCATGAATTACATCATGAATCATAAATTGAATCATGAATCATGAATCGAATAATGAATAATGAATTGAATCATGAATCATGAATCTAATCATGAATCATGAATCATGAATTGAATCATGAATTGAATCATGAATCATGAATCATGAATTGAATCATGAATCATGAACCATGAAATTAATCATGAAATGAATCATGAAATGAATCATAAATCATGAATTGAATAATAAATCATGAATTGAATCATGAATTGAATCATGAATCATGATTCGAATCATGAATCATGATTCGAATCATGAATCATGAATCATGAATTGAATCATGAATCTTGAATCGAATCATGAATAATGAATTGAATCATGAATTATGAATCGAATCATGAATCATGAATCATGAATCAAGAATTGAATCATAAATCATGAATCATGAATTGAATCATGAATTGAATCATAAATCATGAATCATGAATTGAATCATGAATCATGAATCGAATCATGAATCATGAATCAAGAATTGCATCCTGAATCATGAATTGAATCATGAATTTAATCATGAATTTAATCATGAATCATAAATTCAATCATGAATCATGAATAATGAATCAAATCATGAATCATGAATTTTATCATGAATCATGAATTGAATCATGAATCATGAATCGAATAATGAATAATAAATTGAATCATGAATCATGAATCGAATCATGAATAATGAATCATGAATTGAATCATGAATTGAATCATAAATCATGAATCATGAATTGAATCATGAATCATGAATAATGAAATAAATCATGAATTGAATCATGAATCATGAATTGAATCATGAAGCATGAATTGAATAATAAATCAAGAATTGAATCCTGAATCATGAATTGAATCATGAATCATGAATCGAATAATGAATAATGAATTGAATCATGAATCGAATCATGAATCATAAATCATGAATTGAATCATGAATTGAAACATGAATCATGAATCATGAATTGAATCATGAATCATTAATCATGAAATGAATCATGAATTGAATCATAAATCATGAAATGAATCATGAATCATGAATTGAATAATAAATCATAAATTGAATCATGAATTGAATCATGAATTGAATCATGAATCATGAATCGAATCATGAATCATGAATTGAATCATGAATAATAAATTGAATCATGAATCATGAATCGAATCATGAATCATAAATCAAGAATTGAATCATGAATCATGAATCGAATCATGAATCATGAATCAAGAATTGCATCCTGAATCATGAATTAAATCATGAATTTAATCATGAATCATAAATTCAATCATGAATCATGAATGATGAATCAAATCATGAATCATGAATCATGAATTTTATCATGAATCATGAATTGAATCATGAATCATGAATCGAATAATGAATAATAAATTGAATCATGAATCATGAATCGAATCATGAATCATGAATCATGAATTGAATCATGAATTGAATCATAAATCATGAATCATGAATTGAATCATGAATCATGAATAATGAAATAAATCATGAATTGAATCATGAATCATGAATTGAATCATGAACCATGAATTGAATAATAAATCAAGAATTGAATCCTGAATCATGAATTGAATCATGAATCATGAATCGAATAATGAATAATGAATTGAATCATGAATCGAATCATGAATCATAAATCATGAATTGAATCATGAATCAAATCATGAATCATAAATCATGAATTGAATCATGAATTGAAACATGAATCATGAATCATGAATTGAAACATGAATCATGAATTGAATCATAAATCATGAAATGAATCATGAATCATGAATTGAATAATAAATCATAAATTGAATCATGAATTGAATCATGAATTGAATCATGAATCATGAATCGAATCATGAATCATGAATTGAATCATGAATAATAAATTGAATCATGAATCATGAATCGAATCATGAATCATGAATCAAGAATTGCATCCTGAATCATGAATTAAATCATGAATTTAATCATGAATCATAAATTCAATCATGAATCATGAATGATGAATCAAATCATGAATCATGAATCATGAATTTTATCATGAATCATGAATTGAATCATGAATCATGAATCGAATAATGAATAATAAATTGAATCATGAATCATGAATCGAATCATGAATCATGAATCATGAATTGAATCATGAATTGAATCATAAATCATGAATCATGAATTGAATCATGAATCATGAATAATGAAATAAATCATGAATTGAATCATGAATCATGAATTGAATCATGAACCATGAATTGAATAATAAATCAAGAATTGAATCCTGAATCATGAATTGAATCATGAATCATGAATCGAATAATGAATAATGAATTGAATCATGAATCGAATCATGAATCATAAATCATGAATTGAATCATGAATTGAAACATGAATCATGAATCATGAATTGAATCATGAATCATTAATCATGAAATGAATCATGAATTGAATCATAAATCATGAAATGAATCATGAATCATGAATTGAATAATAAATCATAAATTGAATCATGAATTGAATCATGAATTGAATCATGAATCATGAATCGAATCATGAATCATGAATTGAATCATGAATAATAAATTGAATCATGAATCATGAATCGAATCATGAATCATAAATCAAGAATTGAATCATGAATCATGAATCGAATCATGAATCATGAATCAAGAATTGCATCCTGAATCATGAATTGAATCATGAATTTAATCATGAATCATAAATTCAATCATGAATCATGAATGATGAATCAAATCATGAATCATGAATCATGAATTTTATCATGAATCATGAATTGAATCATGAATCATGAATCGAATAATGAATAATAAATTGAATCATGAATCATGAATCGAATCATGAATCATGAATCATGAATTGAATCATGAATTGAATCATAAATCATGAATCATGAATTGAATCATGAATCATGAATAATGAAATAAATCATGAATTGAATCATGAATCATGAATTGAATCATGAAGCATGAATTGAATCATGAAGCATGAATTGAATAATAAATCAAGAATTGAATCCTGAATCATGAATTGAATCATAAATCATGAATCGAATAATGAATAATAAATTGAATCATGAATCGAATCATGAATCATAAATCATGAATTGAATCATGAATTGAAACATGAATCATGAATCATAAATTGAATCATGAATCATTAATCATGAAATGAATCATGAATTGAATCATGAATCATGAATCAAATAATAAATAATGAATTGAATCATGAATCGAATCATGAATCATAAATCATGAATTGAATCATGAATTGAAACATGAATCATGAATCATGAATCGAATCATGAATCATGAATCGAATAATGAATCATAAATCGAATCATGAATCATAAATCATGAATTGAATCATGAATCATGAATCGAATAATGAATAATGAATTGAATCATGAATCATGAATTGAATCATGAATCATAAATCAAGAATTGAATCATGAATTGAATCATGAATCATGAATCATGAAATGAATCATGAAATGAATCATGAATCATGAATTGAATAATAAATCATGAATTGAATCATGAATCATGAATCATTAAATGAATCATGAAATGAATCATGAATCATGAATTGAATAATAAATCATGAACTGAATCATGAATTGAATCATGAATCATGAAATAAAGCATGAAATGAATCATGAATCGAATCATGAATCATGAATCCTAATTCGAATCATGAATCATAAATCGAATAATGAATCATGAATCGAATCATGAATCATGAATCATCAATCGAATCATGAATCATGAATCGAATCATGAATCAAGAATTGCATCCTGAATCATGAAATTAATCATGAATTGAATCATGAATCATGAATTTAATCATGAATCATGAATCATGAATTGAATCATAAATCATGAATTGAAACAGGAATCATGAATCATGAATCGAATAATGAATAATGAATTGAATCATGAATCATGAATCGAATCATGAATCATGAATCATTAATCATGAATCGAATCATGAATCATGAATCATGAATTAAATCATGAATTGAATCATGAATCATGAATCATGAATCGAATCATGAATCATGAATCATGAATCATGTATCATGAATTGAATCATGAATCATGAATTGAATCCTAAATTTAATCATGAATCATGAATCATGAAATGAATCATGAATTGAATCACGAATTGAATCATGAATCATTAATCATGAAATGAATCATGAATTGAATCATAAATCATGAAATGAATCATGAATCATTAATTGAATCATGAATCATGAATAATGAATCAAATCATGAATCATGAATTGAATCATGAATCATGAATTGAATCATGAATCATGAATCGAATAATGAATAATGAATTGAATCATGAATCATGAATCGAATCATGAATCATGAATCATGAATTGAATCATGAATTGAATCATGAATCATGAATCATGAATTGAATCATGAATCATGAACCATGAAATGAATCATGAAATGAATCATGAAATGAATCATAAATCATGAATTGAATAATAAATCATGAATTGAATCATGAATCATGATTCGAATCATGAATCATGAATCATGAATTGAATCATGAATCATGAATCGAATCATGAATAATGAATTGAATCATGAAACATGAATAGAATCATGAATCATGAATCATGAATCAAGAATTGAATCAAAAATCATGAATCATGAATCATGAATCATGAATTGAATCATGAATTGAATCATAAATCATGAATCATGAATTGAATCATGAATCATGAATCGAATCATGAATCATGAATCAAGAATTGCATCCTGAATCATGAATTGAATCATGAATCATGAATCGAATAATGAATAATAAATTGAATCATGAATCATGAATCGAATCATGAATCATGAATCATGAATTGAATCATGAATTGAATCATAAATCATGAATCATGAATTGAATCATGAATCATGAATAATGAAATAAATCATGAATTGAATCATGAATCATGAATTGAATCATGAAGCATGAATTGAATAATAAATCAAGAATTGAATCCTGAATCATGAATTGAATCATGAATCATGAATCGAATAATGAATAATGAATTGAATCATGAATCGAATCATGAATCATAAATCATGAATTGAATCAAGAATTGAAACATGAATCATGAATCATGAATTGAATCATGAATCATTAATCATGAAATGAATCATGAATTGAATCATAAATCATGAAATGAATCATGAATCATGAATTGAATCATGAATCATGAATAATGAATCAAATCATGAATCATGAATCATGAATTGAATCATGAATCATGAATCATGAAATGAATCATGAAATGAATCATGAAATGAATCATGAATCATGTATTGAATAATAAATCATGAATTGAATCATGAATTGAATCATGAATTGAATCTTGAATCATGAATCGAATCATGAATTATGAATTGAATCATGAATAATAAATTGAATCATGAATCATGAATCGAATCATGAATCATAAATCAAGAATTGAATCATGAATCATGAATCGAATCATGAATCATGAATCAAGAATTGCATCCTGAATCATAATTTGAATCATGAATTTAATCATGAATTTAATCATGAATCATAAATTCAATCATGAATCATGAATAATGAATCAAATCATGAATCATGAATCATGAATTTTATCATGAATCATGAATTGAATCATGAATCATGAATTGAATAATGAATAATAAATTGAATCATGAATCATGTATCGAATCATGAATCATGAATTGAATCATGAATTGAATCATAAATCATGAATCATGAATTGAATCATGAATCATGAATAATGAAATAAATCATGAATTGAATCATGAATCATGAATTGAATCATGAAGCATGAATTGAATAATAAATCAAGAATTGAATCCTGAATCATGAATTGAATCATGAATCATGAATCGAATAATGAATAATGAATTGAATCATGAATCGAATCATGAATCATAAATCATGAATTGAATCATGAATTGAAACATGAATCATGAATCATGAATTGAATCATGAATTGAATCATAAATCATGAAATGAATCATGAATCATTAATTGAATCATGAATCATGAATAATGAATCAAATCATGAATCATGAATCATGAATTGAATCATGAATCATGAATCATGAAATGAATCATGAAATGAATCATGAAATGAATCATGAATCATGAATTGAATAATAAATCATGAATTGAATCATGAATTGAATCATGAATTGAATTATGAATCATGAATCGAATCATGAATCATGAATTGAATCATGAATAATAAATTGAATCATGAATCATGAATCGAATCATGAATCATAAATCAAGAATTTGAATCATGAATCATGAATCGAATCATGAATCATGAATCATAACTCATGAATTGAATCATGAATTGAATCATAAATCATGAATCATGAATTGAATCATGAATCATAAATCATGAAATGAATCATGAAATGAATCATGAATTAAATCATGAATCATGAATCATGAAATGAATCATGAAATGAATCAAGGATCATGAATTGAATAATAAATCATCAATTGAATCATGAATTGAATCATGAATCATGAAATGAAGCATGAAATGAATCATGAATCATGAATCGAATCATGAATCATGAATCATGAATTGAATCATGAATCATGAATCGAATAATGAATCATGAATCGAATCATGAATCATGAATCATGAATCGAATCATGAATCATGAATCGAATCATGAATCATGAATCAAGAATTGCATCCTGAATCATGAATTTAATCATGAATTTAATCATGAATCATGAATCATGAAATGAATCATGAATTGAATCATGAATCATGAATTCAATCATGAATCATGAATCATGAATTGAATCATAAATACTGAATTAAAACAGGAATCATGAATCATGAATTGAATCATGAATTATGAATTGAATCATGAATCATGAATCATGAAATGAAGCATGAAATGAATCATGAATCATGAATCGAATCATGAATCATGAATCATGAATTGAATCATGACTAATGAATCAAATCATGAATCATGAATTGAATCAATCATGAATCATGAGCCGAATCATAAATCATGAATTATGAATTAAATCATGAATCATGAATCATGAATTGAATCATGAGTCATGAATAGAATCATGAATTGAATAATGAATCATGAATAATGAATTGAATCATGAATCATGAATCATGAAATGAATCATGAATCATGAATTGAATAATAAATCATGAATTGAATCACGAATTGAATCATGAATTGAATCATGAATCATGAATCATGAATCATGAATTGAATCATGAATCTTGAATCAAATCATGAATAATGAATTGAATCATGAATCATAAATTGAATCATGAATCATGAATCAAGAATTGAATCATGAATTGAATCATGAATTGAATCATGAATCATGAATCGAATCATGAATCATGAATCATGAATTGAATCATAAATCATGAATCGAATCATGAATAATGAATTGAGTCATGAATCATGAATCGAATCATGAATCATGAAACATGAATCATGAATTGAATCATGAAATGAATTATAAATCATGAATCTTGAATCATGAATTAAATCATAAATTATGAATTGAAACATGAATCATGAATCATGAATCATAATTCATGAATCATGAATCATGAATCATAATTCATGAATCATGAAATAAATCATCAATTGAATCATGAATTAAATCATGAATCATGAAATGAAGCATGAAATAAATCATGAATCATGAATCGAATTATGAATCATGAATCGAATCATGAATCATGAATCATGAATTGAATCATGAATCATGAATCGAATCATGAATCATGAATCAAAAATTGAATCCTGAATCATGAATTGAATCATGAATCGTGAATTCAATCATGAATCATGAATTCAATCATGAATCATGAACTGAAACAGGAATCATGAATCATGAATTCAATCATAAATCATGAATTGAAACAGGAATCATGAATAATGAATTGAATCATGAATTATGAATTGAATCATGAATCATGAATCGAATCATGAATCATGAATCATGACTAATGAATCAAATCATGAATCATGAATTAAATCATTAATCATGAATCATGAATCATGAATCGAATCATAAATCATGAATTATGAATTAAATCATGAATCATGAATCATGAAATGAAGCATGAAATGAATCATGAATCATGAATCGAATCATGAATCATGAATTGAATCATAAATACTGAATTGAAACAGGAATCATGAATCATGAATTGAATCATGAATTATGAATTAAATCATGAATCATGAATCATGAAATGAAGCATGAAATGAATCATGAATCATGAATCGAATCATGAATCATGAATTGAATCATAAATACTGAATTGAAACAGGAATCATGAATCATGAATTGAATCATGAATTATGAATTGAATCATGAATCATGAATCGAATCATGAATCATGACTAATGAATCAAATCATGAATCATGAATTGAATCATTAATCATGAATCATGAATCATGAATCGAATCATAAATCATGAATTATGAATTAAATCATGAATCATGAATCATGAATTGAATCATGATTCATGAATTGAATCATGAATTGAATAATGAATCATGAATAATGAATTGAATCATGAATCATGAATCATGAAATGAATCATGAAATGAATCATGAATCATGAATTGAATAATAAATCATGAATTGAATCACGAATTGAATCATGAATTGAATCATGAAGCATGAATCGAATCATGAATCATGAATCATGAATTGAATCATGAATCTTGAATCAAATCATGAATAATGAATTGAATCATGAATCATGAATCGAATCATGAATCATGAATCATGAATTGAATCAAATCATGAATAATGAATTGAATCATGAATCATGAATCGAATCATGAATCATGAATCATGAATTGAATCATGAATCATGAATTGAATCATGAAATGAATTATAAATCATGAATCATGAATCATGAATTAAATCATAAATTATGAATTGAAACATGAATCATGAATCATAATTCATGAATCATGAATCATGAATCATAATTCATGAATCATGAAATGAATCATGAATTGAATCATGAATTGAATCATGAATCATGAATCATGAAATGAATCATGAAATGAATCAAGAATCATGAATTGAATAATAAATCATCAATTGAATCATGAATTAAATCATGAATAATGAAATGAAGCATGAAATAAATCATGAATCATGAATCGAATCATGAATCATGAATCGAATCATGAATCATGAATCATGTATCGAATCATGAATCATGAATCGAATCATGAATCATGAATCAAGAATTGCATCCTGAATCATTAATTGAATCATGATTTTAATCATGAATTTAATCATGAATCATGAATCATGAAATTAATCATGAATTGAATCATGAATCATGAATTGAATCATGAATTTAATCATGAATTTAATCATGAATCATGAATCATGAAATGAATCATGAATTGAATCATGAATCGTGAATTCAATCATGAATCATGAATTCAATGATGAATCATGAATCATGAATTCAATCATAAATCATGAATTGAAACAGGAATCATGAATCATGAATCGAATCATGAATCATGAATCATGACTAATGAATCAAATCATGAATCATGAACTAAATCATTAATCATGAATCATGAATCATGAATCGAATCATAAATCATGAATTATGAATTAAATCATGAATCATGAATCATGAAATGAAGCATGAAATGAATCATGAATCATGAATCGAATCATGAATCATGAATCCTAAATTTAATCATGAATCATGAATCATGAAATGAATCATGAATTGAATCATGAATTGAATCATGAATCATGATATAAATCATGAATCATGAATTGAATCATGAATCATGAATCATGAATCGAATCATGAATCATGAATCATGAATTGAATCATGAATCATGAATCATTAATCGAATCATGAATCATGAATCGAATCATGAATCATGAAGCGAATCATGAATAATGAATCAAGAATTGAATCATGAATCATTAATCATGAATTGAATCATGAATTGAATCATGAATCATGAATCATTAATCATGAATTGAATCATGAATTGAATCATAAATCATGAATCATGAATTGAATCATGAATCATGAATCATGAAATGAATCATGAATTGAATCATGAATCATGAATTGAATCATGAATCATGAATTGAATCATGAATCATGAATCATGAAATAAATCATGAAATGAATCATGTATCATGAATTAAATAATAAATCATGAATTGAATCATGAATAATGAATTGAGTCATGAATCATGAATTGAATCATGAATCATGAATCATGAATTAAATCATGAATCATGAATCGAATCATGAATAATGAATTGAGTCATGAATCATGAATCGAATAATGAATCATGAAACATGAATCATGATTTGAATCATGAAATGAATTATAAATCATGAATCATGAATTGAAACATGAGTCATGAATCATGCATCATAATTCATGAATCATGAATCATGAATCATAATTCATGAATCATGAAATGAATCATGAAATGAATCATGAATTGAATCATGAATCATGAATCATGAATCATGAATCATGAAATGAATCAAGAATCATGAATTGAATAATAAATCATCAATTGAATCATAAATTAAATCATGAATCATGAAATGAAGCATGAAATAAATCATGAATCATGAATCGAATCATGAACCATGAATCGAATCATGAATCATGAATCGAATCATGAATCATGAATCAAGAATTGCATCCTGAATCATGAATTGAATCATGAATTGAATCATGAATTGAATCATGAATCATGAATCATGAAATGAATCATGAATTGAATCATGAATCATGAATTGAATCATAAATCATGAATTGAATCATGAATCATGAATTCAATCATGAATCATGAATCATGAATTGAATCATAAATCATGAATTGAAACAGGAATCATGAATCGAAACAGGAATCATGAATCATGAATTGAATCATGAATTATAAATTGAATCATGAATCATGAATTGAATCATGAATCATGACTAATGAATCAAATCATGAATCATGAATTGAATCATTAATCATGAATCATGAATTGAATCATAAATCATGAATTATGAATTAAATCATGAATCATGAATCATGAAATGAAGCATGAAATGAATCATGAATCATGAATCATGAATCAAATCATGAATCATGAATCCTAAATTTAATCATGAATCATGAATCATGAAATGAATCATGAATTGAATCATGAATTGAATCATGAATCATTAATCATTAAATGAATCATGAATTGAATCATAAATCATGATATAAATCATGATTTAAATCATGAATCATGAAATGAAGCATGAAATAAATCATGAATCATGAATCGAATCATGAATCTTGAATCGAATCATGAATCTTGAATCATGTATCGAATCATGAATCATGAATCGAATCATGAATCATGAATCAAGAATAGCATTCTGAATCATGAATTGAATCATGAATCATGAATCGAATAATGAATAATGAATTGAATCATGAATCGAATCATGAATCATAAATCATGAATTGAATCATGAATTGAAACATGAATCATGAATCATGAATTGAATCATGAATCATTAATCATGAAATGAATCATGAATTGAATCATAAATCATGAAATGAATCATGAATCATTAATTGAATCATGAATCATGAATAATGAATCAAATCATGAATCATGAATCATGAATTGAATCATGAATCATGAATCATGAAATGAATCATGAAATGAATCATGAAATGAATCATGAATCATGAATTGAATAATAAATCATGAATTGAATCATGAATCATGAATCGAATCATGAATTATGAATTGAATCATGAATAATAAATTGAATCATGAATCATGAATCGAATCATGAATCATAAATCAAGAATTGAATCATGAATCATGAATCGAATCATGAATCATGAATCAAGAATTGCATCCTGAATCATGAATTGAGTCATGAATTTAATCATGAATTTAATCATGAATCATAAATTCAATCATGAATCATGAATAATGAATCAAATCATGAATCATGAATCATGAATTTTATCATGAATCGTGAATTGAATCATGAATCATGAATTGAATAATGAATAATAAATTGAATCATGAATCATGAATCGAATCATGAATCATGAATCATGAATTGAATCATGAATTGAATCATAAATCATGAATCATGAATTGAATCATGAATCATGAATAATGAAATAAATCATGAATTGAATCATGAATCATGAATTGAATCATGAAGCATGAATTGAATAATAAATCAAGAATTGAATCCTGAATCATGAATTGAATCATGAATCATGAATCGAATAATGAATATTGAATTGAATCACGAATCGAATCATGAATCATAAATCATGAATTGAATCATGAATTAAATCATAAATCATGAAATGAATCATGAATCATTAATTGAATCATGAATCATGAATAATGAATCAAATCATGAATCATGAATTGAATCATGAATCATGAATCATGAAATGAATCATGAAATGAATCATAAATCATGAATTGAATAATAAATCATGAATTGAATCATGAATTGAATCATGAATTGAATCATGAATCATGAATCGAATCATGAATCATGAATTGAATCATGAATAATAAATTGAATCATGAATCATGAATCGAATCATGAATCATAAATCAAGAATTGAATCATGAATCATGAATCGAATCATGAATCATGAATCATAACTCATGAATTGAATCATGAATTGAATCATAAATCATGAATCATGAATTGAATCATGAATCATGAATCATGAAATGAATCATGAAATGAATCATGAATTAAATCATGAATCATGAATCATGAAATGAATCATGAAATGAATCAAGAATCATGAATTGAATAATAAATCATCAATTGAATCATGATTTGAATCATGAATCATGAAATGAAGCATGAAATGAATCATGAATCATGAATCGAATCATGAATCATGAATCATGAATTGAATCATGAATCATGAATCGAATAATGAATCATGAATCGAATCATGAATCATGAATCATGAATCGAATCATGAATCATGAATCGAATCATGAATCATGAATCAAGAATTGCATCCTGAATCATGAATTTAATCATGAATTCAATCATGAATCATGAATCATGAATTGAATCATAAATACTGTATTGAAACAGGAATCATGAATCATGAATTGAATCATGAATTATGAATTGAATCATGAATCATGAATCGAATCATGAATCATGACTAATGAATCAAATCATGAATCATGAATTGAATCATTAATCATGAATCATGAATCATGAATCGAATTATAAATCATGAATTATGAATTAAATCATGAATCATGAATCATGAATTGAATCATGATTCATGAATTGAATCATGAATTGAATCATGAATCATGAATAATGAATTGAATCATGAATCATGAATCATGAAATGAAGCATGAAATGAATCATGAATCATGAATCATGAATCATGAATTGAATCATGACTAATGAATCAAATCATGAATCATGAATTGAATCATTAATCATGAATCATGAGCCGAATCATAAATCATGAATTATGAATTAAATCATGAATCATGAATCATGAATTAAATCATGACTAATGAATCAAATCATGAATCATGAATTGAATCATTAATCATGAATCATGAGCCGAATCATAAATCATGAATTATGAATTAAATCATGAATCATGAATCATGAATTGAATCATGAGTCATGAATAGAATCATGAATTGAATAATGAATCATGAATAATGAATTGAATCATGAATCATGAAATGAATCATGAAATGAATCATGAATCATGAATTGAATAATAAATCATGAATTGAATCACGAATTGAATCATGAATTGAATCATGAATCATGAATCGAATCATGAATCATGAATCATGAATTGAATCATGAATCTTGAATCAAATCATGAATAATGAATTGAATCATGAATCATAAATCGAATCATGAATCATGAATCAAGAATTGAATCATGAATTGAATCATGAATTGAATCATGAATCATGAATCGAATCATGAATCATGAATCATGAATTGAATCATGAATCATGAATCGAATCATGAATAATGAATTGAGTCATGAATCATGAATCGAATCATGAATCATGAAACATGAATCATGAATTGAATCATGAAATGAATTATAAATCATGAATCTTGAATCATGAATTAAATCATAAATTATGAATTGAAACATGAATCATGAATCATGAATCATAATTCATGAATCATGAATCATGAATCATAATTCATGAATCATGAAATGAATCATGAATTGAATCATGAATCATGAAATGAATCATGAAATGAATCAAGAATCATGAATTGAATAATAAATCATCAATTGAATCATGAATTAAATCATGAATCATGAAATGAAGCATGAAATAAATCATGAATCAGGAATCGAATCATGAATCATGAATCGAATCATGAATCATGAATCATGAATCGAATCATGAATCATGAATCGAATCATGAATCATGAATCAAGAATTGAATCCTGAATCATGAATTGAATCATGATTTAAATCATGAATTTAATCATGAATCATGAATCATGAAATGAAGCATGAAATGAATCATGAATCATGAATCGAATCATGAATCATGAATTGAATCATAAATACTGAATTGAAAAAGGAATCATGAATCATGAATTGAATCATGAATTATGAATTAAATCATGAATCATGAATCATGAAATGAAGCATGAAATAAATCATGAATCATGAATCGAATCATGAATCATGAATTGAATCATAAATACTGAATTGAAACAGGAATCATGAATCATGAATTGAATCATGAATTATGAATTGAATCATGAATCATGAATCGAATCATGAATCATGACTAATGAATCAAATCATGAATCATGAATTGAATCATTAATCATGAATCATGAATCATGAATCGAATCATAAATCATGAATTATGAATTAAATCATGAATCATGAATCATGAAATGAAGCATGAAATGAATCATGAATCATGAATCGAATCATGAATCATGAATCCTAAATTTAATCATGAATCATGAATCATGAAATGAATCATGAATTGAATCATGAATTGAATCATGAATCATGATATAAATCATGAATCATGAATTGAATCATGAATCATGAATCATGAATCGAATCATGAATCATGAATCATGAATTGAATCATGAATCATGAATCATTAATCGAATCATGAATCATGAATCGAATCATGAATCATGAAGCGAATCATGAATAATGAATCAAGAATTGAATCATGAATCATTAATCATGAATTGAATCATGAATTGAATCATGAATCATGAATCATTAATCATGAATTGAATCATGAATTGAATCATAAATCATGAATCATGAATTGAATCATGAATCATGAATCATGAAATGAATCATGAATTGAATCATGAATCATGAATTGAATCATGAATCATGAATTGAATCATGAATAATGAATTGAGTCATGAATCATGAATTGAATCATGAATCATGAATCATGAATTAAATCATGAATCATGAATCGAATCATGAATAATGAATTGAGTCATGAATTATGAATCGAATAATGAATCATGAAACATGAATCATGATTTGAATCATGAAATGAATTATAAATCATGAATCATGAATTGAAACATGAGTCATGAATCATGCATCATAATTCATGAATCATGAATCATGAATCATAATTCATGAATCATGAAATGAATCATGAAATGAATCATGAATTGAATCATGAATCATGAATCATGAAATGAATCATGAAATGAATCAAGAATCATGAATTGAATAATAAATCATCAATTGAATCATAAATTAAATCATGAATCATGAAATGAAGCATGAAATAAATCATGAATCATGAATCGAATCATGAACCATGAATCGAATCATGAATCATGAATTATGAATCGAATCATGAATCATGAATCGAATCATGAATCATGAATCAAGAATTGCATCCTGAATCATGAATTGAATCATGAATTGAATCATGAATTTAATCATGAATCATGAATCATGAAATGAATCATGAATTGAATCATGAATCATGAATTGAATCATGAATCATGAATTGAATCATGAATCATGAATTGAATCATGAATCATGAATTGAATCATGAATCATGAATCATGAATTGAATCATAAATCATGAATTGAAACAGGAATCATGAATCATGAATTGAATCATGAATTATGAATTGAATCATGAATCGAATCATGAATCATGACTAATGAATCAAATCATGAATCATGAATTGAATCATTAATCATGAATCATGAATCATGAATTGAATCATAAATCATGAATTATGAATTAAATCATGAATCATGAATCATGAAATGAAGCATGAAATGAATCATGAATCATGAATCATGAATCGAATCATGAATCATGAATCCTAAATTTAATCATGAATCATGAATCATGAAATGAATCATGAATTGAATCATGAATTGAATCATGAATCATTAATCATTAAATGAATCATGAATTGAATCATAAATCATGATATAAATCATGATTTAAATCATGAATCATGAAATGAAGCATGAAATAAATCATGAATCATGAATCGAATCATGAATCATGAATCATGTATCGAATCATGAATCATGAATCGAATCATGAATCATGAATCAAGAATTGCATCCTGAATCATGAATTGAATCATGAATCATGAATCGAATAATGAATAATGAATTGAATCATGAATCGAATCATGAATCATAAATCATGAATTGAATCATGAATTGAAACATGAATCATGAATCATGAATTGAATCATGAATCATTAATCATGAAATGAATCATGAATTGAATCATAAATCATGAAATGAATCATGAATCATTAATTGAATCATAAATCATGAATAATGAATCAAATCATGAATCATGAATCATGAATTGAATCATGAATCATGAATCATGAAATGAATCATGAAATGAATCATGAAATGAATCATGAATCACGAATTGAATAATAAATCATGAATTAAATCATGAATCATGAATCGAATCATGAATTATGAATTGAATCATGAATAATAAATTGAATCATGAATCATGAATCGAATCATGAATCATAAATCAAGAATTGAATCATGAATCATGAATCGAATCATGAATCATGAATCAAGAATTGCATCCTGAATCATGAATTGAATCATGAATTTAATCATGAATTTAATCATGAATCATAAATTCAATCATGAATCATGAATAATGAATCTAATCATGAATCATGAACCATGAATTTTATCATGAATCCTGAATTGAATCATGAATCATGAATTGAATAATGAATAATAAATTGAATCATGAATCATGAATCGAATCATGAATCATGAATCATGAATTGAATCATGAATTGAATCATAAATCATGAATCATGAATTGAATCATGAATCATGAATAATGAAATAAATCATGAATTGAATCATGAATCATGAATTGAATCATGAAGCATGAATTGAATAATAAATCAAGAATTGAATCCTGAATCATGAATTGAATCATGAATTATGAATCGAATAATGAATAATGAATTGAATCATGAATCGAATCATGAATCATAAATCATGAATTGAATCATGAATTGAAACATGAATCATGAATCATGAATTGAATCATGAATCATTAATCATGAAATGAATCATGAATTGAATCATAAATCATGAAATGAATCATGAATCATTAATTGAATCATGAATCATGAATAATGAATCAAATCATGAATCATGAATCATGAATTGAATCATGAATTATGAATCATGAAATGAATCATGAAATGAATCATGAATCATGAATTGAATAATAAATCATGAATTGAATCATGAATTGAATCATGAATTGAATCATGAATCATGAATCGAATCATGAATCATGAATTGAATCATGAATAATAAATTGAATCATGAATCATGAATCGAATCATGAATCATAAATCAAGAATTGAATCATGAATCATGAATCGAATCATGAATCATGAATCATAACTCATGAATTGAATCATGAATTGAATCATAAATCATGAATCATGAATTGAAACATGAATCATGAATCATGAAATGAATCATGAAATGAATCATGAATTAAATCATGAATCATGAATCATGAAATGAATCATGAAATGAATCAAGAATCATGATTTGAATAATAAATCATCAATTGAATCATGAATTGAATCATGAATCATGAAATGAAGCATGAAATGAATCATGAATCATGAATCGAATCATGAATCATGAATCATGAATTGAATCATGAATCATGAATCGAATAATGAATCATGAATCGAATCATGAATCATGAATCATGAATCGAATCATGAATCATGAATCGAATCATGAATCATGAATCAAGAATTGCATCCTGAATCATGAATTTAATCATGAATTTAATCATGAATCATGAATCAAGAAATGAATCATGAATTGAATCATGAATCATGAATTCAATCATGAATCATGAATCATGAATTCAATCATAAATACTGAATTGAAACAGGAATCATGAATCATGAATTGAATCATGAATTATGAATTGAATCATGAATCGAATCATGAATCATGACTAATGAATCAAATCATGAATCATGAATTGAATCATTAATCATGAATCATGAATCATGAATCGAATTATAAATCATGAATTATGAATTAAATCATGAATCATGAATCATGAATTGAATCATGATTCATGAATTGAATCATGAATTGAATCATGAATCATGAATAATGAATTGAATCATGAATCATGAATCATGAAATGAAGCATGAAATGAATCATGAATCGAATCATGAATCATGAATCATGAATTGAATCATGACTAATGAATCAAATCATGAATCATGAATTGAATCAAATCATGAATCATGAATTGAATCATTAATCATGAATCATGAGCCGAATCATAAATCATGAATTATGAATTAAATCATGAATCATGAATCATGAATTGAATCATGAGTCATGAATAGAATCATGAATTGAATAATGAATCATGAATGATGAATTGAATCATGAATCATGAATCATGAAATGAATCATGAAATGAATCATGAATCATGAATTGAATAATAAATCATGAATTGAATCACGAATTGAATCATGAATTGAATCATGAATCATGAATCGAATCATGAATCATGAATCATGAATTGAATCATGAATCTTGAATCAAATCATGAATAATGAATTGAATCATGAATCATAAATCGAATCATGAATCATGAATCAAGAATTGAATCATGAATTGAATCATGAATTGAATCATGAATCATGAATCGAATCATGAATCATGAATCATGAATTGAATCATGAATCGAATCATGAATAATGAATTGAGTCATGAATCATGAATCGAATCATGAATCATGAAACATGAATCATGAATTGAATCATGAAATGAATTATAAATCATGAATCTTGAATCATGAATTAAATCATAAATTATGAATTGAAACATGAATCATGAATCATGAATCATAATTCATGAATCATGAATCATGAATCATAATTCATGAATCATGAAATGAATCATGAAATGAATCATGAATTGAATCATGAATCATGAATCATGAAATGAATCATGAAATGAATCAAGAATCATGAATTGAATAATAAATCATCAATTGAATCATGAATTAAATCATGAATCATGAAATGAAGCATGAAATAAATCATGAATCATGAATCGAATCATGAATCGAATCATGAATCATGAATCATGAATCGAATCATGAATCATGAATCGAATCATGAATCATGAATCAAGAATTGAATCCTGAATCATGAATTGAATCATGATTTTAATCATGAATTTAATCATGAATCATGAATCATGAAATGAATCATGAATTGAATCATGAATCGTGAATTCAATCATGAATCATGAATTCAATCATGAATCATGAATCATGAATTCAATCATAATTCATGAATTGAAACAGGAATCATGAATCATGAATTCAATCATAAATCATGAATTGAAACAGGAATCATGAATAATGAATTGAATCATGAATTATGAATTGAATCATGAATCATGAATCGAATCATGAATCATGAATCATGACTAATTAATCAAATCATGAATCATGAATTAAATCATTAATCATGAATCATGAATCATGAATCGAATCATAAATCATGAATTATGAATTAAATCATGAATCATGAATCATGAAATGAAGCATGAAATGAATCATGAATCATGAATCATGAAATGAAGCATGAAATGAATCATGAATCATGAATCGAATCATGAATCATGAATTGAATCATAAATACTGAATTGAAACAGGAATCATGAATCATGAATTGAATCATGAATTATGAATTAAATCATGAATCATGAATCATGAAATGAAGCATGAAATGAATCATGAATCATGAATCGAATCATGAATCATGAATTGAATCATAAATACTGAATTGAAACAGGAATCATGAATCATGAATTGAATCATGAATTATGAATTGAATCATGAATCATGAATCGAATCATGAATCATGACTAATGAATCGAATCATGAATCATGAATTGAATCATTAATTATGAATCATGAATCATGAATCGAATCATAAATCATGAATTATGAATTAAATCATGAATCATGAATCATGAATTGAATCATGATTCATGAATTGAATCATGAATTGAATAATGAATCATGAATAATGAATTGAATCATGAATCATGAATCATGAAATGAATCATGAAATGAATCATGAATCATGAATTGAATAATAAATCATGAATTGAAACAGGAATCATGAATCATGAATTGAATCATGAATTATGAATTAAATCATGAATCATGAATCATGAAATGAAGCATGAAATGAATCATGAATCATGAATCGAATCATGAATCATGAATTGAATCATAAATACTGAATTGAAACAGGAATCATGAATCATGAATTGAATCATGAATTATGAATTGAATCATGAATCATGAATCGAATCATGAATCATGACTAATGAATCAAATCATGAATCATGAATTGAATCATTAATTATGAATCATGAATCATGAATCGAATCATAAATCATGAATTATGAATTAAATCATGAATCATGAATTGAATCATGATTCATGAATTGAATCATGAATTGAATAATGAATCATGAATAATGAATTGAATCATGAATCATGAATCATGAAATGAATCATGAAATGAATCATGAATCATGAATTGAATAATAAATCATGAATTGAATCACGAATTGAATCATGAATTGAATCATGAAGCATGAATCGAATCATGAATCATGAATCATGAATTGAATCATGAATCTTGAATCAAATCATGAATAATGAATTGAATCATGAATCATGAATCGAATCATGAATCATGAATCATGAATTGAATCAAATCATGAATAATGAATTGAATCATGAATCATGAATCGAATCATGAATCATGAATCATGAATTGAATCATGAATCATGAATTGAATCATGAAATGAATTATAAATCATGAATCATGAATCATGAATTAAATCATAAATTATGAATTGAAACATGAATCATGAATCATAATTCATGAATCATGAATCATGAATCATAATTCATGAATCATGAAATGAATCATGAAATGAATCATGAATTGAATCATGAATTGAATCATGAATCATGAAATGAATCATGAAATGAATCAAGAATCATGAATTGAATAATAAATCATCAATTGAATCATGAATTAAATCATGAATCATGAAATGAAGCATGAAATAAATCATGAATCATGAATCAAATCATGAATCATAAATCGAATCATGAATCATGAATCATGTATCGAATCATGAATCATGAATCGAATCATGAATCATGAATCAAGAATTGCATCCTGAATCATTAATTGAATCATGATTTTAATCATGAATTTAATCATGAATCATGAATCATGAAATGAATCATGAATTGAATCATGAATCATGAATTGAATCATGAATTTAATCATGAATTTAATCATGAATCATGAATCATGAAATGAATCATGAATTGAATCATGAATCGTGAATTCAATCATGAATCATGAATTTAATGATGAATCATGAATCATGAATTCAATCATAAATCATGAATTGAAACAGGAATCATGAATCATGAATCGAATCATGAATCATGAATCATGACTAATGAATCAAATCATGAATCATGAACTAAATCATTAATCATGAATCATGAATCATGAATCGAATCATAAATCATGAATTATGAATTAAATCATGAATCATGAATCATGAAATGAAGCATGAAATGAATTATGAATCATGAATCGAATCATGAATCATGAATCCTAAATTTAATCATGAATCATGAATCATGAAATGAATCATGAATTGAATCATGAATTGAATCATGAATCATGATATAAATCATGAATCATGAATTGAATCATGAATCATGAATCATGAATCGAATCATGAATCATGAATTGAATCATGAATCATGAATCATTAATCGAATCATGAATCATGAATCGAATCATGAATCATGAAGCGAATCATGAATAATGAATCAAGAATTGAAACATGAATCATTAATCATGAATTGAATCATGAATTGAATCATGAATCATGAATCATTAATCATGAATTGAATCATGAATTAAATCATAAATCATGAATCATGAATTGAATCATGAATCATGAATCATGAAATGAATCATGAATTGAATCATGAATCATGAATTGAATCATGAATCATGAATTGAATTATGAATCATGAATCATGAAATGAATCATGAAATGAATCATGTATCATGAATTAAATAATAAATCATGAATTGAATCATGAATAATGAATTGAGTCATGAATCATGAATTGAATCATGAATCATGAATCATGAATTAAATCATGAATCATGAATCGAATCATGAATAATGAATTGAGTCATGAATCATGAATCGAATAATGAATCATGAAACATGAATCATGATTTGAATCATGAAATGAATTATAAATCATGAATCATGAATTGAAACATGAGTCATGAATCATGCATCATAATTCATGAATCATGAATCATGAATCATAATTCATGAATCATGAAATGAATCATGAAATGAATCATGAATTGAATCATGAATCATGAATCATGAAATGAATCATGAAATGAATCAAGAATCATGAATTGAATAATAAATCATCAATTGAATCATAAATTAAATCATGAATCATGAAATGAAGCATGAAATAAATCATGAATCATGAATCGAATCATGAACCATGAATCGAATCATGAATCATGAATTATAAATCGAATCATGAATCATGAATCGAATCATGAATCATGAATCAAGAATTGCATCCTGAATCATGAATTGAATCATGAATTGAATCATGAATTTAATCATGAATCATGAAATGAATCATGAATTGAATCATGAATCATGAATTGAATCATGAATCATGAATTGAATCATGAATCATGAATTGAATCATGAATCATGAATCATGAATTGAATCATAAATCATGAATTGAAACAGGAATCATGAATCATGAATTGAATCATGAATTATGAATTGAATCATGAATCATTAATCGAATCATGAATCATGACTAATGAATCAAATCATGAATCATGAATTGAATCATTAATCATGAATCATGAATCATGAATTGAATCATAAATCATGAATTATGAATTAAATCATGAATCATGAAATGAAGCATGAAATGAATCATGAATCATGAATCATGAATCGAATCATGAATCATGAATCCTAAATTTAATCATGAATCATGAATCATGAAATGAATCATGAATTGAATCATGAATTGAATCATGAATCATTAATCATTAAATGAATCATGAATTGAATCATAAATCATGATATAAATCATGATTTAAATCATGAATCATGAAATGAAGCATGAAATAAATCATGAATCATGAATCGAATCATGAATCTTGAATCGAATCATGAATCATGAATCATGTATCGAATCATGAATCATGAATCGAATCATGAATCATGAATCAAGAATTGCATCCTGAATCATGAATTGAATCATGATTTTAATCTTGAATTTAATCATGAATCATGAATCATGAAATGAATCATGAATTGAATCATGAATCATGAATTGAATCATGAATTTAATCATGAATTTAATCATGAATCATGAATCATGAAATGAATCATGAATTGAATCATGAATCGTGAATTCAATCATGAATCATGAATTCAATCATGAATCATGAATCATGAATTCAATCATAAATCATGAATTGAAACAGGAATCATGAATCATGAATCGAATCATGAATCATGAACCATGACTAATGAATCGAATCATGAATCATGAATCGAATCATGAATCATGAACCATGACTAATGAATCAAATCATGAATCATGAATTAAATCATTAATCATGAATCATGAATCATGAATCGAATCATAAATCATGAATTATGAATTAAATCATGAATCATGAATCATGAAATGAAGCATGAAATGAATCATGAATCATGAATCGAATCATGAATCATGAATCCTAAATTTAATCATGAATCATGAATCATGAAATGAATCATGAATTGAATCATGAATTGAATCATGAATCATGATATAAATCATGAATCATGAATTGAATCATGAATCATGAATCATGAATCGAATCATGAATCATGAATCATGAATTGAATCATGAATCATGAATCATTAATCGAATCATGAATCATGAATCGAATCATGAATCATGAAGCGAATCATGAATAATGAATCAAGAATTGAATCATGAATCATTAATCATGAAATGAATCATGAATTGAATCATGAATCATGAATCATTAATCATGAATTGAATCATGAATTGAATCATGAATCATGAATCATGAATTGAATCATGAATCATGAATCATGAAATGAATCATGAATTGAATCATGAATCATGAATTGAATCATGAATCATGAATTAAATCATGAATCATGAATTGAATCATGAATCATGAATTGAATCATGAATCATGAAATGAATCATGAAATGAATCATGTATCATGAATTAAATAATATATCATGAATTGAATCATGAATAATGAATTGAGTCATGAATCATGAATTGAATCATGAATCATGAATCATGAATTAAATCATGAATCATGAATCGAATCATGAATAATGAATTGAGTCATGAATCATGAATCGAATAATGAATCATGAAACATGAATCATGATTTGAATCATGAAATGAATTATAAATCATGAATCATGAATTGAAACATGAATCATGAATTGAATCATGAATCATGAATTCAATCATGAATCATGAATCATGAATTGAATCATGAAATAAATCATGAATCGAATCATGAATCATGAATCGAATCATGAATCATGAATCAAGAATTGCATCCTGAATCATGAATTGAATCATGATTTTAATCATGAATTTAATCATGAATCATGAATCATGAAATGAATCATGAATTGAATCATGAATCATGAATTGAATCATGAATCATGAATTGAATAATGAATCATGAATTCAATCATGAATCATGAATCATGAATTGAATCATAAATCATGAATTGAAACAGGAATCATGAATCATGAATTGAATCATGAATTATGAATTGAATCATGAATCATAAATCGAATCATGAATCATGACTAATGAATCAAATCATGAATCATGAATTGAATCATTAATCATGAATCATGAATCATGAATTGAATCATAAATCATGAATTATGAATTAAATCATGAATTATGAATTAAATCATGAAATGAAGCATGAAATAAAGCATGAAATGAATCATGAATCATGAATCGAATCATGAATCATGAATCCTAAATTTAATCATGAATCATGAATCATGAAATGAATTATGAATTGAATCATGAATTGAATCATGAATCATTAATCATTAAATGAATCATGAATTGAATCATAAATCATGATATAAATCATGAATCATGAATTGAATCATGAATCATGAATCATGAATCGAACCATGAATCATGAATCATGAATTGAATCATGAATCATGAATTGAATCATGAATCATGAATCATTAATCGAATCATGAATCATGAATCATGAATCGAATCATGAATCATGAAGCGAATCATGAATAATGAATCAAGAATTGAATCATGAATCATTAATCATGAATCGAATCATGAATCATGAATCATGAATCATGAAATGAATCATGAATTGAATCATGAAATGAATCATGAATTGAATCATGAATCATGAATTGAATCATGAATCATAAATTGAATCATGAATCATGAATCATGAAATGAATCATGTATCATGAATTGAGTAATAAATCATGAATTGAATCATGAATTGAATCATGAATCATGAATCGAATCATGAATCATGAATCATGAATTGAATCATGAATCATGAATCATGAAACGAATTATGACTAATGAATTGAATCATGAATCATGAATCGAATCATTAATCATGAATCAAGATTTGAATCATGAATCATTAATCATGAATCGAATCATGAATCATGAATCATGAATCATGAATTGAATCATGAACTGAATCATGAATCATGAATCATGAATTGAATCATGAATCATGAAATGAATCATTAATTGAATCATGAATCATGAATCATGAATTGAATCATGAATCATGAAATGAATCATTAATTGAATCATGAATCATGAATCATGAAATGAATCATGAAATGAATCAAGAATCATGAATTGAATAATAAATCATCAATTGAATCATAAATTAAATCATGAATCATGAAATGAAGCATGAAATAAATCATGAATCATGAATCGAATCATGAACCATGAATCGAATCATGAATCATGAATTATGAATCGAATCATGAATCATGAATCGAATCATGAATCATGAATCAAGAATTGCATCCTGAATCATGAATTGAATCATGAATTGAATCATGAATTTAATCATGAATCATGAATCATGAAATGAATCATGAATTGAATCATGAATCATGAATTGAATCATGAATCATGAATTGAATCATGAATCATGAATCATGAATTGAATCATAAATCATGAATTGAAACAGGAATCATGAATCATGAATTGAATCATGAATTATGAATTGAATCATGAATCATTAATCGAATCATGAATCATGACTAATGAATCAAATCATGAATCATGAATTGAATCATTAATCATGAATCATGAATCATGAATTGAATCATAAATCATGAATTATGAATTAAATCATGAATCATGAAATGAAGCATGAAATGAATCATGAATCATGAATCATGAATCGAATCATGAATCATGAATCCTAAATTTAATCATGAATCATGAATCATGAAATGAATCATGAATTGAATCATGAATTGAATCATGAATCATTAATCATTAAATGAATCATGAATTGAATCATAAATCATGATATAAATCATGATTTAAATCATGAATCATGAAATGAAGCATGAAATAAATCATGAATCATGAATCGAATCATGAATCTTGAATCGAATCATGAATCATGAATCATGTATCGAATCATGAATCATGAATCGAATCATGAATCATGAATCAAGAATTGCATCCTGAATCATGAATTGAATCATGATTTTAATCTTGAATTTAATCATGAATCATGAATCATGAAATGAATCATGAATTGAATCATGAATCATGAATTGAATCATGAATTTAATCATGAATTTAATCATGAATCATGAATCATGAAATGAATCATGAATTGAATCATGAATCGTGAATACAATCATGAATCATGAATTCAATCATGAATCATGAATCATGAATTCAATCATAAATCATGAATTGAAACAGGAATCATGAATCATGAATCGAATCATGAATCATGAACCATGACTAATGAATCAAATCATGAATCATGAATTAAATCATTAATCATGAATCATGAATCATGAATCGAATCATAAATCATGAATTATGAATTAAATCATGAATCATGAATCATGAAATGAAGCATGAAATGAATCATGAATCATGAATCGAATCATGAATCATGAATCCTAAATTTAATCATGAATCATGAATCATGAAATGAATCATGAATTGAATCATGAATTGAATCATGAATCATGATATAAATCATGAATCATGAATTGAATCATGAATCATGAATCATGAATCGAATCATGAATCATGAATCATGAATTGAATCATGAATCATGAATCATTAATCGAATCATGAATCATGAATCGAATCATGAATCATGAAGCGAATCATGAATAATGAATCAAGAATTGAATCATGAATCATTAATCATGAAATGAATCATGAATTGAATCATGAATCATGAATCATTAATCATGAATTGAATCATGAATTGAATCATGAATCATGAATCATGAATTGAATCATGAATCATGAATCATGAAATGAATCATGAATTGAATCATGAATCATGAATTGAATCATGAATCATGAATTAAATCATGAATCATGAATTGAATCATGAATCATGAATTGAATCATGAATCATGAATCATGAAATGAATCATGAAATGAATCATGTATCATGAATTTAATCATGAATCATGAATCATTAATCGAATCATGAATCATGAATCATGAATCCTTAATTGAATCATGAATCATGAATTCAATCATGAATCATGAATTTAATGATGAATCATGAATCATGAATTGAATCATGAATCATTAATCATGAAATAAATCATGAATTAAATCATAAATCATGAAATGAATCATGAATCATGAATTGAATCATGAATCATGAATCATTAATCGAATCATGAATCATGAATCATGAATCCTTAATTGAATCATGAATCATGAATCATGAATTGAATCATGAATCATGAATTGAATCATGAATCATGAATTGAATCATGAATCATGAATTGAATCATGAATCATGAATTGAATCATGAATCATGAATCATGAAATGAATCATGAAATGAATCATGTATCATGAATTGAATAATAAATCATGAATTGAATCATGAATAATGAATTGAGTCATGAATCATGAATTGAATCATGAATCATGAATCATGAATTAAATCATGAATCATGAATCGAATCATGAATAATGAATTGAGTCATGAATCATGAATCGAATAATGAATCATGAAACATGAATCATGATTTGAATCATGAAATGAATTATAAATCATGAATCATGAATTGAAACATGAATCATGAATTGAATCATGAATCATGAATTCAATCATGAATCATGAATCATGAATTAAATCATGAAATAAATCATGAATCGAATCATGAATCATGAATCGAATCATGAATCATGAATCAAGAATTGCATCCTGAATCATGAATTGAATCATGATTTTAATCATGAATTTAATCATGAATCATGAATCATGAAATGAATTATGAATTGAATCATGAATCATGAATTGAATCATGAATCATGAATTCAATCATGAATCATGAATCATGAATTGAATCATAAATCATGAATTGAAACAGGAATCATGAATCATGAATTGAATCATGAATTATGAATTGAATCATGAATCATAAATCGAATCATGAATCATGACTAATGAATCAAATCATGAATCATGAATTGAATCATTAATCATGAATCATGAATTGAATCATAAATCATGAATTATGAATTAAATCATGAATTATGAATTAAATCATGAATTGAAGCATGAAATGAAGCATGAAATGAATCATGAATCGAATCAAGAATCATGAATCCTAAATTTAATCATGAATCATGAATCATGAAATGAATTATGAATTGAATCATGAATTGAATCATGAATCATTAATCATTAAATGAATCATGAATTGAATCATAAATCATGATATAAATCATGAATCATGAATTGAATCATGAATCATGAATCATGAATCGAACCATGAATCATGAATCATGAATTGAATCATGAATCATGAATCATTAATCGAATCATGAATCATGAATCATGAATCGA
This sequence comes from Mixophyes australis, assembly GCA_036250195.1. Classification (NCBI taxonomy): domain Eukaryota; kingdom Metazoa; phylum Chordata; class Amphibia; order Anura; family Limnodynastidae; genus Mixophyes; species Mixophyes australis. The sequence continues at coordinate 203,336,876 of JAVHZZ010000003.1, forward strand.
ATCATGAATCATGAAGCGAATCATGAATAATGAATCAAGAATTGAATCATGAATCATTAATCATGAATCGAATCATGAATCATGAATCATGAATCATGAAATGAATCATGAATTGAATCATGAAATGAATCATGAATTGAATCATGAATCATGAATTGAATCATGAATCATAAATTGAATCATGAATCATGAATCATGAAATGAATCATGAAATGAATCATGTATCATGAATTAAATAATATATCATGAATTGAATCATGAATAATGAATTGAGTCATGAATCATGAATTGAATCATGAATCATGAATCATGAATTAAATCATGAATCATGAATCGAATCATGAATAATGAATTGAGTCATGAATCATGAATCGAATAATGAATCATGAAACATGAATCATGATTTGAATCATGAAATGAATTATAAATCATGAATCATGAATTGAAACATGAATCATGAATTGAATCATGAATCATGAATTCAATCATGAATCATGAATCATGAATTGAATCATGAAATAAATCATGAATCGAATCATGAATCATGAATCGAATCATGAATCATGAATCAAGAATTGCATCCTGAATCATGAATTGAATCATGATTTTAATCATGAATTTAATCATGAATCATGAATCATGAAATGAATCATGAATTGAATCATGAATCATGAATTGAATCATGAATCATGAATTGAATAATGAATCATGAATTCAATCATGAATCATGAATCATGAATTGAATCATAAATCATGAATTGAAACAGGAATCATGAATCATGAATTGAATCATGAATTATGAATTGAATCATGAATCATAAATCGAATCATGAATCATGACTAATGAATCAAATCATGAATCATGAATTGAATCATTAATCATGAATCATGAATCATGAATTGAATCATAAATCATGAATTATGAATTAAATCATGAATTATGAATTAAATCATGAAATGAAGCATGAAATGAAGCATGAAATGAATCATGAATCATGAATCGAATCATGAATCATGAATCCTAAATTTAATCATGAATCATGAATCATGAATTGAATCATGAATTGAATCATTAATCATTAAATGAATCATGAATTGAATCATAAATCATGATATAAATCATGAATCATGAATTGAATCATGAATCATGAATCATGAATCGAACCATGAATCATGAATCATGAATTGAATCATGAATCATGAATTGAATCATGAATCATGAATCATTAATCGAATCATGAATCATGAATCATGAATCGAATCATGAATCATGAAGCGAATCATGAATAATGAATCAAGAATTGAATCATGAATCATTAATCATGAATCGAATCATGAATCATGAATCATGAATCATGAAATGAATCATGAATTGAATCATGAAATGAATCATGAATTGAATCATGAATCATGAATTGAATCATGAATCATAAATTGAATCATGAATCATGAATCATGAAATGAATCATGAAATGAATCATGTATCATGAATTGAGTAATAAATCATGAATTGAATCATGAATTGAATCATGAATCATGAATCGAATCATGAATCATGAATCATGAATTGAATCATGAATCATGAATCATGAAACGAATTATGACTAATGAATTGAATCATGAATCATGAATCGAATCATTAATCATGAATCAAGATTTGAATCATGAATCATTAATCATGAATCGAATCATGAATCATGAATCATGAATCATGAATTGAATCATGAACTGAATCATGAATCATGAATCATGAATTGAATCATGAATCATGAAATGAATCATTAATTGAATCATGAATCATGAATCATGAATTGAATCATGAATCATGAAATGAATCATTAATTGAATCATGAATCATGAATCATGAAATGAATCATGAAATGAATCAAGAATCATGAATTGAATAATAAATCATCAATTGAATCATAAATTAAATCATGAATCATGAAATGAAGCATGAAATAAATCATGAATCATGAATCGAATCATGAACCATGAATCGAATCATGAATCATGAATTATGAATCGAATCATGAATCATGAATCGAATCATGAATCATGAATCAAGAATTGCATCCTGAATCATGAATTGAATCATGAATTGAATCATGAATTTAATCATGAATCATGAATCATGAAATGAATCATGAATTGAATCATGAATCATGAATTGAATCATGAATCATGAATTGAATCATGAATCATGAATTGAATCATGAATCATGAATCATGAATTGAATCATAAATCATGAATTGAAACAGGAATCATGAATCATGAATTGAATCATGAATTATGAATTGAATCATGAATCATTAATCGAATCATGAATCATGACTAATGAATCAAATCATGAATCATGAATTGAATCATTAATCATGAATCATGAATCATGAATTGAATCATAAATCATGAATTATGAATTAAATCATGAATCATGAAATGAAGCATGAAATGAATCATGAATCATGAATCATGAATCGAATCATGAATCATGAATCCTAAATTTAATCATGAATCATGAATCATGAAATGAATCATGAATTGAATCATGAATTGAATCATGAATCATTAATCATTAAATGAATCATGAATTGAATCATAAATCATGATATAAATCATGATTTAAATCATGAATCATGAAATGAAGCATGAAATAAATCATGAATCATGAATCGAATCATGAATCTTGAATCGAATCATGAATCATGAATCATGTATCGAATCATGAATCATGAATCGAATCATGAATCATGAATCAAGAATTGCATCCTGAATCATGAATTGAATCATGATTTTAATCTTGAATTTAATCATGAATCATGAATCATGAAATGAATCATGAATTGAATCATGAATCATGAATTGAATCATGAATTTAATCATGAATTTAATCATGAATCATGAATCATGAAATGAATCATGAATTGAATCATGAATCGTGAATACAATCATGAATCATGAATTCAATCATGAATCATGAATCATGAATTCAATCATAAATCATGAATTGAAACAGGAATCATGAATCATGAATCGAATCATGAATCATGAACCATGACTAATGAATCAAATCATGAATCATGAATTAAATCATTAATCATGAATCATGAATCATGAATCGAATCATAAATCATGAATTATGAATTAAATCATGAATCATGAATCATGAAATGAAGCATGAAATGAATCATGAATCATGAATCGAATCATGAATCATGAATCGAATCATGAATCATGAATCCTAAATTTAATCATGAATCATGAATCATGAAATGAATCATGAATTGAATCATGAATTGAATCATGAATCATGATATAAATCATGAATCATGAATTGAATCATGAATCATGAATCATGAATCGAATCATGAATCATGAATCATGAATTGAATCATGAATCATGAATCATTAATCGAATCATGAATCATGAATCGAATCATGAATCATGAAGCGAATCATGAATAATGAATCAAGAATTGAATCATGAATCATTAATCATGAAATGAATCATGAATTGAATCATGAATCATGAATCATTAATCATGAATTGAATCATGAATCATGAATCATTAATCATGAATTGAATCATGAATTGAATCATGAATCATGAATCATGAATTGAATCATGAATCATGAATCATGAAATGAATCATGAATTGAATCATGAATCATGAATTGAATCATGAATCATGAATTAAATCATGAATCATGAATTGAATCATGAATCATGAATTGAATCATGAATCATGAATCATGAAATGAATCATGAAATGAATCATGTATCATGAATTTAATCATGAATCATGAATCATTAATCGAATCATGAATCATGAATCATGAATCCTTAATTGAATCATGAATCATGAATTCAATCATGAATCATGAATTTAATGATGAATCATGAATCATGAATTGAATCATGAATCATGAATCATTAATCGAATCATGAATCATGAATCATGAATCCTTAATTGAATCATGAATCATGAATCATGAATTGAATCATGAATCATGAATTGAATCATGAATCATGAATTGAATCATGAATCATGAATTGAATCATGAATCATGAATTGAATCATGAATCATGAATCATGAAATGAATCATGAAATGAATCATGTATCATGAATTAAATAATAAATCATGAATTGAATCATGAATAATGAATTGAGTCATGAATCATGAATTGAATCATGAATCATGAATCATGAATTAAATCATGAATCATGAATCGAATCATGAATAATGAATTGAGTCATGAATCATGAATCGAATAATGAATCATGAAACATGAATCATGATTTGAATCATGAAATGAATTATAAATCATGAATCATGAATTGAAACATGAATCATGAATTGAATCATGAATCATGAATTCAATCATGAATCATGAATCATGAATTAAATCATGAAATAAATCATGAATCGAATCATGAATCATGAATCGAATCATGAATCATGAATCAAGAATTGCATCCTGAATCATGAATTGAATCATGATTTTAATCATGAATTTAATCATGAATCATGAATCATGAAATGAATTATGAATTGAATCATGAATCATGAATTGAATCATGAATCATGAATTCAATCATGAATCATGAATCATGAATTGAATCATAAATCATGAATTGAAACAGGAATCATGAATCATGAATTGAATCATGAATTATGAATTGAATCATGAATCATAAATCGAATCATGAATCATGACTAATGAATCAAATCATGAATCATGAATTGAATCATTAATCATGAATCATGAATTGAATCATAAATCATGAATTATGAATTAAATCATGAATTATGAATTAAATCATGAATTGAAGCATGAAATGAAGCATGAAATGAATCATGAATCGAATCAAGAATCATGAATCCTAAATTTAATCATGAATCATGAATCATGAAATGAATTATGAATTGAATCATGAATTGAATCATGAATCATTAATCATTAAATGAATCATGAATTGAATCATAAATCATGATATAAATCATGAATCATGAATTGAATCATGAATCATGAATCATGAATCGAACCATGAATCATGAATCATGAATTGAATCATGAATCATGAATCATTAATCGAATCATGAATCATGAATCATGAATCGAATCATGAATCATGAAGCGAATCATGAATAATGAATCAAGAATTGAATCATGAATCATTAATCATGAATCGAATCATGAATCATGAATCATGAATCATGAAATGAATCATGAATTGAATCATGAAATGAATCATGAATTGAATCATGAATCATGAATTGAATCATGAATCATAAATTGAATCATGAATCATGAATCATGAAATGAATCATGAAATGAATCATGTATCATGAATTGAGTAATAAATCATGAATTGAATCATGAATCATGAATCGAATCATGAATCATGAATCATGAATTGAATCATGAATCATGAATCATGAATCGAATTATGACTAATGAATTGAATCATGAATCATGAATCGAATCATTAATCATGAATCAAGATTTGAATCATGAATCATTAATCATGAATCGAATCATGAATCATGAATCATGAATCATGAATTGAATCATGAACTGAATCATGAATCATGAATCATGAATTGAATCATGAATCATGAAATGAATCATTAATTGAATCATGAATCATGAATCATGAAATGAATCATGAAATGAATCATGAATCATGAATTGAATAATGAATCATGAATTGAATCATGAATTGAATCATGAATCATTAATCATGAAATAAATCATGAATTAAATCATAAATCATGAAATGAATCATGAATCATGAATTGAATCATGAATCATGAATCATTAATCGAATCATGAATCATGAATCATGAATCATGAATCATGAATCATGAATTGAATTATGAATCATGAAATGAATCATGAAATGAATCATTAATTGAATCATGAATTATGAATCATGAAATGAATCATGAAATGAATCATGAATCATGAATTGATTAATGAATCATGAATTGAATCACGAATCATGAATTGAATCTTGAATTGAATCATGAATCATGAATCATGAAATGAATCATGAATTGAATCATGAATTGAATCATGAATCATTAATCATGAAATGAATCATGAATTAAATCATAAATCATGAAATGAATCATGAATCATGAATTGAATCATGAATCATGAATCATTAATCGAATCATGAATCATGAATCATAAATCGAATCATGAATCATGAATCGAATCATGAATCATGAATCGAATCATGAATCATGAATCGAATCATGAACCACGAATCCTGATTCATTAATCAAATCAAGAATCATGAATTGAATCATGAATCATGAATTGAATCATGAAATGAATCATGAAATGAATCATGAATCATGAATCATGAATTGAATTATGAATCATGAATTGAATCATGAATTGAATCATGAAATGAATCATGAATCATGAATTGAATAATAAATCATGAATTGAATCATTAATTGAATCATAAATCATGAATCGAATCATGAATCATGAATCATGAATTGAATCATGAATCATGAATCGAATCATAAATAATGAATTGAATCATGAATCATGAATCGAATCATGAATCATGAATCAAGAATTGAATCATGAATCATTAATCATGAATTGAATCATGAATCATGAATCATGAATAATGAATTGAATCATGATTTGAATCATAAATCATGAATCATGTATTGAATCATGAATCATAAATCATGAATCATAAATCATGAAATGAATCATGAAATGACTCATGAATTGAATCATGAATCATGAATTGAATCATGAATCATATAATGAATAATGAATTGAATCATGAATTAATGAATCGAATCATGAATCATGAATCATGAATTGAATCATGAATTTAATCATGAATTTAATCATGAATCATGAAATGAATCATGAATTGAATCATGAATTTAATCATGAATCATGAAATGAATCATGAATTGAATCATGAATTATAAATTGAATCATGAATCATGAATCGAATCATGAATCATGACTAATGAATCAAATCATGAATCATGAATTGAATCATTAATCATGAATCATGAATCGAATCATAAATCATGAATTATGAATTAAATTATGAATTATGAATCATGAATTGAATCATGAATCATGAATCATGAAATGAAACATGAAATGAATCATAAATCATGAATCGAATCATGATTTATGAATCCTATATTTAATCATGAATAATGAATAATGAAATGAATCATGAATTGAATCATGAATTGAATCATGAATCATTAATCATGAAATGAATCATGAATTGAATCATAAATCATGAAATGAATCATGAATCATGAATTGAATCATGAATCATGAATTATGAATCGAATCATGAATCATGATTCATGAATTTAATCATGAATCATGAATCATTAATCGAATCATGAATCATGACTCATGAATCGAATCATGAATCGAATCATGAATCATGAATCGAATCATGAATCACGAATCATGAATCAAGAATTGAATCATGAATCATTAATCATGAATCGAATCATGAATCATGATTCATGAATCATGAATTGAATCATGAATTGAATCATGAATCATTAATCATGAATCATTAATCATGAATCGAATCATGAATTGAATCATGAATCATGAATGAATCATGAATCATGAATTATGAAATGAATCATGAAATGAATCATGAATTGAATCATGAATCATGAATTGAATCATGAATCATGAATCATGAAATGAATCATGAAATGAATCATGTATCATGAATTGAATAATAAATCATGAATTGAATCATGAATTGAATCATGAATTGAATTATGAATTGAATCATGAATCGAATCATGAATCATGAATCATGAATCGAATCATGAATAATGAATTGAATCATGAATCATGAATCTAATCATGAATCATGAATGAAGAATTGAATCATGAATCAATAATCATGAATCGAATCATGAATCATGAATCATAAAATGAATCATGAATTGAATCATGAATCATGAATTCAATCATGAATCATGAATAATAAATCAAATCATTAATCATGAATCATGCATTGAATCATGAATCATGAATTGAATCATGAATCATGAATCGAATAATGAATAATGAATTAAATCATGAATCATGAATCGAATCATGAATCATGAATTAAATCATGAATTGAATCATAAATCATGAATCATGAATTGAATCATGAATCATGAATCATGAAATGAATCATGAATTGAATCATGAATCATGAAATGAATCAAGAATCATGAATTGAATAATAAATCAGGAATCATGAATCGAATCATGAATCATGAATCGAATCATGAATCAAGAATTGCATCCTGAATCATGAATTGAATCATGATTTTAATCTTGAATTTAATCATGAATCATGAATCATGAAATGAATCATGAATTGAATCATGAATTCAATTATGAATCATGAATAATGAATCAAATCATGAATCATGAATTGAATCATGAATCATGAATTGAATCATGAATCATGAATTGAATCATAAATTATGAATCGAATAATGAATATTGAATTAAATCATGAATCATGAATCGAATCATGAATCATGAATCATGAATTGAATCATGAATTGAATCATAAATCATGAATCATGAATTGAATCATGAATCATAAATCATGAAATGAATCATGAATCATGAATTGAATAATAAATCATGAATTGAATCATGAATCATGAATTGAATCATGAATCATGAATCGAATAATGAATAATGAATTGAATCATGAATCATGAATCGAATCATGAATCATGAATCCTAAATTTAATCATGAATCATGAATCATGAAATGAATCATGAAATGAATCATGAATTGAATCATGAATTGAATCATGAATCATGATATAAATCATGAATCATGAATTGAATCATGAATCATGAATCATGAATCGAATCATGAATCATGAATCATGAATTGAATCATGAATCATGAATCATTAATCGAATCATGAATCATGAATCGAATCATGAATCATGAAGCGAATCATGAATAATGAATCAAGAATTGAATCATGAATCATTAATCATGAATTGAATCATGAATTGAATCATGAATCATGAATCATTAATCATGAATTGAATCATGAATTGAATCATAAATCATGAATCATGAATTGAATCATGAATCATGAATCATGAAATGAATCATGAATTGAATCATGAATCATGAATTGAATCATGAATCATGAATTGAATCATGAATCATGAATCATGAAATGAATCATGAAATGAATCATGTATCATGAATTAAATAATAAATCATGAATTGAATCATGAATAATGAATTGAGTCATGAATCATGAATTGAATCATGAATCATGAATCATGAATTAAATCATGAATCATGAATCAAATCATGAATAATGAATTGAGTCATGAATCATGAATCGAATAATGAATCATGAAACATGAATCATGATTTGAATCATGAAATGAATTATAAATCATGAATCATGAATTGAAACATGAGTCATGAATCATGCATCATAATTCATAAATCATGAATCATGAATCATGAAATGAATCATGAAATGAATCATGAATTGAATCATGAATCATGAATCATGAAATGAATCATGAAATGAATCAAGAATCATGAATTGAATAATAAATCATCAATTGAATCATAAATTAAATCATGAATCATGAAATGAAGCATGAAATAAATCATGAATCATGAATCGAATCATGAACCATGAATCGAATCATGAATCATGAATTATGAATCGAATCATGAATCATGAATCGAATCATGAATCATGAATCAAGAATTGCATCCTGAATCATGAATTGAATCATGAATTGAATCATGAATTTAATCATGAATCATGAAATGAATCATGAATTGAATCATGAATCATGAATTGAATCATGAATCATGAATTCAATCATGAATCATGAATTCAATCATGAATCATGAATCATGAATTGAATCATAAATCATGAATTGAAACAGGAATCATGAATCATGAATTGAATCATGAATTATGAATTGAATCATGAATCATTAATCGAATCATGAATCATGACTAATGAATCAAATCATGAATCATGAATTGAATCATTAATCATGAATCATGAATCATGAATTGAATCATAAATCATGAATTATGAATTAAATCATGAATCATGAATCATGAAATGAAGCATGAAATGAATCATGAATCATGAATCATGAATCGAATCATGAATCATGAATCCTAAATTTAATCATGAATCATGAAATGAATCATGAATTGAATCATGAATTGAATCATGAATCATTAATCATTAAATGAATCATGAATTGAATCATAAATCATGATATAAATCATGATTTAAATCATGAATCATGAAATGAAGCATGAAATAAATCATGAATCATGAATCGAATCATGAATCTTGAATCGAATCATGAATCATGAATCATGTATCGAATCATGAATCATGAATCGAATCATGAATCATGAATCAAGAATTGCATCCTGAATCATGAATTGAATCATGATTTTAATCTTGAATTTAATCATGAATCATGAATCATGAAATGAATCATGAATCAAATCATGAATCATGAATTGAATCATGAATTTAATCATGAATTTAATCATGAATCATGAATCATGAAATGAATCATGAATTGAACCATGAATCGTGAATTCAATCATGAATCATGAATTCAATCATGAATCATGAATCATGAATTCAATCATAAATCATGAATTGAAACAGGAATCATGAATCATGAATCGAATCATGAATCATGAACCATGACTAATGAATCAAATCATGAATCATTAATTAAATCATTAATCATGAATCATGAATCATGAATCGAATCATAAATCATGAATTATGAATTAAATCATGAATCATGAATCATGAAATGAAGCATGAAATGAATCATGAATCATGAATCGAATCATGAATCATGAATCCTAAATTTAATCATGAATCATGAAATGAATCATGAATTGAATCATGAATTGAATCATGAATCATGATATAAATCATGAATCATGAATTGAATCATGAATCATGAATCATGAATCGAATCATGAATCATGAATCATGAATTGAATCATGAATCATGAATCATTAATCGAATCATGAATCATGAATCGAATCATGAATCATGAAGCGAATCATGAATAATGAATCAAGAATTGAATCATGAATCATTAATCATGAAATGAATCATGAATTGAATCATGAATCATGAATCATTAATCATGAATTGAATCATGAATTGAATCATGAATCATGAATCATGAATTGAATCATGAATCATGAAATGAATCATGAATTGAATCATGAATCATGAATTGAATCATGAATCATGAATTGAATCATGAATCATGAATTGAATCATGAATCATGAATTGAATCATGAATCATGAATCATGAAATGAATCATGAAATGAATCATGTATCATGAATTAAATAATAAATCATGAATTGAATCATGAATAATGAATTGAGTCATGAATCATGAATTGAATCATGAATCATGAATCATGAATTAAATCATGAATCATGAATCGAATCATGAATAATGAATTGAGTCATGAATCATGAATCGAATAATGAATCATGAAACATGAATCATGATTTGAATCATGAAATGAATTATAAATCATGAATCATGAATTGAAACATGAATCATGAATTGAATCATGAATCATGAATTCAATCATGAATCATGAATCATGAATTGAATCATGAAATAAATCATGAATCGAATCATGAATCATGAATCGAATCATGAATCATGAATCAAGAATTGCATCCTGAATCATGAATTGAATCATGATTTTAATCATGAATTTAATCATGAATCATGAATCATGAAATGAATCATGAATTGAATCATGAATCATGAATTGAATCATGAATCATGAATTGAATCATGAATCATGAATTCAATCATGAATCATGAATCATGAATTGAATCATAAATCATGAATTGAAACAGGAATCATGAATCATGAATTGAATCATGAATTATGAATTGAATCATGAATCATAAATCGAATCATGAATCATGACTAATGAATCAAATCATGAATCATGAATTGAATCATTAATCATGAATCATGAATCATGAATTGAATCATAAATCATGAATTATGAATTAAATCATGAATCATGAATCATGAAATGAAGCATGAAATGAAGCATGAAATGAATCATGAATCATGAATCGAATCATGAATCATGAATCCTAAATTTAATCATGAATCATGAATCATGAAATGAATTATGAATTGAATCATGAATTGAATCATGAATCATTAATCATTAAATGAATCATGAATTGAATCATAAATCATGATATAAATCATGAATCATGAATTGAATCATGAATCATGAATCATGAATCGAACCATGAATCATGAATCATGAATTGAATCATGAATCATGAATCATTAATCGAATCATGAATCATGAATCATGAATCGAATCATGAATCATGAAGCAAATCATGAATAATGAATCAAGAATTGAATCATGAATCATTAATCATGAATCGAATCATGAATCATGAATCATGAATCATGAAATGAATCATGAATTGAATCATGAACTGAATCATGAATTGAATCATGAATCATGAATTGAATCATGAATCATAAATTGAATCATGAATCATGAAATGAATCATGAAATGAATCATGTATCATGAATTGAGTAATAAATCATGAATTGAATCATGAATTGAATCATGAATCATGAATCGAATCATGAATCATGAATCATGAATTGAATCATGAATCATGAATCGAATTATGACTAATGAATTGAATCATGAATCATGAATCGAATCATTAATCATGAATCAAGATTTGAATCATGAATCATTAATCATGAATCGAATCATGAATCATGAATCATGAATCATGAATTGAATCATGAACTGAATCATGAATCATGAATCATGAATTGAATAATGAATCATGAAATGAATCATTAATTGAATCATGAATCATGAATCATGAAATGAATCATGAAATGAATCATGAATCATGAATTGAATAATGAATCATGAATTGAATCATGAATTGAATCATGAATCATTAATCATGAAATAAATCATGAATTAAATCATAAATCATGAAATGAATCATGAATCATGAATTGAATCATGAATCATGAATTGAATCATGAATCATGAATCATTAATCGAATCATGAATCATGAATCATGAATCATGAATCATGAATCATGAATTTAATTATGAATCATGAAATGAATCATGAAATGAATCATTAATTGAATCATGAATTATGAATCATGAAATGAATCATGAAATGAATCATGAATCATGAATTGATTAATGAATCATGAATTGAATCACGAATCATGAATTGAATCTTGAATTGAATCATGAATCATGAATCATGAAATGAATCATGAATTGAATCATGAATTGAATCATGAATCATTAATCATGAAATAAATCATGAATTAAATCATAAATCATGAAATGAATCATGAATCATGAATTGAATCATGAATCATGAATCATTAATCAAATCATGAATCATGAATCATGAATCATTAATCGAATCATGAATCATGAATCATAAATCGAATCATGAATCATGAATCGAATCATGAATCATGAATCGAATCATGAATCATGAATCGAATCATGAATCATGAATCGAATCATGAACCACGAATCCAGATTCATTAATCAAATCAAGAATCATGAATCATGAATTGAATCATGAATCATGAATTGAATCATGAAATGAATCATGAAATGAATCATGAATCATGAATCATGAATTGAATTATGAATCATGAATTGAATCATGAATTGAATCATGAAATGAATCATGAATCATGAATTGAATAATAAATCATGAATTGAATCATTAATTGAATCATAAATCATGAATCGAATCATGAATCATGAATCATGAATTGAATCATGAATCATGAATCGAATCATGAATCATGAATCGAATCATGAATAATGAATTGAATCATGAATCATGAATCGAATCATGAATCATGAATCAAGAATTGAATCATGAATCATTAATCATGAATTGAATCATGAATCATGAATCATGAATAATGAATTGAATCATGATTTGAATCATAAATCATGAATCATGAATTGAATCATGAATCATAAATCATGAATCATAAATCATGAAATGAATCATGAAATGAATCATGAATTGAATCATGAATCATGAATTGAATCATGAATCATGAATTGAATCATGAATCATATAATGAATTATGAATTGAATCATGAATCATGAATCGAATCATGAATCATGAATCATGAATTGAATCATGAATTTAATCATGAATTTAATCATGAATCATGAAATGAATCATGAATTGAATCATGAATTTAATCATGAATCATGAAATGAATCATGAATTGAATCATGAATTTTAAATTGAATCATGAATCATGAATCGAATCATGAATCATGACTAATGAATCAAATCATGAATCATGAATTGAATCATTAATCATGAATCATGAATCGAATCATAAATCATGAATTATGAATTAAATTATGAATTATGAATCATGAATTGAATCATGAATCATGAAATGAAACATGAAATGAATCATAAATCATGAATCGAATCATGATTTATGAATCCTATATTTAATCATGAATAATGAATAATGAAATGAATCATGAATTGAATCATGAATTGAATCATGAATCATTAATCATGAAATGAATCATGAATTGAATCATAAATCATGAAATGAATCATGAATCATGAATTGAATCATGAATCATGAATTATGAATCGAATCATGAATCATGATTCATGAATTTAATCATGAATCATGAATCATTAATCGAATCATGAATCATGACTCATGAATCGAATCATGAATCGAATCATGAATCATGAATCGAATCATGAATCACGAATCATGAATCAAGAATTGAATCATGAATCATTAATCATGAATCGAATCATGAATCATGATTCATGAATCATGAATTGAATCATGAATTGAATCATGAATCATTAATCATGAATCATTAATCATGAATCGAATCATGAATTGAATCATGAATCATGAATGAATCATGAATCATGAATTATGAAATGAATCATGAAATGAATCATGAATTGAATCATGAATCATGAATTGAATCATGAATCATGAATCATGAAATGAATCATGAAATGAATCATGAATCATGAATCATGAAATGAATCATGAAATGAATCATGTATCATGAATTGAATAATAAATCATGAATTGAATCATGAATTGAATCATGAATTGAATTATGAATTGAATCATGAATCGAATCATGAATCATGAATCATGAATCGAATCATGAATAATGAATTGAATCATGAATCATGAATCTAATCATGAATCATGAATGAAGAATTGAATCATGAATCAATAATCATGAATCGAATCATGAATCATGAATCATGAATTGAATCATGAATTGAATCATGAATCTTGAATCATGAATTGAATCATGAATCATGAATCATGAAATGAATCATGAAATGAATCATGAATTGAATCATGAATTATGAATCATGAAATGAATTATGAAATAAATCATGAATCATGAATCGAATCATGAATCATGAATCATGAATCATGACTAATGAATCAAATCATGAATTATGAATTAAATCATGAATCATGAATCATGAATCATGAATTGAATCATGAATTGAATCATAAATCATGAATCATGAATTGAATCATGAATGATGAATCATGAAATGAATCATGAAATGAATCATGAATTGAATCATGAATCATGAATCATGAAATGAATCAAGAATCATGAATTGAATAATAAATCATGAATCATGTATCGAATCATGAATCATGAATCGAATCATGAATCATGAATCAAGAATTGCATCCTGAATCATGAATTGAATCATGATTTTAATCTTGAATTTAATCATGAATCATGAATCATGAAATGAATCATGAATCAAATCATGAATCATGAATTGAATCATGAATTTAATCATGAATTTAATCATGAATCATGAATCATGAAATGAATCATGAATTGAACCATGAATCGTGAATTCAATCATGAATCATGAATTCAATCATGAATCATGAATCATGAATTCAATCATAAATCATGAATTGAAACAGGAATCATGAATCATGAATCGAATCATGAATCATGAACCATGACTAATGAATCAAATCATGAATCATTAATTAAATCATTAATCATGAATCATGAATCATGAATCGAATCATAAATCATGAATTATGAATTAAATCATGAATCATGAATCATGAAATGAAGCATGAAATGAATCATGAATCATGAATCGAATCATGAATCATGAATCCTAAATTTAATCATGAATCATGAAATGAATCATGAATTGAATCATGAATTGAATCATGAATCATGATATAAATCATGAATCATGAATTGAATCATGAATCATGAATCATGAATCGAATCATGAATCATGAATCATGAATTGAATCATGAATCATGAATCATTAATCGAATCATGAATCATGAATCGAATCATGAATCATGAAGCGAATCATGAATAATGAATCAAGAATTGAATCATGAATCATTAATCATGAAATGAATCATGAATTGAATCATGAATCATGAATCATTAATCATGAATTGAATCATGAATTGAATCATGAATCATGAATCATGAATTGAATCATGAATCATGAAATGAATCATGAATTGAATCATGAATCATGAATTGAATCATGAATCATGAATTGAATCATGAATCATGAATTGAATCATGAATCATGAATTGAATCATGAATCATGAATCATGAAATGAATCATGAAATGAATCATGTATCATGAATTAAATAATAAATCATGAATTGAATCATGAATAATGAATTGAGTCATGAATCATGAATTGAATCATGAATCATGAATCATGAATTAAATCATGAATCATGAATCGAATCATGAATAATGAATTGAGTCATGAATCATGAATCGAATAATGAATCATGAAACATGAATCATGATTTGAATCATGAAATGAATTATAAATCATGAATCATGAATTGAAACATGAATCATGAATTGAATCATGAATCATGAATTCAATCATGAATCATGAATCATGAATTGAATCATGAAATAAATCATGAATCGAATCATGAATCATGAATCGAATCATGAATCATGAATCAAGAATTGCATCCTGAATCATGAATTGAATCATGATTTTAATCATGAATTTAATCATGAATCATGAATCATGAAATGAATCATGAATTGAATCATGAATCATGAATTGAATCATGAATCATGAATTGAATCATGAATCATGAATTCAATCATGAATCATGAATCATGAATTGAATCATAAATCATGAATTGAAACAGGAATCATGAATCATGAATTGAATCATGAATTATGAATTGAATCATGAATCATAAATCGAATCATGAATCATGACTAATGAATCAAATCATGAATCATGAATTGAATCATTAATCATGAATCATGAATCATGAATTGAATCATAAATCATGAATTATGAATTAAATCATGAATCATGAATCATGAAATGAAGCATGAAATGAAGCATGAAATGAATCATGAATCATGAATCGAATCATGAATCATGAATCCTAAATTTAATCATGAATCATGAATCATGAAATGAATTATGAATTGAATCATGAATTGAATCATGAATCATTAATCATTAAATGAATCATGAATTGAATCATAAATCATGATATAAATCATGAATCATGAATTGAATCATGAATCATGAATCATGAATCGAACCATGAATCATGAATCATGAATTGAATCATGAATCATGAATCATTAATCGAATCATGAATCATGAATCATGAATCGAATCATGAATCATGAAGCAAATCATGAATAATGAATCAAGAATTGAATCATGAATCATTAATCATGAATCGAATCATGAATCATGAATCATGAATCATGAAATGAATCATGAATTGAATCATGAACTGAATCATGAATTGAATCATGAATCATGAATTGAATCATGAATCATAAATTGAATCATGAATCATGAAATGAATCATGAAATGAATCATGTATCATGAATTGAGTAATAAATCATGAATTGAATCATGAATTGAATCATGAATCATGAATCGAATCATGAATCATGAATCATGAATTGAATCATGAATCATGAATCGAATTATGACTAATGAATTGAATCATGAATCATGAATCGAATCATTAATCATGAATCAAGATTTGAATCATGAATCATTAATCATGAATCGAATCATGAATCATGAATCATGAATCATGAATTGAATCATGAACTGAATCATGAATCATGAATCATGAATTGAATAATGAATCATGAAATGAATCATTAATTGAATCATGAATCATGAATCATGAAATGAATCATGAAATGAATCATGAATCATGAATTGAATAATGAATCATGAATTGAATCATGAATTGAATCATGAATCATTAATCATGAAATAAATCATGAATTAAATCATAAATCATGAAATGAATCATGAATCATGAATTGAATCATGAATCATGAATTGAATCATGAATCATGAATCATTAATCGAATCATGAATCATGAATCATGAATCATGAATCATGAATCATGAATTTAATTATGAATCATGAAATGAATCATGAAATGAATCATTAATTGAATCATGAATTATGAATCATGAAATGAATCATGAAATGAATCATGAATCATGAATTGATTAATGAATCATGAATTGAATCACGAATCATGAATTGAATCTTGAATTGAATCATGAATCATGAATCATGAAATGAATCATGAATTGAATCATGAATTGAATCATGAATCATTAATCATGAAATAAATCATGAATTAAATCATAAATCATGAAATGAATCATGAATCATGAATTGAATCATGAATCATGAATCATTAATCAAATCATGAATCATGAATCATGAATCATTAATCGAATCATGAATCATGAATCATAAATCGAATCATGAATCATGAATCGAATCATGAATCATGAATCGAATCATGAATCATGAATCGAATCATGAATCATGAATCGAATCATGAACCACGAATCCAGATTCATTAATCAAATCAAGAATCATGAATCATGAATTGAATCATGAATCATGAATTGAATCATGAAATGAATCATGAAATGAATCATGAATCATGAATCATGAATTGAATTATGAATCATGAATTGAATCATGAATTGAATCATGAAATGAATCATGAATCATGAATTGAATAATAAATCATGAATTGAATCATTAATTGAATCATAAATCATGAATCGAATCATGAATCATGAATCATGAATTGAATCATGAATCATGAATCGAATCATGAATCATGAATCGAATCATGAATAATGAATTGAATCATGAATCATGAATCGAATCATGAATCATGAATCAAGAATTGAATCATGAATCATTAATCATGAATTGAATCATGAATCATGAATCATGAATAATGAATTGAATCATGATTTGAATCATAAATCATGAATCATGAATTGAATCATGAATCATAAATCATGAATCATAAATCATGAAATGAATCATGAAATGAATCATGAATTGAATCATGAATCATGAATTGAATCATGAATCATGAATTGAATCATGAATCATATAATGAATTATGAATTGAATCATGAATCATGAATCGAATCATGAATCATGAATCATGAATTGAATCATGAATTTAATCATGAATTTAATCATGAATCATGAAATGAATCATGAATTGAATCATGAATTTAATCATGAATCATGAAATGAATCATGAATTGAATCATGAATTTTAAATTGAATCATGAATCATGAATCGAATCATGAATCATGACTAATGAATCAAATCATGAATCATGAATTGAATCATTAATCATGAATCATGAATCGAATCATAAATCATGAATTATGAATTAAATTATGAATTATGAATCATGAATTGAATCATGAATCATGAAATGAAACATGAAATGAATCATAAATCATGAATCGAATCATGATTTATGAATCCTATATTTAATCATGAATAATGAATAATGAAATGAATCATGAATTGAATCATGAATTGAATCATGAATCATTAATCATGAAATGAATCATGAATTGAATCATAAATCATGAAATGAATCATGAATCATGAATTGAATCATGAATCATGAATTATGAATCGAATCATGAATCATGATTCATGAATTTAATCATGAATCATGAATCATTAATCGAATCATGAATCATGACTCATGAATCGAATCATGAATCGAATCATGAATCATGAATCGAATCATGAATCACGAATCATGAATCAAGAATTGAATCATGAATCATTAATCATGAATCGAATCATGAATCATGATTCATGAATCATGAATTGAATCATGAATTGAATCATGAATCATTAATCATGAATCATTAATCATGAATCGAATCATGAATTGAATCATGAATCATGAATGAATCATGAATCATGAATTATGAAATGAATCATGAAATGAATCATGAATTGAATCATGAATCATGAATTGAATCATGAATCATGAATCATGAAATGAATCATGAAATGAATCATGAATCATGAATCATGAAATGAATCATGAAATGAATCATGTATCATGAATTGAATAATAAATCATGAATTGAATCATGAATTGAATCATGAATTGAATTATGAATTGAATCATGAATCGAATCATGAATCATGAATCATGAATCGAATCATGAATAATGAATTGAATCATGAATCATGAATCTAATCATGAATCATGAATGAAGAATTGAATCATGAATCAATAATCATGAATCGAATCATGAATCATGAATCATGAATTGAATCATGAATTGAATCATGAATCTTGAATCATGAATTGAATCATGAATCATGAATCATGAAATGAATCATGAAATGAATCATGAATTGAATCATGAATTATGAATCATGAAATGAATTATGAAATAAATCATGAATCATGAATCGAATCATGAATCATGAATCATGAATCATGACTAATGAATCAAATCATGAATTATGAATTAAATCATGAATCATGAATCATGAATCATGAATTGAATCATGAATTGAATCATAAATCATGAATCATGAATTGAATCATGAATGATGAATCATGAAATGAATCATGAAATGAATCATGAATTGAATCATGAATCATGAATCATGAAATGAATCAAGAATCATGAATTGAATAATAAATCATGAATCATGAATCGAATCATGAATCATGAATCCAATCATGAATCATAAATCAAGAATTGCATCCTGAATCATGAATTGAATTATGAATTTAATCATGAATTTAATCATGAATCATAAAATGAATCATGCATTGAATCATGAATCATGAATAATGAATCAAATCATTAATCATGAATCATGCATTGAATCATGAATCATGAATTGAATCATGAATCATGAATCGAATAATGAATAATGAATTAAATCATGAATCATGAATCGAATCATGAATCATGAATTAAATCATGAATTGAATCATAAATCATGAATCATGAATTGAATCATGAATCATGAATCATGAATTGAATCATGAATCATGAAATGAATCAAGAATCATGAATTGAATAATAAATCATGAATCATGAATCGAATCATGAATCATGAATCGAATCATGAATCAAGAATTGCATCATGAATCATGAATTGAATCATGAATTTAATCATGAATTGAATCATGAATCATGAATCATGAAATGAATCATGAATTGAATCATGAATTCAATTATGAATCATGAATAATGAATCAAATCATGAATCATGAATTGAATCATGAATCATGAATTGAATCATGAATCATGAATTGAATCATAAATTATGAATCGAATAATGAATATTGAATTAAATCATGAATCATGAATCGAATCATGAATCATGAATCATGAATTGAATCATGAATTGAATCATAAATCATGAATCATGAATTGAATCATGAATCATAAATCATGAAATGAATCATGAATCATGAATTGAATAATAAATCATGAATTGAATCATGAATCATGAATTGAATCATGAATCATGAATCGAATAATGAATAATGAATTGAATCATGAATCATGAATCGAATCATGAATCATGAATTGAATCATGAATTGAATCATGAATCATGAATCATGAATTGAATCATGAATCATTAATCATGAAATGAATCATGAATTGAATCATAAATCATGAATTGAATCATGAATCATTAATTGAATCATGAATCATGAATAATGAATCAAATCATGAATCATAAATCATGAAGTGAATCATGAATCATGAATTGAATCATGAATCATGAATCATATAATGAATAATGAATTGAATCATGAATCATGAATCGAATCATAAATCATGAATCATGCATTGAAGCATGAATTTAATCATGAATTTAATCATGAATCATGAATCATGAAATGAATCATGAATTCAATCATGAATCATGAATCATGAATTGAATCATAAATCATGAATTGAAACAGGAATCATGAATTGAATCATGAATTATGAATTGAATCATGAATCGAATCATGAATCATGACTAATGAATCAAATCATGAATTGAAACAGGAATCATGAATTGAATCATGAATTATGAATTGAATCATGAATCATGAATCGAATCATGAATCATGAATAATGAATCAAATCATGAATCATAAATCATGAAATGAATCATGAATCATGAATTGAATCATGAATCATGAATCATATAATGAATAATGAATTGAATCATGAATCATGAATCGAATCATAAATCATGAATCATGCATTGAAGCATGAATTTAATCATGAATTTAATCATGAATCATGAATCATGAAAGTAATCATGAATTCAATCATGAATCATGAATCATGAATTGAATCATAAATCATGAATTGAAACAGGAATCATGAATTGAATTATGAATTATGAATTGAATCATGAATCATGAATCGAATCATGAATCATGACTAATGAATCAAATCATGAATCGTGAATTGAATCATTAATCATGAATCATGAATCATGAATCGAATCATAAATCATGAATTATGAATTAAATCATGAATCATGAATTGAATCATGAATCATGAATTGAATCATGAATCATGAATTGAATCATAAATCATGAATCTAATAATGAATATTGAATTAAATCATGAATCATGAATCGAATCATGAATCATGAATTGATACATGAATTGAATCATAAATCATGAATCATGAATTGAATCATGAATCATAAATCATGAAATGAATCATGAATCATGAATTGAATAATAAATCATGAATTGAATCATGAATCATGAATTGAATCATGAATCATGAATCGAATAATGAATAATGAATTGAATCATGAATCATGAATCGAATCATGAATCATGCATTGAATCATGAATTGAATCATGAATCATGAATCATGAATTGAATCATAAATCATTAATCATGAAATGAATCATGAATTGAATCATAAATCATGAATTGAATCATGAATCATTAATTGAATCATGAATCATGAATAATGAATCAAATCATGAATCATAAATCATGAAATGAATCATGAATCATGAATTGAATCATGAAATAAATCATGAAATGAATCATGAATTGAATCATATATCATGACTCATGAATCATGAAATGAATCATGAAATGAATCATGAATCATGAATCATGAATTGAATTATGAATCATGAATTGAATCATGAATTGAATCATGAAATGAATCATGAATCATGAATTGAATAATAAATCATGAATTGAATCATTAATTGAATCATAAATCATGAATCGAATCATGAATCATGAATCATGAATTGAATCATGAATCATGAATCGAATCATGAATAATGAATTGAATCATGAATCATGAATCGAATCATGAATCATGAATCAAGAATTGAATCATGAATCATTAATCATGAATTGAATCATGAATCATGAATCATGAATAATGAATTGAATCATGATTTGAATCATAAATCATGAATCATGAATTGAATCATGAATCATAAATCATGAATCATAAATCATGAAATGAATCATGACATGAATCATGAATTGAATCATGAATCATGAATTGAATCATGAATCATATAATGAATAATGAATTGAATCATGAATCATGAATCGAATCATGAATCATGAATCATGAATTGAATCATGAATTTAATCATGAATTTAATCATGAATCATGAAATGAATCATGAAATGAATCATGAATTGAATCATGAATTTAATCATGAATCATGAAATGAATCATGAATTGAATCATGAATTATAAATTGAATCATGAATCATGAATCGAATCATGAATCATGACTAATGAATCAAATCATGAATCATGAATTGAATCATTAATCATGAATCATGAATCGAATCATAAATCATGAATTATGAATTAAATTATGAATCATGAATCATGAATTGAATCATGAATCATGAATCATGAAATGAAACATGAAATGAATCATGAATCATGAATCGAATCATGATTTATGAATCCGATATTTAATCATGAATAATGAATAATGAAATGAATCATGAATTGAATCATGAATTGAATCATGAATCATTAATCATGAAATGAATCATGAATTGAATAATAAATCATGAAATGAATCATGAATCATGAATTGAATCATGAATCATGAATTATGAATCGAATCATGAATCATGATTCATGAATTTAATCATGAATCATGAATCATTAATCGAATCATGAATCATGACTCATGAATCGAATCATGAATCGAATCATGAATCATGAATCGAATCATGAATCACGAATCATGAATCAAGAATTGAATCATGAATCATTAATCATGAATCGAATCATGAATCATGATTCATGAATCATGAATTGAATCATGAATTGAATCATGAATCATTAATCATGAATCATTAATCATGAATCGAATCATGAATTGAATCATGAATCATGAATTGAATCATGAATCATGAATTATGAAATGAATCATGAAATGAATCATGAATTGAATCATGAATCATGAATTGAATCATGAATCATGAATCATGAAATGAATCATGAAATGAATCATGTATCATGAATTGAATAATAAATCATGAATTGAATCATGAATTGAATCATGAATTGAATTATGAATTGAATCATGAATCGAATCATGAATCATGAATCATGAATCGAATCATAATTAATGAATTGAATCATGAATCATGAATCTAATCATGAATCATGAATGAAGAATTGAATCATGAATCAATAATCATGAATTGAATCATGAATCATGAATCATGAAATGAATCATGAAATGAATCATGAATTGAATCATGAATTATGAATCATGAATCATGAATCATGAAATGAATCATGAAATGAATCATGAATTGAATCATGAATTATGAATCATGAAATGAATTATGAAATAAATCATGAATCATGAATCGAATCATGAATCATGAATCATGAATCATGACTAATGAATCAAATCATGAATTATGAATTAAATCATGAATCATGAATCATGAATCATGAATTGAATCATGAATTGAATCATAAATCATGAATCATGAATTGAATCATGAATCATGAAATGAATCATGAAATGAATCATGAAATGAATCATGAATTGAATCATGAATCATGAATCATGAAATGAATCAAGAATCATGAATTGAATAATAAATCATGAATCATGAATCGAATCATGAATCATGAATCCAATCATGAATCATGAATCAAGAATTGCATCCTGAATCATGAATTGAATTATGAATTTAATCATGAATTTAATCATGAATCATGAATCATAAAATGAATCATGAATTGAATCATGAATCATGAATTCAATCATGAATCATGAATAATGAATCAAATCATTAATCATGAATCATGCATTGAATCATGAATCATGAATTGAATCATGAATCATTAATCGAATAATGAATAATGAATTAAATCATGAATCATGAATCGAATCATGAATCATGAATTAAATCATGAATTGAATCATAAATCATGAATCATGAATTGAATCATGAATCATGAATCATGAAATGAATCATGAATTGAATCATGAATCATGAAATGAATCAAGAATCATGAATTGAATGATAAATCATGAATCATGAATCGAATCATGAATCATGAATCGAATCATGAATCAAGAATTGCATCCTGAATCATGAATTGAATCATGAATTTAATCATGAATTGAATCATGAATCATGAATCATGAAATGAATCATGAATTGAATCATGAATTCAATTATGAATCATGAATAATGAATCAAATCATGAATCATGAATTGAATCATGATTTGAATCATGAATCATGAATTGAATCATAAATTATGAATCGAATAATGAATATTGAATTAAATCATGAATCATGAATCGAATCATGAATCATGAATCATGAATTGAATCATGAATTGAATCATAAATCATGAATCATGAATTGAATCATGAATCATAAATCATGAAATGAATCATGAAATGAATCATGAATCATGAATTGAATAATAAATCATGAATTGAATCATGAATCATGAATTGAATCATGAATCATGAATCGAATAATGAATAATGAATTGAATCATGAATCATGAATCGAATCATGAATCATGAATTGAATCATGAATCATTAATCATGAAATGAATCATGAATTGAATCATAAATCATGAATTGAATCATGAATCATTAATTGAATCATGAATCATGAATAATGAATCAAATCATGAATCATAAATCATGAAGTGAATCATGAATCATGAATTGAATCATGAATCATGAATCATATAATGAATAATGAATTGAATCATGAATCATGAATCGAATCATAAATCATGAATCATGCATTGAAGCATGAATTTAATCATGAATCATGAATCATGAAATGAATCATGAATTCAATCATGAATCATGAATCATGAATTGAATCATAAATCATGAATTGAAACAGGAATCATGAATTGAATCATGAATTATGAATTGAATCATGAATCGAATCATGAATCATGACTAATGAATCAAATCATGAATTGAAACAGGAATCATGAATTGAATCATGAATTATGAATTGAATCATGAATCATGAATCGAATCATGAATCATGAATAATGAATCAAATCATGAATCATAAATCATGAAATGAATCATGAATCATGAATTGAATCATGAATCATGAATCATATAATGAATAATGAATTGAATCATGAATCATGAATCGAATCATAAATCATGAATCATGCATTGAAGCATGAATTTAATCATGAATTTAATCATGAATCATGAATCATGAAAGGAATCATGAATTCAATCATGAATCATGAATCATGAATTGAATCATAAATCATGAATTGAAACAGGAATCATGAATTGAATCATGAATTATGAATTGAATCATGAATCATGAATCGAATCATGAATCATGACTAATGAATCAAATCATGAATCGTGAATTGAATCATTAATCATGAATCATGAATCATGAATCGAATCATAAATCATGAATTATGAATTAAATCATGAATCATAAATTGAATCATGAATCATGAATTGAATCATAAATCATGAATCTAATAATGAATATTGAATTAAATCATGAATCATGAATCGAATCATGAATCATGAATTGAATCATGAATTGAATCATAAATCATGAATCATGAATTGAATCATGAATCATAAATCATGAAATGAATCATGAATCATGAATTGAATAATAAATCATGAATTGAATCATGAATCATGAATCGAATAATGAATAATGAATTGAATCATGAATCATGAATCGAATCATGAATCATGAATTGAATCATGAATTGAATCATGAATCATGAATCATGAATTGAATCATAAATCATTAATCATGAAATGAATCATGAATTGAATCATAAATCATGAATTGAATCATGAATCATTAATTGAATCATGAATCATGAATAATGAATCAAATCATGAATCATAAATCATGAAATGAATCATGAATCATGAATTGAATCATGAATCATGAATCATATAATGAATAATGAATTGAATCATGAATCATGAATCGAATCATATATCATGAATCATGCATTGAAGCATGAATTTAATCATGAATTTAATCATGAATCATGAATCATGAAAGGAATCATGAATTCAATCATGAATCATGAATTGAATCATAAATCATGAATTGAAACAGGAATCATGAATTGAATCATGAATTATGAATTGAATCATGAATCATGAATCGAATCATGAATCATGACTAATGAATCAAATCATGAATCGTGAATTGAATCATTAATCATGAATCATGAATCATGAATCGAATCATAAATCATGAATTATGAATTAAATCATGAATCATGAATCATGAATTGAATCATGATTCATGAATTGAATCATGATTCATGAATTGAATCATGAATTGAATTATGAATTTAATCATGAATTGAATCATGAATCATGAATTCAATCACGAATCATGAATAATGAATCAAATCATGAATCATGAATCATGAATTGAATCATGAATCATGAATTGAATCATAAATCATGAATCGAATAATGAATATTGAATTAAATCATGAATCATGAATCGAATCATGAATCATGAATCATGAATTGAATCATGAATTGAATCATAAATCATGAATCATGAATTGAATCATGAATCATAAATCATGAAATGAATCATGAAATGAATCATGAAATGAATCATGAATCATGAATCGAATAATGAATAATGAATTGAATCATGAATCATGAATCGAATCATGAATCATGAATCATGAATTGAATCATGAATTGAATCATGAATCATGAATTGAATCATGAATCATTATTCATGAAATGAATCATGAATTGAATCATTAATCATGAATTGAATCATGAATCATTAATTGAATCATGAATAATGAATCAAATCATGAATCATGAATCATGAATTGAATCATGAATCATGAATTGAATCATGAATCATGAATTGAATCATGAATCATGAATCATATAATGAATAATGAATTGAATCATGAATCATGAATCGAATCATAAATCATGAATCATGCATTGAATCATGAATTTAATCATGAATTTAATCATGAAACATGAATCATAAATCATGAATTGAAACAGGAATCATGAATCATGAATTGAATCATGAATTATGAATTGAATAATGAATCATGAATCGAATCATGAATCATGAATCATGACTAATGAATCAAATCATGAATCATGAATTGAATCATTAATCATGAATCATGAATCATGAATCGAATCATAAATCATGAATTATGAATTAAATCATGAATCATGAATCATGAATTGAATCATGAATCATGAATCATGAAATGAAACATGAAATGAATCATGAATCATGAATCGAATCATGATTTATGAATCCTATATTTAATCATGAATCATGAATAATGAAATGAATCATGAATTGAATCATGAATTGAATTATGAATCATTAATCATGAAATGAATCATGAATTGAATCATAAATCATGAAATGAATCATGAATCATGAATTGAATCATGAATCATGAATCATAAATCGAATCATGAATCATGATTCATGAATTTAATCATGAATCATTTATCATTAATCGAATCATGAATCATGAATCGAATCATGAATCGAATCATAAATCATGAATCGAATCATGAATCACGAATCATGAATCATGAATTGAATCATGAATCATGAATCGAATAATTCATAATGAATTGAATCATGAATTATAAATCGAATCATGAATCATGAATCAAGAATTGAATCATGAATCAATAATCATGAATCGAATCATGAATCATGAATCATGAATCATGAATTGAATCATGAATTGAATCATGAATCTTGAATCATGAATTGAATCATGAATCATGAAATGAATCATGAATTGAATCATGAATCGTGAATCATGAAATGAATTATGAAATAAATCATAAATCATGAATCGAATCATGAATCATGAATCATGACTAATGAATCAAATCATGAATTATGAATTAAATCATGAATCATGAATCATGAATCATGAATTGAATCATGAATTGAATCATAAATCATGAATCAAGAAATGAATCATGAAATGAATCATGAATTGAATCATGAATCATGAATCATGAAATGAATCAAGAATCATGAATTGAATAATAAATCATGAATCATGAATCGAATCATGAATAATGAATCAAATCATGAATCATGAATCAAGAATTGCATCCTGAATCATGAATTGAATCATGAATTTAATCATGAATTTACACATGAATCATAAAATGAATCATGAATTGAATCATGAATCATGAATAATGAATCAAATCATTAATCATGAATCATGAATTGAATCATGAATCATGAATTGAAACATGAATCATGAATCGAATAATGAATAATGAATTGAATCATGAATCATGAATCGAATCATGAATCATGAATTAAATCATGAATTGAATCATAAATCATGAATCATGAATTGAATCATGAATCATGAATCATGAAATGAATCATGAATTGAATCATGAATCATGAAATGAATCAAGAATCATGAATTGAATAATAAATCATGAATCATGAATCGAATCATGAATCATGAATCGAATCATTAAATCATGAATCAAGAATTGCATCCTGAATTATAAATTGAATCATGAATTTAATCATGAATTTAATCATGAATCATGAATCATGAAATGAATCATGAATTGAATCATTAATCACGAATTGAATCATGAATCATGAATCGAATCATGAATCATGACTAATGAATCAAATCATGAATCGTGAATTGAATCATTAATCATGAATCATGAATCATGAATCGAATCATAAATCATGAATTATGAATTAAATCATGAATCATGAATTGAATCATGAATCATGAATTGAATCATGAATCATGAATTGAATCATAAATCATGAATCTAATAATGAATATTGAATTAAATCATGAATCATGAATCGAATCATGAATCATGAATTGAATCATGAATTGAATCATAAATCATGAATCATGAATTGAATCATGAATCATAAATCATGAAATGAATCATGAATCATGAATTGAATAATAAATCATGAATTGAATCATGAATCATGAATTGAATCATGAATCATGAATCGAATAATGAATAATGAATTGAATCATGAATCGAATCATGAATCATGAATTGAATCATGAATTGAATCATGAATCATGAATCATGAATTGAATCATAAATCATTAATCATGAAATGAATCATGAATTGAATCATAAATCATGAATTGAATCATGAATCATTAATTGAATCATGAATCATGAATAATGAATCAAATCATGAATCATAAATCATGAAATGAATCATGAATCATGAATTGAATCATGAATCATGAATCATATAATGAATAATGAATTGAATCATGAATCATGAATCGAATCATAAATCATGAATCATGCATTGAAGCATGAATTTAATCATGAATTTAATCATAAATCATGAATCATGCATTGAAGCATGAATTTAATCATGAATTTAATCATGAATCATGAATCATGAAAGGAATCATGAATTCAATCATGAATCATGAATCATGAATTGAATCATAAATCATGAATTGAAACAGGAATCATGAATTGAATCATGAATTATGAATTGAATCATGAATCATGAATCGAATCATGAATCATGACTAATGAATCAAATCATGAATCGTGAATTGAATCATTAATCGTGAATCATGAATCATGAATCGAATCATAAATCATGAATTATGAATTAAATCATGAA
Organism: Mixophyes australis; assembly: GCA_036250195.1. Lineage (NCBI taxonomy): Eukaryota > Metazoa > Chordata > Amphibia > Anura > Limnodynastidae > Mixophyes > Mixophyes australis. The sequence continues at coordinate 203,368,675 of JAVHZZ010000003.1, forward strand.
TCATGAATCATGAATTGAATCATGATTCATTAATTGAATCATGATTCATGAATTGAATCATGAATTGAATTATGAAATTAATCATGAATTGAATCATGAATTGAATCACGAATCATGAATAATGAATCAAATCATGAATCATGAATCATGAATTGAATCATGAATCATGAATTGAATCATAAATCATGAATCAAATAATGAATATTGTATTAAATCATGAATCATGAATCGAATCATGAATCATGAAACATGAATTGAATCATGAATTGAATCATAAATCATGAATCATGAATTGAATCATGAATCATAAATCATGAAATGAATCATGAAATGAATCATGAAATGAATCATGAATCATGAATCGAATAATGAATAATGAATTGAATCATGAATCATGAATCGAATCATGAATCATGAATCATGAATTGAATCATGAATTGAATCATGAATCATGAATTGAATCATGAATCATTATTCATGAAATGAATCATGAATTGAATCATTAATCATGAATTGAATCATGAATCATGAATTGAATCATGAATCATGAATCAAATAATGAATAATGAATTGAATCATGAATCATGAATCGAATCATAAATCATGAATCATGCATTGAATCATGAATTTAATCATGAATCATGAATCATGAATTGAATCATAAATCATGAATTGAAACAGGAATCATGAATCATGAATTGAATCATGAATTATGAATTGAATCATGAATCATGAATCGAATCATGAATCATGAATCATGACTAATGAATCAAATCATGAATCATGAATTGAATCATTAATCATGAATCATGAATCATGAATCGAATCATAAATCATGAATTATGAATTAAATCATGAATCATGAATCATTAATTGAATCATGAATCATGAATCATGAAATGAAACATGAAATGAATCATAAATCATGAATCATGAATTGAATCATGAATCATGAATCAAGAAATGAATCATGAAATGAATCATGAATTGATTCATGAATCATGAATCATGAAATGAATCAAGAATCATGAATTGAATAATAAATCATGAATCATGAATCAAATCATGAATAATGAATCAAATCATGAATCATGAATCAAGAATTGCATCCTGAATCATGAATTGAATCATGAATTTAATCATGAATTTACACATGAATCATAAAATGAATCATGAATTGAATCATGAATAATGAATCAAATCATTAATCATGAATCATGAATTGAATCATGAATCATGAATTGAAACATGAATCATGAATCGAATAATGAATAATGAATTAAATCATGAATCATGAATCGAATCATGAATCATGAATCATGAATTAAATCATGAATTGAATCATAAATCATGAATCATGAATTGAATCATAAATCATGAATTGAAACAGGAATCATGAATCATGAATTGAATCATGAATTATGAATTGAATCATGAATCATGAATGGAATCATGAATCATGAATCATGACTAATGAATCAAATCATGAATCATGAATTGAATCATTAATCATGAATCATGAATCATGAATCGAATCATAAATCATGAATTATGAATTAAATCATGAATCATGAATCATGAATTGAATCATGAATCATGAAATGAAACATGAAATGAATCATGAATCATGAATCGAATCATGATTTATGAATCCTATATTTAATCATGAATCATGAATAATGAAATGAATCATGAATTGAATCATGAATCATTAATCATGAAATGAATCATGAATTGAATCATAAATCATGAAATGAATCATGAATCATGGATTGAATCATGAATCATGAATCATAAATCGAATCATGAATCATGATTCATGAATTTAATCATGAATCATTTATCATTAATCGAATCATGAATCATGAATCATGAATCGAATCATGAATCGAATCATGAATCATGAATCGAATCATGAATCATGATTCATGAATTTAATCATGAATCATTTATCATTAATCGAATCATGAATCATGAATCATGAATCGAATCATGAATCGAATCATGAATCATGAATCGAATCATGAATTACGAATCATGAATCATGAATTGAATCATGAATCATGAATCGAATAATGAATAATGAATTGAATCATGAATCATAAATCGAATCATGAATCATGAATCAAGAATTGAATCATGAATCAATAATCATGATTTGAATCATGAATCATGAATCATGAATCATGAATTGAATCATGAATTGAATCATGAATCATGAAATGAATTATGAAATAAATCATGAATCATGAATCGAATCATGAATCATGAATCATGACTAATGAATCAAATCATGAATTATGAATTAAATCATGAATCATGAATCATGAATCATGAATTGAATCATGAATTGAATCATAAATCATGAATCATGAATTGAATCATAAATCATGAATCATGAAATGAATCATGAAATGAATCATGAATTGAATCATGAATCATGAATCATGAAATGAATCAAGAATCATGAATTGAATAATAAATCATGAATCATGAATCGAATCATGAATCATGAATCGAATCATGAATCATGAATCAAGAATTGCATCCTGAATCATGAATTGAATCATGAATTTAATCATGAATTGAATCATGAATCATAAAATGAATCATGAATTGAATCATGAATTGAATCATGAATCATGAATCGAATAATGAATAATGAATTAAATCATGAATCATGAATCGAATCATGAATCATGAATCATGAATTAAATCATGAATTGAATCATAAATCATGAATCATGAATTGAATCATGAATCATGAATCATGAAATGAATCATGAATTGAATCATGAATCATGAATTCAATCATGAAACATGAATAATGAATCAAATCATTAATCATGAATCATGCATTGAATCATGTATCATGAATTGAATCATGAATCATGAATCGAATAATGAATAATGAATTAAATCATGAATCATGAATCGAATCATGAATCATGAATCATGAATTAAATCATGAATTGAATCATAAATCATGAATCATGAATTGAATCATGAATCATGAAATGAATCATGAATTGAATCATGAATCATGAAATGAATCAAGAATCATGAATTGAATAATAAATCATGAATCATGAATCGAATCATGAATCATGAATCGAATCATGAATCATGAATCAAGAATTGCATCCTGAATCATGAATTGAATCATGAATTTAATCATGAATTGAATCATGAATCATGAATCATGAAATGAATCATGAATTGAATCATGAATTCAATTATGAATCATGAATAATGAATCAAATCATGAATCATGAATTGAATCATGAATCATGAATTGAATCATGAATCATGAATTGAATCATAAATCATGAATCGAATAATGAATATTGAATTAAATCATGAATCATGAATCGAATCATGAATCATGAATCATGAATTAAATCATGAATTGAATCATAAATCATGAATCATGAATTGAATCATGAATCATAAATCATGAAATGAATCATGAAATGAATCATGAATCATGAATTGAATAATAAATCATGAATTGAATCATGAATCATGAATCGAATAATGAATAATGAATTGAATCATGAATCATGAATCGAATCATGAATCATGAATTGAATCATGAATTGAATCATGAATCATGAATTGAATCATGAATCATTAATCATGAAATGAATCATGAATTGAATCATAAATCATGAATTGAATCATGAATCATTAATTGAATCATGAATCATGAATAATGAATCAAATCATGAATCATAAATCATGAAGTGAATCATGAATCATGAATTGAATCATGAATCATGAATCATATAATGAATAATGAATTGAATCATGAATCATGAATCGAATCATAAATCATGAATCATGCATTGAAGCATGAATTTAATCATGAATTTAATCATGAATCATGAATTGAAACAGGAATCATGAATTGAATCATGAATTATGAATTGAATCATGAATCGAATCATGAATCATGACTAATGAATCAAATAAGAAATTGAAACAGGAATCATGAATTGAATCATGAATTATGAATTGAATCATGAATCATGAATCGAATCATGAATCATGACTAATGAATCAAATCATGAATCGTGAATTGAATCATTAATCATGAATCATGAATCATGAATCGAATCATAAATCATGAATTATGAATTAAATCATGAATCATGAATTGAATCATGAATCATGAATTGAATCATAAATCATGAATCTAATAATGAATATTGAATTAAATCATGAATCATGAATCGAATCATGAATGATGAATTGAATCATGAATTGAATCATAAATCATGAATTGAATCATGAATCATAAATCATGAAATGAATCATGAATCATGAATTGAATAATAAATCATGAATTGAATCATGAATCATGAATTGAATCATGAATCATGAATCGAATAATGAATAATGAATTGAATCATGAATCATGAATTGAATCATGAATCATTAATCATGAAATGAATCATGAATTGAATCATAAATCATGAATTGAATCATGAATCATTAATTGAATCATGAATCATGAATAATGAATCAAATCATGAATCATAAATCATGAAATGAATCATGAATCATGAATTGAATCATGAATCATATAATGAATAATGAATTGAATCATGAATCATGAATCGAATCATAAATCATGAATCATGCATTGAAGCATGAATTTAATCATGAATTTAATCATGAATCATGAATCATGAAAGGAATCATGAATTCAATCATGAATCATGAATTGAATCATAAATCATGAATTGAAACAGGAATCATGAATTGAATCATGAATTATGAATTGAATCATGAATCATGAATCGAATCATGAATCATGACTAATGAATCAAATCATGAATCGTGAATTGAATCATTAATCATGAATCATGAATCATGAATCGAATCATAAATCATGAATTATGAATTAAATCATGAATCATGAATCATGAATTGAATCATGATTCATGAATTGAATCATGATTCATGAATTGAATCATGATTCATGAATTGAATCATGAATTGAATTATGAATTTAATCATGAATTGAATCATGAATCATGAATTCAATCATGAATCATGAATAATGAATCAAATCATGAATCATGAATCATGAATTGAATCATGAATCATGAATTGAATCATAAATCATGAATCGAATAATGAATATTGAATTAAATCATGAATCATGAATTGAATCATGAATCATGAATCATGATTTGAATCATGAATTGAATCATAAATCATGAATCATGAATTGAATCATGAATCATAAATCATGAAATGAATCATGAAATGAATCATGAAATGAATCATGAATCATGAATCGAATAATGAATAATGAATTGAATCATGAATCATGAATCGAATCATGAATCATGAATCATGAATTGAATCATGAATCATGAATTGAATCATTAATCATGAATTGAATCATGAATCATTAATTGAATCATGAATAATGAATCAAATCATGAATCATGAATCATGAATTGAATCATGAATCATGAATTGAATCATGAATCATGAATTGAATCATGAATCATGAATCATATAATGAATAATGAATTGAATCATGAATCATGAATCGAATCATAAATCATGAATCATGCATTGAATCATGAATTTAATCAAGAATTTAATCATGAATCATGAATCATGAATTGAATCATAAATCATGAATTGAAACAGGAATCATGAATCATGAATTGAATCATGAATTATGAATTGAATCATGAATCATGAATCGAATCATGAATCATGAATCATGACTAATGAATCAAATCATGAATCATGAATTGAATCATTAATCATGAATCATGAATCATGAATCAAATCATAAATAATGAATTATGAATTAAATCATGAATCATGAATCATGAATTGAATCATGAATCATGAATCATGAAATGAAACATGAAATTAATCATGAACCATGAATCGAATCATGATTTATGAATCCTATATTTAATCATGAATCATGAATAATGAAATGAATCATGAATTGAATCATGAATCGAATCATGAATCATGACTAATGAATCAAATCATGAATCGTGAATTGAATCATTAATCATGAATCATGAATCATGAATCGAATCATAAATCATGAATTATGAATTAAATCATGAATCATGAATTGAATCATGAATCATGAATTGAATCATAAATCATGAAATGAATCATGAATCATGAATTGAATCATGAATCATAAATCGAATCATGAATCATGATTCATGAATTTAATCATGAATCATTTATCATTAATCGAATCATGAATCATGAATCATGAATCGAATCATGAATCGAATCATAAATCATGAATCGAATCATGAATCACGAATCATGAATCATGAATTGAATCATGAATCGAATAATTCAAAATGAATTGAATCATGAATTATAAATCGAATCATGAATCATGAATCAAGAATTGAATCATGAATCAATAATCATGAATCGAATCATGAATCATGAATCATGAATTGAATCATGAATTGAATCATGAATCTTGAATCATGAATTGAATCATGAATCATGAATCATGAAATGAATCATGAAATGAATCATGATTTGAATCATGAATCGTGAATCATGAAATGAATTATGAAATAAATCATAAATCATGAATCGAATCATGAATCATGAATCATGACTAATGAATCAAATCAGGAATTATGAATTAAATCATGAATCATGAATCATGAATCATGAATTGAATCATGAATTGAATCATAAATCATGAATCATGAATTGAATCATGAATCATGAATCAAGAAATGAATCATGAAATGAATCATGAATTGAATCATGAATCATGAATCATGAAATGAATCAAGAATCATGAATTGAATAATAAATCATGAATCATGAATCGAATCATGAATAATGAATCGAATCATGAATCATGAATCAAGAATTGCATCCTGAATCATGAATTGAATCATGAATTTAATCATGAATTTACACATGAATCATAAAATGAATCATGAATTGAATCATGAATCATGAATAATGAATCAAATCATTAATCATGAATCATGAATTGAATCATGAATCATGAATTGAAACATGAATCATGAATCGAATAATGAATAATGAATTAAATCATGAATCATGAATCGAATCATGAATCATGAATCATGAATTAAATCATGAATTGAATCATAAATCATGAATCATGAATTGAATCATGAATCATGAATCATGAAATGAATCATGAATTGAATCATGAATCATGAAATGAATCAAGAATCATGAATTTAATAATAAATCATGAATCATGAATCGAATCATGAATCATGAATTGAATCATGAATCATGAATCAAGAATTGCATCCTGAATTATAAATTGAATCATGAATTTAATCATGAATTTAATCATGAATCATGAATCATGAAATGAATCATGAATTGAATCATTAATCATGAATTCAATTATGAATCATGAATAATGAATCAAATCATGAATCATGAATCATGAATTGAATCATGAATCATGAATTGAATCATGAATCATGAATCGAATCATAATTCATGAATCATGCATTGAATCATGAATTTAATCATGAATTTAATCATGAATCATGAATCATGAATTGAATCATAAATCATGAATTGAAACAGGAATCATGAATCATGAATTGAATCATGAATTATGAATTGAATCATGAATCATGAATGGAATCATGAATCATGAATCATGACTAATGAATCAAATCATGAATCATGAATTGAATCATTAATCATGAATCATGAATCATGAATCGAATCATAAATCATGAATTATGAATTAAATCATGAATCATGAATCATGAATTGAATCATGAATCATGAATCATGAAATGAAACATGAAATGAATCATGAATCGAATCATGATTTATGAATCCTATATTTAATCATGAATCATGAATAATGAAATGAATCATGAATTGAATCATAAAACATTAATCATGAAATGAATCATGAATTGAATCATAAATCATGAAATGAATCATGAATCATGAATTGAATCATGAATCATGAATCATAAATCGAATCATGAATCATGATTTATGAATTTAATCATGAATCATTTATCATTAATCGAATCATGAATCATGAATCATGAATCGAATCATGAATCGAATCATGAATCGAATCATGAATTACGAATAATGAATAATGAATTGAATCATGAATCATGAATCGAATAATGAATAATGAATTGAATCATGAATCATAAATCGAATCATGAATCATGAATCAAGAATTGAATCATGAATCAATAATCATGAATCGAATCATGAATCATGAATCATGAATCATGAATTGAATCATGAATCATGAATCATGAAATGAATTATGAAATAAATCATGAATCATGAATCGAATCATGAATCATGAATCATGACTAATGAATCAAATCATGAATTATGAATTAAATCATGAATCATGAATCATGAATCATGAATTGAATCATGAATTGAATCATAAATCATGAATCATGAATTGAATCATGAATCATGAAATGAATCATGAAAAGAATCATGAATTGAATCATGAATCATGAATCATGAAATGAATCAAGAATCATGAATTGAATAATAAATCATGAATCATGAATCGAATCATGAATCATGAATCGAATCATGAATCATGAATCAAGAATTGCATCCTGAATCATGAATTGAATCATGAATTTAATCATGAATTGAATCATGAATCGTAAAATGAATCATGAATTGAATCATGAATCATGAATTGAATCATGAATCATGAATAATGAATCAAATCATTAATCATGAATCATGAATTGAATCATGAATCATGAATATAATCATGAATCATGAATCGAATAATGAATAATGAATTAAATCATGAATCATAAATCGAATCATGAATCATGAATTAAATCATGAATTGAATCATAAATCATGAATCATGAATTGAATCATGAATCATGAATCATGAAATGAATCATGAATTGAATCATGAATCATGAAATGAATCAAGAATCATGAATTGAATAATAAATCATGAATCATGAATCGAATCATGAATCATGAATCGAATCATGAATCATGAATCAAGAATTGCATCCTGAATTATGAATTGAATCATGAATTTAATCATGAATTTAATCATGAATCATGAATCATGAAATGAATCATGAATTGAATCATTAATCATGAATTCAATTATGAATCATGAATAATGAATCAAATCATGAATCATGAATAATGAATTGAATCATGAATCATGAATTGAATCATGAATCATGAATTGAATCATGAATCATGAATTGAATCATAAATCATGAATCAAATAATGAATATTGAATTAAATCATGAATCATGAATCGAATCATGAATCATGAATCATGAATTGAATCATGAATTGAATCATAAATCATGAATCATGAATTGAATCATAAATCATAAATCATGAAATGAATCATGAAATGAATCATGAAATGAATCATGAATCATGAATTGAATAATAAATCATGAATTGAATAATAAATCATGAATTGAATCATGAATTATGAATTGAATCATGAATCATGAATCGAATAATGAATAATGAATTGAATCATGAATCATGAATCGAATCATGAATCATGAAATGAATCCTGAATTGAATCATGAATCATGAATCATGAATTGAATCATGAATCATTAATCATGAATCATTAATCATGAAATGAATCATGAATTGAATCATAAATCATGAATTGAATCATGAATCATTAATTGAATCATGAATCATGAATAATGAATCAAATCATGAATCATAAATCATGAAATGAATCATGAATCATGAATTGAATCATGAATCATGAATCATATAATGAATAATGAATTGAATCATGAATCATGAATCGAATCATAAATCATGAATCATGAATTGAATCATGAATTTAATCATGAATTTAATCATGAATCATGAATCATGAAATGAATCATGAATTGAATCATGAATTCAATCATGAATCATGAATTATGAATTGAATCATAAATCATGAATTGAAACAGGAATCATGAAATGAATCATGAATTATGAATTGAATCATGAATCATGAATCGAATCATGAATCATGAATCATGACTAATGAATCAAATCATGAATCGTGAATTGAATCATTAATCATGAATCATGAATCATGAATCGAATCATAAATCATGAATTATGAATTAAATCATGAATCATGAATCATGAATTGAATCATGATTCATGAATTGAATCATGAATTGAATTATGAATTTAATCATGAATTGAATCATGAATCATGAATTGAATCATGAATCATGAATTGAATCATGAATTATGAATTCAATCACGAATCATGAATAATGAATCAAATCATGAATCTTGAATCATGAATTGAATCATGAATCATGAATTGAATCATAAATCATGAATCGAATAATGAATATTGAATTAAATCATGAATCATGAATCGAATCATGAATCATGAATCATGAATTGAATCATAAATTGAATCATGAATCATGAATTGAATCATGAATCATGAATCGAATAATGAATAATGAATTGAATCATGAATCATGAATCGAATCATGAATCATGAATCATGAATTGAATCATGAATTGAATCATGAATCATGAATCATGAATTGAACCATGAATCATTAATCATGAAATGAATCATGAATTGAATCATAAATCATGAATTGAATCATGAATCATTAATTGAATCATGAATCATGAATAAGGAAAACAAATCATGAATCATGAATCATGAATTGAATCATGAATCATGAATCGTATAATAAATAATGAATTGAATCATGAATCATAAATTGAATCATGAATTTAATCATGAATTTAATCATGAATCATGAATCATGAAATGAATCATGAATTCAATCATGAATTCAATCATGAATCATGAATCGTGAATTGAATCATAAATCATGAATTGAAACAGGAATCATGAATCATGAATTGAATCATGAATTATGAATTGAATCATGAATCATGAATCGAATCATGAATCATGAATCATGACTAATGAATCAAATCATGAATCATAATTTGAATCATTAATCATGAATCATGAATCATGAATTGAATCATAAATCATGAATCATGAATCATGAATTGAATCATGATTCATGAATTGAATCATGAATTGAATTATGAATTGAATCATGAATCATGAATAATGAATTGAATCATGAATCATGAATCATGAAATGAAACATGAAATGAATCATGAATCATGAATCGAATCATGAATCCTATATTTAATCATGAATCATGAATAATTAAATGAATCATGAATTGAATTATGAATTGAATCATGAATCATTATTCATGAAATGAATCATAAATTGAATCATAAATCATGAAATGAATCATGAATCATGAATTGAATCATGAATCATGAATCATAAATCGAATCATGAATCATGATTCATGAATTTAATCATGAATCATTTATCATTAATCGAATCATGAATTATGAATCATGATTAATGAATCGAATCGTGAATCATTAATCATGAATTGAATCATGAATAATGAATTGAATCATGAATCATAAATCGAATCATGAATCATGAATCAAGAATTGAATCATGAATCATTAATCATGAATCGAATCATGAATCATGATTCATGAATCAATAATTGAATCATGAATTGAATCATGAATCATGAATTGAATTATGAATCATGAATCATGAAATGAATCATGAAATGAATCATGAATTGAATCATGAATCATGAATTGAATCATGAATCATGAATTGAATCATGAATCATGAATTGAATCATGAATCATGAATTGAATCATGAATCATGAATCATGAAATGAATCATGAAATGAATCATGTATCATGAATTGAATAATAAATCATGAATTGAATCATGAATTGAATCATGAATTGAATTATGAATTGAATCATGAATCATGAATCGAATCATGAATCATGAATCGAATCATGAATAATAAATTGAATCATGAATCATGAATCTAATCATGAATCAAGAATTTAATCATGAATCGAATCATGAATCATGAATCATGAATCATGAATCATGAATTGAATCATGAATCATGAAATGAATTATGAAATTAATCATGAATTTAATCATGAATCATGAATCATGAATCGAATCATGAATTATGAATTGAAATATGAATTGAATCATGAATCTTGAATCATGAATTTAATCATGAATCATGAATCATGAAATGAATTATGAAATAAATCATGACTAATGAATCAAATCATGAATTATGAATTAAATCATGAATCATGAATCATGAATTGAATCATGAATTGAATCATAAATCATGAATCATGAATTGAATCATGAATCATGAATCATGAAATGAATCATAGAATGAATCATGAATTGAATCATGAATCATGAATCATGAATCATGAAATGAATCAAGAATCATGAATTGAATAATAAATCATGAATCATGAATCGAATCATGAATCATGAATCAAATCATGAATCATGAATCAAGAATTGCATCCTGAATCATGAAATGAATCATGAATTGAATCATGAATTTAATCATGAATCATGAATCATAAAATGAATCATGAATTCAATCATGAATCATGAATTCAATCATGAATCATGAATAATGAATCAAATCATGAATCATGAATCATGAAATGAATCATGAATCATGAATCGAATCATGAATAATGAATTAAATCATGAATCGAATCATGAATTCAATCATGAATCATCAATAATGAATCAAATCATGAATCATGAATCATGAATTCAATCATGAATCATGAATTGAATCATGAATCATGAATCGAATAATGAATAATGAATTAAATCATGAATCGAATCATGAATCATGAATCATGAATTGAATCATGAATTGAATCATAAATCATGAATCATGAATTGAATCATGAATCATGAATCATGAAATGAATCATAAAATGAATCATGAATCATGAATTGAATAATAAATCATGAATTGAATCATGAATCATGAATTGAATCATGAATCATGAATCGAATAATGAATAATGAATTGAATCATGAATCATGAATCGAATCATGAATCATGAATTGAATCATAAATTGAATCATGAATCATGAATTGAATCATGAATCATGAAATGAATCATGAAATGAATCATGAAATGAATCATGAATCATGAATTGAATAATAAATCATGAATTGAATCATGAATTTAATCATGAATTAAATCATGAATCATGAATCGAATCATGAATCATGAATAATGATATGAATCATGAATCATGAATCGAATCATGAATAATGAATCGAATCATGAATAATGAATTGAATCATGAATCATGAATCGAATCATGAATCAAGAATCATGATTAATGAATCGAATCGTGAATCATGATTCATGAAATGAATTATGAAATAAATCATGAATCATGAATCGAATCATGAATCATGAATCATGACTAATGAATCAAATCATGAATTATGAATTAAATCATGAATCATGAATCATGAAATGAATCATGAAATGAATCATGAATCGAATCATGAATCATGAATCGAATCATGAATCATGAATCGAATCATGAATCATGAATCAAGAATTGCATCCTGAATCATGAATTGAATCATGACATTAATCCTGAATTTAATCATGAATCATGAATCATGAAATGAATCATGAATTGAATCATGAATCATGAATTCAATTATGAATCATGAATAATGAATCAAATCATGAATCATGAATCATGAATTAAATCATGAATCATGAATTGAATCATGAATCATGAATCGAATAATGAATATTGAATTAAATCATGAATCATGAATCGAATCATGAATCATGAATCATGAATTGAATTATGAATTGAATCATAAATCATGAATCATGAATTGAATCATGAATCATGAATCATGAAATGAATCATGAAATGAATCATGAATTGAATAATAAATCATGAATTGAATCATGAATCATGAATTGAATCATGAATCATGAATCGAATAATGAATAATGAATTGAATCATGAATCATGAATCGAATCATGAATCATAAATCATGAATTGAATCATGAATTGAATCATGAATCATGAATTGAATCATGAATCATGAATCATGAAATGAATCATGAAATGAATCATGATTTGAATCATGAATCGTGAATCATGAAATGAATTATGAAATAAATCATAAATCATGAATCGAATCATGAATCATGAATCATGACTAATGAATCAAATCAGGAATTATGAATTAAATCATGAATCATGAATCATGAATCATGAATTGAATCATGAATTGAATCATAAATCATGAATCATGAATTGAATCATGAATCATGAATCAAGAAATGAATCATGAAATGAATCATGAATTGAATCATGAATCATGAATCATGAAATTAATCAAGAATCATGAATTGAATAATAAATCATGAATCATGAATCGAATCATGAATAATGAATCGAATCATGAATCATGAATCAAGAATTGCATCCTGAATCATGAATTGAATCATGAATTTAATCATGAATTTACACATGAATCATAAAATGAATCATGAATTGAATCATGAATCATGAATAATGAATCAAATTATTAATCATGAATCATGAATTGAATCATGAATCATGAATTGAAACATGAATCATGAATCGAATAATGAATAATGAATTAAATCATGAATCATGAATCGAATCATGAATCATGAATCATGAATTAAATCATGAATTGAATCATAAATCATGAATCATGAATTGAATCATGAATCATGAATCATGAAATGAATCATGAATTGAATCATGAATCATGAAATGAATCAAGAATCATGAATTGAATAATAAATCATGAATCATGAATCGAATCATGAATCATGAATCGAATCATGAATCATGAATCAAGAATTGCATCCTGAATTATAAATTGAATCATGAATTTAATCATGAATTTAATCATGAATCATGAATCATGAAATGAATCATGAATTGAATCATTAATCATGAATTCAATTATGAATCATGAATAATGAATCAAATCATGAATCATGAATCATGAATTGAATCATGAATCATGAATTGAATCATGAATCATGAATCGAATCATAATTCATGAATCATGCATTGAATCATGAATTTAATCATGAATTTAATCATGAATCATGAATCATGAATTGAATCATAAATCATGAATTGAAACAGGAATCATGAATCATGAATTGAATCATGAATTATGAATTGAATCATGAATCATGAATGGAATCATGAATCATGAATCATGACTAATGAATCAAATCATGAATCATGAATTGAATCATTAATCATGAATCATGAATCATGAATCGAATCATAAATCATGAATTATGAATTAAATCATGAATCATGAATCATGAATTGAATCATGAATCATGAATCATGAAATGAAACATGAAATGAATCATGAATCGAATCATGATTTATGAATCCTATATTTAATCATGAATCATGAATAATGAAATGAATCATGAATTGAATCATAAAACATTAATCATGAAATGAATCATGAATTGAATCATAAATCATGAAATGAATCATGAATCATGAATTGAATCATGAATCATGAATCATAAATCGAATCATGAATCATGATTCATGAATTTAATCATGAATCATTTATCATTAATCAAATCATGAATCATGAATCATGAATCGAATCATGAATCGAATCATGAATCATGAATCGAATCATGAATTACGAATAATGAATAATGAATTGAATCATGAATCATGAATCGAATAATGAATAATGAATTGAATCATGAATCATAAATCGAATCATGAATCATGAATCAAGAATTGAATCATGAATCAATAATCATGAATCGAATCATGAATCATGAATCATGAATCATGAATTGAATCATGAATCATGAATCATGAAATGAATTATGAAATAAATCATGAATCATGAATCGAATCATGAATCATGAATCATGACTAATGAATCAAATCATGAATTATGAATTAAATCATGAATCATGAATCATGAATCATGAATTGAATCATGAATTGAATCATAAATCATGAATCATGAATTGAATCATGAATCATGAAATGAATCATGAAATGAATCATGAATTGAATCATGAATCATGAATCATGAAATGAATCAAGAATCATGAATTGAATAATAAATCATGAATCATGAATCGAATCATGAATCATGAATCGAATCATGAATCATGAATCAAGAATTGCATCCTGAATCATGAATTGAATCATGAATTTAATCATGAATTGAATCATGAATCATAAAATGAATCATGAAGTGAATCATGAATCATGAATTGAATCATGAATCATGAATAATGAATCAAATCATTAATCATGAATCATGAATTGAATCATGAATCATGAATATAATCATGAATCATGAATCGAATAATGAATAATGAATTAAATCATGAATCATAAATCGAATCATGAATCATGAATTAAATCATGAATTGAATCATAAATCATGAATCATGAATTGAATCATGAATCATGAATCATGAAATGAATCATGAATTGAATCATGAATCATGAAATGAATCAAGAATCATGAATTGAATAATAAATCATGAATCATGAATCGAATCATGAATCATGAATCGAATCATGAATCATGAATCAAGAATTGCATCCTGAATTATGAATTGAATCATGAATTTAATCATGAATTTAATCATGAATCATGAATCATGAAATGAATCATGAATTGAATCATTAATCATGAATTCAATTATGAATCATGAATAATGAATCAAATCATGAATCATGAATAATGAATTGAATCATGAATCATGAATTGAATCATGAATCATGAATCAAATAATGAATATTGAATTAAATCATGAATCATGAATCGAATCATGAATCATGAATCATGAATTGAATCATGAATTGAATCATAAATCATGAATCATGAATTGAATCATAAATCATAAATCATGAAATGAATCATGAAATGAATCATGAAATGAATCATGAATCATGAATTGAATAATAAATCATGAATTGAATAATAAATCATGAATTGAATCATGAATTATGAATTGAATCATGAATCATGAATCGAATAATGAATAATGAATTGAATCATGAATCATGAATCGAATCATGAATCATGAATTCAATCCTGAATTGAATCATGAATCATGAATTGAATCATGAATCATTAATCATGAATCATTAATCATGAAATGAATCATGAATTGAATCATAAATCATGAATTGAATCATGAATCATTAATTGAATCATGAATCATGAATAATGAATCAAATCATGAATCATAAATCATGAAATGAATCATGAATCATGAATTGAATCATGAATCATGAATCATATAATGAATAATGAATTGAATCATGAATCATGAATCGAATCATAAATCATGAATCATGAATTGAATCATGAATTTAATCATGAATTTAATCATGAATCATGAATCATGAAATGAATCATGAATTGAATCATGAATTCAATCATGAATCATGAATTATGAATTGAATCATAAATCATGAATTGAAACAGGAATCATGAAATGAATCATGAATTATGAATTGAATCATGAATCATGAATCGAATCATGAATCATGAATCATGACTAATGAATCAAATCATGAATCGTGAATTGAATCATTAATCATGAATCATGAATCATGAATCGAATCATAAATCATGAATTATGAATTAAATCATGAATCATGAATCATGAATTGAATCATGATTCATGAATTGAATCATGAATTGAATTATGAATTTAATCATGAATTGAATCATGAATCATGAATTGAATCATGAATTATGAATTCAATCACGAATCATGAATAATGAATCAAATCATGAATCTTGAATCATGAATTGAATCATGAATCATGAATTGAATCATAAATCATGAATCGAATAATGAATATTGAATTAAATCATGAATCATGAATCGAATCATGAATCATGAATCATGAATTGAATCATAAATTGAATCATGAATCATGAATTGAATCATGAATCATGAATCGAATAATGAATAATGAATTGAATCATGAATCATGAATCGAATCATGAATCATGAATCATGAATTGAATCATGAATTGAATCATGAATCATGAATCATGAATTGAACCATGAATCATTAATCATGAAATGAATCATGAATTGAATCATAAATCATGAATTGAATCATGAATCATTAATTGAATCATGAATCATGAATAAGGAAAACAAATCATGAATCATGAATCATGAATTGAATCATGAATCATGAATCGTATAATGAATAATGAATTGAATCATGAATCATGAATTGAATCATGAATTTAATCATGAATTTAATCATGAATCATGAATCATGAAATGAATCATGAATTCAATCATGAATTCAATCATGAATCATGAATCGTGAATTGAATCATAAATCATGAATTGAAACAGGAATCATGAATCATGAATTGAATCATGAATTATGAATTGAATCATGAATCATGAATCGAATCATGAATCATGACTAATGAATCAAATCATGAATCATAATTTGAATCATTAATCATGAATCATGAATCATGAATTGAATCATAAATCATGAATCATGAATCATGAATTGAATCATGATTCATGAATTGAATCATGAATTGAATTATGAATTGAATCATGAATCATGAATAATGAATTGAATCATGAATCATGAATCATGAAATGAAACATGAAATGAATCATGAATCATGAATCGAATCATGAATCATGAATCCTATATTTAATCATGAATCATGAATAATTAAATGAATCATGAATTGAATCATGAATTGAATCATGAATCATTAATCATGAAATGAATCATAAATTGAATCATAAATCATGAAATGAATCATGAATCATGAATTGAATCATGAATCATGAATCATAAATCGAATCATGAATCATGATTCATGAATTTAATCATGAATCATTTATCATTAATCGAATCATGAATTATGAATCATGATTAATGAATCGAATCGTGAATCATTAATCATGAATTGAATCATGAATAATGAATTGAATCATGAATCATAAATCGAATCATGAATTGAATCATGAATTGAATTATGAATTGAATCATGAATCATGAATCGAATCATGAATCATGAATCGAATCATGAATAATAAATTGAATCATGAATCATGAATTGAATCATGATTCATGAATTGAATCATGAATTGAATTATGAATTGAATCATGAATCATGAATAATGAATTGAATCATGAATCATGAATCATGAAATGAAACATGAAATGAATCATGAATCATGAATTGAATCATGAATTGAATCATGAATCATTAATCATGAAATGAATCATAAATTGAATCATAAATCATGAAATGAATCATGAATCAAGAATTGAATCATGAATCATTAATCATGAATCGAATCATGAATCATGATTCATGAATCATTAATTGAATCATGAATTGAATCATGAATCATGAATTGAATTATGAATCATGAATCATGAAATGAATCATGAAATGAATCATGAATTGAATCATGAATCATGAATTGAATCATGAATCATGAATTGAATCATGAATCATGAATCATGAAATGAATCATGTATCATGAATTGAATAATAAATCATGAATTGAATCATGAATTGAATCATGAATTGAATTATGAATTGAATCATGAATCATGAATCGAATCATGAATCATGAATCGAATCATGAATAATAAATTGAATCATGAATCATGAATCTAATCATGAATCAAGAATTTATTCATGAATCGAATCATGAATCATGAATCATGAATCATGAATTGAATCATGAATCATGAAATGAATTATGAAATTAATCATGAATTTAATCATGAATCATGAATCATGAATCGAATCATGAATTATGAATTGAATCATGAATTGAATCATGAATCTTGAATCATGAATTTAATCATGAATCATGAATCATGAAATGAATTATGAAATAAATCATGACTAATGAATCAAATCATGAATTATGAATTAAATCATGAATCATGAAATGAATCATGAAATGAATCATGAATCAAGAATCATGAATTGAATAATAAATCATGAATCATGAATCGAATCATGAATCATGAATCGAATCATGAATCATGAATCGAATCATGAATCATGAATCAAGAATTGCATCCTGAATCATGAATTGAATCATGAATTTAATCCTGAATTTAATCATGAATCATGAATCATGAAATGTATCTTGAATTGAATCATGAATCATGAATTCAATCATGAATCATGAATAATGAATCAAATCATGAATCATGAATCATGAATTGAATCATGAATCATGAATTGAATCATGAATCATGAATCGAATAATGAATAATGAATTAAATCATGAATCATGAATCGAATCATGAATCATGAATCATGAATTGAATCATGAATTGAATCATAAATCATGAATCATGAATTGAATCATGAATCATGAATCATGAAATGAATCATGAAATGAATCATGAATCATGAATTGAATAATAAATCATGAATGGAATCATGAATCATGAATTGAATCATGAATCATGAATCGAATAATGAATAATGAATTGAATCATGAATCGAATCATGAATCATGAATCATGAATTGAATCATGAATTGAATCATGAATCATGAATTGAATCATGAATCATGAATCATGAAATGAATCATGAAATGAATCATGAAATGAATCATGAAATGAATCATGAATTGAATAATAAATCATGAATTGAATCATGAATTGAATCATGAATTGAATCATGAATCATGAATCGAATCATGAATCATGAATAATGATATGAATCATGAATCATGAATCGAATCATGAATAATGAATTGAATCATGAATCAAGAATCGAATCATGAATCACGAATCATGATTAATGAATCGAATCGTGAATCATGAATCATGAATTGAATCATGAATCGAATAATGAATCATGAATAGAATGATGAATCATAAATCATGAATTGAATCATGAATCATGAATCGAATAATGAATCATGAATAGAATGATGAATCATAAATCATGAAATGAATCATGAATTGAATCATTAATCATGAATTGAATCATAAATCATGAATCATGAATTGAATCATGAATCATGAATCATGAAATGAATCATAGAATGAATCATGAATTGAATCATGAATCATGAATCATGAAATGAATCAAGAATCATGAATTGAATAATAAATCATGAATCATGAATCGAATCATGAATCATGAATCAAATCATGAATCATGAATCAAGAATTGCATCCTGAATCATGAAATGAATCATGAATTGAATCATGAATTTAATCATGAATCATGAATCATAAAATGAATCATGAATTGAATCATGAATCATGAATTGAATCATGAATCATGAATAATGAATCAAATCATGAATCATGAATCATGAATTGAATCATGAATCATGAATCGAATCATGAATAATGAATTAAATCATGAATCGAATCATGAATTCAATCATGAATCATGAATAATGAATCAAATCATGAATCATGAATCATGAATTGAATCATGAATCATGAATTGAATCATGAATCATGAATCGAATAATGAATAATGAATTAAATCATGAATCGAATCATGAATCATGAATCATGAATTGAATCATGAATTGAATCTTAAATCATGAATCATGAATTGAATCATGAATCATGAATCATGAAATGAATCATAAAATGAATCATGAATCATGAATTGAATAATAAATCATGAATTGAATCATGAATCATGAATTGAATCATGAATCATGAATCGAATAATGAATAATGAATTGAATCATGAATCATGAATCGAATCATGAATCATAAATTGAATCATAAATTGAATCATGAATCATGAATTGAATCATGAATCATGAATTGAATCATGAATCATGAAATGAATCATGAAATGAATCATGAAATGAATCATGAATCATGAATTGAATAATAAATCATGAATTGAATCATGAATTTAATCATGAATTAAATCATGAATCATGAATCGAATCATGAATCATGAATAATGATATGAATCATGAATCATGAATCGAATCATGAATAATGAATTGAATCATGAATCATGAATCGAATCATGAATCAAGAATCATGATTAATGAATCGAATCGTGAATCATGATTCATGAAATGAATTATGAAATAAATCATGAATCATGAATCGAATCATGAATCATGAATCATGACTAATGAATCAAATCATGAATTATGAATTAAATCATGAATCATGAAATGAATCATGAAATGAATCATGAATCGAATCATGAATCATGAATCGAATCATGAATCATGAATCGAATCATGAATCATGAATCAAGAATTGCATCCTGAATCATGAATTGAATCATGAATTTAATCCTGAATTTAATCATGAATCATGAATCATGAAATGAATCATGAATTGAATCATGAATCATGAATTCAATTATGAATCATGAATAATGAATCAAATCATGAATCATGAATCATGAATTGAATCATGAATCATGAATTGAATCATGAATCATGAATCGAATAATGAATATTGAATTAAATCATGAATCATGAATCGAATCATGAATCATGAATCATGAATTGAATCATGAATTGAATCATAAATCATGAATCATGAATTGAATCATGAATCATGAATCATGAAATGAATCATGAAATGAATCATGAATTGAATAATAAATCATGAATCATGAATCGAATCATGAATCATGAATCGAATCATGAATCATGAATCAAGAATTGCATCCTGAATTATGAATTGAATCATGAATTTAATCATGAATTTAATCATGAATCATGAATCATGAAATGAATCATGAATTGAATCATTAATCATGAATTCAATTATGAATCATGAATAATGAATCAAATCATGAATCATGAATAATGAATTGAATCATGAATCATGAATTGAATCATGAATCATGAATTGAATCATGAATCATGAATTGAATCATAAATCATGAATCAAATAATAAATATTGAATTAAATCATGAATCATGAATCGAATCATGAATCATGAATCATGAATTGAATCATGAAGTGAATTATAAATCATGAATCATGAATTGAATCATAAATCATAAATCATGAAATGAATCATGAAATGAATCATGAAATGAATCATGAATCATGAATTGAATAATAAATCATGAATTGAATAATAAATCATGAATTGAATCATGAATTATGAATTGAATCATGAATCATGAATCGAATAATGAATAATGAATTGAATCATGAATCATGAATCATGAATCGAATCATGAATCATGAATTGAATCCTGAATTGAATCATGAATCATGAATCATGAATTGAATCATGAATCATTAATCATGAATCATTAATCATGAAATGAATCATGAATTGAATCATAAATCATGAATTGAATCATGAATCATTAATTGAATCATGAATCATGAATAATGAATCAAATCATGAATCATAAATCATGAAATGAATCATGAATCATGAATTGAATCATGAATCATGAATCATATAATTAATAATGAATTGAATCATGAATCATGAATCGAATCATAAATCATGAATCATGAATTGAATCATGAATTTAATCATGAATTTAATCATGAATCATGAATCATGAAATGAATCATGAATTGAATCATGAATTCAATCATGAATCATGAATTATGAATTGAATCATAAATCATGAATTGAAACAGGAATCATGAAATGAATCATGAATTATGAATTGAATCATGAATCATGAATCGAATCATGAATCATGAATCATGACTAATGAATCAAATAATGAATCGTGAATTGAATCATTAATCATGAATCATGAATCATGAATCGAATCATAAATCATGAATTATGAATTAAATCATGAATCATGAATCATGAATTGAATCATGATTCATGAATTGAATCATGAATTGAATTATGAATTTAATCATGAATTGAATCATGAATCATGAATTGAATCATGAATCATGAATTGAATCATGAATTATGAATTCAATCACGAATCATGAATAATGAATCAAATCATGAATCTTGAATCATGAATTGAATCATGAATCATGAATTGAATCATAAATCATGAATCGAATAATGAATATTGAATTAAATCATGAATCATGAATCGAATCATGAATCATGAATCATGAATTGAATCATAAATTGAATCATGAATCATGAATTGAATCATAAATCATGAATCGAATAATGAATAATGAATTAAATCATGAATCATGAATCGAATCATGAATCATGAATCATGAATTGAATCATGAATTGAATCATGAATCATGAATCATGAATTGAACCATGAATCATTAATCATGAAATGAATCATGAATTGAATCATAAATCATGAATTGAATCATGAATCATTAATTGAATCATGAATCATGAATAAGGAAAACAAATCATGAATCATGAATCATGAATTGAATCATGAATCATGAATCGTATAATGAATAATGAATTGAATCATGAATCATGAATTGAATCATGAATTTAATCATGAATTTAATCATGAATCATGAATCATGAAATGAATCATGAATTCAATCATGAATTCAATCATGAATCATGAATCCTGAATTGAATCATAAATCATGAATTGAAACAGGAATCATGAATCATGAATTGAATCATGAATTATGAATTGAATCATGACTAATGAATCAAATCATGAATCATAATTTGAATCATTAATCATGAATCATGAATCATGAATTGAATCATAAATCATGAATCATGAATCATGAATTGAATCATGATTCATGAATTGAATCATGAATTGAATTATGAATTGAATCATGAATCATGAATAATGAATTGAATCATGAATCATGAATCATGAAATGAAACATGAAATGAATCATGAATCATGAATCGAATCATGAATCATGAATCCTATATTTAATCATGAATCATGAATAATTAAATGAATCATGAATTGAATCATGAATTGAATCATGAATCATTAATCATGAAATGAATCATAAATTGAATCATAAATCATGAAATGAATCATGAATCATGAATTGAATCATGAATCATGAATCATAAATCGAATCATGAATCATGATTCATGAATTTAATCATGAATCATTTATCATTAATCGAATCATGAATTATGAATCATGATTAATGAATCGAATCGTGAATCATTAATCATGAATTGAATCATGAATAATGAATTGAATCATGAATCATAAATCGAATCATGAATCATGAATCAAGAATTGAATCATGAATCATTAATCATGAATCGAATCATGAATCATGATTCATGAATCATTAATTGAATCATGAATTGAATCATGAATCATGAATTGAATTATGAATCATGAATCATGAAATGAATCATGAAATGAATCATGAATTGAATCATGAATCATGAATTGAATCATGAATCATGAATTGAATCATGAATCATGAATTGAATCATGAATCATGAATCATGAAATGAATCATGAAATGAATCATGTATCATGAATTGAATAATAAATCATGAATTGAATCATGAATTGAATCATGAATTGAATTATGAATTGAATCATGAATCATGAATCGAATCATGAATCATGAATCGAATCATGAATAATAAATTGAATCATGAATCATGAATCTAATCATGAATCAAGAATTTATTCATGAATCGAATCATGAATCATGAATCATGAATCATGAATTGAATCATGAATCATGAAATGAATTATGAAATTAATCATGAATTTAATCATGAATCATGAATCATGAATCGAATCATGAATTATGAATTGAATCATGAATTGAATCATGAATCTTGAATCATGAATTTAATCATGAATCATGAATCATGAAATGAATTATGAAATAAATCATGACTAATGAATCAAATCATGAATTATGAATTTAATCATAAATCATGAATCATGAATTGAATCATGAATCATGAATCATGAAATGAATCATAGAATGAATCATGAATTGAATCATGAATCATGAATCATGAATCATGAAATGAATCAAGAATCATGAATTGAATAATAAATCATGAATCATAAATCGAATCATGAATCATGAATCAAATCATGAATCATGAATCAAGAATTGCATCCTGAATCATGAAATGAATCATGAATTGAATCATGAATTTAATCATGAATCATGAATCATAAAATGAATCATGAATTGAATCATGAATCATGAATTCAATCATGAATCATGAATAATGAATCAAATCATGAATCATGAATCATGAATTGAATCATGAATCATGAATCGAATCATGAATAATGAATTAAATCATGAATCGAATCATGAATTCAATCATGAATCATGAATCGAATAATGAATAATGAATTGAATCATGAATCATGAATTGAATCATGAATCATGAATCATGAATTGAATCATGAATCATGAATTGAATCATGAATCATGAATCATGAAATGAATCATGAAATGAATCATGAATCATGAATTGAATAATAAATCATGAATTGAATCATGAATCATGAATCATGAAATGAATCATGAATTCAATCATGAATTCAATCATGAATCATGAATCGTGAATTGAATCATAAATCATGAATTGAAACAGGAATCATGAATCATGAATTGAATCATGAATTATGAATTGAATCATGAATCATGAATCGAATCATGAATCATGAATCATGACTAATGAATCAAATCATGAATCATAATTTGAATCATTAATCATGAATCATGAATCATGAATTGAATCATAAATCATGAATCATGAATCATGAATTGAATCATGATTCATGAATTGAATCATGAATTGAATTATGAATTAAATCATGAATAATGAATTGAATCATGAATCATGAATCATGAAATGAAACATGAAATGAATCATGAATCATGAATCGAATCATGAATCATGAATAATGAATTGAATCATGAATCATGAATCATGAAATGAAACATGAAATGAATCATGAATCATGAATCGAATCATGAATTGAATCATGAATTTAATCATGAATCATGAATCATAAAATGAATCATGAATTGAATCATGAATCATGAATTCAATCATGAATCATGAATAATGAATCAAATCATGAATCATGAATCATGAATTGAATCATGAATCATGAATCGAATCATGAATAATGAATTAAATCATGAATCGAATCATGAATTCAATCATGAATCATGAATCGAATAATGAATAATGAATTGAATCATGAATCATGAATCGAATCATGAATCATGAATCATGAATTGAATCATGAATTGAATCATGAATCATGAATTGAATCATGAATCATGAATCATGAAATGAATCATGAAATGAATCATGAATCATGAATTGAATAATAAATCATGAATTTAATCATGAATTGAATCATGAATTGAATCATGAATCATGAATCGAATCATGAATCATGAATAATGATATGAATCATGAATCATGAATCGAATCATGAATAATGAATTGAAACATGAATCATGAATCGAATCATGAATCACGAATCATGATTAATGAATCGAATCGTGAATCATGAATCATGAATCGAATCATGAATCATGATTCATGAATTTAATCATGAATCATTTATCATTAATCGAATCAGGAATCATGAATCATGATTTATGAATCGAATCGTGAATCATTAATCATGAATTGAATCATGAATAATGAATTGAATCATGAATCATAAATCGAATCATGAATCATGAATCAAGAATTGAATCATGAATCATTAATCATGAATCGAATCATGAATCATGATTCATGAATCATTAATTGAATCATGAATTGAATCATGAATCATGAATTGAATTATGAATCATGAATCATGAAATGAATCATGAAATGAATCATGAATTGAATCATGAATCATGAATTGAATCATGAATCATGAATTGAATCATGAATCATGAATTGAATCATGAATCATGAATCATGAAATGAATCATGAAATGAATCATGTATCATGAATTGAATAATAAATCATGAATTGAATCATGAATTGAATCATGAATTGAATTATGAATTGAATCATGAATCATGAATCGAATCATGAATCATGAATCGAATCATGAATAATAAATTGAATCATGAATCATGAATCTAATCATGAATCAAGAATTTAATCATGAATCAAGAATTTAATCATGAATCGAATCATGAATCATGAATCATGAATCATGAATTGAATCATGAATCATGAAATGAATTATGAAATTAATCATGAATTTAATCATGAATCATGAATCATGAATCGAATCATGAATTATGAATTGAATCATGAATTGAATCATGAATCTTGAATCATGAATTTAATCATGAATCCTGAATCATGAAATGAATTATGAAATAAATCATGACTAATGAATCAAATCATGAATTATGAATTAAATCATGAATCATGAATTGAATCATGAATTGAATCATAAATCATGAATCATGAATTGAATCATGAATCATGAATCATGAAATGAATCATAGAATGAATCATGAATTGAATCATGAATCATGAATCATGAAATGAATCAAGAATCATGAATTGAATAATAAATCATGAATCATGAATCGAATCATGAATCATGAATCAAATCATGAATCATGAATCAAGAATTGCATCCTGAATCATGAAATAAATCATGAATTGAATCATGAATTTAATCATGAATCATGAATCATAAAATGAATCATGAATTGAATCATGAATCATGAATTCAATCATGAATCATGAATAATGAATCAAATCATGAATCATGAATCATGAATCGAATCATGAATAATGAATTAAATCATGAATCGAATCATGAATTCAATCATGAATCATGAATAATGAATCAAATCATGAATCATGAATCATGAATTGAATCATGAATCATGAATTGAATCATGAATCATGAATCGAATAATGAATAATGAATTAAATCATGAATCATGAATTGAATCATGAATTGAATCATAAATCATGAATCATGAATTGAATCATGAATCATGAATCATGAAATGAATCATAAAATGAATCATGAATCATGAATTGAATAATAAATCATAAATTGAATCATGAATCATGAATTGAATCATGAATCATGAATCGAATAATGAATAATGAATTGAATCATGAATCATGAATCGAATCATGAATCATGAATTGAATCATAAATTGAATCATGAATCATGAAATGAATCATGAAATGAATCATGAAATGAATCATGAATCATGAATTGAATAATAAATCATGAATTGAATCATGAATTTAATCATGAATTAAATCATGAATCATGAATCGAATTATGAATCATGAATAATGATATGAATCATGAATCATGAATCGAATCATGAATAATGAATTGAATCATGAATCATGAATCGAATCATGAATCAAGAATCATGATTAATGAATCGAATCGTGAATCATGATTCATGAAATGAATTATGAAATAAATCATGAATCATGAATCGAATCATGAATCATGAATCATGACTAATGAATCAAATCATGAATTATGAATTAAATCATGAATCATGAATCATGAAATGAATCATGAAATGAATCATGAAATGAATCATGAATCAAGAATCATGAATTGAATAATAAATCATGAATCATGAATCGAATCATGAATCATGAATCGAATCATGAATCATGAATCGAATCATGAATCATGAATCAAGAATTGCATCCTGAATCATGAATTGAATCATGAATTTAATCCTGAATTTAATCATGAATCATGAATCATGAAATGAATCATGAATTGAATCATGAATCATGAATTCAATTATGAATCATGAATAATGAATCAAATCATGAATCATGAATCATGAATTGAATCATGTATCATGAATTGAATCATGAATCATGAATCGAATAATGAATATTGAATTAAATCATGAATCATGAATCGAATCATGAATCATGAATCATGAATTGAATCATGAATTGAATCATAAATCATGAATCATGAATTGAATCATGAATTATGAATTATGAAATGAATCATGAAATGAATCATGAATTGAATAATAAATCATGAATTGAATCATGAATCATGAATTGAATCATGAATCATGAATCGAATAATGAATAATGAATTGAATCATGAATCATGAATCGAATCATGAATCATGAATCATGAATTGAATCATGAATTGAATCATGAATCATGAATTGAATCATGAATCATGAATCATGAAATGAATCATGAAATGAATCATGAAATGAATCATGAATCATGAATTGAATAATAAATCATGAATTGAATCATGAATTGAATCATGAATTGAATCATGAATCATGAATCGAATCATGAATCATGAATCGAATCATGAATCACGAATCATGATTAATGAATCGAATCGTGAATCATGAATCATGAATTGAATCATGAATCATGAATCGAATAATGAATCATGAATAGAATGATGAATCATAAATCATGAATTGAATCATGAATCATGAATCGAATAATGAATCATGAATAGAATGATGAATCATAAATCATGAATCAAATCATGAATCGAATCATGAATCACGAATCATGATTAATGAATCGAATCGTGAATCATGAATCATGACTTGAATCATGAATTGAATCATAAATCATGAATCATGAATTGAATCATGAATCATGAATCATGAAATGAATCATAAAATGAATCATGAATCATGAATTGAATAATAAATCATGAATTGAATCATGAATCATGAATTGAATCATGAATCATGAATCGAATAATAAATAATGAATTGAATCATGAATCATGAATCGAATCATGAATCATGAATCATAAATTGAATCATAAATTGAATCATGAATCATGAATTGAATCATGAATCATGAAATGAATCATGAAATGAATCATGAAATGAATCATGAATCATGAATTGAATAATAAATCATGAATTGAATCATGAATTTAATCATGAATTAAATCATGAATCATGAATCGAATCATGAATCATGAATAATGATATGAATCATGAATCATGAATCGAATCATGAATAATGAATTGAATCATGAATCATGAATCGAATCATGAATCAAAAATCATGAATCATGAATCGAATCATGAATCATGAATCGAATCATGAATCATGAATCAAGAATTGCATCCTGAATCATGAATTGAATCATGAATTTAATCCTGAATTTAATTATGAATCATGAATCATGAAATGAATCTTGAATTGAATCATAAATCATGAATTCAATCATGAATCATGAATAATGAATCAAATCATGAATCAAAAATCATGAATTGAATAATAAATCATGAATCATGAATCGAATCATGAATCATGAATCAAATCATGAATCATGAATCAAGAATTGCATCCTGAATCATGAAATGAATCATGAATTGAATCATGAATTTAATCATGAATCATGAATCATAAAATGAATCATGAATTGAATCATGAATCATGAATTCAATCATGAATCATGAATAATGAATCAAATCATGAATCATGAATCATGAATTGAATCATGAATCATGAATTGAATCATGAATCATGAATTGAATCATGAATCATGAATCGAATAATGAATAATGAATTAAATCATGAATCGAATCATGAATTCAATCATGAATCATGAATAATGAATCAAATCATGAATCATGAATCATGAATTGAATCATGAATCATGAATTGAATCATGAATCATGAATCGAATAATGAATAATGAATTAAATCATGAATCGAATCATGAATCATGAATCATGAAATGAATCATGAATTGAATCATAAATCATGAATCATGAATTGAATCATGAATCATGAATCATGAAATGAATCATAAAATGAATCATGAATCATGAATTGAATAATAAATCATGAATTGAATCATGAATCATGAATTGAATCATGAATCATGAATCGAATAATGAATAATGAATTGAATCATGAATCATGAATCGAATCATGAATCATGAATTGAATCATAAATTGAATCATGAATCATGAATTGAATCATGAATCATGAAATGAATCATGAAATGAATCATGAAATGAATCATGAATCATGAATTGAATAATAAATCATGAATTGATTCATGAATTTAATCATGAATTAAATCATGAATCATGAATCGAATCATGAATCATGAATAATGATATGAATCATGAATCATGAATCGAATCATGAATAATGAATTGAATCATGAATCATGAATCGAATCATGAATCAAGAATCATGATTAATGAATCGAATCGTGAATCATGATTCATGAAATGAATTATGAAATAAATCATGAATCATGAATCGAATCATGAATCATGAATCATGACTAATGAATCAAATCATGAATTATGAATTAAATCATGAATCATGAATCATGAAATGAATCATGAAATGAATCATGAATCAAGAATCATGAATTGAATAATAAATCATGAATCATGAATCGAATCATGAATCATGAATCGAATCATGAATCATGAATCAAGAATTGCATCCTGAATCATGAATTGAATCATGAATTTAATCCTGAATTTAATCATGAATCATGAATCATGAAATGAATCATGAATTGAATCATGAATCATGAATTCAATTATGAATCATGAATAATGAATCAAATCATGAATCATGAATCATGAATTGAATCATGAATCATGAATTGAATCATGAATCATGAATCGAATAATGAATATTGAATTAAATCATGAATCATGAATCGAATCATGAATCATGAATCATGAATTGAATCATGAATTGAATCATAAATCATGAATCATGAATTGAATCATGAATCATGAATCATGAAATGAATCATGAAATGAATCATGAATTGAATAATAAATCATGAATTGAATCATGAATCATGAATTGAATCATGAATCATGAATCGAATAATGAATAATGAATTGAATCATGAATCATGAATCGAATCATGAATCATGAATCATGAATTGAATCATGAATTGAATCATGAATCATGAATTGAATCATGAATCATGAAATGAATCATGAAATGAATCATGAATCATGAATTGAATAATAAATCATGAATTGAATCATGAATTGAATCATGAATCATGAATCGAATCATGAATCATGAATAATGATATGAATCATGAATCATGAATCGAATCATGAATAATGAATTGAATCATGAATCATGAATCGAATCATGAATCACGAATCATGATTAATGAATCGAATCGTGAATCATGAATCATGAATTGAATCATGAATCATGAATCGAATAATGAATCATGAATAGAATGATGAATCATAAATCATGAATTGAATCATGAATCATGAATCGAATAATGAATCATGAATAGAATGATGAATCATAAATCATGAATCAAATTATGAATCATGAATCGAATCATGAATCACGAATCATGATTAATAAATCGAATCGTGAATCATGAATCATGACTTGAATCATAAATCATGAATCATGAATTGAATCATGAATCATGAATCATGAAATGAATCATAAAATGAATCATGAATCATGAATTGAATAATAAATCATGAATTGAATCATGAATCATGAAATGAATCATGAATCATGAATCGAATAATAAATAATGAATTGAAACATGAATCATGAATCGAATCATGAATCATGAATCATAAATTGAATCATAAATTGAATCATGAATCATAAATTGAATCATGAATCATGAAATGAATCATGAAATGAATCATGAAATGAATCATGAATCATGAATTGAATAATAAATCATGAATTGAATCATGAATTTAATCATGAATTAAATCATGAATCATGAATCGAATCATGAATCATGAATAATGATATGAATCATGAATCATGAATCGAATCATGAATAATGAATTGAATCATGAATCATGAATCGAATCATGAATCAAGAATCATGATTAATGAATCGAATCGTGAATCATGATTCATGAAATGAATTATGAAATAAATCATGAATCATGAATCGAATCATGAATCATGAATCATGACTAATGAATCAAATCATGAATTATGAATTAAATCATGAATCATGAATCATGAAATGAATCATGAAATGAATCATGAAATGAATCATGAATCAAGAATCATGAATTGAATAATAAATCATGAATCATGAATCGAATCATGAATCATGAATCGAATCATGAATCATGAATCGAATCATGAATCATGAATCAAGAATTGCATCCTGAATCATGAATTGAATCATGAATTTAATCCTGAATTTAATCATGAATCATGAATCATGAAATGAATCTTGAATTGAATCATGAATCATGAATTCAATCATGAATCATGAATAATGAATCAAATCATGAATCATGAATCATGAATTGAATCATGAATCATGAATTGAATCATGAATCATGAATCGAATAATGAATAATGAATTAAATCATGAATCATGAATCGAATCATGAATCATGAATCATGAATTGAATCATGAATTGAATCATAAATCATGAATCATGAATTGAATCATGAATCATGAATCATGAAATGAATCATGAAATGAATCATGAATCATGAATTGAATAATAAATCATGAATGGAATCATGAATCATGAATTGAATCATGAATCATGAATCGAATAATGAATAATGAATTGAATCATGAATCGAATCATGAATCATGAATCATGAATTGAATCATGAATTGAATCATGAATCATGAATTGAATCATGAATCATGAATCATGAAATGAATCATGAAATGAATCATGAAATGAATCATGAAATGAATCATGAATTGAATAATAAATCATGAATTGAATCATGAATTGAATCATGAATTGAATCATGAATCATGAATCGAATCATGAATCATGAATAATGATATGAATCATGAATCATGAATCGAATCATGAATAATGAATTGAATCATGAATCATGAATCGAATCATGAATCACGAATCATGATTAATGAATCGAATCGTGAATCATGAATCATGAATTGAATCATGAATCGAATAATGAATCATGAATAGAATGATGAATCATAAATCATGAATTGAATCATGAATCATGAATCGAATAATGAATCATGAATAGAATGATGAATCATAAATCATGAATTGAATCATGAATCATGATTTGAATAATGAATAATGAATTGAATCATGAATCATTAATCGAATCATGAATCATGAATCATGAATCGAATCATGAATCATGAATCGAATCATGAATCACGAATCATGATTAATGAATCGAATCGTGAATCATGAATCATGACTTGAATCATGAATCATGAATCGAATAATGAATCATGAATAGAATGATGAATCATAAATCATGAATTGAATCATGAATCATGAATCGAATAATGAATAATGAATTGAATCATGAATCATAAATCGAATCATGAATCAAGAATTGAATCATGAATCATTAATTATGAAATGAATCATGAATCATGATTCATGAATCATGAATTGAATCATGAATTGAATCATGAATCATGAATTGAATCATGAATCATTAATTATGAAATGAATCATGAATCATGATTCATGAATCATGAATTGAATCATGAATTGAATCATGAATCATGAATCATGAAATGAATCATGAAATCAATCATGTATCATGAATTGAATAATAAATCATGAATTGAATCATGAATTGAATCATGAATTGAATCATGAATCATGAATCGAATCATGAATCATGAATCGAATCATGAATAATGAATTGAATCATGAATCATGAATCTAATCATGAATCATGAATCAAGAATTGAATCATTAATCATTAATCATGAATCGAATCATGAATCATGAATCATGAATTATGAATAATGAATTGAATCATGAATTGAATCATGAATCTTGAATCATAATTTGAATCATGAATCATGAAATGA
The DNA here is from genome assembly GCA_036250195.1 of Mixophyes australis. Lineage (NCBI taxonomy): Eukaryota > Metazoa > Chordata > Amphibia > Anura > Limnodynastidae > Mixophyes > Mixophyes australis. Next base: position 203,404,457 of record JAVHZZ010000003.1, read on the forward strand.
ATCATGAAATGAATCATGAATTGAATCATGAATCATGAATCATGAAATGAATCATGAAATAAATCATGAATCATGAATCGAATCATGAATCATGAATCATGACTAATGAATCAAATCATGAATCATGAATTTAATCATTAATCATGAATCATGAATCGAATCATAAATCATGAATTATGAATTAATTCATGAATCATGAATCATGAATCATGAATTGAATCATGAATTGAATCATAAATCATGAATCATGAATTGAATCATAAATCATGAATCATGAAATGAATCATGAAAAGAATCATGAATTGAATAATAAATCACAAATCATGAATCGAATCATGAATCATGAATCGAATCATGAATCATGAATCAAGAATTGCATCCTGAATCATGAATTGAATCATGAAATTAATCATGAATTTAATCATGAATCATGAATCATGAAATGAATCATGAATTGAATCATGAATCATGAATTCAATCATAAATCATGAATAATGAATGAAATCATGAATCATGAATCATGAATTGAATCTTGAATCATGAATCGAATAATGAATAATGAATTAAATCATGAATCATGAATCAAATCATGAATCATGAATCATGAATTGAATCATAAATCATGAATCATGAATTGAATCATGAATCATGAATCATGAAATGAATCATGAAATGAATCATGAATCATGAATTGAATAATAAATCATGAATTGAATCATGAATCATGAATTGAATCATGAATCATGAATCGAATAATGAATAATGAATTGAATCATGAATCATGAATCGTATAATGAATCATGAATAGAATGATGAATCATAAATCATGAATTGAATCATGAATTATGAATTAAATCATGAATCATGAATCATCCTGAGGAGAGTCCAAGCCATGTTGCAATGATATTCCTTAGTTTTTGTAACAGATTGTCAGCTGTATGCCTTTTAGTGAAGCCGGAGATACACAGAGTAGCCTGCCTCTGACAAATGTGACATACTTGGGTATATGCTGCTGCTGTTCCTGTTGGTGAAGGCAAATCACCTACTCTGCGGGCTGTCACAATTATATAATCTTTAGATTGCCCAGTTCCGCTTGTCCACATATTTGTGGTTAAGTGTACAGTGGGTAGAATGGCATTTTGTAGCCCAATAATTACTTTTTTAGGAACCTTCTGGTAGAGGTGAGGAATAGCTTTCCTGCTGAAAAGGTGTCATGATGGAATTTGGTAATGGGAACACAAGACCTCAAGTGACTGTCTAAAACCAGCTGCATTAATAGTGGATATTGGACGCAGATCAATACTTGCATAGTCGCTATGGCATCAGTGATCCGCTTTGCGTCTGGGTGACAGCTTTCATGGTTGCTTCCTCTTGCAAAGGTTTGTTTAACAGTCAATATTTGTAAATTACTAGTAGTCTTCTTCTTGGTCTGCTTCTGGGATGAAGATTCACCCCCAGCAGCAGCAGCAGCTGTGGGACTAACGCTCAAGAATTCTTCTGAGGAATCCAGGATAGAGAAAAAGCCATCTAGCCTTAGCAACTTGGATGCAGGACTAACTCTGATCGCTACTGAGGATATTGAGGAGGACGGTGTTGTGGGTGTAGATTGCAGGCATTGGGATGTAGGTGAGAGAAGGGTCCTAGCTGATGATGGACTGCTTGTTGTTATTTTTTTAGCATAAGTTTCTGATTTTCCCAACAGCTTGCCATGAACTCGCTTCAAATGGTGTAACATGGATGAGGTTCCTAGATGGTTAAGGTCCCTTCCTCGACTGACTGTGGCTTTACATACGCTACAAATGGCTAGAAAACTGTTTTCCAGATTTGGGTAAAAATAATTCCAGACATAAGAAGTGGATTTTTTGGTGGTATGTCCAGGCATGACAATGGCCTTCTTCTTATCACGTGCCAGAACTGCTTCCACCGGTGCAGGACTTACACAAACAACATCATCCTCATCAACATCCTCATTATCACCCTCGTCGGCTACAAAAATATCCCCCTCATCCTGTTGCAATTCCAAAGTGGCATCCTCAATTGGTGTATCACTGGCTACACTTGGGCTGTTCAGGCACACATCTGCAGAAATGCTGAAAGGGGCCTTCTTTATGGGTACACTATCAGAATGCTCACGATTACACATAGCACTCATGGACAGACTCTCCTCAGGGTTTTGTGTCATTTCTGAATCTGAACATACATTTTTCTCTGATGCCTTACTGTTTTCTTCCTGCTCAGCTTTTAAACGTTAAAGTATTTGGACACTACTTTTGGAGTCCGAATGACAAGGTCTTGCTTGGTCTTGACTGATTTTACAAGAAGATGCCTCAGTGACAGTTGCAGAACTCGCACTCATAGAGAAAGGCGAAGGCCTCAGTCTTTCTTTGCAACTGCGTGTGTAGAATGGCATGTTGGCAATTTTATTCTTTTCTGCAGATTACTTTGCCTGGATTACAGGGTTTTTTGTCTTAACCAAGGTAAAAGGTGTTTTTTACATTTTTGTTTCCCTGACTTAAAAACAATATGCACTTTTTCATAGGCTTTACCAGATGACGTAGAGGGATTACTATCATCATGACTGGCGCCAGCAGCTGCTTGGTGCTCCTGCTCTTCTGTGTACTGCTTTCAATCTATTTTGATAACACCGTACACTTTGACTGCAAATTCAGAAGAAAAGCCTGCCAGGCCTAGTATTTGTATTTCAGCAATGACAATTAGCAATAGATCTCTTCTCTTTGTGTATTACCTATATAATACTGTACATTATGGGGCTGCAGATTTAGAAGACCAAGCTTGCCCTATTAATTCTATTTCGGTAATGACAATGAGCAATGGAGCTCTCCTGAATGTCACTGTAGACACTGCTACCCACTCCTCTTTCTATTCTACCTATGTTGCTGCCCAACTCTCTACAGACTGTGCTACCCCTTCTGTGTCCTTCTGTGAAATGGCGTTGGATCGCCATGGAGGGCGGTACTTATAGTATCCAAAACTCGCAAGATCCGTGATCCGATGACGTAACAATGACGTTTTGCCTCGTTTTCAATTCCGAGAAAGCGCGAAAGTACCGAGCCGTCTTGGCTCGGTACTTGGATATGCTAAGTTCGGGTATGTTCGATTCTCAAGAAACCAAGCCTGAGCATCACTAATTTACGCCACAGAACTAGGAGGTGCAAAGTCTAATGAACCCCCAGTGTTCACCAGGGATCCCTGCATGGAGGTATGGGCTTAGCTGCGAAGGGTACGCAGGTCACAGTCCTCCAAGACAGTTACCAGCGTAGTGATTGAGAATAGTCAGGACGGTCCAGGTCAAAACAATCAGAAGGAGATGGTACCGAATGGAAATCCACAGAGAAGTCAGACAGGCCGAGGTCACAATGAAGAAGTGAATAGTGCAATCCAGGAGAATGGTCTTCAAGCCGGGGTCACAACAGAAGGCAATAATGGGCACAATCCAAAAAAGTTGTCAGAGGAAGTCAGGTCAAAAAACAGGAGCAGAAACATACAAACAATGCTGGAGACAGTACACCTGATACTCTGGCATCCTAATGGTGCCAGAGCAGAGTTTACATTGAGGATGTAGGAAGTAGGCAGACACGCTGACTGCCAAAGCTCAAAAGCCCCAACATCACATGCCTCAGACGGCGCAAGGATGGGTGGTGACCCTGTGCACCTGTTGCCCAGCAACATGATGCCCTTGACCGGAATTGCCCGGTGACCGTCCCTGCTCCACGGAAGAACAGTGGGGATGGTGCCCAACACTCCTGCACGTCCCTGTCATTTTTCAAAAGCACTGTACCACCAAGTGGATTGTGTGAGCAAAACAGGGAATGTGATGGAATTCACCCAGCTGTAATGCTTAATTAAATGTCTAAACCCTGCTGCATTAATTGTGAATATTGAACGCAAATCTAATACTAGCATAGTCACCATGGCACCTGTGTTCCGCTGTGTGACTGGGTGACAGCTGCCCTACGGGCTTCCTCTTGCAAAGGATTGCTTAACAGTCAATTGTTGTAAACTACTAGTAGTCTTCTTCTTGGTCTGCTTCTGTGATGAATATCCACCCCCAGCAGCAGCAACAGCGGGCCTAACGCTCAAGAATTCTTCAGAGTAGTCCTTGACAAGGGAGGAGTCATCTAGCCTTAGCAACTTGGATACAGGACTAACTCTGATCACTAGTGAGGATATTGATGAGGAAGGTGTTGTAGGTGTAGATTGCAGGTGCTGGGATCTAGCTGAGAGAAAGGAGATAGCTGGTGCTGGACTGGTTGTTGTTATTTTTTTAGCATATGTTTCTGACTTTCCCAAATGCTTGCCATGAACTCTCTGCAAATGGCATAACACCGATGGTTAAGGCTCCTACCTCTACTGACTGTGGCTTTACAAACGCTAGAAATGGCTACTCAACTGTTGTCAGGATTTGGGTATTATTATTATTATTATTATTATTATTACCATTTATTTATATAGCGCCACTAATTCCACAGCGCTGTACAGAGAACTCATTCACATTAGTCCCTGCCCCATTGAAGCTTACAGTCTAATTTCCCTAACATACACACACACAGACAGACAGACACAGACTAGGGTCAATTTTTTTGATAGCAGCCAATTAACCTGCTAGTATGTTTTTGGAGTGTGGGAGGAAACCGGAGCACCCAGAGGAAACCCATGCAAACACGGGGAGAACATACAAACTCCACACAGATAAGGCCATGGACGGGAATTGAACTCATGACCCCAGCGCTGTGAGGCGGAAGTGCTAACCACTTAGCCACCGTGCTGCCAAAAAATAATAAAAATAATTCCACACATAAGAAGTGGATTTTTTGGTCTGATGTCCAGGCATGACAATGGCCTTCTTCTTATCACTGGCAAGAACTGCTTCCACTGGTGCAGGACTTGCACAAACAACATCATCATCATCGACATTCTCATTAGCGCTGTTGTTAGCTACACAAATATCCCCCTCATCTTGTTGCAAATCCAAAGTGGCATACTCAGTTTCTATATCACCAGCTAGATTTTGACTGCTCATCCACACATTTGCAGAAATGGGGAAAGGAGGCTTCTTTATAAGTACAGTATCAGAAAGGTCAGACTTAGACATAGCACTCATGGATAGACTCTCCCCAGGGATTTGTGACATTTCCGAACATAGTTTGTTCTACTGCCTAGTTTTTCCAGCTCAACTTTTACACATGAAATTTTTTCGGCACCTCTTTTAGATGCAGAATGATAAGGTCTTGCAACGTCATGACAAACCTTAAAAGCAGATGCCTCACTGACAACTGTAGAACTAGTACTCATACATAAATGCGAAAGCCTGAATTTTTTATTGCCGCTCCGTGTATAGGATGGCATGTTGGCCCTTTTATATTTTTCTACAGTTGACTTTCCCTTTATTAGAGATGCTTTCTTGTTTACCAATGTAAAAGCTTGTTTTTTGAATTTCAGTTTCTCTGACTTGATCCCACTATGCACGTGAGCATAGGCTTTAGCAGATGATGTAGAGAGACTAGTATCATCATGACTGGTGCCAACAGCTGCTTGGTGCTCCTGCTCTTTTCTCAACTAATATTGATACATATCGATGGCACAGAGCAATGGCACTGGAGACTGGAAAGTGACAAGAACACAGCTACCCCACCTGTTTTTGTGTGAACAATGGTACTGGAGACTGGAGAGTGACAAGAACACTGCTACCCCTGTTTCTGTGTGAGCAATGGCAATGAGCATTGTTACTGGAGAGTGACAAGAACACTTCTACCCCTGTTTCTGTGTGAGCAATGGCACAGAGCAATGGCACTGGAGACTGACAAGAGCACTGCTACCCCCTCCTGTGTCTGTCTGAGCGATGGCACCGGATTTCCGGTGGAGTGTGGTATTTATGGAACTAAAAACAGGACAGATCCAAAGACGTGACAGTAAAATTTTGCCTCTATTTCAGTTCTGAGGGTGCGGGAAAGTACCGAACCGGATCGACTTTGTACTCTGATTTATGTCCATCCCTACTATTTTGTCAACAAGTGATAGGATTAGTGCAATCTGTCCGTGTGTGTCACGGTTAAATACAGGAATACAGTTAGGAGCCACTAATATGGTGAAAACACTCTATGTTTATTGCAGAGACGTTCAAATAGCAGGTAATCATGAGTTAGTAGTAAATACCAGATGCAGAGCTGATGCGGGAAGCAGGAGGTAATATGAATTTGCAGAAACCACCAGGTACACAGCTAATTTAGGGAAGCAGGAGGTATGGACAGATCCCAAGCAGCAGGTAACCAGAAGCATATCAGAAGGCAGGAACAACAAGTAACAACAGGATGACAACAATAACCAGCAATGAATGCTGGGAGAGACAAGTATAAGAAGGACACATCTAGGTGCAAGGAATAATTAGTGAACAGGAAGGTTAACTCCTAAAGCACAAGAAGCAGGCACAATTGCAGCACCTCTAGTGATCAGAGGTACTGCTGCTAACGCATAAAATGAAACACAAATAATAAAGTCCAAAACTCCAGGAGACAGGAGCTGCCAATACAAAGCAGCAAGCTGTAAGCAGATTGTTACAGTGTGATGAATGACAGATTGGGCTGTTTTTAAGATACCGTCTTGTCTAAATGTGAATAATTGGCTACTATGGGGAGCCGACGTCACATTAGGTGGCGTCAAACCCGGAAGTGGACGGGGCCAATCGCGGCGTTGTGCCGCTGCATCTAACAATCCACTGTTAGGGAGAATCTCTTTGTTTACTAGTACATATTAATATCAAGTGTGGCGTTCTGTCGCTGAACTAAATAACCCATCAATAGGGAGAATCCCTTTGCTTATAAGCACATAACAATATGAATCACAGCGTTTTATCGCTGCAATAAACAACCTACTGTTAGAGAAAATCTCTCTCTTTATAAGTACATATTAATACTAAGTGCAGCGTTTTGTCGCTGTACTAAATAATCCATCATTAGGGAGAATCCCTTTGCCTATAAGCATATAATAATATTAATCACGGCGCTTTGCCGCTGTATTATACAACCTACTGTCAGGGTGAATCTCTCTGTTTATAAGTATATATTACTGCTGCAAGAGTAATACCTATTTCACGACTGACAAGGCAACAACATGGGTAATTTGGTGTTCCCCGAATAGAAAGAATAATGGATTCTCTGATTACATGCTATTAAAGCAAACTATATGGAGACATCAATGCAGACAGCTAAATGAGATAAAACAAACTGAATATGTGTATGAGTGGTCTCTTAATAATCGATATTGCAATAAACTCTGACCATATCTTGCGCAGCCCTAAGTTATTCAATTAGGAATGTATGAATGAGTGGCCTCCTTGAAACTATTACCATATGTTATAAGGGAATACATATATTTGATTGGGAATAGGAGCTATAACACGGCTTTCAAACAAGTAAGGCCACTTCACATATGACTTGTCTGTCTGGGAATACCTAGTAATTTAGGCACTGAATATGATTACGATTTAGATACATTCTACAACAAAGAGATACTCTCCAGTGGAGTAACATTGTAGGGAAGAATTTCACGTTCTGCTGCCACCTAGAGTCCACATAGATATAACAGGAATAGTGCTTTGGTGAAAGCAATACTGTTACCATACTATAGGATTTTATAACCTGGTTTATATTCCTTGGCTACTCTACATCTTACCTATCCTGTACATACATGTGAAAGGGACCTATACTTGGCAGACTTTTCCTTACTATTAGTATACTAATGATTGGCTCCACCACAGGGTTATAAAATTTTAACTCTATTCTTTTCAACACTATTATTTTTAAATACTTCGCTTTTTTAAATATAGGTTGTATATTTATATATACCTTTTTAATGCATACCAATAAAATATTAGTATTAATTGACTATTTACTTTACACCTGGAGTGCTATATAGGTCAAGATTCTGTCTTCTTTCCAAACCTATATGTTATATATATGACCTTAGCACCCCCTCACATAACAAAGTTAATTTAAGAGTGAGGTTGGTTGTTATCTAGTGCGGAGCGGTTTTTCCTTTTCCCCCATTTTCCCCGCTTTTCCCTTTGAGATTACTATGGGGAGCTGTAAGATAAATAAAGGTGCCTTTGTGTTCATACTTTATTTACCTCTGAAGAAACCCCCTACTGAAATGGGCGGAGAAACTTGTCCGGTGACGCCAGTGTAGTTATGAGAATCATATTGCCTGTACATTCACCAGAGATCCTTTATAGTTACTTTAAGATTAAACAGCTTTGCTAATCCATTTGGCTGCTACAAACAGTTTCCCCTTAGGATTGGGGTATTGTTTTCTGGAGCTGTAATAACAGGAACGAGATAATATGCTGCAGAAACGTAGGTCCACATCACATTCCAATTGTGCTGGGGATCTGTCCCTTCGTTAGTGGAGGTATTAAGTTCTTCAGGGACTATTATTTTCAAATTGGGGAGAATATTAACAAAACAGCTATACAGTCCCATCTGAATGCCTTAGAGTTAATTTATATGAACTGATTATCCCAGAATTGGAAAGTCTGTGGACAATAAGCATATATGCATATAAGTTATTTCTGTTTATATGTACTTATGAGTAGATAATTGTCAGGATTTAAATGATACAACAGATACACAGAGCAATATGAAGCATTGCTTTTATTATTAGTTTAATAACTTTATTATTTTATTCTCTATCAGTGCTCTCATAATAATAACAGGTTATAGTGCCTGTTTTTTGGAGAGCTGCAGATTTGTTAGGCACCACACATTAGTTACATCTATTAGCGGCCTGGTTATTTATAGAAATCCAATTTTAAAGAGTTGTGACACTGGGTTTGTGTCTCCTGCTTCAATGGGTGCCTTAAGTGTGGTGTGGATTCTGTGGTGAGTTAGGGTTGTTGGTGAGAATCAAGATAGAAATGAAGAGTTTATCAATTCAACTTGTCGGAGTGTAACAAAGTTTTATAAATAAAATATTTCAAGACCTGCTCTATCAATGCGGATTAGTATACCTTGACGACATTTTAATATTCTCCAAAGATCTCATCACTCATGGGTCTCATGTGGCAGTTGAAAATTGTCTACGCAAACTCATAAGATCAGAAGCCATTTCTTGAATATATTGTTTCTGGTTCAGGTTTAGAAATGGGCTGTGAAAAGGTCCGAGCAGTTCATACTTGGCCTACGACCTCTGGTCTCAAGGCCTACCAATGTTTTCATATATTTCCCATTTGTTATAGGCAGTTTATTCACGGGTACTCCTCTTTCACAGCTCCCATCATTGTTCTCACACAAAAGGGTCAGGATTTGAAGTACTGTAGATACAGAAGAATTTCTTTTTCTAAAGCAAGCATTCTCTACTGCTCTGGTTCTCTAACAACCAGAGATTTCACAGCATTTTTTCCTAGAGGTTGATACCTCTTCTTTTTAAGTGGGTGCAATCCTCTCCCAAAGATCTACTGAAAAACTTCACCTATGTAGTTTATTCTTTCGTTAAGTTCATATCAGGGGAGAAAAAATATACCATTGGGTATAAATACTTATTAGTTATGAAATTATCATTTAAAGAATGGAGATATCTTCTCGAGAGTTCCCTATTGTATTTGTAACAGTCTTAAAAATAAAAATTTATCATACCTTCAAACTGCTCAGTGTCTAAACCTATGAAAGGTTCAGTGGTTTCTCCTTTTTTCCCATTTTTGACCTCCGTATTAACTTTAGACCCAGGAGTATAAATCATAAGGCTGACACCTTATCACACTCTTTTCAAAGTGACCTAGATGCTAATATTTTGGAGAACCATCTTATTTTAGTGTCTGCTCGTCGTATCTACGATTCCCTCTACTACTGCTCCCTAGAACAAGATGTTGGTGTCTAAGAAACTACAGAAAATGCCTATCTAGTGGGCTCCTTCCTCCCGGTTTCTGAGCAGTCTGGGTCTCGGAAAACTCTAACTTATTTATCGGCATTATTGGCGGCTATCCCATTGACTTTGTTTCAGCAGGCCTAATTCATTAGGGCACATATTCTGAGTGCAACCCGCCCATATTTTGACTTTCCATGCAGCCGAGTTCATCAAGCCACAGATCACAAAATCCATAGCTTGTTGAATTTGGGTGCAGGCCTCTGTAGTACTCAGGCATTGCAGGTATGTTCGTACTTGTCAGTACCTGCTGATCTGGCAGAGCATGTGGCATTGCTGAAAACACTAGTGCTACCAGGCTAGTGCTGGTTGTGGTGAAGTTGGAAGAAAAAAATGCATGGAGTCCCTCTGATTTTACCAAAACCTGCAGGAGGTCAACCAGCCAGGGTGGATGGCACTATAGACTCCTGCTGTGCGATCCCCTGCCATAATAATAAACTAACCCCAAGCTTTGAACAGCAAGAGATGGTAACATGGAAGTAACAGAAGGAAGCTGAATCCACTAGAAGAGTTAATGGCTGGAGTCTGTACAGCAGCAGATAAACAACAACAGTGGCAAGTTCGAGTCAGGAAGTAGGAAAGTGTTGCACTTGCAATTTGTTGAGAGTAGGAGGTGACTTTTATAGTCAGCAGAGGGAGCTTATTGGTGGATGAAGTCAAGTGCTCAGAATAGGCAGGATGTAGCAAAATGTCTCACCCAAAATGGCAGCCTCCGGTGCAGCAGACAGAAGTCATGGTTTTTCCCAGGATTTGGAATGCTTCATTCTGATAGGATGATGATACATGATGATATGATACCGCCGTGTTTCATAAAGAGGGCTGAGATCCTGATTTGTGACAACTGTAATGTATTTATAAGTCAAAACCACCATTTTAGTTTGTGGAACTAGAAGTCCCAGCCAGGGCTGCCATTAACAGTCTGGTCATGCTGGTGATTGTAGGATTACAAGCACCAGAATACCCATGGCAGTCAGGGCATGCTGGCATTTAGAGAACCACAAGGACCACCATTCCCTGACACCCAGGGCCCACTGAGACATGTAGTTTCACAAAGTAAAATGTTACTTTGTGGGAGTATTGGAAGGTTACTTCCACCGCCGTAGCGCTTGCTACGGCCGTAGCTTCATGCCCTTGAGTTTGGCATGCCCATACTGTACACTACAAAATAAAACACCAACCTCTGCGCACTAACTATCTACACGAACCACAATTGGCGTGCTGCTACAGTAGGAGATCCCACCCTCCTAAAAAAACTACACAATCAATACACTGCAGTGCTCAGCCAATGCATTTATACATGTATATAACACCTAATTGACCACACATTTATGAACTGCCGCTCGATGTCATGTGTCACTCTTGAAAAAGTTCTCTGTAGAGAACGAAACGCGTAGAGGTTATTACAACTGATATTCCGCATATTGGACATTTTAGTCTTTTTATCTGAAACAGCGTGTCAGCTGTTAAGCTTTTTGTGACGGAATAAAGTTATTTATTCAAAAGAATCCTGCTCAATTTCTGAGACGGAGGAGTCCTAATTATATATTGACATTGAGCGGCATTGGATGCAGCCTATATGGCTGTATGTGTTCAATTTGTGAGACCGAAGAGGCACCACAGACTAGTGTAGTGCTTGGCGCATGTCGTCACATCGTTTGGGGCACTTTGCTACTGAAGATAGTTGGAGGTTGGGGACCGGACTCTTATTGTGGCGTTAACCAGCACCTGCCATTTAAGAGTATCGGAGGAACTATAACAACGAGTACATCACTTGGTGCTCATTTGTAACACTGTTTGGGGCACTTTGTTACAGCAGACAATCGGAGGTTGTAAAGGTTGTAAAGACCGGACTCTCATTGTGGCATCATTTGGAATCTGACATTGAGTGGTACCGGATGCAGCTTATTTATGTGTAAGTAACGGATTGTGCCGTCTCTATTTACATTATTCCAAGCTGATTGTGTTTTTCTTTTAATACACATATGGACCGGGATGAACACTGGTGAGACCCGTATATATGAAATTTGACAAGAGAAACTACGGACAATTACGGGACATTGTGCTTTTAAGAGGCAGTTCATAAATGTGTGGTCAATTAGGTGTTATATACATGTATAGATGCATTGGCTGAGCGCTGCAGTGTATTGATTCCATACTGTACACTGCCTATGGCCACACACTCCTTCCCCGCCAGGAGAGAGCTGGCAAATTGTTGCCCAGGGGGCAATACTCGACTCAGTAGCCTATTCAAATGAAAAAAAAAAATGCAGGTGGCCCAGCCTAAGGGAGCCCACTATGGGACCAGCCCTGGGGGCAGATGCCCCCCTGCCCCCTAGTCCAGCCTGCCCCTGTTCCCCACCCAGTTTATTTCCCTTTATCGTAGACTGTAGTAAGTCACCTTTCCACGCATTATAGCACAGAAAAGGCTGTTTTTATACCTGTTTCTGACGGTACTAAGAATGCATAGAGTTATCTTCCTCAATTTAATGGGGAAAAAGAGCATTTAAATCAATATTCAGAGATTTTTAGATTTACATCTCTACCAAACAATATGACTATGTAGACCTTCTGTCTGGGGCAGAATTTGCTCACAACAAACATTTTCATGAGACATCACCCTCTACTCCTTTCTTTGCTGTGTATGGCCACCTTCCTCTTTGGCCGAAGTATTCCTCTCTACCAGCTTCTGAGGTACCAGCTGTTAGCTCTCTGTCTCACCACTTTTTCTACATTTGATCTAAAGCAGTGGAGAGTGTCAGTAATGCATCCATTTGCTATCATTTCTTTGACAAGAAACGTTGCGCTGCTACATCTTTGAAAATATTAGACATAGTTTGGTTGTCAACCCATAATCTTCACTAATGAGCATTTTAGTAAAAAATTTCACCTATGTACATTGGTCCATTGAGATTAAAAAGTTTATCAATCCGGTAGTCTTTAAGCTTGAGCTTCACCTTTTTACCATATTTCTGATTCTTTCCATATTTCCTTATTCCATTATATTTCCCTACTCAAACTACCGGTTATTAATGGTTTTTCATCCTTAGCCTTGGCTCCTTCTACTATCAAGACTCATTGAATGGCTTCTAGATTCCAGATGTTCTTGGGGAAAGATTCAGTATTTGGTGGATTTGAAGGCTGTGGTCCTAAAGAACATACCTGTCTTGATTCCACTGGTGTTCTTGCTCCCAAACTCCTAAGAAAGTTCCTTAGGAAGTTTCCCAACAAACCACTTTATGGGTGGTCAGCATCAACCATTAACAGAGGGGGTACTATCACACTCTGGACCAGCTGACACTCTTACCTCAGTAAGGCACGCTCAGTGTAGCAATTTTACCACTGGGCAGGTCCTGCACTGGCGGCTTCCTCATCTTGTCCCCCGGCTGGGTCTCATTTTAATCAGCAAATGACTGGGCTCTCCAGTCATTTGCTGCAAGGATCCAACTCCTCCTCCTCCTATACTATTTAAGGCACCTGTGTCCAAAAATAGGTGCCAGGTGCTCATATAATTGTAGCTTTGGCTTCTCTGTTAATTTGTTTATTATTAATTATTATTATGCCCTCCAGTATACTCCTGGTATTTACCATCTCCAGTGTGTTTCTGGTATCATTCATCTACAGCATTTTCCTGGTTTCAATAATCTCCAGTATATTCCTGGTATACACCATCTCCAGTATGTTCCTGGTCTTAGTCAGCTTCAGCATGTTCCTGATGATTTGGGGTTGTTGGTGAGAGTCAGGATAGAAATGAAGAGTGTATTAATTTTCCTTGTAGGGGTGTATCAGTTCTCCTTATAGAATGTGCATGTTATCCTTGAAGTTCTTTCAGTCTCTGAGTCCTCAGTCATCTCTGTGGTACTCCTGGCATCAATCATCTCCAGTGTTTTTCTGGTATCTACCATCTCCAGTGTATTCATGGTATTGGTCATTGCCAGTGTATTCCTGGTATATACCATCTATAGTATAGTCCTGGTATCAGTCATCTACAGTACATTCCTGGTATTAGTCATCTCCAGCATGTTCATGGTGATTTGGGGTTGTTGGAGAGAGTCAGCATAGTAATGAAGAGTGTATTTTTTTTATTTCTAGGAATGTATCAGTTCTCCTTGTAGTATGGGCCTTTTATCTTTGTAGTCCTCTCACTCTCTGAGTCTTCAGACATCTCCATACATACTGGTATCCATCTTGTATAGTGTGTTCCTGATATCAGTCATCTCCACTGTATTCCTGGCATCAATCATCTCCACTGAATTCCTGGTATCTACCATCTCCAGCGTATAAAATGCTTACGGTTGATAACATAATCAATAGACCTGAGTCTTAACCTTAACTCTTATGTAATACAATAAAATACACCATACTGACTTCTTGGCAAATAACTCTTATTTATTTAAATTAAACCGTAACTGTTATGGTGACGAGAGAACACTGTACTCAACCTTGTCCATCCATAAGCGTACACTGTTTTTTAAACTTCATGGGCATCACGGAACCTGCACCTCTCTGGGCTAATCGTAACGCACCACAAGTCAGCCAAGATGAGCCGTACTTGCACCGAACCTAAGCCGACCCTTGAGGGGCACAGGTTCCAAACGCCTGACTACCATGAATGTGCACTTCACCCACTTTGCTTATACTGTACAGTGTTCTCCTGCCACTTTAAAGGCTGCACCAGCCGCTGGTTGGCAGACCACGCCATTGTCACGCTCACCAAGCATCTCCAGTTACTTCCTGGGCTGAACCACAACACCCACACCATACCACGAGCCTGGTCTCCAGTTGGCTCCTTATACCTCTGGCCTGCACCAACACTCCACTGTAAGAACTGGCCCACGCATGATGGCCATTTGTACAGAAGATAGAAGCAGGACAAATTTTACCTCAAGCATACAGCCAACACTTGAACCAGGACTCAGGAATGGGAGGGATAAATTGCTTTCCTGGGCCAAGAGAGTGACCTAACTCCACTCTTTTAAACTGATCCCTAGTCCCTAACTCTTCATGACACATGTTTGTACATTACCACACCTACTCACTTTGTTAACCCTCAGTGAACCAAATAGTTATGTACACAAACTAGAGCTTTAAATCTCCCTTGGTTTAATCCATCCCTCAGTTCTAATAAAATGTTTACGGTTTATAACATAACCAATAGACCTTAGTTTTAACCTTAACTCCAAAGTAATATTATAATAAAAGACACCACACCGACTTGTTGGCAAATAACTCTTATTTATTTAAATTAAACTGTAACTGTTATGGTGACGGGAGAACACTGTATTCGACCTTGTCCATCCATAAACTTACTGGGACATCCGTACCCCTTTGGGCTAATCGTAACGCACCGCAAGTCAGCCCAGATGAGCTGTACTTGCACCAAACCTAAGCTGACACTTCGAAGGGCACGGGTTCCAAATGCCTGACTACCATCAATGTGCGCTTCACCTACTTTACTTATCCTGTATAGTGTTCTCCTGCCACGCCAGGTTCCCTCCTGAACCTAGGCCTGCCACAATACTACCCTTTAACCAATTTGCTGAATGCCATCTATATCCCTGCTATAAAGATACCTAACCCCTCATCTGTTAGATGCATCTAATCAGGCCTGTAGAGGCCCGGGTTCAGAAACCTTATTATTGAATACTCAATTTGCTGTCCACCAATTGACCGTAGATACTTGGCCACGACTGCATTCACATTCTTATGGACACGGTCCACCATTCTTCCATCTGGGAAAGCTCTCCACACTACCTGGGGATTTATGTTGGACCAGTACAGGAACAATTCAGGACAGGAGACATGTACCCTTGCTATGTCAGACAATGTTGCTAGGCAAAACGCAATAGATTTGGCATTGCCGAAATCATTTCCACCCAGATGTGTAAACAAGATATGGGAAACACCACTCTCCGCTATTTTTCTGGACAGTAATCCTTTAAAATTCGTCCACCTCATTCCCCCTCCAACCAATCCGAGATACCGGGCAGGGGAATGCAGCTGTATTACCTGCTACTCGGTGCAAAAAAGCACAATGCACAAACAAGTGACCAAGGACCCAGTACTTCAGCGGAGATCCATCCACTGTAATGCAGCAAAAATAATACCGTTAAAGCACCACACAGCAACATGGCACTCCCATAGGAGTACACGGAAGCCACTGCATACCAAGAAAAAACGAGACCCACTGCAAGGAGAAGAAGGAAAATTGGCAGAGATAAGGAGGAAACAAAAAGAGAATGAGAATAAGAAGAAGAGGAAAGGCGACACAGGCGAAGGTAAAAACCGTCAAAACCTCATGGTACCAATTGCCAATCAGGTCCACTTTGGAGGGAAAATCCGGATAAATCCCTTCGCGCCCCTGCACCCAAGAACAGCAAGCAACAGAGTCCTGTGTCAACCCCTGAAGAGGAGGATAAGAAAAGTTCAAGAGAGAACAGAGGATATCGCGTATCGCCGATATGCAGTGGACTTCCATCTGCCTAACTCCTGAATATATGGGCCTGACACCTCATCTACAGCTGCATATGTGGATTCACCTATTCTAAATGAATGTGTGCCAAACTGCGTGCTATTCATTCCCAAGACGTCTAAAGACCACTGTAAACTGATACCGCCTGAGGAGGGACCCATCACTATGCACCAGCCACAGCAACGCATTATTTGGCCCCAGTCCAAAAAAGCTAGCCACCACCTGCATCGGGCAAACTGCGCCGAGGTAACAGTGTAACCCATTGACGTTTACCCAGCTGATCCATCTTGGACTGCTGCACCCTGTAAAATTGTGAATGAGGAGATAGAACAACGTCTTTAGCTAACATCTCCGAAAGTGGAGCGGACCGTCCGAAAGCAATCAACTCGCTCACCCGAAATATGCCAAAGAAGAGCATCACAAAGGCTGAGCTAAATAGGTCACTTTCATATGGATCATGGGCCACACCAGGAATTCCACCTAGCAAGTCTTTCAATATCACCTGACTAATAGGTCTCCTACCATCAGGAAGAACAGTACGTGTCATTGCCCAGCCTCGCAGCGCCCTTGAAATGAATACCCTCCTGGTCACATCAAGTTAACCATACAGCTTAGAGAAATAGGATATACCTGCAATGGTAACAGACATCGCTGACTTGGACTTACCGGCATTACAGCCAGCCCACACAAAGTCCTGCATCCGATAGTACCCAACCCTACTATCAACGGGAACCACATTCCGAAAAAAATGAGCCACTCCCGCCAGTCAGCCCGATATCTATGCAGAGTAGCCGGAGCTAACGTGGATTCTGCCAGGCTTCTTAAAATCGGGGGATTGGGGCAGACACGGACACCGTTGAAAACCTGGAAAAACAGTTTCCATACCAACAAGTCTTCCCTAATCTCATGGGACAGAGGAAGATGACAGGGAGGCTGGGAGAAGCCGGCGGTCGTCATTTCCAGCTTGCGACAAGAATATATACCCATAGGTATAATCCTACAAGGAAACTGAAACTGTACCAGCAGAGAATGTGCTTCCTTCAACCTTATCTTTGGGGACTGTAGTGCCGCACAGATCATTGACAGCAATTACTCAACATTATTCACAGGTAACCTACACAGGCCCATTTGAGTATCAATTTCAATTCCCAGATAAGTCAGCAGATCCATGGGGCCCTCTACATTATCATGAACAACCAGCACCCCCAGAGAGTAAAACAGGGCCACCAGGGACAATAGGACTTCTCCACAGGTTGCAGACTGACCTGGGCATATCACTAGGAAGCTGTCACACATTAGTGCTGAAAAGTATTGAAACACTCAAAGAATGAGCAAGAGACAGTGCAGCCCATAAGAATGCATTTGTCCATATAGAACCCATCCTCCATTTGAAATCCCATGAAGGGAAAGGAGTCGGGGTGCAAGGGGAGAACGCGGACTCAATGTCCACCTTCGCCAAAAAGCCTCTTTCCCAAAGCTACACACCAAGTCCAATGCAGATTTAAAAAAACTGATAGGTCATGCTGCAACAATGCTCTGGGATTGCATTATTTACCGACACCCCCTTAGACACCACACCAATCAGGGAAATCACCATGCCTTTCAGCAGGGGCTCTGGAAAGGGGCCCAATATATGTTCTAAAACCACCTTTTTTCCCACATTTTCAGCTAATACCTCCTGAAACATAACAGGCGACTTTAAATTACGAACCTGAGAGGTCCCCACGGACCACTTGATTGGCAAACGAAAACCCTGAAGAAAACCGGAACGCAGAAACTCCGCCTCTGCCCACCGTGGATATCTGTCCTGCCAACGGGAGAGGCTTGAAAAAACTATTGGGGAAACCACCTTATAGAGACTCCTGCCTCCTCCACTCTTGCTGATTTTCCACAATCCCTGGCCATGTGGGGCCCGCTACAGAGAGAGCAGGTATGTGCGAACTTGCATTCGGCACCCCATGTCCCCTATTAAAGGCATAACATTGACTTTTTCGCTGTACTGGCGTGCCAGGCCTCCCTCGCCGCGGGGGACGCCTTATGGCCACAGGGAGGGGTCAACCCACCACTCCTCCGTAACCTTGAGCTAGGCCTTGATGTCCTTGAACCCAAATAACAGATTTGGGTGGCCATCGTATTTTGACATAAACTCTTCATGATATGCCAGCTAGATAACCAAGCGAGATGATACAAACATCCCATGTATCATTTGAAGGTACTTCAGCACCTCCATGTACTCCCTGGGACGAGACTCAAGATAACAGGCCATAAACCAATTGCGGTAAGTTTTAAAACTAGCCTCACCGCCACCGCCCATTGCCATAGCTGCAGCCGCAACTTTCTTGGCCTTCTCAGTAAAGGTGAACATGTCTATATACCGCCCCTTGAAAATCCTATTCCTCACTGAAGAACGAACCCCAGTATATATTTCCAGTGTTTTCCTGGTATCGGTCATCTAAAGCGTCTTTCTGGTATCTGTCTTCTCCAGTGTATTCCTGGTATCTGTCTTTGCCTTTGTATTCCTGGTATTAGTCATCTCCACCATGGTCCTGTTGATTTGGGGTTGTTGGGGAGAGTCAGGATAGAAATGAAGAGTGTATTAATTTTCCTTTTAGGAATGTATCAGTTCTCCTTGTAGTATGTACCTGTTATCCTTGAAGCTCTCTTAGTCATCTCCATGATACTCCTGGTATCAATCATCTATATTGTATTTGTGGTATTTCTCCTCTCCAGTGTACTCCCGGTATCAATCATATCCAGTGTATTCCTGAAATCAGTTCTTCTCCAGTGTATTCCTGGAATCAGTGATTTCCAGTTTATTACTGATATCTCTCTTCTCCTGTGTATTCCTGGTATCTGCCATTTCTAGTGTCTTCCTGGTCATCTCCAGTAAATTCCTGGTTTTAGTAATTTCCAGCGTATTCCTGGTGAGTTATTGTTGTTGGTGATAGTTAGTATAGAAACGAAGAGTGTATCAATTTTCCTTGTAGGATTGTATCAGTTCTCCTTGTAGTATGTACTTGTTATCCTTGAAGTTCTTTCAATCTTTTAGTCTTTCCTTATATTTCCTTTTGTCTGCATTCCTTCTAGGCAGTCCTGTTAAGGGAACAAGAAAGTAGAGAGTGGGGATGGTTGAATGACTGTGGTGAAAAAGTTATTGAAGAGGGTGGGAAGAGTATTGTTGTAGGAAGTGGCAGGAGGGTAGAAAGTATGTATAAGGGGAAATGGGCTGTTGGTATGTGGACGGGGGTAGCAAGGTAGGGGATGAGAAGTGGATGAGTGATGGTGAACTACCCGCAGATTGTGGTGAAAACAGTGTAGAGAAAGTAGAGGTAGGGTGAGGGGCAACAATGATGTGGGAGAAAGGCTGGTGTGGAGCAGGATAGTTACAGTGGGTGGTTATGGTAGTAGGAGGGGTTTGAGCAAAATCGTAATACCTGTGTGTTGGGATGATAATATGAAAAAATGTCCTGTAAATATTTACAGCTATTAGAAACAGAATTTGACGGCAGAAAAAGACCGTTTGGCCCATCTAGTCTGCCCATTTTATTTTATTAACCTATGGCAACCTCAAACCCTATTTGGTCCTTTAATCTTTGTAAGGATATCCTTATGTCTATGCCAAGCATGTTTAAATTGCTCTACTCTATTAGTCTCTACCACCCTTTCTGTAATTTTTCCTCAATTTTCCACTGAACCTACTTGCCTCCAGTTTCAGTGCATGTCCTTGTGTGCTAATATTTCTTTTCCTTTGAAGAATATTTCCCACCTGTACCTTGTTAAACCCTATATATATTTATACAGCAAGATTGTTGTTATGTAGCGTAAAGGTAGGTTAGAAAACATGTAAAGCTCAAATAATATACAGTGGTTCTTGTAACTAGAATAAGATATGTTCATGGTCAGAGTTTCAGTGTTAGCCCTGGTAAGATTGGGCTGGTGTCATTGTGTAAAGTGAATAGCTCAAATAATTTTAAGGTTCTTAAGCCTAATAAGGGCACAATGTTTATTAGCTCATTTTGTTCTTTGCATTGTGCTTCCCATATCAAACCAACTGCTGAGTGCTCTGTTATTCAGCTTTTTTCAAATCTAAGACGGCCGCCATGGAATGCAGAATGGGTGCAGTGGAACGCACATACTGAATCTCCATGCCGTTCAGTGGGGTTTCTATGAAGAGGAGTTAAGTGGCATTGTGGAAGGTCTTGGGTTTTGTGGGGGTAATTTTATCCATCAGTTCTCGGACTTTCTCAGGGATGGCATGGCTTGAAAACTAATGCTTTCTCCCTGCTCCTTGGACATCTTGGCACTCTAATTAAATATGTTCTGTTTACCAGTAGGGAGCCAGAATGTGAATCTCTGGTAGCATCCCTTGGGTTTCAGTGAATTACAGTGAACTATTACATATTTGTCTCCCTAATATCTTTGTATACTCCCCTTACAGTCTGTCTGAGGGATTACCCTTCTACTATACTCCTCCAGGAAATGTACCCCTTCATATTAGAAACACAAGTTGCTCCTACATCAATTCCCTGGCTTCCCGGAAACTTATCACTCCTCTAGCAGTGGGGTCTAGCTAAGCTTATTTAACCAGACCCTGCTCTCCCGCACTCAGGTTATCCTTAAGACTCACCCCAAGGGCCACGACCTGCATGCTGCACCTCGCTAAGCCCATACTACATTGCTGATTATGTTTGCTAAGTGTGGTTTCCTGGTATTGTGTTTGGGTTGTTACTTCTTTAAATATTTTGATTTCATGGTCTGATTCAAAGTTGTGTATTGTTACTGGAACTAATCTTTATAGCTCTTTTGCAAATAAAGTTCTATGCGATTATGAGCTCTGGGTTTGTTGAAATAACTTTCTGTTACATGATATATAGATTTTTTTTTCTTATAAGAGCAATTTGTTTTTTAATGTAGGCTCAAATGAGATTAGTAGTAGTGCCTTATTCTTAGGTATCCTGGTTTACATGTAGCATTTACTGGTGAATTTAAAGATGGCTGCCGGTTGGAACACAAACAAGAAGATGTGTGGATAGTAGATAAACTTGCCAAGTGGTGAGGTGGTGGACCGCAGGGTTTGCATTCCACCTCTTGCTCACAGTCTCTGCATATTGTAGTGGCTGATGTTCTGGATGGTGGAGCGGGGTTATATATTTCTTACCCAAGGCAGTCTACTATCCATAAGTATAAAATAACAGATTTTGCCAGCAATCTAAAGGGCGCGTGTTTAAAAAATGTATGTAAACAGTGTACTGAGTGTGCCAGGTCCAAGTTGTGTGAGTGAAGGGGCCGAAGACTCTGGCACATGCAGTGATTGGTGCCTCTCTATGTGATATGTATGTTAAATTAATAACCTGTGTTAATAGCTTAATCAAATCAATGTGAAAAAAGGAAATGTGGACAATGTATACATAAAATTGTATAGCAGTGCAGTAAGGTCAGGTAGTAGTATACCACACACACTTTTAGAGTTGAGGATACAAACACATAAAATATATACATTATATACACATATATAGAGAGAGAGAAAACATTGCTCTAACCAGCATTGCTATAGCCTCGGGCCGTTTCCTTTGGGAGGGTTTTCCACTTGGAGGTGACAAATGTGAACCCTCTAAACATGGCCTGGTCCTTGGATGCTATAGCTGATCTCTGGGCCTCTGCTTTCTCCAACCTTTTTAAATCGATCTTTCTGGAGCGAGAGTGTGTAGTTGTTATCTATAGCAAAGCAAAACAAAAGTGTACTTTAGCTTTTGCTTTAATTTTTTTAGGAATACAGACATTATTTATGATACTGCCAGTTGTTCTTCTTTAGGAGCAGTTGGGCCTGTTTCATATGCGGGCGCAACTTGCATTTATAAACAATCACATAACTTGACCGTAGTCCCGACCTTATTCAAATACAAGAAGATCTCAAGATATGTTTCCATTTGAATCTGAATCGCTCTACCTAAACGTTACTTGCTGTATGTAGACAGACAGAACGGAGTGCAAGGAACTCATATGCTTATGAGCAATATAAAGTCTTATCAAAAATAAATGCACAAAAATCATTTATAAAATAAATTAACAACTCTTAATACTATTTTTATTAATAAAAATATTTGTAAAAAATATGTTTTAAATGTGTTTCCATTTGTTTTAAATGGTAAATACATTAGTCAGGAACTTCTAAAAGTGCACTGTACATTTAATGCATTTTCATAGTCTATCTTACTTGCATACACATGTTCTATGCTAGCTAGTAGAACACATACGCGTCGTTTTTTTTAAAAAAAAAACTATGCCATGTTAATCATCATTATCAGTCAGCAGTTCTACCTATCCTGTAGCTAGTGCAAATGAACACGTACTAAAGAGAAACCCAGGACTTGAATGAGCTGCATCTGTATTGGCACGGCCTTGCTCTACATTGCCTACGTTCATCTGCCCTGTCCCTCCCCCATTCCACCCTCTTCAAATCGCAGGCAGTGGTAAATGTAATCTGTGTACAAACAGTAATTATTATTGGCGCAAGGTCAATTTCTGAGGATACTTAGAGCTATTTCACGCAAGATACGGCACACAACGGGACTAAAGTCTGAAGATGATTCAAGCTCCTTATGTATAGTGGTGCAAATATTTGCCTCTATTAACATTTTTACCGATCATTGAATGGCATTTAATAAACGTGGCACAAATAAAGAAAGCTATTGCTCAGAGCAACAGTTTTACAGTGGCCATTAAATTTTTGCACAAATCATCCCATTGTGTCATGTGAGCTTTCGGTTAAGAAATAGGAGATCTCAGGGTAAATGTATCATACTCCGGTTTCTTCAACTCGCGGGAGTTCGTCGAGAAGACAGCTAAAATTTAAAGTGGCGCTGCCTTGTAAAGGGAAACCTGCCTTTACAAGGCAGCGACGCTTTAAATTTTAGCTGTCATCTCGCCGAACTCCCGCGAGTTGAAGAAACCGGAGTATGATACATTTACCCCCTCCTATTTGTTTGATCTATCATTTGTGCAATTACTGCTACTATTATGTGTATGAACATTCCTGCAGTTCACTGATTCAGCTGGTTGCTATGCAAATAGTTACAAGCTTCATTCAGCTCTCAGTCTGTCAGCCTCAGGTGTGCAATCACCTACCACACTCATGCAGCTAATCATCCTGCAGTTCTTATTGATGCTGCTGCCTTTATAAATCTCCTCCTGGCAGCATACAAATGCTGGTGATAGTTACTCCTTAACCTAGTGTGCCTTGTATCCTGACTTGTTCTGCTATCAGTGTTTGACCCGGATAGTTTATAGGAATTTCTCTTTCTCCAATCCTGGTTCCTGGATTTGTTAAATGGATTTGCTCTCATACCTCTATTTGCCTTGACCCCTGACTTGTTTTTGCGGTCTTCTCTACTCCTGATTCTGCCTGTCTGACTCTGAGTTCTGCCAAATACATTCTGGCTGCTCACTACCTGTTACGATGAGCTGTCCACTTCATCAAATAAGTGCCAGATGACTCTGCATTACCTAATGCCTGTCTGGCTCAGAGTTTTGTTAATATATTCTGGTTGCTCACTACCTTCTACTGTGTTCTGTTCTCTCCCGGTTGTTCACTACCTCCTACTGTGTTCTGTTCTCTCCATCAGACAGGTGCTAGACCAGTGTTTCTTAACTCCAGTCCTCAGGACCCCTAACAGTGCATGCTTTCCAGGTGACAAGGGAAATATTTATACCACCTGTGGATCTGTTAGAATGTGTCATTCAGTAATGAATGCACCTGTGCTTAAGCAAGGAGATATGGAAAACATGCACTGTTAGAGGACTGGAGTTGAGAAACACTGTGCTAGACCAACAACTGCTACAACCCAAGTCCTGGAGGTAACCAAGTACTGTGGAATGCAGCAAGTTTCTCGTAAAGCGGGCTGCTAAAGGTGAACATCTCGCAAAGCGGTTCTAGCATTTGAGGATCTCATGCTCCTCTACCGTTAACACTTTCTGGCCTCTTACAGCACTAAAGTGGTGCTGAAAGAATAAGAAGAGTTTATTTAGAGGAAAGCAGCATAGTTTTATATACAAGTATCACAGAGTGATAGAAAAAAACAACAAGAGCTGTTATTACATCACAGCAAAGAGAGATATTAAAACAGATTAAAATAATGTAAGGGCAAACTGTAACTGTGTCTAGAAACTCTATCACAATTGGAAAGAACTATTTTCTGATGACAGATTCCTAAATGTTTTTTACAAAGTGTAGGACAATACAGGTTTGTGAGGGGATCATCAGATACAACCAATACATTTAGTAAAGGTTTGTTTTTTCTTTCTATTATGGAAATATATTAAGGTAATGTAGTATAACTGCAATCTTGTGCATTATATGCCATTGGTCAAATAAAAGCAATTACACAGTGGAGGTAGTTTATGAATTGCTCCCCGTGCATACTATAAAATGCCTTGATTTTCCATCATCTCATATTGATGTTCCACCCAGAGCACTACTCTACGCTCTAGAGAGACGCTTCCATAAGCTAGAAGTGCAGAGAGGCTAATTAATCTCTAGAAGCTCACTGTGGAAAAGTGTAAACATGATAGTTCAGACCTACTACCACCCCTTTCATTGTTTCTTCAGTTTTTCTCCTAAAATCCTGAATTTTATATGGCAACTTTGTTGTATGTGGAGCTCAAAATGCGACTTAATGACAAAATGGTTCCATTAAACGTTTAGGATGAGACCCAAAGATTACCAGTGATGATCTAGTGCAAAAGAAAACCTGGTTTCTGCAATTATCTGGAAATGTGGATGTGTTGGTGCGCCTACTGCTGCTTTGTAAGAAACTCCCTTATTCTACCCAAGTCATCTGTCTGTGCAAACTAGTGGTCTTCCACTAACGCCACCATCTTGCTCTGCAAGCCCACATGCCTTGAAGGAAATATAGGTACACTGATGGAAATCAAGGTGCATGGTGCATTCAAAGCTGGCTTGGTGCTGTGCAACGGACATGTTGTGCTTCATAATAGATGCCCAGGAGATTAAATTTGTTTTTCCCTGAACAAACATTCATGAGAATGAAGCCCATCATTTCACAAGCATCTAAGTACACCACTGAAACTTGAGGCACTTTGCACTGCACTTCATAATAAATTAATATGACAAACATTTAGTTTTCAAAAATTGTCAGCGGATATTTTCACATATGAGAATTCAGCTAACAGAAAATATGGTTAAAGTAATAATAAAGTATTTTCTACTTATATGTCTCCAGTGGTAGAAAGGAAACTCTTCCTTGTTGTATTTTTTATTTAGCCCTGAACACTTAATTTAAATTTCACTGTTATAATTGTAATAAAGCAGACATGTTTTTTGCATAAAAAGCAATGTCAAATGGTTGCATGACATCTGATACATGTGTACACATGTCTACATCTCAGTAGGTCTATGTGCCTTATACTTATGTACCATATGCTGAACAGCATTTATTTACAGGCAACCTAAGTGCTTGTACAAATTCTGCTGTGTACTTACTGGTGCAGGTATGTATGGGGGTTCAACCTTAAGGGCTTCCAACGAGACCCAGTCAATATGCTCAAAAAATGGATGCTGGCGGATGTTTCCATGAACTCCTAATCGCATGTCTTGATCTTTACAGAGGAGCTGAAAAAGTAATTTGATTTTAATTTAGGGACTTTGATTTACACAGCACGGAGCACAGACTTTTTCAGGCATTTCATTTCTATACAATACAATTAATTTGCAAACATTTTGCTGCCAGAGACAGAGGCATATAGCTTGATTTGTCCATGGCTACAAGAAGTCGATACTGAGATCATATCTAGGGTCTGTAGTATGTCTCACATTATAATCATTCTACAATCAGAACATCTAACCACGAGTCATTCCTTATATTTGCCCTAATATTGATCTCTCTATGCAACTATGGGTGTCCTATGCAACTTCACTGGAATGTACTTTCTCTTTATGTATTTTACTGTACCCTATTGTGTAAAAGAGGAGAATGTCTCTGGTCAGGAAATCTAGAGCCACGTTTATGAGTAGACATCATTTATCTCATATTTCAGGAATGGTCTCTCTCAGTGTGGTGTCACATGGTGCATTTTATGTTGCGTACATGCTCTGGAAAGCAAATGATTTTTGGACATAGTGTCTCACTAGTAAAGTGCTGAAGCAACTTTTCTGCCTATAGATATTAAAATTGCATCATTTACTGTGATAAGTAAATTTAAAATGTATTTTACCTTTTTAACGATGTCCTTTACTTCCATGCCAAATGCTTTAAATAGTGTACGGTGGTATGTAAATCTTCCAGTAATCATTTGGGTCAAGATGACACCAAATGAAAACCAATCTGCACCGGCATTATACTCCTCACCAGACAGCATCTACCAGCAGAGAGATAATAGTTATTACATTTTTCAGCCGTCGATTTTTTTACTTCTTGTTCTTTTATCATTGCTCAGGTCCATCACTCTCTCTATAATGTTTTACGTGAAAATAGATAGATACTGGCATTCAGTTAGTTAGTATCAAAATAGACATAATGTTCCAATTCAGGACACGGATGTGTGACTTAGTATAAACTTGTAGTTACATAAACATGTGCTGTATTTCATGTGGTATTCTGCAGTTACTTTACAAATGTACTATTATTATTGTTACTATTATTATTATCATTATTATTATCAGTATTATGTTTATTATTATTATTATATAATAATTTCTGTAATTATTTGTACATTCTGAACCTGACATTTCAGGAAATCTAATAGTAGTTTATGTCTTATTAACCTACCTTTCCCCACACTTTCTTCCTATTTACTGATAATAATACTTTTATTTATATATAGGTTTTTTCTCTCAAAAGTGGCAATAGTGACATTAAAAGACATATAATTTAATACATATAATAAAATTCAGCCTAACCACCCTGCCACCCCAACACCGCCTTCCTCCCCCCCCCCCCCCCCCCCCGAACATAGGTGTTATAGCCAGAACTCCCCAGCACTAAAGCAGGGCTCAGGGAGCGTGGGGTCTATCTCTTTCCATTGTTGGATCATCAGTGGTCTGCTGCAGACAAAGCAACTGTACAACTTAAACAGGGTAGACCTGAAGTCTCACTATGAAGTGAGAATGATAAATATGCAAAATCATCCATTTATGTAACAGATAATGAGAATAGCTAAACAATGATAATTGACTGATAATCTCTGTTGGAAGGTCTTGTGTGAAACCTCACTTTGCTTTACTCATTATTGGATAGCTTGCAGATACATTTAATGTGCAGGCTGTTTCTAAAGTGTCCCCTTTGTAGCCATATTGCTTTTCTCTAGGCTTCTGTACAAAATATCTATAGTTACATAAGTAAACTGTAGGAAAATCCTGTGCACCTCACCTCAGGAGCAATGTAGCCAGGCGTTCCAGCATACTCAGTGGCTGCTCGGTCTCCATACATGTTCTCAATTGCAAGACCGAAGTCTGCGATCTTTACATGGCCCGTTTCAGTCACTAGGATGTTTTCAGGCTTGAGGTCTCTGTGAAAAAACAAAACCTTTGTATGTACTTTGCCATAAAGAGATGCTTTCATGCAAACAAGATTTATTTTGTTGTCTAAAATTAAATTACACTTTAAATATGTACATTGTAAACATTAGTAGTTTTGAATGTAGGTTTAGAAGTGTCACTCTGGAGTGTCAGTGCCTATTATAATCATTTTCAGATTAGTGATATCCGTTTTCTCAGTTTTGTATGTTTCTTATTTATGTGTTTAGAAGTATTCTTTTGCATTTCATAAATGGAGTCCAATCAGAAAATTAGGAAACCATAAACAAACCCAATTTACTAATCTCACCATTACTGTTTATACCTCACACATTATACTTAGTCGCGTCCTCACACATTATACCAGAAATGTTCTCAGATCATTATACCTACACAGTGACCCCACACAATTTACCATTAATTAAAATGCTCAACGATGTTTTTAATGGTGACAGACATGTATGACTCGTGGCATCAGAGCCCTTACACCCAGCAAAAGTACATATATGTAAAATAAGTTACAGACGTGATCTGATGATGAAAGCGTGGCCTACCTACTACCCTCTTCTGTCCTAGGCTGGGCATATGTTGCTTGGTATCCAGTTTAGAACTTTTTAACTGATATTTTCTTTCACTGCATCTCTGAGCTGCTGCTAACCTTTACTATTATTTGCTAAAGCACATCTTGTATAAGGCCTATACTGAATGAACTTTGGTAACGGTTTAGACTTTCAGTACATAACAAGAAATTTAACACTAGCCAAATGTAGCTTATGTTCAGTTTAATGGCTTGTTCTAAACTCTAATGCCCATTTTCCGTGGCATAGAGGAAGCAGAGCTGCTATCAGTCAATTGTAGAAGGAAATATTTGCCAATGGATAAAAGTATGACAATTAGAAAGTAGAGAGCAGACCTCATATTAAATATATTATTCCCTGGAAATTAGAATCCATTGTAATATAACTTTATTAAACTATTGTAAAATTATAGCATTATAATTACCGATGGATTATGCCCTTAGAATGGAGGAATTGTACCCCGCATACAATTTCTGCAGCGTAGAACCTGGTGGAAAGAAAAAAAGTTAATGTTGCATCAGTGTAATGGTAAATTGATGGCTAAGGAAACTCCCCCAAATCATTTAAAACAACCATCTTTTTTTCTACCCTGACCAACTGTCTGATATGATGTTTCTTGTTCTATGTGCTAGATGAAAGTCTCACATTTTTTTTCAATATATTACTTATAAGGGTTTATAGAAAATAAGTATATAAATTAAAAAAATAACTAGAATACAATCAGACAATGATTATGTCCATTACCAGCGGAGTTGTTACAAACTATAGTATGGAACCCATCTGACCACTTCTTAGGTTGGCATAAAAGGTAATACCACAAGGTAATTTCTTTGGCCTATTTGGACTTGATAAACTGCCTGGAATTGTTTAGTGCATTAGTTGCTGCAACTTATAACAATCAGTCACAACAAGAATAACATTAGATTTTTATCCTGCATGCTCAAAAGTATAATAATCCATGACCGAGACATGTAGGTGACACATATGTTGTTTGATATAGGGAGAGAGACTGTTCCTTTGCCCTAGTGATGTGCCTTGTGTGGTGCTGCTATAGGGGGATGAGGCCTCAATCAATAATTAAATAAACATTAAAAAAAAAAAAGGCTTGTAAGGAAAAATACAAAGCACATGCTATTGGAAATATCACTATATGACAATAATAGTAATACGATTGAGCGTTATCTATAGTGCATAAAAACAATAGTAGCAATATATATGAATAACAGAAATCATGTGTTAAAGAATGATGGTGGATTTAAGGGCAGGGAGGGTTTGATAAACAGGCCCCTGTGACTTATCACTTAACACTGTCAAAGATAAATATTACATATATGCAGATTTGAAGGGAGGTGAAGGCTAGAGGTTTATAAAAGCTCCAAGATCAAACTCTATATTAAGACCTTTTGGGGATTATGTATCCAGCTGATATATCCATTGCTCTTCCTCTTTCAAGATCAAGCCAATAAATCATCCCTAGTCCTAATAGTTTGAGAACTTTTAGATGCCAATAAATCTGAGAGCAGTGCTGTTGATGGTCTGTCAGTAAGTGGCTTGGAAGGCTATTGGTTTTTCAATGGGTTTATTATGTTTCTCTGATGAGATTCTAACTTTTAGGCTTCTGATTGTAATTCTGATATATACAGTAGGAGGAGCACAAAGTATAGTCAAGGTATGAAATATCAATGTTACTAATTGAAAACATAATAAAACATAATGTGGTGTATTGATTAATGTTTAATCCTTTTGCAGAGTATGTAGCGGAGCTAACAAATACCAAAGTCCAGGTACAATCTCACCCTCTCACACTAACTAATCTTACCCTATTACAAGAAGACAACCCAGGTCCAGGGGCGATGTCCGTCCAAAATGAAGTATACCGTAGACCGCTGAAGTAGAGACTCTGTGTATTATGCAGCTTCTATGACTCACCACGAGAACACACTGGATACTGATGTTGTCCTTCCTACCTCAAAATTGTGTAACAGTCAGCCCCAACGCGTTTCGTCTGCTACGGGACTTTGTCAAGGATCCTTGACAAAGCCGTGTAATACACGGAGTCTCTACTTCTGCGGTCTACGGTATGCTTCATTTCGGACAGACATTGCTACTGGACCCGGCTTGTCTTCTCGTAATAGGGTAAGATTAGTTAGTTAGTGTGAGAGGATGAGATTGTCCCCGGACCTTGGCATCCGTTAGCTCCGCTACATACTCTGCAAAAGGCTTAAACATTAATGTATACACCACATTATGTGTTATTAATTTTTTTAATTAGTAAGCTTAATATTTCATACCTTGACTATACTTTGCGCTCCTCCTACTGTATTTATCAGATTTGACATAGGAGCAGCATTTGTAGTTTTACAATGGAGAGCACTCCCCTTGATGTCTTTATTGGTAATTCTGATATACTGAAGGACATTCTAACAAATACCCTGCTGGTGTCACACAAGATTTGTGTAATTCCATCTGTTCATACTTGACACACAAAATTTAGAGGGTGAAGTTTTAGACAGCAGAAACTGAAGAGTGTCACAACTATTAATAGGAGTAGATGAGAAGATTGGGGCATTCCTAGCTTAGTTCATCCAGACACTTCAATGCATCTAGATTGGAGAGAATGCAGGTGTTCCTGGGTTAGTGTCTGGCCATAGAGACACCTTCCACAGCATAAGGAAAGGATTTTTACATGTGCTCTTGGACTTGCCTATAGATCTGGTATCTTTCAGTCATTTCAAAGGGGCACCTTTTACACCATTCACATGTATTTCATATGTACACATATATTTATATGCATACATACTAATGAAAATGTACAATAGTGTCATATGTAATACATTAAATCCTAATATTCTCTGCCTTTCACAATTAATTTAAGACATGAATAGTGTTTGAACTAGTAGTAGGTTAGGAAGATAAAAGCTACATAATTTCCTAAGAGATTGACCCTTTTTACAGTTTGTGCATTTCCATATAAACCCACAATCCTACAATAGTGTGATATGCGCTTACCCATGATTAAGGAGTCGCTCAAAATTAGGCGCATTACAAAACAAAATAAACAATAAGGGTCAGTATTTTATGGTTCATACATAGCTAAGAGTTAAGTAGTTTTCTATACCTACTGTAGCCTAAGTACTGTCTGGTCAACATTTAAAAGCATTTCCCATTTTTACCATGGAATAAAGCAGCTATTAATGGGTCTCACAATTCTATATTTCCAATATAATACTGATTGGCAGCCCCATAGCTGTAACCTTAAATAGTTCTGGTTTTATCAATCATGGTGACATTGCTAAGTGTTTATCTGGGACCCAGAAGTTATACAATTCACAGAGCTGCCAGGGCTATGCTGATGACTTTACCAAGGAGTCAGTTAATGTTGAGACTGTGACCTGTTTTTCACTGCTTATATTTTTATATCCTACTCAAATATAACTCAGATATGAATCATGCTTTATAACATCTATTTCTATTGGTAGGACTCATTCTGCAATATATAGTGTAAATAGTTATTTATAATATGCCATCTATCATGCATTTAGTCCTTCCTATGTCCAGTGGTTTTTACGGTGTATTATTCTTATATTCACCTTGCATTGTGGATGTTAAGGGGGCCTTGCCACTTCAGCAAGTTGAAGAAATCTCCGCCGCTTGCATATTCCATGCCAAGAAGCACAAGCTCCTGTTTTATGGTAGAAGCAGAAGTATAATTAAACATATGGGGTTAGCCAGGTTCCAAAAATAAACCATGGATGTTCTACAGAGGAGGGATGGGGAAGAAATGTGTTACTTTAGAGATAAGGGGAATAGATTGTGTTACTAGATAGGTAATGGGGAGATAATGTGTTACCAAAAAGTTTGGAGGGGTGGGAAAGAAATGTGATGCAACAGGTGGGAGAATGGAAATGTGTTACTACAGAGGTAATGGGGGGAATGTTTTACAGCAGTGATGGTGGATGATATATCACCAATTTATGATAAAATGAGTCATGGACGATGGCTGTTAACTGTATTTTCAGTGTGGGACATTTCATCCTAATGATCTGCTACCTTGTCCCT
Source organism: Mixophyes australis (assembly GCA_036250195.1). Classification (NCBI taxonomy): domain Eukaryota; kingdom Metazoa; phylum Chordata; class Amphibia; order Anura; family Limnodynastidae; genus Mixophyes; species Mixophyes australis. The sequence goes on from JAVHZZ010000003.1 coordinate 203,437,026, forward strand.
AATATCAAGTGAGTGCCCATCCCCATATATACCCAAAATGATATGACTAAATGACCAGTATGGAAGGAGTGGACATGACAGGAGATTCAACACTGCTGTGGAGAGGAATTGATAACTGAATGTGGTTCTTCACTGGACAGGTGCTCCGACCATGTGCCCTATCAATAAATCAGAAAGTCCTTATGAAGAACTCCTGGCATGTTGTACTGTGTTGTGATGTGACATAGGTGCAGGGATCTAAGGATCAATGGTCCCTATGTCAATGTAGATACAGTAGGCCTGCATTTGTTAGCACTGTGCATCTCCAGCACTTAACAAAATAATAATGTGAATGAGCCTGAAAGATTCCGGATGTATCTGGAATATAGGAGATAAGATTTGCTGTTTTATTAAAGAAATGTCATTTGCAGTAGAAATAAGTGAGGTTATATTGCATATGTATGAATATTTGGCTATAAGGAGGTGGTCACAGTGGTACCTTGGTCTGGAAAGCAAAGCAACCATGAACAAGGAAGGCGCTTCCAGATGCAAGTTGCAACACTCTCCGCTCCACCATCACATGCTCACTGCCCTCAGATAGCAGATCCCTCTTGCTGATGACTTTCACAGCCAAATGCTGACTTGTATAGGAATCTGCTGCCAGCAGGACCTAGAGGAGACATTACAGGGTCAGCCTCATAAAGAGCACAGAATCATAAAAACAATATGTAACATTAGAGGACAAATAAAGTATGTATGCAAAAGTTTATAAACATCTCCTGTAATCGTGACATTAATCCTTTAATGACCTTACATATTATACATTGGGGAACACCTATTTTACAACATCTAACTCTGCGGTACTACAGTTTAGCTAAATGTCTCTAGCCACTAGTGTAAAATATTATCCGGGACCCCCTCACTTTCCTGATTAATATTAACACCCAATGCATTTATCTTCCAACATATATGCACATCTATGGATGTTCCCAATTGTAAAGCGGTAAGGAATCTGCTGGCGCTATATAAATAAATGTTCATGATGATGATGATTTTTACCTATGATGCCTCTCTTACTGGGTGTTTTCCAAAGTCTGCCACCCTCTCTTGTCAGACCAACTCATGTCTATATCCCCTATGCCCTCATTCCTGTTCTATCCCTATCATGCCTGGGGATAGATAGATAATGGCATGGCAATGAGATTATTCACTGCCCCTCACACCTTCTTCAGGTAGAAAATGGTCAAGAGGAGATACTGCCTTTATAGATACAATAAACAGAATTTAGAGGTTGCAGCTGCCATTGCTGTGTCAGTTACAATGGGAATCTATTATTTATTACTTAGCTTAATATGCTCAACCTGTAGCCTCAAATGATCAAAAGCACAAATTTTCTTCATAGACCTAATGTTGCACAATCCAATCAAACCCACTTTGGGAAGCTTGGTTTTGCATTTGAAGATTGCAGCATCTGTTCGCAGTGCTGCCAAATATAATCTTGTTCCCCGTGACCTCAGGCTGCATTCACAGCTTTGAGAAAAGCCAGTTCACTGTCCGCAGTCTATGACAGATGTCACTGTGGGGTCATATAGGAAGCTTTTACCTCGCACAGTCACTTTCACCACCCCATATTCTAGCCAACTGGGTCCATGGATGAATGGATAAAGTTCAGATCGCCAATGCCAAGCCTCCAAGGGAAGTCTAGAAAGGGTACTATGTACACGCCCCTCCTGCTCTTTCCCAGATATGCAGATATAGACAGACTGTGATTGGTACTTGTTAAGTGTGTATTAAATGTAGAAGTGTAATTCGTTTGTACTGAAGTGCAGAAATCAGATTTTACTTTGTGATACAGGATTTGTTAAATTATTATTATTATTATTATTATTTATTTATAGGGCGCCACTAGGTATCCGTAGCGCCGTACAGGGACAGACAGAAATACAGTACAGGGTGAGACATCACGGAACAGTTAACAAAAAGCACAGTAACTCAGAAGCTCAAAGTACAGCTAGATGACAGGCGAGAGCCCCAGCGGGGTAGCTAGAGTGGTAGAAGGGCCTCACGGAAGAGACAAGGAGCTGGAGAGCAGAGTTAAGGTGGTGGAGAACAGGAGGAGAGGAGGCCCTGCTCGAAGGAGCGTACAATCTAAGGGGAGGGTAGGACGGACAGAGACGCAAGGGTAGGAGGAGGAGAGGGGGAGAGTGGAGGCAAAGACGGAGGGGAGGGGGGGAGAGGAGAGCGACGAGGAGGAAGGTAGGTGGGAGACAGGAAGGAGGTCAGTTAAGTGGGGGACTGGAAGGCTATAAGGAAGAGGTGGGTTTTTAAGGCCCGTTTGAAGCTGGACAAGTTGGGTGAAGTTCTGATGGAGCGGGGGAGCTGGTTCCAGTGGAGTGGGGCAGAGATTAAGTGAGATTAAGGCAGGAAGAGGGTCATTTACAGGGGTTTTCCCTGCTTTTATCACATAAAATATTTGTCACCTAAAGTCATCACTTCTATTCTTTTTTTTTTCAATAATGGTTTTTATTAAGCTTTTAATTACAGGGTACAGACATAAAAGAAAAAGTACACATTTTAAAGAACAAAGGGTGAGAGGGGGAAGGTAGGGGGGGGAGGGAGGCAGTACAAATCAATACATGTCAGTTACATAAGAAGAAAAAATAAAAGAGAAAAAATTGTATAAATCCCAACATCGTAATAAATTACCAATTGTTGAATATATAGCCTGGGTATCCACTTCCAGATATTACTGTAACATATTGTGGGGGGGCCTCGAAGCGGTTGATTAAACTGACGTCTTGGAGACAAATCTGTTCCAATCAAACCATATGATGTGGGGAGATGAGGCAGAAGAGGTGTAGGGTATTCCCATGGTTTCCATGTCGCAGCTTAGCTGGACCTTAGAGATTATTTTAGATATGGAGGGTAATGTAGTTGATTTCCATGCTTGGGCTATCACTGCACGGGTAGCTATAAAGATGTGGCCTATGACATATCGATCCCCCAATAAAACTTGTGGAGGGAAAAAGTGTAGAAGTGCTACTTCTGGAGTATTAGGGATCAGAGTTCGGGTGACCTTAGCTACCAAGGTATATACCTCTGCCCAGAGAGCACGTGCCTCGGGGCAACTCCAGAAGACATGGAATATGTCCCCTATTTCCCCACATTCACGCCAACAGGCCCTAGTCTGGGCTGGCCACATTTTATGTAATCTATCAGGGGTCATATAAAGTCTGTGGAGCAGCTTATAGAGCATCTCCGTGTGGTTCAAACACCTCGACATTCGATGGGCAGTCTGATAAATTCTATTCCATTGATCCGGTTCAAATTCCCGGCCTAGATCTCTCTCCCAGGCTAATTGTGAGGGGGCTTTCACCGCCTGTTGCCTTGTGTTGAGGTGAGTGTACCAAAAGGAGACAGCTGCTTTGTTAGTTCCAGTTGAGAGTCTGGAAAACAAGAGGGCTGGAGGGTGTTGTAAGGGGGTGTCTTGTGTGCAGACTGCATGTAGCCAATGCCTCACTTGGAGATATTTATAGAAATCTTGATTAGGGATTTGGAATTTTTCCCTCAAATCAGAGAAAGATAATAGGGATGTGTCAGAGTAAAGCTTTTTGACAGTAGTAATGCCCCTCGAGCACCACAGGGATAGATTTAAATTAGGTATGAGTTTAGCTAAAGCTAGGATAGAGAGATTAGAGGTAGGAAGGGAGACGGAATTAGATGCCTTTAGAAATTTATCCCAAATTATAAGAGCATCGCTCGTAAGACGTGGTAGGGTGGCCTGAGAGGGTCTCCAGGACTTGGGGATCCAAAGGAGATCTGCCAATGGGAATGCCTGATTAAGGCCTTTCTCTAGGTCAACCCAGGGTTTGTGGGAACCTGGAAGGGACCAATCTCGGAGCTGAGCTAAGATGGCTGCTTCCTGGTATTTTACCAGGTCCGGTAAGGCAAGACCCCCTATCTTTTTTGGACGGGACATGGTAGTATGGTTAAGTTTAGGTGGTTTACCCTTCCACACATAGGAGGTAAGTAGACCACGTAGTTTATCCATGTAGCTTTTGGGCAGCTTAAAAGGCAAAGTCCTAAATAGATACATCATTTTAGGTAGGAGGGACATTTTAAACGTGGCTATCCTGCCCAGCCAGGAGATCTCATGATATTGCCATGATTTTACTAAAGCGTTTAGTTGTACCAGCAGTGGAGTGTAATTAGCCTCAACCAGGGAGTCTAGGAGGGGAGTGATCATAATCCCTAGATAGGGCATAGAGAGGGACCTCCAGGAATATGGATAGGCCGCCTTCAGTCGTACCAGGAGAGAATCTTCTATATTGATAGGGAGGGCGTCTGTTTTGGACGTGTTCAGTTTGTAAAAGGAGACTCTTCCGAATTTCTGTAGCAAATCATGTAAGAGTGGCAGAGAGGTCTCCGGACTAGTCACATATAGCAAAATGTCATCTGCAAATAGACATAGTTTATGGGTGGTTGCGGCTAAAGTGATGCCTGGGAGTTGAGGGTGTTGTCTAATTTGCTCAGCCAGGGGTTCAATAGCTAAAAGGAAAATGAGAGGTGAAAGGGGGCAGCCCTGCCTAGTACCGTTGGAGAGTGTGAATTTATCTGATATAAAACCATTGCTATAGACCGCTGCAGAGGGGCCCCTATACAAAGCTAATATAGATTGAAATATTTCACTGCAAAAACCAAATTGAGCAAGGACCTTTCCCATATAGCCCCAATGGAGCCTATCAAAGGCCTTTTCCGCGTCTAATGACATAACTAACAATTCATGGTGATATTTATTGGCCTGTTCTATAATATTGATAGTTCTACGGGTATTGTCCGATGCTTGTCGACCGAGGACAAAGCCTACTTGGTCTGGATGGATCAAGGTCGGAATGAGGGGGCTAAGCCTGTTAGCGATTAGTTTAGCATAGATTTTTATATCTGTGTTAAGTAGGGCGATTGGTCTATAGTTCTGGCATTGGGTTGGGTCCTTGCCCGGCTTGGGAATCGTGACAATGCGTGATTCTAGCATCTCTGGCGGAAAATTCCCTTGGCGAGTGCCTGCGTTATATAACTGTTCTAAGAGTGGGGTGAGTTCAGTCTGAAATGTAGCATAAAAATTATTGATGAATCCATCTGGTCCCGGAGCTTTATCTTTAGGAAGGGCTTTTATAATATGGACAATCTCGGACTGCGTCCAAGGTGCATTCAAAGTGGTTAACGAATCAGTGTCCAGAGATGGTAGTTTTAACTGACTTAAAAACTCTTCAATCAAAATCGAAGTCGGTTGGGGAGAGGAATCACAGTCACAGAGGTTATACAGTTTAGAATAGTAGGCCGCAAATTTATTAGCTATATCCCTCGGATTAGATGTTCTAATACCCGATTCGTCAGTTAAATATTTAATGCGGTTTTGAGCCCTCTGACCTCGCAGTTTTCTAGCAAGCAGTCTCCCTGCTCTATTTCCTGATACATAGTATTTCTGGCGTAATCTACTTAAAGCCTGCTGGGTGCGGAGGAGTAATAAGTTTTGTAATTGATTCCTGGTTTGAGATAGACGGGCCTTAAGATCTTCTGAGGGATGGGTTTTATTTTGAGACTCAAGAGAGGACAACTCCGCCTCCAACCTCATCTGATTACTCAGATACGCCCGCTTAAGTCTGGCTCCAGTCTGGATGGCTGTGCCACGCATTACCGCTTTGAGCGTGCACCAAAAGTTAAACACGGATGTGTCCTCAGGTGAGTTAGTTTCAATAAACATGTCAAACGTTTCTTTAAGAGCTATCTTTGCTTCAGGTGACGTCAAAAGGTATGGGGCCATACGCCATGAGCCAGGGGGAATTACCTGCTGAGGATATCGCCAGGTCCAGACTACCAGGGCATGGTCAGACCACGATATGGGGAGGATCTTAATTGATCTGGTATTCTGAAGATCAATTCTGGAATAAGAATTATGCACGGAGGAGTAGTACGTATAATCTCGCTCCATTGGGGCATAAGTCCTCCACACATCGTAGAGTCCGAACTCTGCCAGGAGCTTAGCAAAGGCAGCTGAGGGGCCAGTTATATTGTCCATTGTACGGGTAGATGGTTGCGATGATCTATCTAGTTTAGGATCAGTTACAATGTTAAAATCTCCCATAAGGATAAGAGTACCCTGTTTATGTTTTTCAATGTCTCGTAGTGTGGTTCTAAGGAAAGGAATTTGCCTTGAATTGGGAGCGTATAAAGAGACAAGCGTGACTAGCTTACCATCTAGCATACCCACTACAATAAGATATCTTCCATTTTTATCTTCGAAACTAGACTTAGGGACGAAGTTAACTTTGGAGCTAACCAGAAGGGCCACTCCATTGCGTTTGAAAGGGGCATTTGCTGTGAAGCACAGCGGGAATCTGTGGTCTTTAAAGGTAGGGGGGGCTCTAGCCAAAAAATGTGTCTCCTGGACTGCGACAATATCCGCCTTTTGCTTATAGAAAAAGGAGAGTGCTAAACGTCTTTTAGTCGGGGAGTTCAGTCCCCTTACATTCAAAGATAGGAACTTAACCATTTTGGCTTACTGAAGGACTCTGAAAACCTCAAGCAGACTTCAGGATTAGTAAGGAGAGAAAAGTACTTGCCTAAGAAGGGGAGGGGGCGGCGAGGGAAAGGAGAGGAAGAGAATGGGGGGGAGGGTAACAAGACACAAAAACAAACATAAATAACCCCAAAAATGGGATTAAAGTAGTTGCCAGAGGGGGAAGTCATCTGGCAAAATCAGTAACTATGGGGACATGGCCCTAGGAGTGAAGCACCCACCCAAAACCACAACACAATTGAATATTATGCAAATAATCAGCAAGGAAAAACCTAAACAAAACATAAATATAAAGTCAAAGGTTATCACCCGTAAAGTTAACATTTACTAGAAACATAGGAAATCTTGCTATAACTTTGAAGAAGGTATACAGAGTCTAAATGTAATCATCATATAGAGATATCAACTAACTGTAAATAGGTATAAGGTATCAGCAAGAAATACCATATAACAACATTCGAAAAATCCCAATCAGCGCTGGAACTGCTCACCGACCAGAGATCCACGATCCAACTTCCCGCAGGAGTCTCGCTCATAGGGTAAGTGAGGTCCATAGTTCACAGTAGTAGTGGCCCGAGAGCCTAAAGGACCTAGCGTAGAGCTGAGACACTCTAGGATGCAGTCGGTCATTAAGTAAAAGCAGTATCAGTAGTGAAGAGTTCACCTAGCCTTTTCCAATCTCAGCTGACTAGGCAACTTGGGATCAAGACGAAGAAGTTGTCGCTGCCATAGAAGTTTGAATGTCCCAGGACTGCAATAACTGACTGCCATCTTCTACCGTAGCTATCACGTGGGTGGAGTTATTGCGTTGAATAATGAGTTTGACTGGAAAGCCCCAGCGGTACTGAATTTGGTGTTCGCGCAGTGCTCTCGTGATAGGTTGAAAGGAGCGACGCTTGGCTACAGTGGCCGGGGAGAAATCCGGGAACAGTTGCAAGTTTTGCAGGACCTCTTCCGCTGCCTGCGATCTGGCTGCACGTAGGATCTTTTCTTTAATATGGTAGAAGTGGACCCTCATAAGTGTGTCGCGAGGTGAGGACTCCAGTCCCGCTCTCGGTTTCGGGAGTCTGTGGATACGGTCCAGCAGCAGATCGTGATCAGAGGCTTCAGGGAGGAGTTTTTTGAACAGGTTTTTAGCAAAGTCTGGAAGTTCTGAAATGGAGACAGATTCAGGAACACCCCGCAGCTTTAGATTGTTCCTCCGGGAGCGATCCTCGACGTCAGCCATCTTATCAGCCATCCCGAAGACATAATTTTCAAGTTTCTCATGAGACGTGATGAGCGCATTATGAGACGCTGCAAATTCCTCCATCTTGTCTTCAATGTGGGAAGTTCTCCCTCCCATTTCCGTCACTTGCGCCTTAACTTCTCGGATCGAGGAGCGCATTTCGGATAGGACCTCAGTTTTAAACGAGTCGAATAATAATTGCATAGACTTAATGGTAGCTGGGGCGTCTTGGTCCATTTGTGACAGGGCTGAGGAAGATGGGGACTGAGTCGGAACTGGCGAGGTTGCTCTAGATCCCGGGTCTTCCAGACCTCTGTGTTTGGGGAGCGCCCCTGGAGATGGGGAGGACTGGGGTTTAAAGAACTGTACCGCAGAAGGCGTCTTTGTGGATCTGTGTCTTTTAGGAGCCATCGCGAAAGCAAGTCTCAAGAAGCGTGGAAGTGTGACTGGATAGTCCAGGTAGTTCAGAAGATCGCGTTGGAGATTTTTTCGGCAGTTGAATGTTGTGAGAGGCTAATCAGGCATGATCGTGTTAGAAACGATACGGGTGGTAACAGGCTTACGGGGTCCCGGGTGGGTGATCCATCTCACGGTCTCATTTAATACATCTCCATGTGTATCGTGTTTGCAGACCTGGTGCCTCTATATAGAACCTAGATAGGCGTGTAGTTGAAAGGCTCAGCAGGATCGTAACCTTTTACTCTCTAGACAGATGGGGACCAGCCCTCACCAGTATGATAAGCAACAGCAAACCTGCAACCGGGAGCGCCCGACAGGGACCTCAATAAGCGGTCTCCCTCTTATGATATTATTGCGTCAGTGATAGTAGGAGTTGTAGCGAACACTGTAGATGGCACTGTAGTCAGGCTCTCAGTCGTGGGCTAAGGCAAGAAAACAACTTGTATGCCCTTTCAGTATATTCCACACTGGTACATTTGTATGTTGATCCCAAGGGACCCTGATTAATAATTAGTGTGGGCTCCCCGCAGACACCCCCAATGGAGCACAGCCGTGCACTGACCTGAGAGGGAGGCACTGGGCAAGTTCCACAGTGGATACTAGGTGCGCTGCTCCAGCCCAAGCTCCACCTGTAAACCGGAAGTGCAGGAGTCAGGGACTTCTAGTTGTCGCTGCCGAGAGAAGCGGTGTCCAGGGGGCCTCGATGGGGCAAAGCTGTATGTTGCCCTGACCCAGGTCTACAGTGAGGGAGAGGCGCTGTGTTTCTAGGCTCCGGAGCGAGTGCCACCCGCGAACCGGAAGTTCGGAAGTCAGGGACTTCCGGTTAGCGCTGCGGGGATGAGGGAGAGTTGAAAGCTGGAGAGGCTCCGATGGGACAGCCAGGGCCCCGCTGCAAGGCTGAAGCTCACGGGAGGTGAGTGAAGCCTCCCAGGGGGGCGGGGACGCATCCAACAGAGCTAGATGGATCTGGGCTCCACACTCGCACCAAAGCCTCCAGGCTGGCAGGGCACTTGATATAGATAGGAGATGGCCACAGAGAGTAGGCTGGAGGTCGCCCCGGAGCAAACAGCAGCAGGTCCAAATGCGGGTCACACCCGGCCAGGTCTCTCCTTTCCTCTAGGCCCAGGCTGCGTTAAGACGGCTCAATAGGACTGGGAGGGGAGTATGAACCCCCAAATTTCTCTAGGGGAGGTTACCCCCGCGCAGGCACAATTTGCAAGCCTTTGTGGAGGCAAACAGCTGCGGGATTATCTTAGTTTTAGAGGTTGAGGGGAGAGCTAGAAGACTGCACGTCTGCACAGTATGGCTGTCAGGCCACGCCCCATCACTTCTATTCTTATAATGGGATGCATTTTGCATCTTTTGATTGCACTTCTATGTGCAATGTAATAAACAAACATACTAATGATATATATTAAATTTGAAACTCCAAGCTAGTATCAGCAGAAAGGCCTTTTCCACTGCAACATGTGATGTGTGAGAAGCTCGGACGCAGCTTTCCTGATTTCTAATAACATCCACTTTCAGACATAAATCCCTTGTGACTATTGAACACTCATTACTTACCTTTCCAAAATTGCCCTGGCCGAGCTCACGGCAAAACGATAGTCTCCGGATGTTTTCAGAGACTTGATCTCCGAGGCAGATTGGCTGAGCAATGCTGGTTCCTAATGGAGTGATAAAATAGATTATATCAATATTTGCTTTATATTACAGACTATATTATAGACTATAGGTTGAGCCAACAGATCTATTAATTCCTAAAACTGGGACAGCTAAGTGACATGAAGATTTAATTTCTATACTGAGGTATCCTACTTATTATTGAGTGCCAAGTGCAGTGAATAATATGGCGTAATACTATTCATCATAGTAGCATATAGACACAAAAGCACATACATATCTGTGTGTATGCCTACTCGCACCAACCCTGTTAATCCAGTTCCATGAGAAGTTTAAGCTCTTCAGGGAGATATCAATTCAGTACAAGGCCCCTGTGACGAAATGAGTGGGATAACCCTGTAAGCATTCAGTGTCTCATTTCTCACATAATGTGGATTATAGTACTTTTTGTAGCCCATGCTTTGTTCCCTAGCTTACCAGACTACAACTGCATTGTCCAATAACATGTGGCTAAGGGGACATTGTAGTTCAGTGTACATATGTATATTGTGTATTGTATAGTGATGACTTGCAGTAAGGTTGCTATTCATTGTCTTTAAAGTGAAGCCTGGGGGATTATGGGTAGGGATCAGGTTGCCATGTGCTGGAGTAGGAAAACTAATTAGTGTCCATTGTTCTCACCTGGCTAGTCCAGACAGGCCATCTAACAGGGGAGGTTCTCTGGAAGGACAGCTCATCTTCACTCCCCTGTCCAACCCCCCTAGTCCAGCACTGACCAATGGTTAAGTAGAATAGACCCAGGGGTTTGCCCAGGGAGGGAAAAGACTGTGGCAATTAGACCTGGGATATAAGAAACAACTCCAAGGGGGAGGGGGTTCATACTGGGATTTCATTCATGAAGGTGCATCTAGTTTTGAATTATCGTTTTCTAACTAGTCTCTATATATGCAGCTGAGAGGGATCCCTGGGTTGTGAAGTCTGGACAGCAGGTGGCTATATCTCCTTAAGTTATTGGGGTAAGGGACAGATAATGTGGTAAACCTGCCTGGCATTTATTTACTGTGTATACATAATATTCTAGTGTTGTTTGTATGACAATAAATATACTGTTGTATTTTTATAACTGAATTTTGCCTGAGTGACCATACGAATCCTAGAAGGTACTGGGTAGACTTCCCTGGCATAGGAAGGCACCCGTGGGTGGCCAGCCAGCGTGAAGTGGGTAGCATTGGGCCAGATACACCCGGTATCTTCACAGCCCCATAGGGGCCTTGTGCAATGTGCAGCCAAGTGCAGTTGTGGGTATTACAGTAAGTAAAACCCTCTGTGAGGTGCAAGCAAAAGTCCTACAGGACCTTAGGGTTAATTGATTTCCTCCCTTCATCTTGGTTGATTTCCTTTTTGTGAAATGTACAACATTTGTACTCACATTACATCTGCCAACATTGTGTGATCAGATGACAATGCTCCTACTATTATAAACCAATCACGTATAAGTGCCTGGCCAGCAGCTTCGGACATACTTATAGATCTCGACAAGTTTTCATTAGAATGTGTTATTAAAAAATGTTTGTTGTCAGTAATGTTTCAGAAAATTGTCATGAATAAGCATTTACACGAGTTGATACACCAGTTACCTATGAAGCTAAATTGTTGGAATTGTCAATTGTCAATATGAGTATGAGTTGGGGGATTATAAAGTAGAAGTGAGAAATCCACACCAAAAGAGTCCACTATTTCTAAAATATTGGCATATACCCCTCTCGGTATTTATTTAGATGTAAATAATGAATCACTTTCTTAAATCTTGGTGATGGTGGTACTCACTATAACGACAATGGAAATGCCGACAGCGCTTACCCCGACATGATTACACCGAAGACGTCATAGCCGACTGACTTGTAACACAGACTGCTTGAAACAGAGACTTAAAGAAATTGCAGCAGCTGAAGATCCCGCCACAGTCCGATGATGTCACATTGAAGGGACACACTGTCATCCGAGCTGTTAAGGTAGTAATTTAAGGAGGCATGGACTGTACAAGCTTCTTTACTAAGCCATGTACATTCTACAGGTGCAGCCTCCTTAAATTCCTACCTTAACACCTCGGATGAGAGTGTGTCACTTCAATGTGACGTCATCACACCAGTCAGTCGGCTATGAGGTCTTTGGTGTAATCATGTCAGGGAAGTACTGTCGGCATTTCCAGCATTGTTATGTAGTACCCAACCCTTTGGTGATTTGCAGCATAATATTGGCAGCTAATTATTAGTAGTGAATTATTATGCTGCAAATCACCAAGATATAAGAAAGTGATGAATTATTTATATCTATTAACTATTCCAATATCATCCTGATTAATTCATGAGTCCATTATATCAATTGATAGTGACATACTGACTAATAATGCTAGGATAATAATAATTACATTATGAAATTGTGGTTCCCATTAATGAAAGAATTTATACATTATCAACCATTATTAAAAATAATCTTAGTAGATATTGCAACATAAATATAGAAATTGCCAAAAAGACAATAAATACAAACAAATTTTGAGGCACTGTTGGAAGAGAATACAGAGGATCATTTAGGGCAGGGGTTGGCAACTCCCGGCACGCATGCTAGACCTGGCACGCAGACCACTTTTATCTGGCACGCCGGAGGTCCGCAGCTGCTTTACTAAAGCAGCAGAGGATTGCCGAAACGGAGCTGCTGCACATACGCAGCAACTCAGTTTCGGCCATCATCGGCTGCTTTAGTGCAGTAGCTCCCCGCTGTGGAACGGAAGACTTCAAATGTAATTTTGAGGCATACTATGTATTGGAGGCACGTGTAAGTGGAATAATATCTATTGGGGGTATGTATAAGTGGCATACTGTGTATTGGGGCATGTGTAAGCGGCATACAAAATATTTGGGGCATGTGTAAGTGGCATACTATCTATTGGGGGCATGTGTAAGTGGCATGCTGTGTATTGGGGCATGTGTAAGCGGCATACAATCTATTGGGGGCATGTGTAAGCGGCAGATTATGTATTGTGGGCACATGCAAGTGGCATACTATGTATTGCGGGGACATGTAAATGGCATACTATCTATTGGGGGCATGTGTAAGTGGCATACTATCTATTGGGGGCATGTGTAAGTGGCATACTGTGTATTGGGGTGTATTGGGGGCATGTGTAAGAGGCATACAATCTAATGGGGGCATGTGTAAGTGGCATAAAATCTATTGGGGGCACGTGTAAGTCCCATAGTATGTATTGGGGGCATGTATAAGTGTCATACTCTGTATTGGGGGCACAACTATGTGAAATTCTATGTATTGGGGCACAGCTATGTGGCATCCAGTGTATTGAGGGCAAAACTACGTGGCATTCAATGTTTTGGGGGCACAACTATGTGGCATACTGTGTATTGGGGCACAACTATGTGACATTGGGGGGCACAATTATGAGGCATGGTATGAATGGGAGGCACAACTATGTAATATAATGTGAACTGGGGCACTGCTGTGTGGCATAACATTTATTTGTTAGTCCCATTACTCATAATATTATGATATTAACATCATAAAGTAAGACATAATTTTATATATACCGTATTTGCCGGCGTATAAGACGACTGGGCGTATAAGACGACCCCCAACATTTCCACTCAAAATATAGAGTTTGTTATATACTCGCCGTATAAGACTACCCCCTCTTCCGCACACCTTCCACACACCAAATAAAACGTAAAAGAACATCAGATTTGATTTCAACATGTTAATTTATATACGAATGCCTATGACATGCAGGAAAACTGTCACAAGGCTGTATGTTATCAAACATGTACAGTAAACATATAACAGTGCAAGTTTATTAAACGTAATTCACTAGTCAATGATAGAAGGAAGATAACAAATAGAGGGAGAGAGCAAGTGCACACTTACCCCTTGGCATAATCTTTAGTGCTTTTTCATTTGATTTCCAGTCCCAAACCATCTTTTCTGTTACTCCTTATTGTCTTGCAGCAGCACAATTATTATGTTCCGTGGCAAAGTTTACAACTTTAAGTTTAAAACTTGCATCATATTTCCTTCTTTTTGCTGGTGCCATGATAGGGTTGATAGGGGTTTGACTGCTGGACATTTTCTATGCTGTATTGTACTGTACAATGGTGCAGTACTGTGGTTGGCTGTTGGCTGTATACAAAGCCTGATTGGATTGGTCCCTGCTCCCTGTCTGCCCTCCCTGTCAGCAGAACGGGCCGGTCACGCCGAAAAGGCTGGCACCCCTGTATCGCTGCTGATGCTCGCCGCAGCCACGCTGATGACCCGCCGCGGCCGCACTGGATACCGCGCGATACTGGACCCGGTGTATAAGACGACCCCCCCACTTGGAGGCATGTTTTTCAGGGCAAAAAAGTAGTCTTATACGCCAGCAAATAGGGTATATATATATATATATATATATATATATATATATATATATATTGTAACAAAGGGAGGCATTTAGATGGCAATATACAGAGAAAGCATGGAAGTAGAGTAAAACATTTGTGCAGTAATGCACCTAGATTGATGACTTATGTGTAACAAACAATAGTTTAAGTTTGGTTAACTTACATGATAGAGAAATCCTTCCTCTCAGCAAACAGACATGGCGTGTGTGTTAGTACAAACAGAGCCAGTTATGGGGCATTTCCTTTTAAAGAGAAGGTGGGTGTGTCACCTGTCCATCAAGCTAAGGCTGGGGGAGGAGTATCAGGTATAAAAGCTTGTTTGTATCATTTATGCACTGAGACCAACGCTGGGTAAGCTGGCTGGTCATGAGAGAGAGCTGGTCTATGTATAGCTAGCGTTTAGGGTCTCCATAATTGCTGTGAAAGTATATGGTGTCAAAACATTTACCATCCTGACAATAAAGCTACATAAAAAGGAAGAAGTTGTTCGCATGTGCTTCTGCAGTAGTGGGTTCTTGCCACAATATATATATATATATATATATATATATATACACACATACACACACACACACACACACACACAAATCTGGCAAACCTGGGCTTGACTAGAGTTAAGCCGACACACTGATGGAAAAAGGTTGCCAACCCCTGATAACAATTCATAAGTTTTAATTGTTTGAAATAAAATGTATAACTTTTAACATATTCATATCAAGAGTCTAAGATTAAGAACGAGTCTACATATTGGCATTTAAATAAGTGCCTCCAAAATCAGAACTATTTTCTTCTTTTCCATTTAATGTATGAGTTGGGGGATATAATAAATAATCTGAAAGTGGGTTTGGTAAATTTAGTTCTAACAGTGGGTTTTTGACACATACTATAGTATTTAGGGATTTATGTTTGGATCTGGAGATAGATTGAGATGTTGATATGATATTGTTTGTGACTGTCGAGGGCTTGTTATGGATAGATTAGGGTTTGGAGAGAAAACAAATAACAAGTGGCTAGGCACATTAAGGGGTCAGAGGATTTATCATGTAGTTGGGTGAAGAACATTTGAAGACACATTAGTAAATAGTGGTGCTGACTGGAAACATTCTCACATCATTTGACAAGGAATTGGGATGGACAAAATTATCTTCAACCTAATGTACAGAATTGCCCTTCTCTCAGGAAGCAGGTATTGGGGGATAACATAAGTGGAAATACAAATAAATTGCTTTTTATCTTGCTCCACAACTCCAATTTAATGGTAGACACATTCATGATTAAAATAATAATAGCTGTATATTCTATAATGTACTTTACTCTTTTACAAATTAATATATGTTAATTGGTGCACAGGTTTCACACTCACAGACAGTGGTTACTATAGCTTACATAATTACAATAACCAGAATGATGCCCTCTAAATAAGTCTTTACATCTCCCTTGGTAAAGAGTTAATATGTTAGTCCTGTGACATTTACCTTGTAGAGTAGGTTATGTGCACTTCGCCTGTTTGCCTAGCGTAAAGTACTGAAATTGGTTCTGTGCATGCACTCAAATCAGGCCGCACTTATACACTCGTTTGTAATTTTGCTAGAATCTGGCACTTGCGCATACTTGCGACTCAACAGGTGGATCAGTGGAGGGAAGGGGTGCTAATATAGTCCGAGTGCAGTAAGGCATTTTTGTGTAGGAAGAAACAAAAGAAGAAGCAAGAAGCGAAGAAGATGACAAAAGAAGAAAAGGTGATTTAACGTAGAGAAAATGGAGGGAGAGGGAATGGAGAATATGGGGGGGGGGCTGGTGTAGAGAGAGAGAGGGGGCACCAGAAATTGAGGAGAAAGAGAGAGAGACACAGAGGGGGGCAGGTGCTGGTGGTGGGCAAGGGGGGGGGGGGTGATCCCATAGTGGGCTACCTTGGGCTGGGTCACCGGACTACTTGTATTTATTTTCCTTTAAAATGTTCCTATTAGGCTACTGAGTCCCCTCCCTTGCCCCGGGTAAAGTTTGCCAGCCCTACACTGACAGAGAGGGCACCAGACAAATGGGGAGAAAAAGACAGAGAAGGCACCAGGAGAATGGGAAGAGAGGAGGGGGCACCAGAAAAATGAGGAGACAGAGAGATGGCACCAGAAAATATGAAGAGAGAGAGAGAGAAAGGGGGCACCAGAAAATATGAAGAGAGAGAGAGAGAGAGGGGGGGCTGGATAAAGGGAGGAAGAGGAGGCTACAGTAATTGGGGGGAGGGGGAGGTTACATTCTGAAATCCCCACAGTTACATACTGTTAATTTAGAGAAACTTAAGGTTTGAGCAGCCATGTATTTTATTACTATTTGCACAGTATATGGCTCTCCCATTTTGTTATCTATTAGTATAATTAGTTTATATCTGCAGAATACTTTAACATATAAGCAAAGGTAATCTAAATGTGGCACATACAGCATTAAGCTGTTTGTTTTAAAATTTTGTGGGCAAGAGGGCATGTGAGATAAAAGCTGTTTGGCAGGAGGGCATGTTTGAGAAAAACTGGTGAGCAAGGGAACCTGCGTAAGAAAAGTTGGCTAGGGCGTCTAGAACAGGGGTGTATATGAAAGAAAAGCTAGTGGGCAGCGGACATGTGAGAAACGCTGGTGGAATAGAGCTGGCATGTGTGACAAGAGCTAATGGGTAAGAGTGACATGTCTGAGAAAAGCTGATGGCAGTGGGAGACATGTCACTGTGTAACAGGTGAATGATTGCTTTTTGCTTTGCTCTGAAATCTAACATTTGGAGCCACCCATCTAGATATACTGTGTTTGTTCCTGGGCAGGAGTGAAGCCTGGACAGCATTCTGTGTCAGACATCAGTACATCTGGACATCACTGCATCTGGACTTCAGCCTTACCAGCCAAACGAGAGGAAGTAATAGTTAATATTTTTATATTTCAACTGTCAAGTGTGTGAGGGTCTAGGAAGTGGAAATTGGGGGGAGAAGGGGCAGTTGGCTGAAGCTTTGCCTAAGGCACATAGAAATGTTGCACTTGGCCTGATATGATGTACATCTGCCGTTAACCTGATGTGTATGGTGCATCCGCTACTGGTGCAGTCATACACACAACTTGTGATAAGTCCAACTTTCTATATGCTGCCAATAACTTTGGGCACAAATACTTTACAAATCAGCCTCAGAGGGGCATATTCAATTGTTGGCGTTTCCCGCGGCATTAAAAATATTACCGTTATTACGGCAATTCGAAACCCGGGTTTCAGCTCGCAGCTCCCTGAGGTGCGAGCTGAAATCCAGCGTTAAAGGTACCATAATAACGTTAATTATGCGCACTATTACCACAATGACGGTAATAGTGCGCACGCCACGTTACTTTTCCGAGTAATGCCAACAATTGAATATGCCCCACAGTGTGCAATGTTAAATCTCAGTTATGAGTTCTTAGAATGAAAGATGAAGTCTTAGACACATGGGCACGTCTTTAATGAGGCAATCTGAGACAGATATCTCTGGATATAATGTCTAAAAAGCAATGTATAAGAATTAATAATATTAAATAATAATTTCATTAAAAATAAGATAAGTTATTTGCAGCAAAGTCTAAATTTGTGTTATTGGAATGCTAGTAGATTCATTAACGCTTATAAATTACAATATTTTTATTTATTGAGAATTAGGGTTGAGGGTCTGGACTGAAATATTATACTATATACTAAACCAAAATGTTACATATTGTATCTTCTGTACAACAAACATCAGTAATGTGCAGCATTTACATCATCGGTTCTTACTGTGCCATTTGTCTTTGCTATGGAGATTATTTTTAATCACACAAATGTCAAATGAGACATCTGGATTGGAGCTTGGATGTTATTCAACACCTGTATACAATCAATGTAAAGTGGTTGTATGAAAATAAATTATATGTATGAGTCCACAGGTTTCTATGTGTAAATGAATATTATTATTATTATTATAACATTATTCATTATCTACCTGCTCCATCCTGATTATGTTTCTCCTTCTCTGACCCAGATGGTACCTTTCTCCTTTTCTTCCTATGCTTTCTCTTAATGGACACTTTCTTGTGGTCTTCATCCGATGAGTCTAAAATTCTTCTTTTCTTCACGGCTGGCTTCCTCCGGACAATCTCTTCCTCCTCTTCCTCCTTCTTCTCCTCTTCCTCCTTGCCACTTTTTCTCCGCTCTGGATCCAACATTTTGTCTGAGACAACGGTAATCCAAGTATGTCGCTTCCAACTGTCGCTGTGGTAGACCACTGGTCTGAAAGTAAACAGCTCGGTTGCCCCGACTACAGCTTCATATGGTCACATGTAACATAGAATCTTGTGATGTCACCGCACTTGCTGTGAGTGACCATCTAACTGCCACTATCACCGTGATATATATGGTTATTCTGTATGTGTTTAACTGCACTTAACATAATTTGGGAGGTATGGGTGATATTGACTTTGGAGATTATAGGGTTTTCCTAAATTATGAGATTGAGCTGATTTCATCAATTCAGATTAAAACTGATATATGTTAATGTAAATATGAAATGTTGCTTACCATTTATTTCAATACTCTTTCAAAAAATGTATTAGAATACCAACTAGTTATTGGAAGAATAAATCTAGAAAACACAGTTGTTACTCCAAATTATTACATTTATTGAACAGGTGAACATAGAAGAGGAGTCTTACAGATTAATCCCTTGTGAGAATTGTCACCTCTCACAAATACTTTCATCCCTATTAGGATAAAATGGCTCACTTTCCTTTGGATCCCTTACTGTGTCTTACAATGTTTATAACCGTTCTCACTTTTTAAAAAACAAGGCATAATCCTAAATTACCTGCGTTGCAAAATTACCAATGTCATAAATTGATGAAACATCTATCAAACTGCTGGAACATTACTATTATGACTAATGTGGCAGTTAGAAATTGCACAATAGTGTGATACATGTTGCTGTTCTTTGTGCTAGCAGTTAGCATTTTAGCAGATTTCTAGCTGTTAATATTTTAGAATTGAAATGCACCTTGACACAGGAACACAAAATTAGTAGATTTCAGCTATTTGTACATATATGGGCAGCAGGGCCGGACTGGGACCAAAAATCAGCCCTGGCATTTAAAGCACACAGGCCCACCTGCTGTGGGCTCGATGCACTATATTGTTGTAGCCTGAAGTGGCGTTGCTGGTGCAGTCCAACATGAAGCATCAGCACAAACTTGTGTATCACACTTTGTCTTCTGCCCACCCTGATCAATTCCCTTGTTGTGCAAATCACCTGGAGCACTGTAAAAATGCACCAAACCATAATCTTTTTAAATATATAGTTAAAATACAATGTATAATGTTTCCATGCTACTTCCCCCTGAACCATATAAGACAGTAATTGTTTTGAGATGTAATGGCCATAGTAATTTATTGAATCATAACATACTATAAGCCACAGCATAAAACATAAGTATTTTAAATAACAAGTATTTTAAATAACGTAAGTATTTTAAATAACAAGTAAAACATAACTATTGCACAGAACTGCATGAAACTACCTATTTACTACAATTTAAACAAACCAAAAGTCAGCAGATCCTCCATCATGACCCCTTCCACCAGGTACAAGAGGCGCTGCTACTTAACTTCCCACATCCTTTATGACTGCTGTCACCTTTGCTGTAACTTTTATTCGGTATATTTACCAGACTGAAATTACCTTCAAGTCTTAAAATAATCCAAAGAGATTTTTTGGGAAATCACATGTTAAGAATACGCTTAAGCAATATCTAAAGGATACAACATTGCATTGAATCATATAGCAGTATAGTTATTGTTTCTGATCTCTCCAGTGTGGGCAAGTAGTGATATAAATGTTGTATCCTTTACATATAACTGAAGCTTATTTTTAACCTTGTGATTTTCCCCCATAGAAAAGCTAACCCCTAAGATCCCTGCAAAAACTCTGTGCATGGAGAGCTTTTAAGGAATGAGTTGGCTTTGCAGGACTTCACTCCTTTCTGCAACTCTGTCTATTATGCCTTCCACATCAAGACTCATGAGAATGTCTTTTTCTGTAGCCATCAGCATGAAAGAGTCCAAATGGTCCTGGGATACAGTATTCCTCAGTCTATTCTTGATAAACCTCAAGGTGAAGAAGCTTCTCTCACAAGCAACTTGTGTGAATGATAGAGTCAGGATGAATTTGTAGGCCAGGCCAATCACATTATAGGCATCTGCTATTAAATTGTACCGCCGTAGAATTTGATAGCAACAAATGGCGCAGTTCTTACATGTCGCACATGGCTTATTCACCAGCTCCATTTCTATGTCACCACCTTCTTCACTCTGGTCTTCTGCAGGGATTTCTGTTGCCACTCTAACAGTATATTCTTCTAGCGCTGATGTCTTTAATTTTTCCCAGTGCAAAGCTAGATTAGTTAATTCACAGCGCAAATTTTCAGATGTGGCGTTTTCATCAAATTTGATTAACACTTTACTTAAATCTTCCATTGCTGGGATCTGAAGTCCTTGTTCTCTTATGATGGAAAAGTTCCTAGGGTCCAGGCAAGCATAATCAGCGTACAGTGATCCACTGGCGAGAAAACGTCGATTTATGCTCTCAGTGATTATGTCAAGGATCACATTGTGTACTTGGATTGTATATGCTGTAATAGCATCACATATAACTTCGTCTTGAGCAGACTCACCAGGAATTGTTTGTTTCTTCCTTAACCTTTTTTGAGGTAGGGTGGTCTGTACTTCAAGGTCACAGTCTTTAAGATCTTGCAGCTTGTCATTTGCCCACATTACAAAATTATCTGCAGTGTTCTTAACCACACCAAAATCTCTTACAAGTTTTCTAAGATTTTCCTGTGTCCCAGACACCATGTGATGAGCTTTTAATATGTCCAAACCACTTGTTTGTAGATATTTTGACAATGGTGTTGTCAATTCAAATATGCGAAGAAAAATTTGAGCTGTGAGAATGTCTCGTATTTAAGAAGAGATTCCACAAATGTTCTTGCTTTTAGCCGCACTTCAGCTCTAGATTTTGGGTGCTCTTTAATATTTGCCAATGTGACAACAAGGTCAATGTACAAAGCAGAATCAGGTTGTGAAAATGATCCAAATACTTTTCTAAGTGCTGCATCTTTAGACCACCAGTGAGTTTCACCAATCACAGAGAGTCTTCGTTGGTGAGGGTCCTGACTGACATTTAGCCATGTATTCATGCGTTGAAAAGAGTCCCGAATAAATACTGCAACATCATTAATTAAAGCAAATAAGGATGCACTTTCAATAACTCCCGTTGTGGTATTTGCCAGTACTAAATTCAGTACATGAGCATAACACCAGACATGAACTTGGTGTGGTGATTCGGTTGACAACCATGTAGAGAAGCCTTTGTATTGTCCTTGCATGTTTGCTTCGCCATCAGTAGAACTGCCAGTGCAATTTTTTATGTTTATTTTGCATGACTGCAGAACTTGCTTTACCAAGTTAAGGAAGTATTCTCCAGATGAAGATTCACAATCTACCACTGCAAGGAGCTTCTCATGAATTTGATCTGTAACATTACGAACAATTACTGAACACTGTTCTTTTGATGTGATATCCTGAGTGGTGTCAATTTGTACTGAGAAGATACCAGCTTCTCTAACATCACTTGCCACGGTCTCTTGAATAAGCTGTCGTATAGTTTCTATAACTTTGTTAAGAGTTGTTTTGGAGAGAAAAGTTATAAACGACCCTCTGCCCTTTCCTCTTGAATGCAACTTCTTGCATATTCTTATGCAATCGCTGATGTGTTCTCGAAGACAAGCATCGTACTTGCTGACAGTAAAACAAACTCTAAAAAATTGCCGTGATCCACAGAAATGTCCTCTAAAGATATGCAGCCTCAAATTTGTTTCCCCTATAGCTAAGTCCGCATTTACCAATCACTTTTATAAGGTCTATCACACGCTCCAATATCTGACGTCTTTTTTTGACTTGTTCTCTGTGTACAGACATCTGGGGGTAAATGTATCAAGCTGAGAGTTTGCCAGCGGGTTTGAAAAGTGGAGATGTTGCCTATAGCAACCAATCAGATCCTAGCTATCATTTTGTAGAATGCACTAAATAAATGAAAGCTAGAATCTGATTGGTTTTTCAAACCCGCCGTAAAACTCTCAGCTTGATACATTTACCCCCTGATTGCAAAGCAGTAAGTTATTGATATCTGCACTGCTGGCATTCAAAAAGTAAGCTTCAGCGCAGGATCTGGGCATTACACTTTTTTCGTGTTCTTCAATTCTTTGATGAATATGTCTCCTGTCTGTCATTCCATCAATGAATGGATTTGTTACAGAAGTCTTTGTAAATGCAAGACAGACAAAGCAAAAGACAGCGTTTTGGTCTTCACAGTAGGTCAGCCACTTGCGGATTGATCCATCTTTGCGAAGGACAGCTTCTTTATGGTATGATCACTTATGTTTTATTTTGGATGATAACTAAAAAATAAAGCTAGTTGACTTGTATTCGGCCGAACAAAGTAATTGAATGGAGACTATGACTCTAAACCTTGTGTACATGGCGAGCTACTGGTTTCAAATAAATTTTGCCTTTCTTCACCCTCTTGTTCTGGCAAGGATTCCTTCATGACAACACTGACATCTTGTTTGGGTACTAGATCATCTTCATCATCATCATCATTTATTTATATAGCGCCAACATATTCCGTAGCGCTTTACAATTGGGGACAAACGTAATAAACTAATAAACAAACTGGGTAAAACAGACAAAGAGGTGAGAAGGCCCTGCTCGCAAGCTTACAATCTATGTGACAATGGGAGATTGACACATGAGGTTAAGTATACATTTTGCATCTTGGCCCAGCCAGACTGCAAAGGTAAGGTGACTCATAAGCTAAATGATCCTGTCACACAACAATGTTGGTCTGGGGGTAGTTGTCTTCTGTGAAATTGTGTAACAGGCGAAAGGTAGTGAGGTTAAGAGGGTGGTTGAGGAATATTATAAGCTTGTCTGAATAGGTAGGTTTTCAGAGAACGCTTGAAAGTTTGTAGACCAGAGGAGAGTCTTATTGTGCGAGGGAGAGAGTTCCATAGAGTGGGTGCAGCCCGAAAAAAGTCCTGTAACCGGGAATGGGAGGATGTAATGAGGGTGGATGAGAGACGCAGATCTTTTGCAGAACGGAGTTGCCGAGTTGGGAGATATTTTGAGACAAGAGAGGAGATGTATGTTGGTGCAGCTTTGTTGATGGCCTTGTAGGTTAGTAAAAGTATTTTATATTGGATTCGGTAGAAGACAGGCAGCCAGTGTAGAGACATACAGAGTGATTCAACAGAGGAATAGCTATTTGCAAGGAAAATCAGTCTTGCCGAAGCATGCAAAATAGATTTTAGGGGTTTGAGTCTGTTTTTGGGAAGACCAGTAAGGAGGGAATTGCAATAGTCAATGCGGGTGATGATTAGTGCATGAATTAAGGTTTTAGCAGTGTCTTGTGTGAGATATGTGCGGATTCTGGAAATGTTCTTTAGATGTATGTAACATGATTTAGATATAGAGTCAATGTGGGGAACAAAGGATAGGCGTGAATCAAGGATTACACCTAGGCAGCGAGCTTGTGGGGTGGGATTTATGGTCATGTTATCAACAGAGATAGAAATGTCAGGTATGCTCTTGTTGGCGGGTGGGAATATTATTAACTCTGTTTTAGAAAGATTAAGTTTGAGTTGACGAGAGGACATCCAAGATGATATGGCAGAAAGACAGTCAGTTACACGGGACAACACAGATGTCGAGATATCAGGAGAGGATAGATAGATTTGGGTATCATCCGCATAGAGATGATACTGAAAGCCAAAGGAACTTATTAGATTTCCAAGAGAAGCGGTATAGATAGAGAACAGCAGAGGACCTAGCACCGAGCCTTGTGGTACTCCAACTGATAGGGGAAGCGGAGCAGAGGTGGCTCCAGAGAAATTAACAGTGAAAGAGCGATTAGAGGGCTAGGATGAGAACCAGGATAGAACTGTGTCTTGAAGACCTAGGGATTGCAGCGTTTGTATGAGAAGAGAGTGGTCAACGGTGTCAAATGCAGCCGAGAGATCCTAGATCATATGCTAGTGCGGCAATTTGGTGCTCACACACAGATAAAACTGACTGTTCCTTCTGTTGACTGGTGCTTGAGGATTCTGGAATACATAACTGAGTTTCACTTTCTTGATCAATTTGCATTTCTGAAACATTTTCTTCCGTGAATGTCTTCCCAGGAATAGTGTGACCTCGTTGATGACGACTGAACATATCAGTTATTTTAACGCATTTTTCGGCATCAGCTTCAAGAGTCTTCTTTTTCTTCTCCCTGATTTTTTCAGCTCCACCTTTTCGTTTTGGTTTGGAGTCCATACTTTCTTCCAACAGGGTACAAAAACTCTTCAAGGGAGACAAATAGGTTTTTATTATTAATATCCTTGATAAATTAACCAATGAATTGTGTAAATTGTGAGATTTTAGTATAGATATATATCTCACCTGACAAAGGAGCAAAGGCCACTAATCTTGTTAGATGCTCTTCTTTTTTTGATCAACTTTCAGTCCAATGCCTCCACTCAATGCTATGCTGTGCCTTATGAAAGGTATATTGACTGCTGTCCCTCTCTAGGATAATGGTGTCCCTCCTCTTCGCTGATGGGGGATTCCTTCATGAAAACAAGTTAAGTGCATCAGCGAGTCTACTTTTGTACCAACATGCTAAAATTATATTCCTTTGTGTGGGATATACAGAGCCAGATTAAGGGGGTCACAAGGGTACGTGCCCTGGGTCCCCCTCTTTCATGGGGCTCAGACTAGGGATTTACAATGCTGCAGCTCATTCCGGGGCCCTGACCTTAACTGTGAGTAGATGGCAGAAAATATTATAAAATACTAAGAGACTTTCCCTGCAACACTCATTCCTTAAACTTATCCAAAGATACATGAAAGAGTAAAAATCCAAACAAAGCTTACAAAACCTCAGCAAAGAAGAGAATACACCACTTTAACTTGTCCTGACCAGTAAGCCTAAAATGTAACAAACATTACATAAATTAACTACTAAGACTAAATGAGATTTGTCAACATATTACGAATTTAAATTAACTTTTTTTTTAGAATACATTTTAACACTCTTATCCATTCGGTCAGCCCATCCACTAAAAAAATTGCATCTGTTCAATTTAGCCAAAATTGAAACAGATCCAACCAAAAAAAGTGTACACAAAATATTTAGAAATCGAGTTTACCAAATAAAACTGGCTGATAAGTGAAGACAATAGCTAAAATAATATATATCAAAATAATCCAGAAAATCTGAATTTACAACACATAGAACAAAAAAGGTGAAGCTAACTGCGCTGAAGATGATTAATAAAAAACATATTATAGGTTATAAAATAAAAACCATATACATACAGATGGCCAATTAGACATTCAGGAATACGTACAAAACATAAAATTCATTTAATATTATAAATGAATACACAGTCACAACAAAATCATAAAATAACGGATAATAAAAAGACATTTCATTGCAGAGATTAATACGAACATATCAATGGGACACAAGAAAAGTAAAAAGAAAGAAAGACCCATCCTCAGCATAAATGGGTAACACATTTGAAAAACAATCGAAAGAACTGTCATATACATCTAGTTGGACACAAACTAACCAAACCTATTCTGAAAATGTTATGAGCACAGTCACAGATTAACAAGTACCAAGCAGTTTGCTTCATTTACAAAAGCGTACTGTTCTGACTGCGTGAGACAACATAAAACAACTACAGTAAACCCAGGGCCTGACTAAGGGTTCCGGTCTCCGTAGGCAAATACACCAACAGCGCCTTTTACCCCCCCCCAATGTATAGGAATACTCCTAAATATAAATATTCAGAAATATTCTCCAGCATTCAATTTAGATTGATTGCGCCGTTGTCTCTTACCTGTTCTTGCTCTTCTCTCTTGCTGCTTTGTTGTCTTCTCGCTGATTTTGGAGTCCTGTACTGAAAATGCAAAAAATGTATTATATTAGAAAATGTTAACAAACCCAGAATGATTAGGCTCTTTAATTTAAAAAAACCCACTCCATTATGGCCAGATAACACTACCCCATTGTACAGGCATATAAGTAATATCTGAACATTTGATAGTGAATAGTGATAGTTGAACAGCCATGTAACTGCAACACAAAAAAGATATCATGTCCCCCAAAACTGCTATAATTTTTAAATACCACCCAAAAAAAATGTCATTAACCCTGCAGACATTTTCATCTCCCCCCCACCCCTGCAGACATTTCATTAACCCTGTAGGCATTTTCAGCCCCACTCCCCCCCCACCCCTGCAGACATCTTCATCCCCTCTCCCCCCACCCCTGCAGACATCTTCATCCCCTCTCCCCCCCCAGACATTTTCAGACCGACTCCCCCCCTTCACACATTATCGGTTCCTGTCCTCTTCCCCCCCTGCAGAGAATATCGGGTTCTGTCCTCTCCCTCCCCCCCAGCAGTGGTTATTGGGTTCTGTCCTCTCTCCCTCCCCCCGTTCAGACATTATCGGGTCCTGTCCCCTACCCCCCCTACAGAGATTATCGGGTTCTGTCCTCTCTCCCCCCCTTCAGACATTATCGGGTCCTGTCCTCTAAAAGTCCCCCCCTGCAGAGATTATCGGGTTCTGTCCTTTCCCCCCCTGCAGAGATTATCGGGTTCTGTCCTCACCCCCCCCCCCCCCTGCAGAGATTATCGGGTTCTGTCATCTCTTCCCCTTCCTGTTCAGACATTATCGGGTGCTGACCTCTCCCCCCACGTGCAGAGATTCTCTTCCTCCTCCTTGCACCCATTTTCGCTGTGAAAAAAAAAATACTAACCTCAGCAGCCTCTGCAGCCTCCGGGAATCTGTGCGCCCTCTGATCCAGTCCTGCGCATAACGTTCTGACATTACAACGCGCGGCCGCAAACCTGAAGCGCGGCCCGGCCCACAGAGCCATCATGACGTGTAACGTCATGACGGCTCCACCCCAAGTATAATTTTTTTTTTATTATTTCGCTGGCGATCGCAGGTAGCCGGACCGGCCCACGGTGCCATCGGCCCTTCTGGTATTTGCCAGAAGTGCCCGATGTCCAGTCCCGCCATGACGGGCAGATATAAAGGGGCTAGTGCAAAATGTATTTGCATAATTGGGAAATAAGGGAGCCCTACATAGAGAGACAGATATATCTGTGAATAGCTGTTTCTCTTATAGGTACCCAAAGGTAGGAGCAAATACCCACTGATGATGATGGGGTCGCCAGCACTATTTAACTGCTTCTGACTGGCTAATTGTGGTTTCACCTCTGAAGCTTATAGTGCACTTATCATTAATCTTGAATATATTAAATTTGTGGGTTTATTTTAGAATTTGTGCTATTATCATTCATACACGAGAAGGATGATGAAACCTAATAGTGGATGAAACAATAATGTCACACAATAAACCTAATATGATGGCAACCGTTGGTCTCAGTAATTAGTTGATATGCATTTCGCTCACATGAGTTTGTTCATGGCTATCCTAATTCTCAAGTAGTCACCAGTATTTAAAGCGATCTGGACCAATCATTTGGTAAAACTTAAATAAAAGGAGGGACCAGTCTTGCTCAATGCTCAGGTTGATGGACAGCAGTGTTGTCAAATGCTAGTTGTAGCTAGAGATGGGCGGGTCCGGTTCTCCGAGAACCGAACCCACCCGAACTTTGGGTATCCGAGTACCGAGCTGAGCAGCTCGGTACTCTCCCGCCCATTCCGAATCCAAATCGAGGCCGAACGTCATTGTGACGTTGTCGGATCTCGGGACTCGGTTCTCGCGATACTTCAACTTTATAAATACACGCCTCCACAGCAATCCATCGCCATTTGACAGAGGGAGAGAGCAGGGTGTAGTCATAGGCTAATTAGAGCAGGGACAGAGAATACAATATTGTTCTTGCAATTGCTCTAACCAAAATCGCTAGTGCAGAGAGGAGGATAGAGGTTTATTATTTTTTCTTCATATTTGGCACTCCCCAGCGCTTTTGGGGTGTTCCCCATAATTGTGCATTAATATTTCTGGCTGTCAAAAGTCATATCTGTCAGCATTATCTACTAAATAATTTGTAGCACTTCTCAGTGCTTTTGGGGTGTCCTCCCTAATTGTGCATTAATATTTCTGGCTGTCAAAAGTCATAACTGTCAGCAGAATCTACTAAATAATTTTTAGCACTCCTCAGTGTTTTTGGGGTGTCCTCCCTAATTGTGCATTAATATTTCTGGCTGTCAAAAGTCATATCTGTCAGCAGTATCTACTAAATAATTTTTAGCACTCCTCAGTGTTTTTGGGGTGTCCTCCCTAATTGTGCATTAATATTTCTGGCTGTCAAAAGTCATATCTGTCAGCAGTATCTACTAAATAATTTTTAGCACTCCTCAGTGTTTTTGGGGTGTCCTCCCTAATTGTGCATTAATATTTCTGGCTGTCAAAAGTCATATCTGTCAGCAGTATCTACTAAATAATTTTTAGCACTCCTCAGTGTTTTTGGGGTGTCCTCCCTAATTGTGCATTAATATTTCTGGCTGTCAAAAGTCATATCTGTCAGCAGTATCTACTAAATAATTTTTAGCACTCCTCAGTGTTTTTGGGGTGTCCTCCCTAATTGTGCATTAATATTTCTGGCTGTCAAAAGTCATATCTGTCAGCAGTATCTACTAAATAATTTTTAGCACTCCTCAGTGTTTTTGGGGTGTCCTCCCTAATTGTGCATTAATATTTCTGGCTGTCAAAAGTCATATCTGTCAGCAGTATCTACTAAATAATTTTTAGCACTCCTCAGTGTTTTTGGGGTGTCCTCCCTAATTGTGCATTAATATTTCTGGCTGTCAAAAGTCATATCTGTCAGCAGTATCTACTAAATAATTTTTAGCACTCCTCAGTGTTTTTGGGGTGTCCTCCCTAATTGTGCATTAATATTTCTGGCTGTCAAAAGTCATATCTGTCAGCAGTATCTACTAAATAATTTTTAGCACTCCTCAGTGCTTTTGGGGTGTCCTCCCTAATTGTGCATTAATATTTCTGGCTGTCAAAAGTCATAACTGTCAGCAGTATCTACTAAATAATTTTTAGCACTCCTCAGTGTTTTTGGGGTGTCCTCCCTAATTGTGCATTAATATTTCTGGCTGTCAAAAGTCATAACTGTCAGCAGAATCTACTAAATAATTTTTAGCACTCCCCAGTGGTTTGCGCTCAGAATGGATTCAAAGCAGTCCACATATGATCTAAATGAGCAACCAGGTTCTGTCACCAGTCCTGATGTTAGTGTTCCCAGTACGTCATCTGGCCAAGGCGATGTCAAACAACAGAGTGTTTTCAAATTAGTGCAAAAAACAAAAACCAAAAAAAAATTTACTGTATTGAAGCGAAAAAGAAGTGTAACTGAGCAAAAGTTAAGTGACGATAAAAAAAAAATTGCAAGCATGCCATTCTACACACGCAGTGGCAAAGAGAGAATGAGGCCTTCACCTTTGGCTATTAGTGGCAGATCCCAAAAAGTTACCCAGCCTACAATTGGTGCACAACTACTGTTACGCGTCAAAGCTGAGCTGCAAGATAACAGTGAGGCATTACAGGAGAATATTTGCTCTGATTCACAAATGACAACAATCCCTGTGGAGAGTCCATCCAACAGTGGGATGTCTAATCGTGAGCATTCTGCTGATGTGTGCCTTAATAGCCCGAGTGTAGCCGGTGATACCCAAATTGAGGATGCCACTTTGGAATTAGAAGAGGATGAGGGGGAGATTTGTGTAGGCGACGAGGGCGCTAATGAGGATGTTGATGAGGATGAGGTTGTTTGTGTAAGTCCTGCACCAGTTTCAGCAGTTCTGGCACGTGACAAGAAAAAGGCCATTGTCATGCCTGGGCATAAAACAAAAAAATCCACTTCTTATGTGTGGAATTATTTCTACCCAAATCCAGACAACAATTGTATAGCCATTTGTAGTGTATGTGAAGCCACAGTCAGTCGAGGGAGGGACCTTAACCATCTTGGAACCTCGTCTATGTTACGCCATTTAACGAGAGTTCATGGCAAAGTGTTGGGAAAAGCTGAAAGTTCTTCCCAAAAGAATACAAGCACTCCCTCATCAGCTAAGACCCTCCGCTCACCGACATACCGACGGCTACAAAATACACCCACCACACCATCCTCATCAATATCCTCAGTAGCGCTCGGAGTTAGCCCGGCATCCCACTTAAGGCTGGATGACTCCGGCACTATTATTGATTCCTCTGAAGAAAGCGTTAGTCCTGCTGCTGCTGTTGCTGCTGCTGGGGGTGAATCGTCATCCCAGAGGCAGGTGAATAAAATGAGCAGTCCTACATTTCAGCAATTAACTGTGAAACAATCATTTGCGAGGGGAAGCAAATATGACAGCAGTCACCCAGTCGCCAAGCGAATCACAGACGCCATGGCTGCAATGTTAGTGTTAGATCTGCGTCCAATCTCCACAATAAACGCAGCTGGTTTTTCACAGTTAATTGAGGTTTTGTGTCCGCGTTACAGAATTCCATCGCGACACCATTTCTCCCGTAAAGCTATTCCACAACTATACCAAAAAGTGTGTAAAAATGTAGAGATTGCGCTGAAAAATGCCATTCTGCCCACTGTTCACTTAACCACAGATATGTGGACAAGTGGAAGTGGCCAAACCAAAGACTATATGACTGTGACAGCCCACTGGGTTGGTCATTCACCTTCACCAGCAGGAACAGCAGCAGCATGTACACCACTACGTAACATTTGTCACAGGCAGGCCACTCTTTGTATCACCGGCTTCACTAACAGGCATACGGCTGACAATTTGTTACGCAAACTGAGAGATGTGATTGATGCATGGCTTATACCACTCGGACTCTCCCCAGGGTATGTCATTTCAGATAACGCCAACAATATAGTGCGAGCATTACAGCTGGGTGATTTCCAACATATTCCCTGTTTTGCTCACACCATCAACTTGGTGGTGCAGAGCTTCCTACGAAATAACCGTGAGGTGCAGGAGATGCTTTCGGTGGCCCGTAAAATTTCAGGCCATTTCAGGCATTCAGCCACAGCATGTAGGAGATTACAGCAGCTCCAAGAGCAGTTTAACTTGCCCTGCCACCAACTTAAGCAAGAGGTGGTAACTCGGTGGAATTCCACCCTGTACATGCTTCAGAGGATGGAGGAACAGCGCAAAGCCATCCAAGCATATTGCACAAGTCATGACATTGGGAAAGGAGGGGGGATGTATTTCACTCTTGCACAGTGGGGAATCCTTTCAGTGCTGTGCAAGGTGCTGAAACCATTTGAAGTTGTGACATGTGAGGTCAGTGCAGACTCTGCTAGTTTGAGCCAAGTCATTCCTTTAATTAGACTATTGGAAAAGCAGCTTGAGAAAATGAAGGAGGAGCTGAAAGCAAGCAATTCAGCAAAGTATGTTGGCCTTGTCGATCAAGTACTTAATTCGCTTCACAATGATCCTCGAGTTATTAAGATCTTGAACTCGGATCAGTACGTTTTGGCCACTGTGCTTGATCCAAGGTTTAAAACCTACATTGAGTCTTTACTTGTAAATGAGCGAGATGTGAACTTTTGCAAGGAGCTATTGCTCAGCAAGTTGGCCGCTGAACTGGGCCTCGGCTTGACGACGTGTCCTCCTTCACTTTCTCAAGCTGTTGCTCGTAAAAAATTAAATTTCCAAAAAAGAAGCAGGGAAGACACAGGGGGCAGACCAGAACAATTTAACATCTGGGCTGGTTTGAAGGATTTTTCAAAAAAATGTGTCACTTTGCCCATAACTCCATCCAATATGAGTATAAACATGCAAAGGATGGTGGAGGATTACTTTCAAGAGGTAGCTGATATGGAAATGTCAGACAGTCCCTTTCCTTACTGGGAAGAAAAGCAGGCCATTTGGAAACCCATGTACAAACTTGCTTTGCAATACCTAAGCTGCCCACCCTCCAGTGTGTACTCTGAACGAGTGTTCAGCACAGCAGGGAACTTAGTCAGTGATCGCCGTAGAAGGTTACTTCCCAAAAATGTGGAGAAAATGATGTTTATAAAAATGAACTACATCTTCCACGAGGAAGGCCTTCACCATCCAAGACATCCAAGCACTGACTGTTCTCTAATGGCGGATTCAAGCGGCGATGAATTGATAGTCTGTGATGATGACGTACACACTGATGAGGGTGAGGATTAAGCTGAAGATGATGCCGATAACATCTTTTTAAAACTTTCTATGTAAGTGTAGGGTGCAATCTACCCCCAAAGAGGAAAGGGACTTGTGGCATTTCCATATCACATACCATCTTGAAAGGCTGCTGTTAGGGCAATTTATCCTTAAGGGTAGGGTGTCATAGACAGAGTGACCCTAAACTGGCTTTGTCCATTTTTCATAATATTGTACAGTCTATAATGGCTGAATTTTTGGGTATTTTATACAAGTGGAGGGGGGCCTAGAGAGACAGAAACCAAACTGGCTTTTTCCATGTCAATTAATATTGTACAGTCTATAATGGCTGAATTTTTGGGTATTTTATACAAGTGGAGGGGGGCCTAGAGAGACAGAGTGACCCCAAACTGTCTTTCTCCATGTCAATTAATATTGTACAGTCTATAATGGCTGAATTTTTTAGTATTTTATACAAGTGGAGGGGTGCCTTGAGAGACAGAAACCAAACTGGCTTTTTCCATTTCTTTACATATTTAACTATAAGTGTAGGGTGTAATATACATTCAAAGACGATGGCTGCATTGCCAATATGCATAGATGGAGAGGAAGACAATCTGTTTTGTGTGTAGAATAGGCCTACCAACGAAGAATTAAACTGTTTTTTTGGATGATTTATTACCTCAACAATTAGATTACTTGTCTCTAAAACAGTTGGAGCACTAAATTGGGTTAATTTAGGCCCAAAAACATGGATTTTCCCAAAAAATAGCAAAACAAAACCAAACAAAACCAAAAACAAAACCAAAACACGCAATGGCGGTTTTGCAAAACCAAAACCAAAACTAAAACACGACGGTAATCCAGATCCAAAACCGAATCCAAAACCAAAACACGGGGGTCAGTGACCATCTCTAGTTGTAGCCAGAAAACGGGGAAAAAAGGGAGGGGAAGGGAAAAATCGCTCCACACAGGACAATACCTAACCTCACTGATACTTTGTATTAGTAGAATGTAGGTGAGGGGGTGCTAAGCCACATATAATTATGAGAGATAAAGAGAGAAGAAAACCAGTGGCCTAAGTAGCACTCCAGGTACATATGAGTAATAAATGAGTACATTAATACATACAATTTTTATTGGTATACATTAAAACTGGTCAATGTGGGTGTGACCCCAAATAAAGCAAACGAAATATAATAAAAGTAGTGTTGAAGAAAATAGAGATTAAAAATGAATGACCCTGTGGTGGGGCCGAAAAGAGCCTATATATCGCCTCCAAAAGAATGTGGACTGCTAAAGGACCTAAATGGGGTATGTAGACAGGAGCTGATGATATTTTAGCTCTTAGAGTCCATAAATTAGTCTATATTGAACATACATATTACTAATATGGTAGTATCTGTATTGATACAATGTATCATGGAGTAGAACTAATTTATGTATGTTTAAAGGTGTGGACTCTAGATGGCAGTGTTGCCTTGTCTTATTCTTCCACAATGTATATCCTATAAACAGACTTCTTAGTAGAGATGGGCGGGTCCGGATCTCCGAGAACCGAACCCACCCGAACTTTGGGTATCCGAGTACCGAGCTGAGCAGCTCGGTACTCTCCCGCCCGTTCCGAATCCAAATCGAGGCCGAACGTCATTGTGACGTCGTCGGATCTCGGGGCTCGGTTCTCGCGATACTTCAACTTTATAAATACACGCCTCCACAGCAATCCATCGCCATTTGACAGAGGGAGAGAGCAGGGTGTAGTCATAGGCTAATTAGAGCAGGGACAGAGAATACAATATTGTTCTTGCAATTGCTCTTACCAAAATCGCTAGTGCAGAGAGGAGGATAGAGGTTTATTATTTTTTCTTCATATTTGGCACTCCCCAGCGCTTTTGGGGTGTCCCCCATAATTGTGCATAAATATTTCTGGCTGTCAAAAGTCATATCTGTCAGCAGTATCTACTAAATAATTTTTAGCACTCCTCAGTGCTTTTGGGGTGTCCTCCCTAATTGTGCATTAATATTTCTGGCTGTCAAAAGTCATATCTGTCAGCAGTATCTACTAAATAATTTTTAGCACTCCTCAGTGCTTTTGGGGTGTCCTCCCTAATTGTGCATTAATATTTCTGGCTGTCAAAAGTCATATCTGTCAGCAGTATCTACTAAATAATTTTTAGCACTCCTCAGTGCTTTGGGGTGTCCTCCCTAATTGTGCATTAAAAGTCATATCTGTCAGCAGTATCTACTAAATAATTTTTAGCACTCCTCAGTGCTTTTGGGGTGTCCTCCCTAATTGTGCATTAATATTTCTGGCTGTCAAAAGTCATATCTGTCAGCAGTATCTACTAAATAATTTTTAGCACTCCTCAGTGCTTTTGGGGTGTCCTCCCTAATTGTGCATTAATATTTCTGGCAGTCAAAAGTCATATCTGTCAGCAGTATCTACTAAATAATTTTTAGCACTCCTCAGTGCTTTTGGGGTGTCCTCCCTAATTGTGCATTAATATTTCTGGCTGTCAAAAGTCATATCTGTCAGCAGTATCTACTAAATAATTTTTAGCACTCCTCAGTGCTTTTGGGGTGTCCTCCCTAATTGTGCATTAATATTTCTGGCTGTCAAAAGTCATATCTGTCAGCAGTATCTACTAAATAATTTTTAGCACTCCTCAGTGCTTTTGGGGTGTCCTCCCTAATTGTGCATTAATATTTCTGGCTGTCAAAAGTCATATCTGTCAGCAGTATCTACTAAATAATTTTTAGCACTCCTCAGTGCTTTTGGGGTGTCCTCCCTAATTGTGCATTAATATTTCTGGCTGTCAAAAGTCATAACTGTCAGCAGTATCTAGTAAATAATTTTTAGCACTCCTCAGTGCTTTTGGGGTGTCCTCCCTAATTGTGCATTAATATTTCTGGCTGTCAAAAGTCATATCTGTCAGCAGTATCTACTAAATAATTTTTAGCACTCCTCAGTGCTTTTGGGGTGTCCTCCCTAATTGTGCATTAATATTTCTGGCTGTCAAAAGTCATATCTGTCAGCAGTATCTACTAAATAATTTTTAGCACTCCTCAGTGCTTTTGGGGTGTCCTCCCTAATTGTGCATTAATATTTCTGGCTGTCAAAAGTCATAACTGTCAGCAGTATCTAGTAAATAATTTTTAGCACTCCTCAGTGCTTTTGGGGTGTCCTCCCTAATTGTGCATTAATATTTCTGACTGTCAAAAGTCATATCTGTCAGCAGTATCTACTAAATAATTTTTAGCACTCCTCAGTGCTTTTGGGGTGTCCTCCCTAATTGTGCATTAATATTTCTGGCTGTCAAAAGTCATATCTGTCAGCAGTATCTACTAAATAATTTTTAGCACTCCTCAGTGCTTTTGGGGTGTCCTCCCTAATTGTGCATTAATATTTCTGGCTGTCAAAAGTCATATCTGTCAGCAGTATCTACTAAATAATTTTTAGCACTCCTCAGTTCTTTTGGGGTGTCCTCCCTAATTGTGCATTAATATTTCTGGCTGTCAAAAGTCATAACTGTCAGCAGTATCTACTAAATAATTTTTAGCACTCCTCAGTGCTTTTGGGGTGTCCTCCCTAATTGTGCATTAATATTTCTGGCTGTCAAATGTCATATCTGTCAGCAGTATCTACTAAATAATTTTTAGCACTCCTCAGTGCTTTTGGGGTGTCCTCCCTAATTGTGCATTAATATTTCTGGCAGTCAAAAGTCATAACTGTCAGCAGTATCTACTAAATAATTTTTAGCACTACTCAGTGTTTTTGGGGTGTCCTCCTTAATTGTGCATTAATATTTCTGGCTGTCAAAAGTCATATCTGTCAGCAGTATCTACCAAATAATTTTTAGCATTCCCCAGTGGTTTGCGCTCAGAATGGATTCAAAGCAGTCCACATATGATCTGAATGAGCAACCAGGTTCTGTCACCAGTCCTGATGTTAGTGTTCCCAGTACGTCATCTGGCCAAGGCGATGTCAAACAACAGAGTGTTTCCAAATTAGTGCAAAAAACAAAACCCCAAAAAAAATTTACTGTATTGAAGCGAAAAAGAAGTGTAACTGAGCAAAAGTTAAGTGACGATAAAAAAAAAATTGCAAGCATGCCATTCTACACACGCAGTGGCAAAGAGAGAATGAGGCCTTCACCTTTGGTTATTAGTGGCAGATCCCAAAAAGTTACCCAGCCTACAATTGGTGCACAACTACTGTTACGCGTCAAAGCCGAGCTGCAAGATAACAGTGAGGCATTACAGGAGAATATTTGCTCTGATTCACAAATGACAACAATCCCTGTGGAGAGTCCATCCAACAGTGGGATGTCTAATCGTGAGCATTCTGCTAATGTGTGCCTTAATAGCCCGAATGTAGCCGGTGATACCCAAATTGAGGATGCCACTTTGGAATTAGAAGAGGATGAGGGGGAGATTTGTGTAGGCGACGAGGGCGCTATTGATGATGTTGATGATTATGATG
Organism: Mixophyes australis; assembly: GCA_036250195.1. NCBI lineage: Eukaryota > Metazoa > Chordata > Amphibia > Anura > Limnodynastidae > Mixophyes > Mixophyes australis. The sequence goes on from JAVHZZ010000003.1 coordinate 203,474,076, forward strand.
CAGACAGATACCAAATTGCCTTTCTCAATTTCTATTTATATTCTAGATTATATAACGGCTGAATAGTTTTCTATTTTACTCCTAGTGGAGAGAGGATCTGATGCAGACAGATACCAAACTGGCTTTCTCCATGTCAATTAATATTGTACAGTCTATAACTGCTGGATTGTTTAGTATTTTATACAAGTGGAGGGGGGCCTAGAGAGACAGAAACCAAACTGGCTTTCTCCATGTCAATTAATATTGTACAGTCTATAACGGCTGGATTTTTTGGTATTTTATACAAGTGGAGGGGGGCCTAGAGAGACAGAAACCAAACTGGCTTTCTCCATGTCAATTAATATTGTACAGTCTATAATGGCTGAATTTTTTGTTTTTTTAAAAAAGTGGAGGGGGGCCTATAGAGACAGAAAGCAAACTGTCTTTTTCCATTTCTTTACATATTTAACTATAAGTGTAGGGTGTAATATACATCCAAAGACGATGGCTGCATTGCCAATATGCATAGATGGAGAGGAAGACAATCTGTTTTGTGTGTAGAATAAATGAAGGCATACCAACGAAGAATTAAACAGTTTTTTTGGATGATTTATTACCTCAACAATTAGATTACTTATCTCTAAAACAGTTGGAGCACTAAATTGTGTTATTTTAGGCACAAAAACATGTATTTTCCAACAAAATAGCAAAACAAAACCAAACAAAACCAAAACCAAAACCAAAACACGCAATGGCGGTTTTGCAAAACCAAAACCAAAACCAAAACACGACGGTAATCCAGATCCAAAACCGAATACAAAACCAAAACACGGGGGTCAGTGACCATCTCTACTTCTTATGTCATAGTAGGCAAAAAGGCAAACGGTTGACAGTATATAGAATAAAAAGCCCTTGTGTCTGGAGTCTTATATGCTATATAAAGACAGTACTTATATAAAGACAGATATTTATTATCACAGGTGGCTAGCGTAGCGTTTCTGACATGAGATATCACAGGGATTGTATAGTGCATAATCCCTATTAGGCAACATTGATTTCCCTATATAGCGCTAGAGTCGCTCACATTATACCTCCATACCGTCTCTATCTGAGACATTGAATTAGGGTTGTGAGTTTACAGCGCCAATATATATTATAGAGAAGAGTCTAACTATCAGTAAATTTGTTTGCTGCAGCGGCTAAACGCTGCGATCGGCCCCACCCACTTCCGGGTCTGACGTCACTCAGCTCCTGTCTACATACCCCATTTAGGTCCTTTAGCAGTCCACCTTCTTTTGGAGGCGATATATAGGCTCTTTTCGGCCCCACCACAGGGTCATTCATTTTTAATCTCTATTTTCTTCTACACTACTTTTATTATATTTCGCTTGTTTTATTTGGGGTCACACCCACATTGACCAGTTTTAACGTATACCAATAAAAATTGTATGTATTAATGTACTCATTTATTACTCATATGTACCTGGAGTGCTACTTAGGCCACTGGTTTTCTTCTCTCTTTATCTCTCACAAATGCAAGTTGTAGCCAGAGTCGGACTGCCCCAGCAGGGAACCCGGGGAAATCCCCGATGGGCCCCAATGCCTGTTAGCCCGCCCCCAACCAACAAGGGGCGGAGCCACAATACAGTCCAAATGTAAGTTGTCACTGTGCTGCAGGACTTGCGTCCCCAGCCCAGTTCATAATTTACTTGCCGGTTCTCACTTCTCATTGGTAGTCAGTGGGGGCTTCCTCCTTTAGGACTGCCTCCTCCCCATCACTGCCTCAGCTGACCTTAGCGATGCCTGCTAGATACAGTCTTAAATCTCAGTGAGTTACTGCCTCAGGTAAGTGTCTCTTGCAGGCATTGCTGCAGACAGCTCAGGCGGTTAGTTCTCACTATGTGGAGCTCCCATTAGAGAACTGGCACATTCCTCAGAGTTCAATTCAGGAACAGAAGAAGATCAGATATGGGCCAGACAGAAAAAAGTTTATTTTAGGTAAGTGAGAGGTGAGGGATGGGTATGTCAATATAGTGTGTGTGGCATGTTAATACAATGTGTGTGTGGCATGTTAATACAATGTGTGTGCGTGTGTGTGTGTGTGCATGTGGGGAGGGGGAGTATGTTAATATAATGTGTGCGTGTGTGTGTGTGGCATGTTAATACAATGTGTGTGTGGGGGAGGTATGTTAATATAATGTGTGAGGGGGAAGAGGAGATCTTAATATAGTGTGGGAGGTAGGCTATTTAATGGTGGAGTGCAGGTGGGGGCTAATTAATTAATGAGTAATATTTTATTTGTGGGTGATGGTGGGGCTATTTAGTTGTGGTGTTTTATAATTTAAGGTGGGCTGATGGGACCTTTAATTTAATGCTGGGGTGGTTTGGTGCTATTAATTAAATATGGGGCTGAGTTTGGGGAGGAGGCCTATTTATTAAATGTGAATATGAATTAGTTAATGCCGGGATGGTTGTGCAAAATGGTTATATTTATTAAACGTAGATGCTATTTAATTTATTGCTGGGGCTGTTTGTAGGTAGGGAAATAGGTTTATATATTAAATGGGAATACAGTACTATTAATTTAATGTTGGGACTGATTAGAGAGAAATAGTTCTATTTATTAAATGTGTTTGCTATTCATTTAATTTCAGGGTTGGTTGGAGGAAAATAGATCTTTTTAGCAAATGTGAAAATTATTATTTTAATGTTGGGGCTGGAGAGGGCCTAATTATAAAACGTGGGTGTTATTGATTTAACAGCGGGGCTGGTTGGAGAACTGTGTGCACCTAACAGCAGTACACACAGTATTGCCTATGTATTTGTCTAAAATGATAACCATGTTGTTACATTGTGCCTTAATCCAGCTCTGGGCCATGGTGTCAGATTGACGCCCAGTGCTCTGCTCCTCCTCCCAGTACCACCCCTAGTATTATTTGGTTTAGTTTAACCCTAAAACAATTAATAACCCTATTAGTATACAGGACGAAGCAAAAACAAGCCCTTTTGCTGGCAAAAATGAATAAAATGCAATATGAAGGTTTTTTTTATTGTTTATAATAATAATAATAAAGTATCGCTGGATTAAGCAACATAAAATAGTGAAAAACACCCTTTAAGGATGGTCCACTACTTATGGGCCAGTGCTGTGCAAAAGTCTGCCAGTCAACCTCTGCTTCTGGATATAAAACATTATAGCCCTTTACAAAGATCTTTCAGCTTGTGTAGGCTGTAATTATCATACAGCCACAAAGAGAGTTGCATTCATTATCAATGAAAAGTCTAAAGGGCCTATTTATCATTGTGTGATAACCGAGTTCTCCCAATAAAGTCAATAGTAGACCACACTGCAAAGAGTTTTGTTGGATTTCTGCTGGCGAAAAAGCATGGGAAAACCTATGTATTATGGATAGCAGTGGTACAATTAACACCACAGTCCTCTTATTGATATTGCCATCTCAGCAGGGGATAATAGGCAAAAAGGTGCTTTATTTATTTATTTAAAGACACCCCCCACCCCATTGGAGTTCCAGGGATTTATTTATATGTTTACATTGTTTTTTAACTTAATTTTATTTTATGGAAAGCAGAACTGGAAGACAAGTTACTTCCAGTTCCACTGTGCATGTGTGAACCAGCAATGCTGGGTCATGCACGGACAGAGGCATCCTGGGCTGACTGGCGAGGCGGTAAGAGTCCTTTTACTGTTGCCAGACAGTATTGCAGGGGAGCTAAGTATCACTCATCTGCTCCAATGAATTTTTATTGGTGCAGCAATAATAGATTGAGATTTAGATATAGAAAATATATGTTATCAACGCTTAGATGAGTAGCAATAAATTTTCATGACGCACATCACACTAATCACACTTTGCAAATTTGCAAATAAGTCTGCAAAACAAGGCACAACCCCCTTTTATAGGAACAGTTCCAATAACTGGTTAGTGGGCGTGGACCTTGAAGTGCAATTGGCAGACAAATAGATGCACTTGTGCAAATAAAGAAAAATTTGGATCTGTATTTTTTGTACTTTGAAAATGCACCATAGCATGTGCAGAAGGGGGGAAATATACTACAATAAAATGAAATATAAAATTGTGGAGACATTACTTGCATTGAGTATGACGGCCACATAAAAGGGCAAGAACTCAAAGGGAAAGATTACACCAGACCTAGCCAGAACTTACATTGAGAAACCACTGCAATTGCCTAACCTTAAATACTTAGCTACAAAATTAATTAAAGCTAACCTCGCTGAAAGATCATTATAGTAGCCCTGGTCGTAATTGTAACAAATAGTGATTTTTGCAAATCGCCAATATCCAGCGACATTGCAGGGTAAGTTTAAAGCGGCAATAGCTGTAAAGCCAATGGCGCTTAAAATTTACCCTGCAATGTTGCCGGATATCAGCGATTTGCAAAAATCACTACTTGATACATTTACCCCATGGTGTTACTTATTTTGACTATTTGACCATAATCTGCATCACTGGGGTAAATGTATTAAGTTGCGAGTTTCTGGCAGGTTTGAAAAGTGGAGGTGTTGTCTATAGCAACCAATCAGATTCTAACTATCATTTTGTAGAATGCACTAAATAAATGATTACTAAAATCTGATTGGTTGCTATATGCAACATCTCCTCTTTGTGAACCTGCAACTTGATACATTTATCCCCATGAATCTAGATGAGAAAACAGCATCTTATTTTGTTGTATAGCGCAGTAATCTTTATACAGGGTAAAGCAAATGAGGATGTCAAAAGTCCCCAAAGAGATCTTTGATCGTACAAAAGCACAAAGCTGCAGGCTGACTTTTATACAGAGCCCGGTCTGTGGGTACTTGGACACTCTCAGTGATTGTGCTGTTGCTGCCATTAACCATGTCAATGTACGGCATATTTCAACCATGTAGAAGGGGGTTAATGCGAGAATCCCAATCATTTCAAAAACGTGGCTCCTATGTACAGAGTACAGAACTCTTAAGATGACATCAAATACCCTTATAATCTACAACAGGAGCTATATTATTCCTGATAGCAAACACTTATTTCCAATGAAATGTGAGTGACATCAATGAGAACTTATATCACAGTGCTATTTGCAGGGAAAATATTTACAGGAGTTAATACATATATTGGAATTCCTTGACTATATAGCCACCAACCTCCTCTGAATTATTTAATATATTTATACATGCTTGCCAACTCTCCCGGAATGTCCGAGAGTCTCCCGTACTCCCGGGTGAGTGTGGCAATCTCCCGAACTCTGCCCACTTCACTTGCCCACTTCCTAGTGACGTGAGCAGAATTAGGTCCCAAACGCCGCGATTCCCGACGAATCGCGGCGTTTGGCATCACAGGGGGCGGGGCCAAAATGACACAATTTTGGCCATCCCGACCCCCTCACGCCCACCTCCACTGCAGGGCTCCCGGAAGAGAGCTGAAGAAGGTTGGCAAGTATGAATTTATAGTGTACAGAACTTGATGAATTTAAAGATTTTAATGTGATTTTCTTTTTATTGAAGTTTAAGTTGGGTCTGCTTTTATGCTTTTCTTAGTATCAAGTTTTGTACCATGCTCGCCTTGCACACACCTCATACACTAGTGTCACAATGGTGAGTTTTCCACAGAGATAATGTCTGTGACAATCATAGCTGAAGGTCAATGCAAAGATATTCCCAGCTCATAGGAGCCTTAGTGGTCTATTTATGACCAATCGTATTTTTCTGACATTAGTTATCATTTCTTATCGCATTCACACTAAATGATATAACGTATCTATTTATAAATATTGGTCAGCCAGGGAAGCAACTCCAATACCAGCCTGTCCAGGTGAATATTTTATAGTAAAGTTATCGCATTTGCGATCAGGGGTGGGGGAGAGTGGAAAGGTAAATCTTTAGAAAATACATAGTTGGCCACAAGTGCTATATGGATTTTTAATCCTCTAACGCTGACCTAATTCTGAAATAAAAAATAGATGCCCCTCTATTGAACTACAACTTTATGTAACTACAGCAAACTAATTAAATGAAAAAATGCCATCATACTACCGTGCACATAAATAAATGACATGAAGTTTAATATGTGTCTATTTTAAAATTGGCCTACTTTTTACACCTATGTACAGGAATAGCCATACAGGCATGTTTAAAATCAGTCATGTCCAATTTGCTCCTGTTTCTAGTTTTCAAAGAAACCTTTGGTCCTTTCTGGGGCTGGCCACTCCCCTTCAACAGCGCTACTTCAGGGGGCCCCTACCATTGCATTCCCCCGGTGAACCCTTCTTGTCCCAGTCCGACACTGTTTGTAGTCATTTGTCTAAAAAATGATATGAGCTAACCACAATGCAAGCATGTCCAATCATCTGAATAAGTGAACTAGGATCATAAATAATATATTCATCTTAACAAAATAGTGTCACTAATAAAGTGGACTTATAGATCTCATATGACAAGTTTCATATGTATACCTGATAGTATTAATGGTTTGATACAACTCCAGGATAATAAATTATAATTCTTATTTGAATTGTTGATAGTTGATAGAGAGCTTGAGTAACAATGTATAATAGTATGCTAATGTGATGAAGGAATAATGGAGAAGAAAAATAGATATAATGATGTGTTAATGTGAACAGTGACCTATAACATAACCCTATAAACAATAAAAGTATCCAAACTGAGTGTAGGCCGTTACAAAGTGCACAATATGCTGCTAATATGTTGGAGACGTGTGTTTCCTAGTGTGCAATCGTTACACGATAGGTGAGCAGAACTATTCATAGAGAATATTGAAATTAATTAAAATTAAATTACCGGGCAGTTTCAATTATTGATATGGGCCTATGGACACTGATCCTGTGTTCTGGTTTGATAGTAATGACTATTAACATAGTCATTGTTTTGATACCTATCTATGGTGCAGTAATCACTTCTCTGATACAACAGACAACTAATGTTGCCATAACTGAGCACTCTTCTAATTGAGGTGACCCACCAGGGGACAGAAAGTAGCAGGAATTATACAAACGTCTTTCTGATCTGAAGTATATAAAGCTTTGGTTAAAATATCATACTCTAGTAGGAAGCTATTTTAATGTAAAAGATTGTTGGGTGTGTATTCTACCCCCAATATTATCTAAAAGTATGGTGTGGTTAGGTCTCCCACTCAATATACGAAGAATAAGAACATTGTACTGTCCAACACCCACACTCAGTAACTCTAAAACTGAGAGTCTTCGATTCTTGGTTTCCAAGTAGACCCACTGATTGCATAAATAAGACCTTGACCAAAGGGTGCTTGTAGCTGATCAGGGAAACATAAAGTAACTAGGAAGAGCTGAGTGCACCACACATCACATAGATCCACATCTAGGTAACAAAGTACCTACCAAGTTACTCACACAGGTGTTCCATGTTACACAGGTTTCTTCCCCTATACCTGTAAGTAATTATAACTGTTACTATTATTATAATTGTAACTCGTCATGATTCGCTAGTGAAACTTTTTGCTATTAACGAAACTTCTACATTACAATGTCAAACGAGGACACCAAGTCTAAGTCCAGTGCAGCTCATTTTTCATGTACCCTACACCCTACCACAAGATGTTTTATTTGGTGTTTGTGTTATTAGTACTTAGTTCCAGGTATTAGTGTACACCACAGTGAAGACATATAGTGCTCCCTGTAGGTATCTAAGCCAGGTAGATAGAAGAGAGACACCAGTAGTCATAAGAAAGCAAAATACTGGATGTATCAAGACCCTATGCAAAGGTTTGGGTGGGTACTTTCACTATATGAACAACATATCATTAACTATAATTTTATAACAATCTAACCAAAACACTTTTATAACATAATTGAAATCTATGACAATATATTCAGGTTTATTGGACAAGACCTGCAGACGATGGAAGCTATCCAGCAAAGACTAGTACTTGAGTATGTGACAGCGGAGATTGGAGGATATTGCGAGGTGATAAAAACCCAGTATAAGGGGAGATGTTGTAAACATATAAATGATTCCTGGTACCCAAGATGTGAAAGAATTAATCATGAGATAGGTAGAGAAACTCAAAGAGCAGCGGGGTCATAACTGTTTAAACTTCCATTGTTTCTTAGTTGGCTGATGTATATTGGCAGAAAGTTTGACTTGAAGAATGATTGTTTAGCAAGGGAGGGGGCTGAAAGGTAGGATGAGCAGATGAACTTGAAACAAAGTCAGTCTGCCAAGGAACGAGATTTCATCCACTTGCGTTTAGGGGTACATGTACATTTTTTAGAGAACTGGGAAAATTTGGAGTGTGAAATTTTCAGTCTATGCTGCATATATTGATGATTTTATAATAAAGAATCTTACAATTGGATCCTTGGCTCTTGATCTTGAATTACTTGGAAGAAAACCAGCCATAATAGTGTATTCTCCAAGAATGTGGGGATTTGCATTGCCATCTGAGTTTTATGCCTGTATTATGTAGTATCCAACAAAGATTGGGGTCTGCATTGCATAGTAGCCAAAGTATTGGAGAATATATTTGATTACAGCTTTTTAAAAGTACAATATTACATACATATTATTGGCTGCATAAAACGACCAAAGGTTTAACAAATCATGTCCACACTCTTTTTTTTTGTCTCAGCATGGCAGGACGAGGGCATTTGGTCCTAATTAAGGTCATTTTTGTTGCATTGCATACTTCCAATAACTGAACAGTGAAAGTAGGACACATTTACAAATATACACAAAATAGATGTTTATAAGACGACTTTACATTTGAATCAGAGTTTTATCATAAAATTGTGCCCCATAGTAAAAGTGACTGTTGGATCCACCCCATGTAATGTGATTGCTAGTCAATAACAGGTTATTTGACATGTCCCCATGTTGTCCTGTCTGGTATGTGTTTTTTGTGACAGAGAGGTGTTCATGTGTACAGAGAGTAAGAAAGAGGTTTGTAACCAGGGCCGGACTGGGACTAAAAATCAGCCCTGGCATTTAAAACACACAGGCCCACCTGCTGTGGGCTCCATGCACAATATTGTTGGATGCTAAAGTGGCGTTGCTGGTGCAGTGCAACATGAAGCATCAGAACAAACTTATGTATTACACTTTGTCTTCTGCTGACCTTGATCAATTCCCTTGTTGTGCAAATCACCTGGAGCACAGTGAAAATGCACAAAACTATAATGTTTGAAAATAAATTTTATATATATAAATATATATATATATATGTAACACTGCTCCTCACCTTTATAAATACACACAAAAAAATTGAATAAAACGTTTATAATTGACTCTTTTGTGACGAAGGCGAGGGGCGGAGCAGGATAAAGTCTGTAGGTAAATTATGACTTATGACCAAAGACAACGCGTGTTCGTCATTACCATGCAAATCTGACTCCTCAGCAAATTGCAGTAACAGAGAAAACAATCAATGAGCGAACAGGACAGAGATAATATCACGTCAACGCCTACAAAATAGGTGAACAAGATGTCACACCATTTTTGATGTTGGTAACTTTAATTAAACAAATATTAATGCTTATAACTGTGGTCACATTAACAGTATTTGTGAATTTTGCCGCGCTAAGCATTTTGTGGGTGAGCAGCCATCTGACAGACTATTCATTCAATGCTGCCACAAGGGTAAAGTCAAATTCGGTGCAATCAGGTCTGCCCCTGTTATATTATCTTTATATTATTTTTTACCGTCATAGTAACAGGCTTTTAACTACTGTACTTATATTTCCCAAAGGAATGACATCAAAGAAAAAACACCCTTTGTAATTACTTAAAACAGCATTTTCTAAAGTTTCTCATTTTGCAAGTAAATAAGAAAGGAAAGGACAGAAAACTCTAGCACTTGGCTTATTATCTCCAAACTAAAACAAACAAGCAAAATAAAGTTTATATATATATATATATATATATATATATATATATATATAGCCGCAGCTGTAAAATAGGACCTTGCCACGTGGCCTAACACAAACCAAAAAACGACACAAAAAGGAAATACAGCACGGACCAAAAAGACAATTAAAAATTCTTTGAATTATTTATAAACATTGTCTAAAAATAAAAATATAGTATAAACCTAAAACACCATATTCATCTACCATAAAAAAAACTTCCATTTTGAGATATTAAAAAGACAGACTTAAACCATAAAATGACCTTCTTAAAATAATAACTTCTAGAGTGTCACAGCTGCTCTCCACCAAATAGTATGTGCATGGTAGGCAGTGTAAGAGTTAATAAATAAGTCCTATTTACTATATAATCCAATCCTTGTAAATTTTAAGGTGGAAAAAGCATTTCTCAGATACAGACTATAATAAAAAATGTTTAAAAAAAAAATGCACTATTTTAATCAGACAGACGCCCCTTTTGTATGACATTCAGATCTACCATTAAAGTACCTGCTGGCTGCCTGCTGTTATTTAGTCTGCGTCACTCACAGTCCTCGGTTCCACGCGCTTCTGCACCAGCTCCTCCAAACCACTACGCGGTTGCGAGTGACATCACAACGTTATGACGTCATTGTTCTACCGCGCGACGATGAAAACGTCCATCAAGCTCTCCTCTGCTTGATGGGCGGTGCTCTGACAAAGAAGGGATGCGGGCGGGCTGATCCGGCCCTGTTTGTAACTATTACTTAATATATAGCAGCTGATGGAGGGAGAGTTGAAAATACTGATACTCAAATTCAGCAGTTTGGCCGCCTACACGAAGTTGAATCCTGAAGGGAGTGTTGACAGCCGAGATGCAGAGTTAAAAGGCTACATTTGGGAGTCACACTGGGTAAAGTTAGATTAAGAGGCATGGGGACTCAATTAGAGTAGGACCAGATGTTGAGGCCTGCATTGTTTTCTCTCTGCATTTTGTATAGTTGCCATCAATGATCGGAGTCTATATTGCAAGGTAACTACCAAATCAGAAGATGTATATATTAAATGTTAACAATTTTAGCTCTTTGAAATGACAGATATACATCCATTTTATTGGACGGGTAAAACACCACCAAATATTCATGATTTCTGTTAATAAGTTAATGCTATTTAAACATAACAGAGTTTTTACTCTCAGTTTAAGCCACACCCACTATACAGTATAAATATGCCCGCTATCTTGCACTATCTTTTTCAAATTCTGCCACTGTTGAAGGCCTGATACTCTCCTTTTCTATAATATAATTTCATAATTAGTAAGAATGAAAAAAGAGAAAACTCTGTTAAGTTCAGCATATTATGGATTTCATTTAGAGTTTGCTGCCCAAAAAGAATCTGTTGCAAAAAAGGCGTACTTTTGTACATATGTTAAACCGCCCATATCTCAAGATACGTCCAATCGAAGAAAACAGCAGTAATTTGTCATCATCCTCACATATCTTTAATAGCTGCAAAAGATACGCCTTCTTCTAAGAAGCGTAAGCCTGACTGTAAATGAGGCTCAATAAATTCTAGCTGTGTGAGAGTCTACTAGGCAACTTGGGTTGTCCTGTTTTATATTCCTGTAAATGCACAAATATCAAACAGTATTTATATGAATATGTGGAGAAGTTAGATTTTTGGACAAAAGTGGAATCAAGGAAAAGGCAAACAACTACCGAGCAGTGAGCTTTACATCTGTAAGGAAATTGATGGAAACACATTTAAATGGGGGAAAATCAAGTAAAAAAAATCTTATTGACTTTTTTGACTAGGTGACTAAAGAAATAGATCAAGAGGGGGCCATATATGTAGCTTATCAAGACTATAGTAAGGCTTTTGACACTGTCCCACATCGCAGACTGTTAAATAAACTCGAAAGCTTGGGATTAGATTCTATGATGGTTGAATGGATAAGATCTTGCAGGATAGAACACAGAGAGTTGTAATAAATGGGGTGCATTCACAGGAGGGAAATGTTACCAGTGCAGTAGCCCAGGGATCCGTACTTGGACTAGTGCTTTTTAATATCTTTATTGGTACCATTGCAAATAGTATTGAAGAGAAAGTATGCATTTTTACTGATGACACAAATATATGCAACAGGGTAGACACTCGAGGAGGAGTAAAACAAGTAGTTGATGATCTAGGTAGACTAGAGGACTGGTTAAATGTGTCACAGCTACAGTTTAATGTCAGAAAATAAAAAAATCATGTACTTGGGTCTCAAAAACCAAAAGGCTAAATATAGTATTAACAGCACTATAATGGAAACTACTGAGGAGGAAATGAATCTAGGAGTCACTATTTCAGGTGACCTAAAGGCAGGTAAGTAATGTAACAAACCACTGAGAAAGGCAAGTCAGATGATTGGTTGTATAAGTAGCAGAAAGAAGCAATAATGCCACTGTATAGGTCATTGGTACAGCCTCATCTAGAATACTATGTTCAGTTCTGGTGGCCATTTTTCCAGAAGGATATAAATACATTAGAAGGAATAGGGAATAGGAATAGAGTCACGTATACCTCTCCCTCTGGCAGCTTTCATACAATCCCACAGCGAGTGCAGTTAACCATACCTCTTGCTATAAATACATTAGAGACTGTACCAAGAAGGGCAACTAAAATGGTGCATGGCCTACTGCACAAAACTTACCCAAAAAGACTAAGATCTTAGATCTAAATATGTATAGTCTGGATCTAAATAGGTATAGTTTAGAAACTTTCAAATATATCAAGGGTTTTAACAAGGTACAGGAGGGAAACATTATTCAAAGGAAGAGAAGTATTAGAACACGAGGACATGCTCTGTAACTGGAGGGAAGCATGTTCAGAGAAAATTTGAGGTAAAATGACTTCACAGAAGGGTTGTGGATAAGTGGAATAGCCTCCCATCAGAGGTGGTAGAGGCTCATACAGTACAGCAATTTAAACATGCTTGGGATAGATATAAGGATATCTTTACTACATCTCACACCACAACAACTGATAGCCTGGAAAATAAAGTTATAAGTAACGAGAACAGGAGGGAAGTGAGCCCTACTCAGTAGAGTTTACAATCTAAAGGGAAAGGGGCAGACAAACGATTGACACATGGGGTGAGCCAATATAAAGGGACCAGAGGGCAAGAAGCACGATAGGAAGAGATGGAGGATGTAAGAGGGTGAAGTATACTACATGGTGAAATGGTTAAACGGAGGACTCATAGGCTTTACAGGTGGGTTTTCAATGACCGTTTGTTATACAGGCTAGGGGATAATCTGATAGAACAAGGGAGACTCCAGTGGTGGTGGGGGGGGGGGGGGGGAAGGGTGCTGCATGAATTAAATCTTGGATAAGGGAGTGTGATGTGGTTACCAGAGGGGAGGAAAGGCAACGGTCAATGAAAGACCCGAGGGGGCGGGAGGGTATATGTATGAAGGTGAGGTTGAAGATGTAGGGATATAAATAAAGATAAAAAAATACCTTTTAGCGCTTGATATGACTGTGGTCCCAGGCTACTAATTACAGGGGGTCTGCATTCCCCACAAACAATAATCAGTACCTGAAAAATGAATAAAAATTGCAATAGTGCTCTGGAACTACAAACAGAGAAGTGATCCACGAGTAATTACTAATCTTTTATTAAACATTAACATTAACAATACAATAATATACAACTAACATATACCACAAATATATAGTCACATCACCTAAATGATAAATAATTTGCTTTTAACATGAGCGCTGCATAAGCTACTGAATACTTCTGTATAGTGTCCAACCTGATCCTAATAACCACACTGAATACAATAGTAGTTAATAGTTAAATCCATTATTTATAAATCAACCATTTTGTATATGATGGAAGATCTTAAAAATATAAGGAACACTGTCCTTGGAAGAAGCAATGAAAAAGCAAATACTAAGGGAATATGGTGGTGGTACTTATGGACAGACCATCAGTGTGGAAATGCTCCGTCTTTTTCACTATCCGGGTAGTACTAAGATCATCTGCATATTTAATCTCCTCAATTAGTGATTTTTCTGTCTTTCTTCTGATACTAAGATCTTGGAAACCCTCGTTATATATTCCGGTTGCGAGGTGGAATTGTAGTCCATTGTTCCTTAGTAAAACTGACAGGAATTCAGCTTGAGCAGCTGAGATCTCCCACAGGGTGTTACATGAATCGTTATAAACAGGCTACAATTGGGGGATAGGAGGATGCCCACCAGCGCCGCCTGGCTCTTCATAAGGTCTGACGAAGTGGGTGAAAGAGAAGCACCCATTGGAGAGAGCTGTAGGGGAAGCATTATCCGTATAAGAAAGCCAGGTTTCTGTGATGGCAAGAAGGTTAAGAGAGTTAGAAATTATGAGGTCATGGATATTTCCTAATCTTTTCCATATAACAGTATCTAAGCAATGCATTACTCAAACATAGCAGGACATGTTCTGGGCAACATTTATTGTGTGTGTTTTTGAAATACTTTATATTGTATTTTAATGTCCATTCAACTTTCTTTCAATTCCTTTTTTTCGGCTTCCACCTCAAAGACTAGTCGGAAACACCTTTTTACTGTGCTATTGCCTTTCAATATTACATCTACACTATGAAAATGTAAATATTCAAAGATAAATATAAAGTATATAAAACATGGAAGTAAAATATCCAAATGGCAGGAGAAAACACCACTGTAAACACTATATAAAGCTGAAATGGTGGATGGCATTGCCATTTTATGTGAGATCATATGGAACTAGGTGTTTTGTTGAGCCTTGACAATCATCCGCAATACCCAGGAACAAATGCAGGATATCTAGATGGGAGGCTCCAAATTTTAGATTTCAGATCAAAACAAAAAAAATCATTTACCTGTTACACACTGACATGTTCCCCGCTGCCCACCAGCTTTTCTCACATATGCCACCCGTACCAATCAGCTCTTGTCAAACTTGCCACCTCTATTCCACCAGCTTTTCTCACATGCCCCCTGCCCACTAGCTTTTCTTTTATATTCAACCCTGCCCTAAAGCGCCCTAGACATTTTTTTTCTCAAACATGCCCAAACAGCTTTTTTCTCACATTCCCTCTTCTCCACAAAATTTTAAATAAACAGCTTAATGCTGTCAGTATCACATTTATATTTACCTTTGCTTATGTGTTAAAGTATTTTGCAGATTTAAATGAATTATACAAAGAAATAGCAACATTGGAGAGAGCCAAATACTGCGCAAATACTAATAAAATACATGGTTGCTCAAACCTTAAGTTCCTTTAAATTAATAGTATGTAACTTGTCTACACTGGCAGCGCCATGACATCACAATGCTGCCGGGAGTTGGACACTGGAGAGAGATAGAGAGGCGGTGCTGCCATAAGCGTCATGGCTGTAAATTCCACCTAACAATATTTCATTCAAAGACATTGATAGTGTAGGTACCCGGCCACAGAGCCACCATTCAGAGTCTGGTGCACTTTTCAGCTGCCTGAAGCTTCCTAATGGTGGCACTGGCCCTGACAGCATATAGTGATGTAGTTAATATGCATTATTTTTGAGTGTGCCAAATGACCCTACATATACACACATGTCAAAAAGAGTATGCATTTGACATGTTAAATTAGTAATGTGTAATGAAGTTTACTTCAGTAAACAAATCTACATATATGATGCCAAATTGATAAAGTAAATTATAATGTTTATATATAATATGTAAATCAATGTAATGGACAAACACACACATGGCTTTAAGGTTTTCTTTTTGCCTTTATGTGAGGTGTAGATGACGAGGAACCCCATGATAGTGGAGAAGAGCCCTTTTGTGACCGTGACGAGGAACCCCGTGACAGCGAGGGAGTGAAGAGCCTCCAGGAAGGATACTATCTCCATCTTCTGAGGGACAAATGTTACTAAAACACAACAACTGTTGATGGATATGCAGGCAACTAGCAGTCAAATACAAACTACTGTTACTGATATCTGTCAACATTTAAAAAGATTAAAGACTGCCAGATGAAAATGCGAAAATCATTTGAGCATTTTTGTGAGGCAGTGATCTGTCATTTTACAAAACACAGTCATACCAGACTGTCACCATCTGCATCCTGCAGCTCCTGTCTGCTAGAAGCTTGGACCTTTGGACCGGAGATAGTCTGATAGAATATACATGAATAATATTTGTGCCATTTCAAAACTTTTGGCCTTTTCTTTACAATCATCTGTAAATTTGAATCTTGGTGCACAAGAGTGTAGTTTCCTCCCATATACATATATGGGGGCACCTTGTTTGTTTTTTGTTTTAGTGTTAGTTGTTTATTTTAGCACATTATAAACATCAAACGTTTTAAGCTTTTTTTTTTCTTACTTACACTGTATTTTGAGCTATACTTATCTTAAGGTGCAATCCAAAAGTGCAATTTTGCTGGAAAAATTCTTACGTTTAGCTTTGGCCCTCCAAATTATGAAGCCCTTATTGTGAATTTTGGTAAAATTATTTGACTGCTCCTGTAAAACTGAAATTCTATCAGCTGTCAGTAACCAACCAAATATAAGGCAGTAACATTTTTATACTATTTAAATTTTAAATAATGATATCACACATTTAAAATAAGATAATAAAGCTTCCTCTAGATCAGGGGTCGGGAACCAATGGCTCGCGAGCCAGGTGTGGCTCTTTTGATGATTGCATCTGGCTCGCAGATCGATTTTTCACTGCTCATGTCCTGTTCAGGGCTGCAGTTTGCTGTAGGAGCAATTTTCCATTATTTTAATTGGATGATACTGGCCTACGTTGGCCGTTGCTGGGTAAACAGGTAAACGCCCCCTTTTGAATCAGTCTGCTCGGTCATTAGCAGTGTTGCCAATTGTCGCGGCTTTTTTTTGTCTGCCGCGGGTCGCGGTTTTTTGGGCTTTTTTTTTTTCCTCATCTGCTGGACAGCCGGGGAGGAGTACTCTGCAGGGGAGAAGATCGAGTGTAGGTAAAGTATAAAAGGTGTGAACTAGAGTAGAGTATGAATGGGGGTGTGAATGAAGTATGAATGGAGTGTGAACGGGGGTGTGAAATAGAGCAGAGGGGATAATGGACACTAAGGAGGAGGGTCATTGTAAAGCATATTTAAAAAAAAAAAATAATAATCAATAAATCCTAAGTATATATATATATATATATATATATATATATATATATATATATATATATATGTGTGTGTGTGTGTATATGTGTATATATATATATATATAATATATATTGGGCTTGTTTTTGGGCTTTTTAGGATTGTGTTTGGCTTGTTTTGGGCTTGTTTTTTACGAATTGGTTGCTTATTCTGTATTTTATAGTTGGCAACCCTGGTCATTAGCTCAAAGCTAACCCTTCGACAAAGAAGATGGCGAAAAGAAAAAAAGATGATGAGTATCGTATATTTCGGGACGAATGGACCGAAGAATTCGCCTTTGTGGAGAGAGCAGGTTCTGCGGTGTGTCTAATTTGCAATGACAAAATTGCATCGATGAAACGGTCGAATGTAAAGCGGCACTTCGACACGCGCCATGCTACCTTTGCATCAAAATACCCTGCGGGAGACAGCAGAAAGAAAGCGGCCCAAGAGCTACTGAGCAGGGTGCAAGCTAGCCAGCAGCAACTCCGCGTATGGACCCGGCAAGGTGACTATAATTCCGCTAGCTTTGCTGGATCTTTAGCAATAGTGAGGAACGGAAAACCATTCACAGATGGCGAGTATGCTAAAACGTTCATGCTGGATGTAGCCAATGAACTTTTTGATGATCTTCCGAACAAAGACAAGATAATCAAACGGATACAAGACATGCCTCTGTCGGCAAGAACTGTTCATGATCGTACCATCATGATGGCAAACAAAGTGGAGGAAACGCAAGTGAAGGACATAAATGCAGCGCCGTTCTTTTCCCTGGCTTTGGATGAGTCAACAGACGTGAGCCATTTGTCGCAGTTCAGCGTGATTGCAAGATATGCTGTTGATGACACACTGCGCGAAGAAAGTCTTGCTGTTCTGGCAATAAAAGGGTCCACAAGAGGTGAGGATTTATTCAAGTCTTTCATGGAGTTTGCTCAAGAAAAAAATCTACCTATGGATAAACTTCTCTCAGTGTGTACTGATGGTGCTCCGTGTATGGTGGGGAAAAACAAAGGATTTGTGGCGCTTCTTCGTGAACATGAAAATAGACCCATCCTAAGTTTCCATTGCATTCTACACCAGGAGGCACTTTGTGCTCAGATGTGTGACGGGCAGTTTGGCGAAGTGATGTCGCTGGTCATTCGTGTGATCAACTTTATTGCTGCCCGAGCCTTAAATGATCGCCAGTTTAAAACACTGCTGGATGAAGTTGGAAATAACTATCCTGGTCTGCTTTTGCACAGCAATGTGCGTTGGTTGTCAAGAGGGAAGGTGCTTAGCCGTTTTGCGGCTTGCCTGAATGAAATCCAGACTTTTCTTGAAATGAAAGGCATCGAGCATCCTGAGCTAGCCGAAACTGAGTGGCTCCTCAAGTTTTACTATCTTGTAGATATGACTGAACATCTGAACCAGCTCAACGTGAAAATGCAAGGCATTGGAAATACAGTGTTATCCCTTCAACAAGCTGTGTTTGCTTTTGAAAACAAGCTAGAGCTCTTCATTATGGATCTTGAAACAGGTCGTTTACTACATTTTGAAAAACTGAGCCAGTTTAAAGATGCATGCACAGCAAGTGAGCCCATTCAAAACTTTGATCTCCACCAGCTAGCTGGCTTCACATCCAGTCTCCTACAGTCCTTCAAAGCACGCTTTACAGAATTTCGTGAGCACGCTCGTCTTTTTAAGTTCATCACCCATCCAACCGAGTGTTCACTGAACACAGCCGACCTGAGTTACATTGCTGGTGTCTCCGTCAGAGATTTTGAAGCAGAAGTGGCTGACCTGAAGGCCTCAGACATGTGGGTGAATAAGTTCAAGTCACTGAATGAAGATTTGGAAAGAATCACACGACAGAAAGCGGAGTTGGCGAGCAAGCACATGTGGACAGAAATGAAAAAACTTCAACCCGAAGACCAGCTGATTCTCAAAACTTGGAACGCGCTTCCTGTCACATACCACACACTGCAGCGTGTGAGTATTGCTGTGTTGACCATGTTTGGATCTACGTATGCATGTGAGCAGTCATTCTCACATCTTAAAAACATCAAGTCCAATCTGCGATCACGTTTAACGGATGAAAGTCTCAACGCTTGCATGAAGCTTAACCTCACCAAGTACCAACCAGACTACAAAGACATCAGCAAATCCATGCAGCACCAGAAGTCGCATTAATGGTGAGTATTATAACAACATTATTTAAAAGAATAAATTCAGAGGCGTTTTATACTGACATTTAGTTGAATTCACTTTTAAAATATATTATATGGCTCTCACTGAAATAAATTTCCAAATATTTTGCTTTCATGGCTCTCTTAGTCAAAAAGGTTCCCGACCCCTGCTCTAGATGAACAGAATGTTCTATCTGCAGGGAAAAAAGAAAACCCCACTAATGACAAAATGTGACAGTTACTATTTTGAAAACTGAGTATTCATATTTCTTTGAAGGAGACCACCTTTTTATTTTTTTTACTTCAGCCAATCAGCCCAAATGACTGTATGGTCCTAGTCTTCCTACTTACAGTGCCTAGAAAAAGAATGAATTACATTTAATTGTTGCAAATTCTGAATTTAAAATAGATTCAAGTGTGATTGTTTGGATCATTGCCAAAGAAGTACTGAGTACCATGTCAAATCAAAATAACTATTTCCAAAGCTTTCAAATACTTCCTGGAAATAAAAAAAAGAAATAATTAAGTGTAAATGGTATTTATGTTATTTGCAATTGCAACAGTAAATTTGCACAGTTTCAACACAATGCCTCAAAAATCACACAATGAAGTCGCAAAAATCTGCTTTTCTTTAATGCACCTGTGCAGTAAAATGCAATCAGACATTTTTTACTAACTATAAACAGTTGCCCCTTAATGCTGAAGAGACAGAGCTGGGGCAAGAGCAAGTAGAGTACAATATGGGCATGTAAATGTAAGTGTAGTCTGCTCCCTGGAAATGTGGCTTAGTTACATTTGGCTGCATCTTTTGTGAGTTGAATGTCCTCTGTATATATATGTGCTGTTGTTTAGAGTATTAATAAAAAAGGTTATCTAAATTAATTTAAAAAAATAAGTAACCACCATCAATGCTATCATTTTGTCAAGCTGGGCTTTTCACAATATAGCAGAAACTTTCCAATCTTGGCATCCTCCTGTCACAATGCGGAATTTCTTAGGGTCAAGCAAAACCCTCACACCAGGGTAAAGCCATTGACTGCTTGGGCATACTGACTATGGTCGAACTACATATGTCACAAATATTCCCAGGCAGCCAGATCCCACTTACTAGTTGTAACGAACTTACCTGATCCCCGCCGCTCCGTCCGGATGCCGCACTTCTGGGTTCGGCGGTCACATGAACGCAAACCAGAGGCGGGGATTTTGAATCCCCGTCAGCATAAAAACCTCACTCTGACACTCGCTGAGTGTCAGAGCAGCACTTACCTGTTCCTGGCTCCTGTACTTCGTGGATATCTGTGTCTTCCAGTCTCCAGTGTCTTCCTGTGTGCTGATCTCTGCCTGTTTGACTACCCTGGCTCTCCTATCCCTGTGTACCGACCCGGCTTGCTGACCATTCTTCTGTTCTTGTGACCCGTGTACCGAACCTGGCTTGTTGACTCCGAGTTGCCTTCTGATTCTGCCTGACTCCATTCCTGTGTACCAAACCGGCTTGTCTGACTTCGCTACCTCCGCTCCACTCCACTGTACTACATCTTGGGGTGAACCTGAGGACCGCGACCTGCGACTCCTGGCAGCGAAGCCCACCCCGCCTTGCGGCGGTTCTTGGTGAACACCGGGGAGATCGTTAGACTCCGCACCTCAGGTGCCAGCGCTAAACAAGATTAGTAGTAGAAGTATCCAGAATCTGTAACAGTTTGCTCTGACCATGGATGCCGCAGCTAAAGATCTGTTGGAGCATTTAGTAGGAAGGATGGTTAAGCAAGAAGCTAACCAAGAGCAACTTTTAAAATTCCTCAATAGTCTATCTACTCGGTTGGATGTTGTCCAGAACACCCTAGTGGCTGGTGGACCACCTGGGCCGGCAGTGGCCCCTGTACCTCAGGCCGTAGCAGCAGCTTCTTCCTCACAGTTACGGTTACCTAACCCACCCAAGTTCGATGGGGACCCCAAGTATTGCAGAGGATTTTTAAATCAATGCTCCATACAATTCAAGCTATTACCAGGGAACTTTATTGTCCGGTCAAGCCTTAGCATGGGCTTCCCCCTTATGGGAGAGGGATGATCCCATTCTACATAACTTCAGCGTCTTTTTGTCCACTTTCAAGAAAATATTTGATGAGCCAGGAAGGGTGTCCAATGCCGCTTCCGGCTTATTACGTCTCCGCCAGGGAAACCAGTCTGTGGGACAGTATGTGGTTCACTTCAGAACTATGGCCTCTGAACTTCGCTGGAACGATGAGGCCCTAGTAGCTACGTTCTGGCAGGGCCTTTCAGACCGGATCAAAGACAAGCTGGTATCTCAGGAACTCCCTACGTCTTTGGATGATATTATCTCTCTCTGTGTCAAGGTTGATTTGCGTTTCAAGGAACGTAATTACGAGAAGGAACAGTCTCGGAGTAGTATGATTCGCTTGGCTCCCAACTTCCAAACCCCTGTTCTTACTCCAGAAGAGCCCATGCAACTGGGGAGGACCCGCCTGTCAGCCGAAGAAAGGGAGAGGAGATTTCAGAACAAGTTGTGTTTATATTGTGGAGAGAGCAGCCATCTTCTGAGTTCTTGTTCTAAACGCTCAGGAAACGACAGGGCCTAACGAGTTCAGGAGCTGTATCGTTGGGCCTCTTCTCTCAGTGTCAGTCAGTTCCCAGTAGTAATGATTGCATGTCTATTCTTATTTCCCTTCAGTTAGGACAAAAGACTTTCCCGCAGTCGGCTCTTCTTGATTCCGCAGCCGCAGGTAATTTCATCTCTGCCGCAGTAGTTAAACAATTCGCTATTCCCACACAAGCTTTGGAACAACCCATCTCTCTGATGGCCATTGATGGGGGAAGAATTCCTGAGGGGTCCATTCTGGTACGCACCATTCCCCTCCTGCTTCAGATAGGAGCGCTTCATCGGGAGAAGATTTCTTTTCTAGTAATTCAGAAATCTACCAACCCAGTCATCCTAGGACTTCCATGGCTTCGTCTCCACTCCCCCACCTTAGACTGGAAATCAGGTCACATATTGTCCTGGGGACAGTCCTGCTTCTCTCACTGCCTTCAGAGAGTGGTTCCTCCGAATAGTCCCAGACGTTCCCAAGAATTACCTGTGACTCTTTTGCCTGAACCATACCCAACCTTTTCTGATGTTTTTTGTCAACAAGAGGCCACTAGACTTCCTCCTCACATAATCTGGGATTGTGGCATTGATCTGATGCCTGGTAAACCCATTGCCAGGGGCCGTGTTTATCCCCTTTCCCTACCGGAGTCTAAGCCTATGGAGGAGTACGTCCAAGAAAATCTAAAAAGGGGCTTCATCCGCAAGTCTGCCTCCCCAGCTGGGGCTGGCTTCTTCTTCGTAAAAAGAAAGATGGGGGCCTACGCCCTTGCATTGATTACAGAGGCCTGAATGCCATTACTGTTAAAAATCGGTATATTCTGCCACTAATTTCCGAATTGTTTGACCGGATTAAGGGTGCCACCATCTTTTCTATACTTGATCTCAGAGGAGCGTATAACCTCATACGCATTAAGGAGGGGGATGAATGGAAAACGGCATTCAACACCCGAGACGGCCACTTTGAATACATGGTCATGCCCTTCGGGTTATGCAATGCCCCGGCCATCTTTCAGGGCTTTATGAATGAGCTTTTTCAAGACCTCTTGTATCAATCCGTAGTCATCTACTTGGACGACATTCTCATCTTTTCTCAAGATCTAGTATCTCATCGCAGTCATGTACTGGAGGTCCTCTCTAGTATCCGGGAAAATCATCTATTTTGCAAATTAGAAAAATGCACCTTCGAGCAGAAACAAATTCCCTTCCTGGGAAATATTATTTCTGTCACCGGTCTACAGATGGATCCCACGAAATTGAAAGCCATACTTGACTAGCCCCAACCTTCGGGTCTTAAGGCCACCCAACGCTTCCTAGGATTTTCCAACTATTATCGTCAATTTATCAAAGGATACTCTTCTCTCGTGGCTCCCATCACGGCATTGACCTGTAAATCTGCTAATGCTAGTATTTGGTCCACTGAGGCTATCCAAGCCTTTATATTATTAAAGTCTCTTTTTCCATCTGCACCC
Source organism: Mixophyes australis (assembly GCA_036250195.1). NCBI lineage: Eukaryota > Metazoa > Chordata > Amphibia > Anura > Limnodynastidae > Mixophyes > Mixophyes australis. Next base: position 203,497,354 of record JAVHZZ010000003.1, read on the forward strand.
ATTCTTCAACAGCCGGATTGTTCACGTCCATTTGTCCTGGAGGTAGATGCCTCTTCCGTTGGCACTGGAGCCGTACTGTCACAGCGAAGCCCTTCTGGAAAACTTCATCCCTGCGGATTCTTTTCCCGTCGCTTGTTACCTGCTGAGAGGAATTATGGGATTGGCGACAAAGAGCTACTGGCCATCAAGCTGGCTCTCTCCGAATGGAGACATCTACTAGAAGGGGCGCAATTTCCTATCACCATATATACCGACCATAAGAATTTGCTTTACTTACGCACTGCTCGATGTCTAAACCCTCGGCAAGCAAGGTGGTCCTTATTCTTCTCACGCTTTGATTTCAACATCACTTTTCACTCTGGATCCAAGAATACGAAGGAAGACGCCTTATCTCGCTCTTTTGATCCAGCTGACATGGAATCCTTGGAAGACAATAAATTCATTGTAGATCCCTGTCAAGTATTGGCAACTACACACCTGAACAAGGGTTGTCCTCCGGGCAAAACATTCATCTTGCCACATCTACGCACTCGGCTCCTTAACTGGGCTCATCACTCTCTCTTCTCTGGGCATGCCGGCATCCGCAAGACCTGGGACTTGTTGTCCCGAAGTTACTGGTGGCCTTCTTTGCTGGACGATGTGAAGAGATTTGTTTCTGCTTGTTCCAAATGTGCTCAACACAAGACCTCTAGGAAGAAGCCTTATGGATGGTTGCTCCCATTACCCATTCCCAGGGCCGCCGAGAGGGGGGGGGAGCGGGTACTAATTACCCGGGCCCGGCATGTCAGGGGGCCCGGCCCGGGCCCTTGCGCTGCTGATTTTTTTTAATTTTCAATTATTTTTTTTCAAAACGTTTTTTTTCCTTTTCTTTTTTTTTTTTTTTTTTGGCGGGGGGGGGGGGGGGGGCTCGGTCGTTGGTGGGGGGAGCAGGCTAGTTTAAAAAAAAAAAAAAACATACTCACCTGATCGCGGAGCCGGCATCCCTCCTCTCTGCTGCTCTGTGCTCTATTCAGACTGTCTGAATGCTGGGTGTGATGTCATCATGTCATGCCCAGCATTCAGTCAGTCTGGAGCAATGGAGCACAGAGCAGCAGAGAAGACCAAGAGAGGAGAAAAGGTAAGTGAAGGGAGGAAAACGAGGGGGGCACAGAGGGGTTAAAAAACGGGGGGGGGCAGCATGTCAGAGGGGTTATAAAAGGGAAGCAGCATGACAAAGGGGTCAAAAAATGAGGGGGAGCACAGAGGGGTTAAAAAACGGGAAAGCAGCATGTCATAGGGGTTAAAAAATGAGGGGGAACACAAAGGGGTTAAAAAACGGGGGGGCAGCATGAGAGAGGGGTTAAAAAATGAGGGGGCACAAAGGGGTTAAAAAACGGGGGGGCAGCATGACAGAGGGGTTAAAAAATAAGGGGGGGCACAGAGGGGTTAAAAAACGGGGAAGCAGCATGTCAGAGGGGTTAAAAACCGGGAAGCAGCATGTCAGAGGGGTTAAAAAATTAGGGGGAGCACAGAGGGGTTAAAAAACGGGAAAGCAGCATGTTAAAGGGGTTAAAAACGGGGAAGCAGCATGTCAGAGGGGTTAAAAACGGGGAAGCAGCATGTCAGAGGGGTTAAAAAATGAGGGGGAGCACAGAGGGGTTAAAAAATGGGAAAGCAGCATGTCAGAGGGGTTAAAAAATGAGTGGGGGCACAGAGGGGTTAAAAAATGGGAAAGCAGCATGTCAGAGGGGTTAAAAAATGAGTGGGGGCACAGAGGGGTTAAAAAATGGGAAAGCAGCATGTCAGAGGGGTTAAAAATTGAGGGGGAGCACAGAGGGGTTAAAAAATGGGAAAGCAGCATGTCAGAGGGGTTAAAAACGGGGGGGGGGGGGGGGGCAGCATGACAGAGGGGGTGAAAAAATGAGAGGGGCACAGATGGGTTAAAAAACGGGGCAGTATGGCACAGTGGGGTTAATAAACAGGGGTCAGCATGGCACAGTGGGGTTAAAAAATGGTGGGCAGCATGGCACAGTGGGGTTACAAAGGGGGGGGGGGAGGCATGGCACAGTGGGATTGAAAAAGGGGGGGAGCAGCATAGTATAGTCTGATGAAGGGGAGCCAGATGAAGGGGGCAAAAACAGCATGGAGGGCACAGTGTGATCATAAGGCATGGCGATGATGAAGGGGCACATTATTGTAATATTGGAGCTGGAGGAAGGCCTAATTATTAATCGTGGATGGTATTGATTTAACGCCAGGGTTGTTTGGAATTATCTAAATGTAGCTATTTTTTTCCAAATAGGGCCCCCAGCATTCCAGGATCCAGACAAGCCGCAACTAAAGAAACATGCAGCAACAGGTGGTGAAAGTGAGAAGAACAGGTAGGAGAGAGCAGGACAGTATGTGAAATGTTGTGATTCTAGTAGGGACAATGTCAATTTTTGGTGAGTGTTGTGCCCAATGTAAGGTGGAGGCCAAGACTGAACTCTTTGTGTACACACTGCATTTTTTTTATACTACATTTTGGTGCTAGATGTCCTGAAAGTCAGGAGTGCTTGGACATATGTGATGCTCTGGCGAATAGAGAGCCTAGTGATTTTGATGTGTTAGCAACGCCCCAATGTCGCATTTGCCACGCCACCAAATGCATGACCACACCTCTGAGGCGGCGCCAAATTTTTTACCATGCTCAACTATGAGGGGGGGCCCTCATAAATTTATTGTACCGGGGCCCTGAATTCCTCTTGGCAGCCCTGCCCATTCCTGATTACCCGTGGTCACAGATCTCCATGGATTTTATCACGGACCTTCCTCCTTCCAAATCCTGTACTGTGGTGCTAGTGGTCACGGATTGCTTCTCTAAAACAGCTCACTTTATTGCTCTTAAAGGCCTTCCTTCTTCCTCCTCCTTAGCCGATATTTTTATTAAAGAAATATTTCGCCTCAACATATTGTGTCTGATCGGGGATCACAATTCATATCAAAATTTTGGCGGTCTTTTTGCAATAAGTCCGGAATTAAGCTTGACTTCTCTTCCGCATATCATCCCCAGTCCAATGGGTCTACTGAGAGAACTAACCAAGAATTAGAAAAGTTTCTAAGAATATTTATCTCAAGTAACCAAAATAACTGGGTGGATCTTCTCCCTTGGGCCGAGTTTGCCCATAACAACCATTTCCATGAGGCCTTCTCTAACTCCCCCTTTTTTGTTCTTTATGGCTGCCATCCTAGACTACCCATCTTCTCTCAAATCTCATCTTCTGAAGTTCCGCCAGTGGACTCTCTGTTTCGTAACTTCTCCGCTATTTGGGAACAGACCAAGATAAATTTAAAGAAAGCAACCACTCGTTCCAAGAAATTCTATGATAAAAGGAGAAAAATGACTCCAAGTTTTTCAGTCGGTGACAGGGTATGGCTATCCACCCAGAACATTCCTTTCAAGGCTCCCAGTAAAAAATTTGCTCCCAAGTTCATTGGCCCATTCGCTATTTCTGAGATTATTAATCCCGTAGCCTTTAGATTGAGTCTGACTCCCTCTTTAAGCATACCCAATATCTTTCATGTCTCCTTGTTAAAACCGATGGTAACCAACAGATTCTCCACCTCATCCAGAACTCCTCCTCCTGTTGTGGATCGGGATCAAGTCGAATACGAGATTAAAACTATCCTAGATTCTCGTAAAGTTCAAGGTGCTATACAGTTCTTGGTGGATTGGAAGGGTTATGGCCCTGAGGAGCGCTCATGGGTAAGAGCCATTGATCTGCATGCTCCCCATCTACTTAAATCCTTCCATAAAAAAATTCCTTTGAAACCCTATTAGGTGTTCGGAGTCCACCTTTATGGCAGGGGGTACTGTAACGGACTTACCTGATCCCCGTCGCTCCGTCCGGATGCCGCACTTCCAGGTTTGGCGGTCACATGACCGCAACCCAGAGGCGGGAAATTTGAATCCCCGTCAGCATAAAAACCTCACTCTGACACTCGCTGAGTGTCAGAGCAGCACTTACCTGTTCCTGGCTCCTGTACTTCGTGGATTGCTGTGTCTTCCAGTCTCCAGTGTCTTCCTGTGTGCTGATCTCTGCCTGTTTGACTACCCTGGCTCTCCTATCCCTGTGTACCGACCCGGCTTGCTGACCATTCTTCTGTTCTTGTGACCCGTGTACCGAACCTGGCTTGTTGACTCCGAGTTGCCTTCTGATTCTGCCTGACTCCATTCCTGTGTACCGAACCGGCTTGTCTGACTCCGCTACCTCCGCTCCACTCCGCTGTACTACAACTTGGGGTGAACCTGAGGACCGCGACCTGCGAATCCTGGCAGCGAAGCCCACCCCGCCTTGCGGCGGTTCTTGGTGAACACCGGGGAGATCGTTAGACTCCGCACCTCAGGTAAGCCAGCGTTAATCAAGATTAGTAGTAGAAGTATCCAGAATCTGTTACACTAGTCCCATGGATCCAAAGGGAATCTTCCTTCTTCATTCCTAAAGTAGTCGACTGGAATAAAAATAAGACTCAAAATGAAGGCAAAACAGCATTATAAACAAGTCAGAGAAATGCAAAGGCTGGAAACATCCCTTGGAGCTCAGTGCACTGCACTGCGCACAAGTATGAAACCACAGATATCCTGTCATGAGCAGGATATTCCCCTAAGCTTAGGGTATGAAAGGAAGTTATCAGAGAAGCTACGGTAATGAATAGCTACAGAAATCAGTGACTGCTATGGACCATAATGAACATGTGTCTACAATCTACAAGGCATTCCATAAAAGGACCTTTATGGGAGGGTTACAAAGAAGAAGTCCTGGCTGAAAAAAATATCCTTGCTCATCTATTATTTAACATATTATTATAATCTAGAAGATACTGCAGATGTGTGGCAGAAAGTATTGCTGTCTAATGATCCAAGGAGACTCAAGTGCAACTCTAACGGCTGAATGTATGTATGGCACATATGAATTGGTTTTGAGACATAGACATGCCCCCCAGAAAAATGGGTGTGATTGGTTCACATGGGAGGCGTGGTTGCATCATGTTTTTGATGTGCTGCAATTGACACTCAGGTGCTGGATCCATGGATTCTCTGCAGCTTCTTGGCTCCAGCAACAGGTTCTTTCCTCTCACTGACGGCGCTTCTGACTTATTATAAATGTGATCACATCGTTGCAGCTGCAGGGACGGAGCATTCAAATCTTCCTCAGTACTTTTACAGCCTCTGAACACGGACGCAGTGTTAGAGCAACAGGTTTCCCTTCCATTGTGTCTGAGTCCTTTTTACCTGTTTACTCCTTACCAATACTTCTCATTGGATCTCCTGGTTAGATCTTGGCTGGTTGCTAACTACTCTATTGGATTCTGTTTAGGCACCTCGCAAGACTGCTGGTGCACAATTGATGACCTTCCTTACTGGTTCTTTTTACTACAATATGTTTAAATTTCTCCTTTATGACAAAGGGCAGTATAGAGGGCCGCAACCTGTGAGCTCCAAGCAGCAAAGCCCATACTATCTTACGGCGAACCCTGTTGAAAAATGAGGGATTTCTTAGACTCGACGCCTCCGTTCTACTAGCGCAAATTCTGTCTGAGAACCGGAATTAATCCTATAGCAAATAGATTGTAGCAGTCTGGGTCATGCACCCCTGCCCATCTTGGAAGATAGCTTAGTTATGTTCTAACTAGAGATGAGCGGGCTCGGATATCTGAAATCCGAGCCCACCTGAACATTGCCGATCCGAGTCGGATCCGAGACAGATCCGGGTATTGGCGCCAAATTCAAATATGAAACTGAGGCTCTGACTCATAATCCCGTTGTCGGATCTCGCGATACTCGGATCCTATAAATTCCCCGCTAGTCGCCGCCATCTTCACTCGGGCATTGATCAGGGTAGAGGGAGGGTGTGTTAGGTGGTCCTCTGTCCTGGTAGATCTCGTGCTGTGCTGTTTAGTTCTGTGCTGTGCTGTTTAGTTCTGTGCTGTGCTGTGCTGTGCTGTGTTCTGCAGTATCAGTCCAGTGGTGCTGTGTGCTGTGCTCTGTCCTTCTGAGGTCAGTGGTGCTGCTGGGTCCAGTGCTGTGTCCTGTTCAGTCCAGTGGTGCTGTGTCCTGTGCTCTGTGCTTCTAAGGGTATAGTTATTTCCCCAATATTCCCCTGTGTTTAAAAAAATAAAAAAAAGTTATTTAAAAAAATACCAAAAACTAATTTAATTTTTTTTAATTACCACAAAATTTGCACAACCAATCCTGCAGTATAAGCCCATTGGTACTGCAATATTACCAAGTTCACACATTCAGCAGTAAAAGTCCAGTGGTACTGCAATATTACAAAGTTCACACATTCTGCAGTATCAGTCCAGTGGTGCTGTGTCCTGTGCTCTGTCCTGCTGAGTTCCGTTGTGCTGCTGGGTCCTGTGCCGTGTCCTGTTCAGTCCAGTGGTGCTGTGTCCTGTGCTCTGTGCTTCTAAGGGCATAGTTATTTCCCCATTATTCCCAAGTTTTTAAAAAATAAAAAAAAAGTAAAAAAAAATAAAAAATTAAAAAAAAAAAAATATATATAATAATTATAACCAAATTTGCAAAACCAATCCAGCAGTATAAGTCCATTGGTACTGCAATATTACAAAGTTCACACATTCTGCAGTATCAGTCCAGTGGTGCTGTGTCCTGTGCTCTGTCCTGCTGAGTTCCGTAGTGCTGCTGGGTCCTGTGCCGTGTCCTGTTCAGTCCAGTGGTGCTGTGTCCTGTGCTCTGTGCTTCTAAGGGCATAGTTATTTCCCCATTATTCCCAAGTTTTTAAAAAATAAAAAAAAAGTAAAAAAAAAAAAAAAATTAAAAAAAAAAAAAAATATATAATAATTATAACCAAATTTGCAAAACCAATCCAGCAGTATAAGTCCATTGGTACTGCAATATTACAAAGTTCACACATTCTGCAGTATCAGTCCAGTGGTGCTGTGTCCTGTGCTCTGTCCTGCTGAGTTCCGTAGTGCTGCTGGGTCCTGTGCCGTGTCCTGTTCAGTCCAGTGGTGCTGTGTCCTGTGCTCTGTGCTTCTAAGGGCATAGTTATTTCCCCAATATTCCCCTGTGTTTAAAAAAATAAAAAAAAGTTATTTAAAAAAATACCAAAAACTAATTTAATTTTTTTTAATTACCACAAAATTTGCACAACCAATCCTGCAGTATAAGCCCATTGGTACTGCAATATTACCAAGTTCACACATTCAGCAGTAAAAGTCCAGTGGTACTGCAATATTACAAAGTTCACACATTCTGCAGTATCAGTCCAGTGGTGCTGTGTCCTGTGCTCTGTCCTGCTGAGTTCCGTTGTGCTGCTGGGTCCTGTGCCGTGTCCTGTTCAGTCCAGTGGTGCTGTGTCCTGTGCTCTGTGCTTCTAAGGGCATAGTTATTTCCCCATTATTCCCAAGTTTTTAAAAAATAAAAAAAAAGTAAAAAAAAATAAAAAATTAAAAAAAAAAAATATATATATAATAATTATAACCAAATTTGCAAAACCAATCCAGCAGTATAAGTCCATTGGTACTGCAATATTACAAAGTTCACACATTCTGCAGTATCAGTCCAGTGGTGCTGTGTCCTGTGCTCTGTCCTGCTGAGTTCCGTAGTGCTGCTGGGTCCTGTGCCGTGTCCTGTTCAGTCCAGTGGTGCTGTGTCCTGTGCTCTGTGCTTCTAAGGGCATAGTTATTTCCCCATTATTCCCAAGTTTTTAAAAAATAAAAAAAAAGTAAAAAAAAATAAAAAATTTAAAAAAAAAAAAAAAAATATAATAATTATAACCAAATTTGCAAAACCAATCCAGCAGTATAAGTCCATTGGTACTGCAATATTACAAAGTTCACACATTCTGCAGTATCAGTCCAGTGGTGCTGTGTCCTGTGCTCTGTCCTGCTGAGTTCCGTAGTGCTGCTGGGTCCTGTGCCGTGTCCTGTTCAGTCCAGTGGTGCTGTGTCCTGTGCTCTGTGCTTCTAAGGGCATAGTTATTTCCCCATTATTCCCAAGTTTTTAAAAAATAAAAAAAAAGTAAAAAAAAATAAAAAATTTAAAAAAAAAAAAATATATAATAATTATTATAACCAAATTTGCAAAACCAATACAGCAGTATAAGTCCATTGGTACTGCAATATTACCAAGTTCACACATTCTGCAGTATCTTGTGCTACATATAATGGAGACCAAAAATTTGGAGGATAAAGTAGGGAAAGATCAAGACCCACTTCCTCCTAATGCTGAAGCTGCTGCCACTAGTCATGACATAGACGATGAAATGCCATCAACGTCGTCTTCCAAGCCCGATGCCCAATCTCGTAGTACCGGGCATGTAAAATCCAAAAAGCCCAAGTTAAGAAAAAGTAGCAAAAAGAGAAACTTAAAATCATCTGAGGAGAAACGTAAAGTTGCCAATATGCCATTTACGACACGGAGTGGCAAGGAACGGCTTAGGCCCTGGCCCGTGTTCATGACTAGTGGTTCAGCTTCACCCACGGATCTTAGCCCTCCTCCTCCTCCCCCCCCCTACAAAAAATTGAAGAGAGTTATGCTGTCAGCAACAAAACAGCAAACAACTCTGCCTTCTAAAGAGAAATTATCACAAATCCACAAGGCGAGTCCAAGGGTGTTGGTGGTTGTCAAGCCTGACCTTCCCATCACTGTACGGGAAGAGGTGGCTCGGGAGGAGGCTATTGATGATGTAGCTGGCGCTGTGGAGGAACTTGATGATGAGGATGGTGATGTGGTTATTGTAAATGAGGCACCAGGGGGGGAAACAGCTGATGTCCATGGGATGAAAAAGCCCATCGTCATGCCTGGTCAGAAGACCAAAAAATGCACCTCTTCGGTCTGGAGTTATTTTTATCCAAATCCAGACAACCAATGTATGGCCATATGTAGCTTATGTAAAGCTCAAATAAGCAGGGGTAAGGATCTTGCCCACCTAGGAACATCCTCCCTTATACGTCACCTGAATAACCTTCATAGTTCAGTGGTTAGTTCAGGAACTGGGGCTAGGACCCTCATCGGTACAGGGACACCTAAATCCCGTGGTCCAGTTGGATACACACCAGCAACACCCTCCTCGTCAACTTCCTCCACAATCTCCATCAGATTCAGTCCTGCAGCCCAAGTCAGCAGCCAGACTGAGTCCTCCTCAATACGGGATTCATCCGAGGAATCCTGCAGCGGTACGCCTACTACTGCCACTGCTGCTGTTGCTGCTGTTAGTCGGTCATCTTCCCAGAGGGGAAGTCGTAAGACCGCTAAGTCTTTCACAAAACAATTGACCGTCCAACAGTCGTTTGCCATGACCACAAAATACGATAGTAGTCACCCTATTGCAAAGCGTATAACTGCGGCTGTAACTGCAATGTTGGTGTTAGACGTGCGCCCGGTGTCCGCCATCAGTGGAGTGGGATTTAGAGGGTTGATGGAGGTATTGTGTCCCCGGTACCAAATCCCGTCGAGATTCCACTTCACTAGGCAGGCGATACCAAAAATGTACAGAGAAGTACGATCAAGTGTCCTCAGTGCTCTAAAAAATGCGGTTGTACCCACTGTCCACTTAACCACGGACATGTGGACAAGTGGTTCTGGGCAAACGAAGGACTATATGACTGTGACAGCCCACTGGGTAGATGCATCCCCTTCCGCAGCAACAGCAACAGCTGCATCAGTAGCAGCAACTACAAAATGGCGGCTCGTGCAAAGGCAGGCAACATTGTGCATTACAGGCTTTAATAAGAGGCACAACGCTGACAACATATTAGAGAAAATGAGGGAAATTATCTCCCAGTGGCTTACCCCACTTAGACTCTCATGGGGATTTGTGGTGTCAGACAATGCCAGTAACATTGTGCGGGCATTAAATATGGGCAATTTCCAGCACGTCCCATGTTTTGCCCACACCATTAATTTGGTGGTGCAGCATTACCTCAAGAGTGACAGGGGTGTGCAGGAGATGCTTGCGGTGGCGCGCAAAATTGCTGGACACTTTCGGCATTCAGCCAGTGCCTACCGCAGACTAGAGGCACATCAAAAAAGCATGAACCTGCCCTGCCATCACCTCAAACAAGAGGTTGTGACGCGCTGGAACTCCACCCTCTATATGCTGCAGAGGATGGAGGAGCAGCAAAAGGCCATTCAGGCCTACACAGCCACCTACGACATAGGCAAAGGAGTGGGGATGCGCCTCAGTCAAGCGCAGTGGAGACTGATTTCCGTGTTGTGCAAGGTTCTGCAGCCATTTGAACTTGCCACACGAGAAGTCAGTTCCGACACTGCCAGCTTGAGTCAGGTCATTCCCCTGATCAGGCTGTTGCAGAAGCAGCTGGAGAAAGTGAGGGAGGAGCTGGTAAGCCATTGCGATTACACCAAGCATGTAGCTCTTGTGGATGTAGCCCTTCGTACGCTTTGCCAGGATCCGAGGGTGGTCACTCTTTTAAAGTCAGAGGAATACATTCTGGCCACCGTGCTCGATCCTCGGTTTAAAGCGTATGTTGTGTCTCTGTTTCCGGCGGACACAAGTCTACAGCGGTGCAAAGACCTGCTGGTCAGGAGATTGTCCTCTGAAGAGGACCGTGACATGCCAACAGCTCCACCCTCATTTTCTTCCACATCTATGGCTGCGAGGAAAAAGCTCAGTTTTCCCAAAAGAGGCACTGGCGGGGATGCTGATAACATCTGGTCCGGACTGAAGGACCTGCCAACCATTGCAGACATGTCTACTGTCGCTGCATTGGATGCTGTCACAATAGAAAAAATTGTGGATGATTACTTTGCTGACACCATCCAAGTAGACATGTCAGACAGTCCATATTGTTACTGGCAGGAAAAAAAGGCAGTTTGGAAGCCCCTGTACAAACTGGCTCTATTTTACCTGAGTTGTCCCCCCTCCAGTGTGTACTCGGAAAGAGTTTTTAGTGCAGCGGGGAACCTGGTCAGTGAGCGGCGAAGGAGGTTGCTTCCTCATAACGTTGAAAAAATGATGTTTATAAAAATGAATAATCAATTCCTCAATGAAGTACAGCACTGCCCTCCAGATAGTACAGAGGGACCTGTGGTTGTGGAGTCCAGCGGGGACGAATTGATAATGTGTGATGAGGAGGAAGTACACACTGTAGGGGAAGAGGAATCAGAGGTTGAGGATGAGGACGACATCTTGCCTCAGTAGAGCCTGTTTAGTCTGTACAGGGAGAGATGAATAGCTTTTTTGGTGTGGGGGCCCAAACAAACCAATCATTTCAGCCAAAGTTGTTTGGTAGGCCCTGTCGCTGAAATGATTGGTTTGTTAAAGTGTGCATGTCCTATTTCAACAACATAAGGGTGGGTGTGAGGGCCCAAGGACAATTCCATCTTGGACCTTTTTTTTTTGCATTATATGACCAATCAACAGTCGTTTGCCATGTTCAAAAAGTAAAACCAAATTTAAAAAAATACAAGAAATTAAACCAAAAGTAAAATGCCGTGTCATAATTTAAAACAAGAGGTATTGACGTGCTCTAAAACTACTGTATTGTTGTTTATATTTTATAAACACTACACTTGAAAGCTTGAGTCTTTCAATAAAAAAGTAACTGTCCATTGCACGACTATGTGCAACAGGGACATTTTTTTGGGTTTACAAAGTCAAACAATAACACTTCGACCCTGTCTGTCTGGGGTTTCTCAATGACGAATTGTCTGTACCATGTTTGGAGGAGGTATTGTGGCCCCGGTATCAAATTGGGTACCGGGGCCACCCCACTATGCAGTCCAGATACTTGTTTGGTGGAATTCAGACCAGTTGAGGGTTTATTATTATTATATTGTGTGGACCACTCTATCTATACCACACTACAACTCTATATACCACTCTATTTCATACTTTAATTCTATTTCATACTTTAATTCTATTTCATACTTTAATTCTATTACTAATTACCATAAAGAGGAACAAAATAAACAAATTTTACCAAAAGTATAATATGACTTAGACTTACAAACACTACACTTTAAAGATCGTGCCTTTAAATGAAAAAGTCAGTCTTCATTGCACGACTATGTGCAACAGGGACATTTTTTTGGGTTTACAAAGTCAAACAATAACACTTCGACCCTGTCTGTCTGGGGTCTCTCAATGACGAATTGTCTGTACCATGTTTGGAGGAGGTATTGTGGCCCCGGTATCAAATTGGGTACCGGGGCCACCCCACTATGCAGTCCAGATACTTGTTTGGTGGAATTCAGACCAGTTGAGGGTTTATTATTATTATATTGTGTGGACCACTCTATCTATACCACACTACAACTCTATATACCACTCTATTTCATACTTTAATTCTATTTCATACTTTAATTCTATTTCATACTTTAATTCTATTTCATACTTTAATTCTATTACTAATTACCATAAAGAGGAACAAAATAAACAAATTTTACCAAAAGTATAATATGACTTAGACTTACAAACACTACACTTTAAAGATCGTGCCTTTAAATGAAAAAGTCAGTCTTCATTGCACGACTATGTGCAACAGGGACATTTTTTTGGGTTTACAAAGTCAAACAATAACACTTCGACCCTGTCTGTCTGGGGTCTCTCAATGACGAATTGTCTGTACCATGTTTGGAGGAGGTATTGTGGCCCCGGTATCAAATTGGGTACCGGGGCCACCCCACTATGCAGTCCAGATACTTGTTTGGTGGAATTCTGACACGTGGAGGGTTTTTTAATTATATTGTGGCCTCGGTACAAAATTGTGTACCGGGGCCACCACACTACGCAGTCAAGATAGATAGATGCGTATCATAGATAAACTGATAAAGTACATTCAGTGGTGTGGGGCAAATTGAAAAATATTCAAAATGCACTGACATTATCAAAAACAAGAGGTTGTCACACGCTAAAACTCCAACATGTATATGATGGAGAGGATGGAGGAGCAGCCGTATGTGTAGTGTAATGCAGACCTGTTAAAGGTTTTTTATATATTTTTTTGTGGTGCCCAGTGCCCACTCCTCTACGCAGTCCAGGTACATTTATTGGTTCGATGCATAAAAGTTCAGGGTTTTTAATATATTGTGGTGACCCACTCCTCTACGCAGTCCAGGTACATTTATTGGTGCGATTCATAAAAGTTCAGGGTTTTTAAGATATATTGTGGTGACCCACTCCTCTACGCAGTCCAGGTACATTTATTGGTGCGATTCATAAAAGTTCAGGGTTTTTAAGATATATTGTGGTGACCCACTCCTCTACGCAGTCCAGGTACATTTATTGGTGCGATTCATAAAAGTTCAGGGTTTTTAATAGATATTGTGGTGACCCACTCCTCTACGCAGTCCAGGTACATTTATTGGTGCGAATCATAAAAGTTCAGGGTTTTTAATATATATTGTGGTGACCCACTCCTCTACGCAGTCCAGGTACATTTATTGGTGCGATTCATAAAAGTTCAGGGTTATTAAGATATTGTGGTGACCCATTCCTCTACGCAGTCCAGGTACATTTATTGGTGCGAATCATAAAAGTTCAGGGTTTTTAATATATCTTGTGGTGACCCACTCCTATACGCAGTCCAGGTACATTTATTGGTGCGATTCATAAAAGTTCAGGGTTTTTAATAGATATTGTGGTGACCCACTCCTCTACGCAGTCCAGGTACATTTATTGGTGCGATTCATAAAAGTTCAGGGTTTTTAAGATATATTGTGGTGACCCACTCCTCTACGCAGTCCAGGTACATTTATTGGTGCGAATCATAAAAGTTCAGGGTTTTTAATAGATATTGTGGTGACCCACTCCTCTACGCAGTCCAGGTACATTTATTGGTGCGAATCATAAAAGTTCAGGGTTTTTAATATATATTGTGGTGACCCACTCCTCTACGCAGTCCAGGTACATTTATTGGTGCGATTCATAAAAGTTCAGGGTTTTTAAGATATTGTGGTGACCCATTCCTCTACGCAGTCCAGGTACATTTATTGGTGCGAATCATAAAAGTTCAGGGTTTTTAATATATCTTGTGGTGACCCACTCCTATACGCAGTCCAGGTACATTTATTGGTGCGATTCATAAAAGTTCAGGGTTTTTAATAGATATTGTGGTGACCCACTCCTCTACGCAGTCCAGGTACATTTATTGGTGCGAATCATAAAAGTTCAGGGTTTTTAATAGATATTGTGGTGACCCACTCCTCTACGCAGTCCAGGTACATTTATTGGTGCGATTCATAAAAGTTCAGGGTTTTTAATAGATATTGTGGTGACCCACTCCTCTACGCAGTCCAGGTACATTTATTGGTGCGATTCATAAAAGTTCAGGGTTTTTAATAGATATTGTGGTGACCCACTCCTCTACGCAGTCCAGAAAGATACCTTGTTGCAACGTTTTGGACTAATAACTATATTGTGAGGTGTTCAGAATACACTGTAAATTAGTAGAAATGCTTGTTATTGAATGTTATTGAGGTTAATAATAGCCTAGGAGTGAAAATAAGCCCAAAAACTTGATTTTTAAACTTTTTATGTTTTTTTCAAAAAAAATCCGAATCCAAAACCTTAAATCCGAACCGAGACCTTTCGTCAAGTGTTTTGCGAGACAAATCCGAACCCCAAAAATAACGAAAATCCGGATCCAAAACACAAAACACGAGACCTCAAAAGTCGCCGGTGCACATCCCTAGTTCTAACACTGCAGTCACTCGACTAGCAACTTATGTATGCTAGTTGCATTTTACAGTGCAGTGTCTATTTTTCTTGCATATTCTGCAATAGGAAAAGTATAATGCAACAATGTGTAAAAGGTTTAATAGCAGGTAACATTAAAGCTGGCCAAAACATTCATGTACTGTCCCTTTTGTAAGCGCACTTATTGAACACAGGGTAAAATCAGTATTCCAAAGCATTAGGGCCTGATGATGAATTGGACATGTTAGGAGTAATTTACAGTAAAAAAAAAAAAGCAGCCCATGGAAATAGCATATTTACACTTATATGCGGATTCTCATGCATTGCAAAATGCATCCAGATCTGCACCTGAAGCATATGCACCAGTTTTACGCTAGGCATATATACACCCACATACACAGTCAGAGCTGGATTAAGGCTTTGGGTGGGCCTGGGGCACTTAGGACAGCTGGTGGCCTATTGTAAAAAGTTAAGAGCATAGTGTCATTCACAAGAGAGAAGCACTGTGCTATTGTTACCATCATATTTCTCTCATTTTACCCTCCATATCGCTATAATTTCCCTTATATGCCACTCTCATTACAGCTCCCTTCATGCCTCTCTCATTGCAGCCCACTCCATGCCTCTTTCATTGCTGCCCTCTCCCTACCTCTTTTATTGCGGCCCCCACTCTCAGTGGATCTAATTAAGCTCAGACAGGTAGCTAATAGCAAATCCGATGCTGTTAGCTGTGCTGCCAGTGCGGTTTCGGTACGCTGCTTAATATGGTTACGTGAAATTATCACATCTCATGTGACCAAACTAAGCAGTGAGAGCGCACCCGCACTGGCAGAGCAGCTAACAGCATCGGATTTGCTGTTAGCTATCTGTCAAGAAGACAGAAGTGCCAGCGTCTGAAGAGAGGAGGAGCAGAAGACAGCAAGATCAGAGCCGTAACGAGGGGTGTGCGGCTGGTGCGACCGCCCAGGGCGTAAAGCCAAGGGGGCGCCATGGCTGCACTTACTGTGATGCTAGATATGTCCCCTAGCAAAATCACCCCCCTCTCTCCCGTATCTCTATACATTTTGCCGCATAATGCCTGTTCCAGTATAGAGGCAGCATGCGACCATTATAGAGGGGGCGTGGCCTCTTCATGTGCACACTGCACAGGCTCGCCCCCTGACCTCTTTGCTCCTGGTCACATGATACCTGCGACGATTCCCCTGCTGTCTGCTGTCGGTAAGCATCCACCCCTCCCCCCTCACTTCCCACAGTGTTTCTGTCTGCCTGTCTCTATCTTTCACCCCCTGTCTCTTCCTGCTATTTTGTATGTGTGGCTCTGCTTTCCCCCTTTCTGTGTCTGTGTATCTTTGTATCTGTCTCTTTCTTACCCCACTTTGAGACTGTCTTTAACTTTGTTGAACTCTGTGTGTCCCCCAGCCCTGTCTCTTCTCCCCTCTTGTGTTTCCCTCTATCTGTTATTTTAGATGTGTTGCTCTGCCTCCCCCCACTTGTACGTCTGTGCATCTCTGTCTTCTGTGTCTGTCTTTCTCTTTCTTACCCCTCTTTGTAACTGTCTTTAATTTTGTTGAACTCTGTCCCGTCCCCCCCGCCCTGTCTCTTCTCCCCTCTTGTGTTTTCCTCTATGTATGTGTGGTTCTGCCCCCCCCCCCTTTCTATGTCTGTGCATCTCTGTGTCTGTCTCTTTTTTACCCCCACTTTGTGTCTGTCTTTAATTTTGTTGAACTCTGTCTCCCCCTGTGTTTCTTTGCCCAACCTTTGTTTTATCCATCTCCTCACCTTCTACCATTTGCCCCAACACCCACTTTTTCTCTGTGCCCCTCACTGCTACCCCTTCTTCTCCCCTCTTACCTTCTCTTCCTCCTCTTCTGCTGATGTTGATGGAGTCCTGGTGGCTGCCGATTGGAAGAGCTGCGGACAAACTTGAGTATGGCAGGTAGGCACAATCTTCTTATTATAATCATTTTTTTGTACATTATGTGGCAGATTCAATTACTTGCTATGTTATGAGGAACATCGCGGCTCGGCTGTGCATTTTTACTGTTACTGCGGTAATTTTCTCAGTTGACTTTATCTTACACCTCAAAAAATTCTGCAGCCGCAATGTTCTGAACAACATGGTGGCTAAATGAATTTACATAGCATATTTACTTTGTATAGCGATACAAGCTTCCCACATGAATGGACTACACTCCCCTGCACTGCTCCAGAGAAGCTACAGAGGAGAAGCAGACAGGACAGAATACCAGCTTCAAGGTAAGTGGGCCTTCAGTCAATGACTTTTATTGGTGCCTCTGGCTCTTCAGTGTTGTGGAACTACAAAGCACAGCATGCCCTACCAGAGGGCAAGCTGGAACTTGTCATTCGACAAAAGCTGGAGAACCATAGTTAACATTGTATCCAGCAAGCCACATAATACACTTGTGAAACTGTCATCACAGAGATGAGCCGCTGGTTGTGCAGGCTTGTTTTGTGATTGCTAACATTATTTGTTGCTAGAAAGTTTTTTTGTGTTTTTCTTGTCTTGTTTTTATTTATTATACAAATTGGGTTTGTAACTAGAGCACTGTGACCTCCCAGGGCGCAATGCCAAGCTTTCGTCGCGGCTGGGAGAGACCACCTACACCTACCAAGGTAAGTGGGGGGGATGGCGCCAGTGCTCTTTCTCGCCCAGGGCACTAAAATTCCTAGTTACGGCTCTGAGCAAGATATTGGGGGTTTTAATGTATTAGCTACAGTGGGTTGATGAATTAGTCTAGTGGGGTGTTTAATGAATTGCCTGCAAAGGATGGATGAATTAGTTAGTGGGGAGGGGTGCTAATGAATTGGCATTAATGGACTGATGAATTGGCTGGGGCATGCTAAGGTATTGGCTGCAATGGGTTGATTCATTGATTAGGGGGCTACTGAAATGGCTGTGGAGGTGATAAATTGGCTAGGGAAAGTGAATGAATTAGTTAAACTGAGGTGATTAATTGGCTCTGGGGTGAGGAATGATAAAAATGGCTGGGGGAGGTGATGAAATAGTTGTGGGGGCCATGATCTCTGTATTGTGTGGCGGTTATTTGGTCTCAGCAGTCACTAGTATGCTAAATACTGGACAGACGGGACTGGTAGATGTTAGCATATTATTCTAATTTTTATATATTTTATTGTCTATATATGACTGTACTAGGGGGTTGTTTTATTTGGTCATAATGGAGTGTTGTGCTTGTATCATTCAGAGTTTCTTAACATTTTACACTATAATAAAAAATTTTCACATTTTCAATACAGGACTCCAAGTGTTCAGAATCCAGCCAACTGACAACAACACTCCAAGAACAAGCAAGAGAGAATGTCAGGTAGTCACGATGCAAGATCAGGTAAGAGAGAACGGCGCAATTTGTCTAAATTTCAATGCGCAATGCTACTGTAATAACATTTGTGGATATACGCTTTCAATAAAATTCTGCTGCATGAGATGTGCCTGAATTTGAAAATCATTTTCATTTGTACAATGGTGGATTTAAACAATTATTTTCACTATACCAGTGGCCATTTCTGCCCAAGGAGTATTAATATTCCAAAAGGGCAAATTAATAGAATTCATAGAAATTGTAAAATGAAAATAATTTTCAAATTTAGTCAAATCTCATGCAGCCGAATTTTATTGAAAGTGGGTATCCACAAATGTTGATTGAGAAAGCCCAACAATCTGCATTAAATACTAATAGATGTGATCTGTTAGTCCCTAAGGTTAAACAAAATAAAAAATATATGGTATTGAAAGATAGGGATTTACCTTTGTTTATTTCTATATTTAATAATAAGTCACATAGAGAGAATAAAATTATCCTAGATAACCATAAGATTTTACAACAGGATAATGTCTTGAGAAATGTCCTGGGTGAAAAACCAAAGATAGTGTTTAAGAAAAACTGTAATTTGAAAAATGTTCTGGCTCCCAGCTTTCATAGATCACAGGGGTGCTGGGGCAAGGAAGAGAAAACAAAAACAAAACAAAAAATACTTACTAATCTGGCGGCGCCCAGGACCAGCACCCTCCTCTCTCCTGACGCTTGTCACTGAATGTTGGGAGTGGAGAAAGAACGATGCTGGGTCCGTGCGAAGCTGATTGGTAAGTTTTTTTGTTTTTGTTTTTGTTTTCTCTTCCTTGCCCCCGGGATGCAGAGGGGGCACAGAGTGAGGGGATGCAGAGCGGGCACAGAGTGAGGGGATGCCAAAGGGGCTCAGAGTGAGGGGATGCAGAGGGGGTACAGAGTGAGGGGATGCAGAGAGGGCACAGAGTGAGGGGATGCAGAGGGGGTACAGAGTGAGGGGATGCAGAGGGGGCACAGAGTGAGGGGATACAGAAGGGGCACAGAGTGAGGGGATGCAGAAAGGGCACATAGTGAGTTGATGCAAAGGGGGCACAGAGTGTGTGAGATGAAGGAGGGCACAGAGTGTGTGGAGATGAAGGAGGGCACAGTGTGAGTTAGCTGTAAATTATTCTTTGACAGAAATATAATTGAAAAAAATAAAAAAAAAATATTATTTTCCCTTGGATTTATGTGTATTATTTTTGCATACAACTAAATATGTATTTCTGTCCTGACCTTCATACTTATTATGTTTTTTTGACTCAACTATTATAAAACGGGATTGCTCTGTAATTATTTTGGAGAGGTGCCTTGAAAAATTATGGAGACTCTAAGGGCGCTGCGACCTGCAAAAGTTTGGAAACCACTGACCTAAACGCAGTGGATGTTTTAGGTGTAATAAAAATACTTGTCTTACATGTGACTATATTGAAAACGGAGAAATGGGAGTTAAGTCCACTGTGAATGGTACTGAATATGGAATTTCACAATATATCAATTGTGACACTACCTATGTTGTATACGTGCCTGTATGGCCTTAAGTACGTAGGCAGAAGCACCTGTCCCCTGAACATCCGCTTTAGGGAATACAGATTGAACATCAAAAATGGATTGCTTACACATGGGCTATCGAGACACTTTATGGAAAAACACCAAGGTGATCCAACAGGTATTAAAGTAACAGGAATAGAAAAATTATGATGTAACAGCTAGAGGTGGAGACAGGTTTAGGAACTTGTGTCGTGGTGAGGCCACTTGGATCTTTTAACTCCAAACTCTGTTTCCAGAAGGCCTCAATGAGACTATAGAATTTAATGATTGGTATCTATAGGTTTGAGTGGTTTTGATATAGATTGACTCTTCTATCCATTGGTGTGTAAAATAGTTTTCTCTAGTAACTATAGTGCTTATTACATGTTTATTTCCCTAAGGGTTTTTTGATATGAGTGCATACTGAAATAAGAAGTGTATATATAATGGAATGAATGATCAAACTCCAAACTCTGTTTCCAGAAGGCCTCAATGAGACTATAGAATTTAATGATTGGTATCTATAGGTTTGAGTGGTTTTGATATAGATTGACTCTTCTATCCATTGGTGTTTAAAATAGTTTTCTCTAGTAACTATAGTGCTTATTACATGTTTATTTCCCTAAGGGTTTTTTGATATGAGTGCATACTGAAATAAGAAGTGTATATATAATGGAATGAATGATCAATTATGATTATAAAAATATTTTCTGTCTGTATAAACAAGGTTTAGGATCATTGTTATAAATGTAGGTATTGATCTACAGCACATTAATCCTTTCAAGTGCCAGTGGCTAACTTAGACGCCTACTGGACACGATAAGAAATCTAGGACTATTAGTGATATATATTTAATAGTTGTTTAGAATTACAATTAGATTTATTATATACAGAGATATAAAGCAATTTAGATGAATGAGTCATACAATAAAGCCTAATTAGGCTACACCTGTGAATGATCCAATGTGAGCTAGAAGTCTGCCCTAGATAAGGGAAGTGACTATGTAATATTAATTATGACTTTGAAAATGTCCACAAGCAGTGGACGAAAAGAGTCGCCTGCTACATAAGATTCCGATCTGCAAAGCTCACTCCTAATGCATCCTAATGTGATTTCCTATCAAAATTCCAAGCTTAAAACGCCAAAGAAAGGCAGCTGCCTTATACGGAACTAACTTTCACACTGGCTGATGTTGTCTGAAAAACAATAAGGTTTGCACCTCATCTCTTGTATTGGAGAGTATCTATCATCTAGGTGGCAGCTGGGACGGAGAAGTTCGGTTAGAAGAAGAATGAGCACGGATGAGTGCTCTGTGGAGACTGTAAGTGCGAGAATTTTGCTAAACTCCTTTCTAGTCCGTTAATACGGCGGATTATGTTCTGAACTCCTTACCAGTACATTTCTCCACTGTGTATAACTAACTTTAGGCGGTATTTGTATGAGAAACTCTAACTTGGTTGAACTATTGAAATACGGCCATACCGTGGATTATATTTATATCTTGTGGAGTTATTGACCTCCATTATTGCTTTAATTATTGTGTGTGTATTTTATATGGGATTGTAATAAAATGTTTTATATTTGTAATTCCCTAAGATGAATTCATTATATACACTATAATAAGTATTGACCGTGTGTATCTTCCTTTCTAAGCAAAAAAAAGTCACCCAAATCCGGAACTGCCCCACCAGTTTCAGTACAGTTGATAGACTGTTCTGCTCTCTCCTACTTGTTCTTGACGATTTCACTACCTGTGGATACTGGTATCTTTAGTTGCTGCTTGTCTGGATCCTGAAATGTTGGGGGCCCAATTTGGAAAAAAATTTATACATGTAATTTAGAAAACTCCAACCACCCCTAGTGTTAATTCAATAGCCTCCTTTTCAATAATTAGGCCTCCCTCTAGCCCCAACATTAAAATAATAGTATGCACATTTGATAAATAGATTTATTTCTCTAAAACCAGCCCCAACATTAAATTAATAGTATTCCAATTTAATAAACATACTTATTTGCCTCATTCTAAAAAGCCCCAGCAATAAATTAATATAATTTACAATTTAGAAATATAATCATTTCCTAGAACCATGCCTGGCATTGCATAATTCACATTCACAATTAATAAATAGCCCTCCTACCCAAACTCAGCCCTACATTCAAATAATAACCCCAAACCACCTCAGCATTAAATTAAAGGTCCTGTCACCTTACTTTAAATTAATGGGCACCACTATTAAATTAGATAGCCCCACCATCACCCCACAAATAAATTAATAGCACCCACCATTAAATCATTAGCTCCGATGTACAGTCTACCATTAAATTATTAGGAGGGGCTGATGCTATTGCCGATTCCACACCCAAGGATCTGTGCACTGGAGAAGTGTTGAAAAGTCTTTCTGAGTACACACTGGAGGGTGGGCAGCTTGGGTATTTGCAAAGTGAGTTTGTACATGAGTCTCCAAATTGCCTTATTTTCCTCCCAGTATGTAAAGGGACTGTCTGACATATTTATTTGTATGCTGTCATTAAAATAATCCTCCATTCATTCTTTGGATGTTGATAGTAGGATCAGATGAAGTTACAGCAGAGGAGTCACTTTTTGTGCAATTATTTTAGACCAGACTAGGTATCAAAATGTTCTGCTGACTCATCAGCATTATCCCTGGGTCTCTTGAGAAAGCTTTTTCCTAGTAGCAGGTGCCCGAGAAACTGAAGGAGGGGACGTCATTGTTTCATGTACCACTTGTGCTGTCAACTTGCTTCCCAGGAACTCATTGCATCTCTTGAGATCTTGTTTCACTTTGAAAGAAAGAAAACACATTCCTCTTAAACCTAGGATCAAGCACAGTAGCCAAAATGTAGTGATCCGATTTCAAGATGTTGATAACTCTTGGACCCTGGCAAACCAAATAAAGTACTTGATCTACAAGTCCTACATTCTTAGCGGAATTGCTTAGTTTCATCTCCTTCAGTTTCTAGAGCTGCTTTTCCAAAAGTCTAATTAAGGGAATCACTTGACTCAAGCTAGTAGTGTCTGAACTCACTTCACAGGTGACTACTTCGAATGGTTTCAGCACCTTGCACAACATGGAAAGTATTCTTCACTGTGCTGGACTAAAGTACATTCCCCCTCCATTCTCAATGTCATGGCTTGTTGAGCATGCGTGGATGGCTTTTTGCTGTTCCTCCATCCTCTGAGGCATATAAAGGGTGGAATTCCACCTTGTTACCACCTCTTGCTTTAGTTGGTGGCAGGACAAATTAAATTGTTCTTAGATCTGCTGCAATCTCCTACATGCTGCGCAGACTGCCGAAAATGTCCAGGACCACAGACAGCATCTCCTTGTCAGACTCAGAAGGTGCTGTAGACTCAAAATGTATTGAAAACCACTAACTGATATTTACGCTAGAGATGCTCACTGACCCCCCTTGAACTGGCTTTGGTTTTTGTTTTGGATCTGAATTAGCATCGTTTTTTGGTTTTGGTTTTGGCAAAACCGCCCTTGTGTGTTTTGGTTTTGGTTTTGGATCTGTATTTTTTAGAAAAATTCCTAAAATATGCTAAAATCACATAATTTTGCTCTGTTTTTGTTCCTACATTATTATTAACTTCAATAACCCTAATTTCAGGTAACAACATTATTTTCATCCACTTTCGGACAAATACTGCAGCGACCTGGCTTCATTCTAAGCGACAGAGCAGTGACTCAAAAACACGGCAGATCCTAGCACATCTAGGACACATTGGCACACAGCAGTGGCAGAAAAGAAAAGTTGTGCAAGACGGAATTTACCTTGGGCCCTCCCACCCCCCTTATGTTGGATCTTAAAAAGGATATTCACACTTTAGCAAACCAAGCACTTCAGCCACACAAGTGGCACTCCTAGTGGCTGAAGTGCTTGGCTAGTTTGGGCCCCCACAAAACAAGCTAACAAAGGGCTTAAGGAACCTAAGGTAACAGTGCTGTTAATGAAATCTACTGTGGCAAGATGTTGTTGTCATCATCCTCAGCCTCATCCTCACCCTCATCAGTGTGTACATCATCCTCACACATTATTAATTCATCACTGCTGGATTCCACCATTACAGAAGTCTCAACATTTTGATGTAATTGGCAGGAAAGGTCTTCCGTGTGGAAGTTGAAGTTCATTTTTATGAACATCATCTTTTCCACATTTTGAGGAAGTAGCCTCCTACGCCGATCGCTGACAAGGTTCCCGGCTGTGCTGAAAACTCTTTCCGAGTACACACTGGAGGGTGGGCAGCTTAGGCAGTGCAAAGCAAGTTGGTACATGTGTCTCCAAATTCCCTTTTTTTCCTCCCAGTATGTATAAGGACTGTCTGATGTGTCTATTTCTATGATATCGTGAAAATAACCATCCTTGGATGCTGATAGAAGGATCAGGTGAAGTTACAGCAGAGGTGTCACATTTTTTGGTCAATTCTTTTAGACCAGACCAGATGTCAAAATTTGGGGCTGTGTCATCTGCATGATCCCTGGGTCTCTTGGGAAAGCTAAGTTTTATCCTAGCAGCAGTTGAGTGAGAAACCGAAAGAGGAGACGCCGTCCTGTCACATAACACTTCAGCTGTCATCTTGCTTACCAGGAGCTCCTTGTGTCTCTTCAGATCTGGGTCAGTTGGAAACAATGAGAAGACATAGCTCTTAAACCAAAGAACACGCACAGTCGCCAAAATGTAGTGATCCGATTTCAAGATTTTGATAACTCTTGGATCCTGGCGAAGCTAATAAAGTACTTGATCTACATGTCCGACATACTTAGCGTAATTGCTTTGTTTCTTCTCCTCCTTCAGTTTCTCAAGCTGCTTTTCCAAAAGTCTAATTAAGGGAATCATTTGACTCAAGCTAGCAGTGTGTGAACTCACTTCACAGGTAACTACTTCGAATGTTTCGGCACCTTGCACAACACGAAAAGTATTCTCCTCTGCGCTTGACTAAAATATATCCCCCCTCCTTTCCCAATGTCATGGCTTGCGGAGTAAGCGTGGATGGCTTTTCGCTGTTCCTCCATCCACAGAAGCATATACAATGCAGAATTCCACCTTGTCACCACCTCTTGCTTCAGTTGGTGGCAGGGCAAATTAAATTGCATTTACAGCTGCTGCAATCTCCTACACGCTGTTGCCAATTGCCAGAAATGTCCAGATATTTTACGGGCCACAGACAGTATCTCCAGCACGTCCCTGTCCTTTTTTAAAAAGCTATGCACCACCAAGTTTATTGTGTGAGCAAAACAGGAAATGTGATGGAATTCACCCAGCTGTAATGCTCTCACACTATTGGTGATGTTATCAGAAATGACATATCCTGAGGAGAGTCCAAGCCATGTTGCAATGCTATCCCTAAGTTTTTGTAACAGATTGTCAGCTGTATGCCTCTTAGTGAAGCCGGTGATACACAGAGTAGCCTGCCTCTGACAAATGTAACGTACTTGGGTATATGCTGCTGCTGTTCCTGTTGGTGAAGGCGAATCACCTACCCTGCGGGCTGTCACAGTCATATAATCTTTAGATTGCCAAGTTCCGCTTGTCCACATATCTGTGGTTAAGTGTACAGTGGGTAGAATGGCATTTTGTAGCCCAATAATTACTTTTTTAGGAACCTTCTGGTAGAGGTGAAGAATAGCTTTTCTACTGAAAAGGTGTCATGATGGAATTTGGTAATGGGAACACAAGACCTCAAGTGACTGTCTAAAACCAGCTGCATTAATAGTGGATATTTGACGCAGATCTAATACTAGCATATTCGCTATGGCGTCAGTGATCCGCTTTGCGTCTGGGTGACAGCTTTCATAGTTGCTTCCTCTTGCAAAGGATTGTTTAACAGTCAATATTTGTAAATTACTAGTAGTCTTCTTCTTGGTCTGCTTCTGGGATGAAGATTCACCCCCAGCAGCAGCAGCTGTGGGACTAACGCTCAAGAATTTTTCTTAGGAATCCAGGATAGAGAAAAAGCCATCTAGCCTTAGCAACTTGGATGCAGGACTAACTCGCTACTGAGCATAT
Organism: Mixophyes australis; assembly: GCA_036250195.1. NCBI lineage: Eukaryota > Metazoa > Chordata > Amphibia > Anura > Limnodynastidae > Mixophyes > Mixophyes australis. The sequence goes on from JAVHZZ010000003.1 coordinate 203,522,922, forward strand.
TGAGGAGGACGGTGTTGTAGGTGTAGATTGCAGGTGCTGGGATCTAGCTTAGAGAAGGGAGATAGCTGGTGCTGGACTGGTTGTTGTTATTTTTTTAGCATATGTTTCTGACTTTCCCAAATGCTTGCCATGAACTCTCTGCAAATGGCATAACACCGATGGTTAAGGTTCCTACCTCTACTGACTGTGGCTTTACAAATGCTAGAAATGGCTACTCAACTGTTGTCAGGATTTGGGTATTATTATTATTATTATTATTATTACCATTTATTTATATAGCGCCACTAATTCCACAGCGCTGTACAGAGAACTCATTCACATTAGTCCCTGCCCCATTGAAGCTTACAGTCTAATTTCCCTAACATACACACACACAGAGAGACAGACACAGACTAGGGTCAATTTTTTTGATAGCAGCCAATTAACCTACTAGTATGTTTTTGGAGTGTGGGAGGAAACCGGAGCACCCAGAGGAAACCCATGCAAACACGGGGAGAACATACAAACTCCACACAGATGGCCATGGACGGGAATTGAACTCATGACCCCAGCGCTGTGAGGCGGAAGTGCTAACCACTTAGCCACCGTGCTGCCAAAAAATAATAAAAATAATTCCACACATAAGAAGTGGATTTTTTGGTCTGATGTCCAGGCATGACAATGGCCTTCTTCTTATCACTGGCAAGAACTGCTTCCACTGGTGCAGGACTTACACAAACAACATCATCATCATCGACATTCTCATTAGCGCTGTTGTTAGCTACACAAATATCCCCCTCATCTTGTTGCAAATCCAAAGTGGCATACTCAGTTTCTATATCACCAGCTAGATTTTGACTCCTCATCCACACATTTGCAGAAATGGGGAAAGGAGGCTTCTTTATAAGTACAGTGTCAGAAAGGTCAGACTTAGACATAGCACTCATGGATAGACTCTCCCCAGGGATTTGTGACATTTCCGAACATAGTTTGTTCTACTGCCTAGTTTTTCCAGCTCAACTTTTACACATGAAATTTTTTCGGCACCTCTTTTAGATGCAGAATGATAAGGTATTGCAACATCATGACAAACCTTAAAAGCAGATGCCTCACTGACAACTGTAGAACTAGTACTCATACATAAATGCGAAAGCCTGAATTTTTTATTGCCGCTCCGTGTATAGGATGGCATGTTGGCCCTTTTATATTTTTCTACAGTTGACTTTCCCTTTATTAGAGATGCTTTTTTGTTTACCAATGTAAAAGCTTGTTTTTTGAATTTCAGTTTCTCTGACTTGATCCCACTATGCACGTGAGCATAGGCTTTAGCAGATGATGTAGAGAGACTAGTATCATCATGACTGGTGTCAACAGCTGCTTGGTGCTCCTGCTCTTTTCTCAACTAATATTGATACATATCAATGGCACAGAGCAATGGCACTGGAGACTGGAAAGTGACAAGGACACAGCTACACCACCTGTTTTTGTGTGAGCAATGGTACTGGAGACTGGAGAGTGACAAGAACACTGCTACCCCTGTTTCTGTGTGAGCAATGGCAATGAGCAATGTTACTGGAGAGTGACAAGAACACTACTACCCCTGTTTCTGTGTGAGCAATGGCACAGAGCAATGGCACTGGAGACTGACAAGAGCACTGCTACCCCCTCCTGTGTCTGTCTGAGAGATGGCACCGGATTTCCGGTGGAGTGTGGTATTTATGGAATCAAAAACAGGACAGATCCAAAGACGCGACAGTGAAATTTTTCCTCTATTTCAGTTCTGAGGGTGCGGGAAAGTACCGAACCGGATCGACTCTGTACTCTGATTTATGTTCTGTGCATCCCTACTATTTTGTCAACAAGTGATAGGATTAATATGGTGAAAACACTCTATGTTTATTGCAGAGACGTTCAAATAGCAGGTAATCATGAGTTAGTAGTAAATACCAGATGCAGAGCTGATGCAGGAAGCAGGAGGTAATATGAATTTGCAGAAACCACCAGGTACACAGCTAATGCAGGGAAGCAGGAGGTATGGACAGTTCCCAAGCAGCAGGTAACCAGAAGCATATCAGAAGGCAGGAACAACAAGTAACAACAGGATGACAACAATAACCAGCAATGAATGCTGGGAGAGACAAGTATAAGAAGGACACACCTAGGTGCAAGGAATAATTAGTGAACAGGAAGGTTAACTCCTAAAGCACAAGAAGCAGGCACAATTGCAGCACCTCTAGTGATCAGAGGTACTGCTGCTAACACATAAAATGAAACACAAATAATAAAGTCCAAAACTCCAGGAGACAGGAGCTGCCAATACAAAGCAGCAAGCTGTAAGCAGATTGTTACAGTGTGATGAATGACAGATTGGGCTGTTTTTAAGATACCGTCTTGTCTAAATGTGAATAATTGGCTACTATGGGGAGCCGACGTCACATTAGGTGTCGTCAAACCCGGAAGTGGGCGGGGCCAATCGCGGCGTTGTGCCGCTGCATCTAACAATCCACTGTTAGGGAGAATCTCTTTGTTTACTAGTACATATTAATATCAAGTGCGGCGTTCTGTCGCTGAACTAAATAACCCATCAATTGGGAAAATCCCTTTGCTTATAAGCACATAACAATATGAATCACGGCGTTCTATCGCTGCAATAAACAACCTACTGTTAGAGAAAATCTCTCTCTTTATAAGTACATATTAATACTAAGTGCGGCGTTTTGTCGCTGTACTAAATAATCCATCATTAGGGAGAATCCCTTTGCCTATAAGCATATAATAATATTAATCATGGCGCTTTGCCGCTGTATTATACAACCTACTGTCAGGGTGAATCTCTCTGTTTATAAGTATATATTACTGCTGCAAGAGTAATACCTATTTCACGACTGACAAGGCAACAACATGGGTAATTTGGTGTTCCCCGAATAGAAAGAATAATGGAATCTCTGATTACATGCTATTAAAGCAAACTATATGGAGACATCAATGCAGACAGCTAAATGAGATAAAACAAACTGAATATGTGTATGAGTGGTCTCTTAATAATCGATATTGCAATAAACTCTGACCATATCTTGCGCAGCCCTAAGTTATTCAATTAGGAATGTATGAATGAGTGGTCTCCTTGAAACTATTACCATATGTTATAAGGGAATACATATATTTGATTGGGAATAGAAGCTATAACACGGCTTTCAAAAAAGTAAGGCCACTTCACATATGACTTGTCTGTCTGGGAATACCTAGTAATTTAGGCACTGAATATGATTACGATTTAGATACATTCTACAACAAAGAGATACTCTCCAGTGGAGTAACATTGTAGGGAAGAATTTCACGTTCTGCTGCCACCTAGAGTCCACATAGATATAACAGGAATAGTGCTTTGGTGAAAGCAATACTGTTACCATACTATAGGATTTTATAACCTGGTTTATATTCCTTGGCTACTCTACATCTTACCTATCCTGTACATACATGTGAAAGGGACCTATACTTGGCAGACTTTTCCTTACTATTAGTATACTAATGATTGGCTCCACCACAGGGTTATAAAATTTTAACTCTATTCTTTTCAACACTATTATTTTTAAATACTTCGCTTTTTTAAATATAGGTTGTATATTTATATATACCTTTTTAATGCATACCAATAAAATATTAGTATTAATTGACTATTTACTTTACACCTGGAGTGCTATATAGGTCAAGATTCTGTCTTCTTTCCAAACCTATATGTTATATATTTGACCTTAGCACCCCCTCACATAACAAAGTTAATTTAAGAGTGAGGTTGGTTGTTATCTAGTGCGGAGCGGTTTTTCCTTTTCCCCCATTTTCCCCGCTTTTCCCTTTGAGATTACTATGGGGAGCTGTAAGATAAATAAAGGTGCCTTTGTGTTCATACTTTATTTACCTCTGAAGAAACCCCCTACTGAAATGGGCGGAGAAACTTGTCCGGTGACGCCAGTGTAGTTATGAGAATCATATTGCCTGTACATTCACCAGAGATCCTTTATAGTTACTTTAAGATTAAACAGCTTTGCTAATCCATTTGGCTGCTACAAACAGTTTCCCCTTAGGATTGGGGTATTGTTTTCTGGAGCTGTAATAACAGGAACGAGATAATATGCTGCAGAAACGTAGGTCCACATCAAATTCCAATTGTGCTGGGGATCTGTCCCTTCGTTAGTGGAGGTATTAAGTTCTTCAGGGACTATTATTTTCAAATTGGGGAGAATATTAACAAAACAGCTATACAGTCCCATCTGAATGCCTTAGAGTTAATTTATATGAACTGATTATCCCAGAATTGGAAAGTCTGTGGACAATAAGCATATATGCATATAAGTTATTTCTGTTTATATGTACTTATGAGTAGATAATTGTCAGGATTTAAATGATATAACATATACACAGAGCAATATGAAGCATTGCTTTTATTATTATTTTAATAACTTTATTATTTTATTCTCTATCAGTGCTCTCATAATTAATAACAGGTTATAGTGCCTGTTATTTGGAGAGCTGCAGATTTGTTAGGCACCACACATTAGTTACATCTATTAGCGGCCTGGTTATTTATAGAAATCCAATTTCAAAGAGTTGTGACACTGGTTTTGTGTCTCCTGCTTAAATGGGTGCCTTAAGTATGGTGTGGATTCTGTGGTGAGTTAGGGTTGTTGGTGAGAATCAAGATAGAAATGAAGAGTTTATCAATTCAACTTGTCGGAGTGTAACAAAGTTTTATAAACAAAATATTTCAAGACCTGCTCTATCAATGCGGATTAGTATACCTTGACGACATTTTAATATTCTCCAAAGATCTCATCACTCATGGGTCTCATGTGGCAGTTGAAAATTGTCTACGCAAACTCATAAGATTAGAAGCCATTTCTTGAATATATTGTTTCTGGTTCAGGGTTACAAATGGGCTGTGAAAAGGTCCGAGCAGTTCATACTTGGCCTACGACCTCTGGTCTCAAGGCCTACCAATGTTTTCATATCTTTCCCATTTGTTATAGGCAGTTTATTCACGGGTACTCCTCTTTCACAGCTCCCATCATTGTTCTCACACAAAAGGGTCAGGATTTGAAGTACTGTAGATACAGAAGAATTTCTTTTTCTAAAGCAAGCATTCTCTACTGCTCTGGTTCTCTAACAAACAGAGATTTCACAGCATTTTTTCCTAGAGGTTGATACCTCTTCTTTTTAAGTGGGTGCAATCCTCTCCCAAAGATCTACTGAAAAACTTCACCTATGTAGTTTATTCTTTCGTTAAGTTCATATCAGGGGAGAAAAAATATACCATTGGGTATAAATACTTATTAGTTATGAAATTATCATTTAAAGAATGGAGATATCTTCTCGAGAGTTCCCTATTGTATTTGTAACAGTCTTAAAAATAAAAATTTATCATACCTTCAAACTGCTCAGTGTCTAAACCTATGAAAGGTTCAGTGGTTTCTCCTTTTTTCCCATTTTTGACCTCCGTATTAACTTTAGACCCAGGAGTATAAATCATAAGGCTGACACCTTATCACACTCTTTTCAAAGTGACCTAGATGCTAATATTTTGGAGAACCATCTTATTTTAGTGTCTGCTCGTCGTATCTACGATTCCCTCTACTACTGCTCCCTAGAAAAAGATGTTGGTGTCTAAGAAACTACAGAAAATGCCTATTTAGTGGGCTCCTTCCTCCCGGTTTCTGAGCAGTCTGGGTCTCGGAATACTCTAACTTATTTATCGGCATTATTGGCGGCTATCCCATTGACTTTGTTTCAGCAGGCCTAATTTATTAGGGCACATATTCTGAGCGCAACCCGCCCATATTTTGACTTTCCATGTAGCCGAGTTCATCAAGCCACAGATCACAAAATCCATAGCCTGTTGAATTTGGGTGCAGGCCTCTGTAGTACTCAGGCATTGCAGGTATGTTCGTACTTGTCAGTACCTGCTGATCTGGCAGAGCATGTGGCATTGCTGAAAACACTAGTGCTACCAGGCTAGTGCTGGTAGTGGTGAAGTTGGAAGAAAAAAATGCATGGAGTCCCTCTGATTTTACCAAAACCTGCAGGAGGTCAACCAGCCAGGGTGGATGGCACTATAGACTCCTGCTGCGCGATCCCCTGCCATAATAATAAACCAACCCCAAGCTTTGAACAGCAAGAGATGGTAACATGGAAGTAACAGAAGGAAGCTGAATCCACTAGAAGAGTTAATGGCTGGAGTCTGTACAGCAGCAGATAAACAACAACAGTGGCAAGTTCGAGTCAGGAAGTAAGAAAGTGTTGCACTTGCAATTTGTTGAGAGTAGGAGGTGACTTTTATAGTCAGCAGAGGGAGCTTATTGGTGGATGAAGTCAAGTGCTCAGAATAGGCAGGATGTAGCAAAATGTCTCACCCAAAATGGCAGCCTCCGGTGCAGCAGACAGAAGTCATGGTTTTTCCCAGGATTTGGAATGCTTCATTCTGATAGGATGATGATACATGATGATATGATACCGCCGTGTTTCATAAAGAGGGCTGAGATCCTGATTTGTGACAACTGTAATGTATTTATAAGTCAAAACCACCATTTTAGTTTGTGGAACTAGAAGTCCTAGCCAGGGCTGCCATTAACAGTCTGGTCATGCTGGTGATTGTAGGATTACAAGCACCAGAATACCCATGGCAGTCAGGGCATGCTGGCATTTAGAGAACTACAAGGACCACCATTCCCTGACACCCAGGGCCCACTGAGACATGTAGTTTCACAAAGTAAAATGTTACTTTGTGGCAGTATTGGAAGGTTACTTCCACCGCCGTAGCGCTTGCTACGGCCGTAGCTTCATGCGCTTGAGTTTGGCATGCCCATACTGTACACTACAAAATAAAACACCAACCTCTGCGCACTAACTATCTACACGAACCACAATTGGCGTGCTGCTACAGTAGGAGATCCCACCCTCCTAAAAAAACTACACAATCAATACACTGCAGCGCTCAGCCAATGCATTTATACATGTATATAACACCTAATTGACCACACATTTATGAACTGCCGCTCTATGTCATGTGTCACTCTTGAAAAAGTTCTCTGTAGAGAACGAAACGCGTAGAGGTGATTACAACTGATATTCCGCATATTGGACATTTTAGTCTTTTTATCTGAAACAGCGTGTCAGCTGTTAAGCTTTTTGTAACGGAATAAAGTTATTTATTCAAAAGAATCCTGCTCAATTTGTGAGACGGAGGAGTCCTAATTATATATTGACATTGAGCGGCATTGGATGCAGCCTATATGGCTGTATGTGTTCAATTTGTGAGACCGAAGAGGCACCACAGACTAGTGTAGTGCTTGGCGCATGTCGTCACATCGTTTGGGGCACTTTGCTACTGAAGATATTTGAAGGTTGGGGACCGGACTCTTATTGTGGCGTTAACCAGCACCTGCCATTTAAGAGTATCGGAGGAACTATAACAACGAGTACATCACTTGGTGCTCATTTGCAACACTGTTTGGGGCACTTTGTTACAGAAGACAATCGGAGGTTGTAAAGGTTGTAAAGACCGGACTCTCATTGTTGCATCATTTGGAATCTGACATTGAGTGGTACCGGATGCAGCTTATTTATGTGTAAGTAACGGATTGTGCCGTCTCTATTTACATTATTCCAAGCTGATTGTGTTTTTCTTTTAATACACATATGGACCGGGATGAACACTGGTGAGACCCGTATATATGAAATTTGACAAGAGAAACTACGGACAATTACGGGACATTGTGCTTTTAAGAGGCAGTTCATAAATGTGTGGTCAATTAGGTGTTATATACATGTATAGATGCATTGGCTGAGCGCTGCAGTGTATTGATTCCATACTGTACACTGCATATGGCCACACACTCCTTCCCCGCCAGGAGAGAGCTGGCAAATTGTTGCCCAGGGGGCAATACTCGACTCAGTAGCCTATTCAAATGAAAAAAAAAATGCAGGTGGCCCAGTGACCCAGCCCAAGGGTGCCCACTATGGGACCAGCCCTGGGGGCAGATGCCCCCCTGCCCCCTAGTCCAGCCTGCCCCTGTTCCTCGCCCAGTTTATTTCCCTTTATCGTAGACTGTAGTAAGTCACCTTTCCACGCATTATAGCACAGAAAAGGCTGTTTTTATACCTGTTTCTGACGGTACTAAGAATGCATAGAGTTATCTTCCTCAATTTAATGGGGAAAAAGAGCATTTAAATCAATATTCAGAGATTTTTAGATTTACATCTCTACCAAACAATATGACTATGTAGACCTTCTGTCTGGGGCAGAATTTGCTCACAACAAACATTTTCATGAGACATCACCCTCTACTCCTTTCTTTGCTGTGTATGGCCACCTTCCTCTTTGGCCGAAGTATTCCTCTCTACCAGCCTCTGAGGTACCAGCTGTTAGCTCTCTGTCTCACCACTTTTTCTACATTTGATCTAAAGCAGTGAAGAGTGTCAGTAATGCATCCATTTGCTATCATTTCTTTGACAAGAAACGTTGCGCTGCTACATCTTTGAAAATATTAGACATAGTTTGGTTGTCAACCCATAATCTTCACTAATGAGCATTTTAGTAAAAAAATTTCACCTATGTACATTGGTCCATTGAGATTAAAAAGTTTATCAATCCGGTAGTCTTTAAGCTTGAGCTTTACCTTTTTACCATATTTCTGATTCTTTCCATATTTCCTTATTCCATTATATTTCCCTACTCAAACTACCGGTTATTAATGGTTTTTCATCCTTAGCCTTGGCTCCTTCTACTATCAAGACTCATTGAATGGCTTCTAGATTCCAGATGTTCTTGGGGAAAGATTCAGTATTTGGTGGATTTGAAGGCTGTGGTCCAAAAGAACATACCTGTCTTGATTCCACTGGTGTTCTTGCTCCCAAACTCCTAAGAAAGTTCCTTAGGAAGTTTCCCAACAAACCACTTTATAGGTGGTCAGCATCAACCATTAACAGAGGGGGTACTATCACACTCTGGACCAGCTGACACTCTTACCTCAGTAAGGCACGCTCAGTGTAGCAATTTTACCACTGGGCAGGTCCTGCACTGGCGGCTTCCTCATCTTGTCCCCCGGCTGGGTCTCATTTCAATCAGCAAATGACTGGGCTCTCCAGTCATTTGCTGCAAGGATCCAACTCCTCCTCCTCCTATACTATTTAAGGCACCTGTGTCCAAAAATAGGTGCAGGTGCTCATATAATTGTAGTTTTGGCTTCTCTGTTAATTTGTTTATTATTAATTATTATTATGCCGTCCAGTATATTCCTGGTATTTACCATCTCCAGTGTGTTTCTGGTATCATTCATCTACAGCATTTTCCTGGTTTCAATAATCTCCAGTATATTCCTGGTATACACCATCTCCAGTATGTTCCTGGTCTTAGTCAGCTTCAGCATGTTCCTGATGATTTGGGGTTGTTGGTGAGAGTCAGGATAGAAATGAAGAGTGTATTAATTTTCCTTGTAGGGGTGTATCAGTTCTCCTTATAGAATGTGCATGTTATTCTTGAAGTTCTTTCAGTCTCTGAGTCCTCAGTCATCTCTGTGGTACTCCTGGCATCAATCATCTCCAGTGTTTTTCTGGTATCTACCATCTCCAGTGTATTCATGGTATTGGTCATTGCCAGTGTATTCCTGGTATATATCATCTATAGTATAGTCCTGGTATCAGTCATCTACAGTACATTCCTGGTATTAGTCATCTCCAGCATGTTCATGGTGATTTGGGGTTGTTGGAGAGAGTCAGCATAGTAATGAAGAGTGTATTTTTTTTATTTCTAGGAATGTATCAGTTCTCCTTGTAGTATGGGCCTTTTATCTTTGTAGTCCTCTCACTCTCTGAGTCTTCAGACATCTCCATACATACTGGTATCCATCTTGTATAGTGTGTTCCTGATATCAGTCATCTCCACTGTATTCCTGGCATCAATCATCTCCACTGCATTCCTGGTATCTACCATCTCCAGCGTATAAAATGCTTACGGTTGATAACATAATCAATAGACCTGAGTCTTAACCTTAACTCTTATGTAATACAATAAAATACACCATATTGACTTCTTGGCAAATAACTCTTATTTATTTAAATTAAACCGTAACTGTTATGGTGACGAGAGAACACTGTACTCAACCTTGTCCATCCATAAGCGTACACTGTTTTTTAAACTTCATGGGCATCACGGAACCTGCACCTCTCTGGGCTAATCGTAACACACCACAAGTCAGCCAAGATGAGCCGTACTTGCACCGAACCTAAGCCGACCCTTGAGGGGCACAGGTTCCAAACGCCTGACTACCATGAATGTGCACTTCACCCACTTTGCTTATACTGTACAGTGTTCTCCTGCCACTTTAAAGGCTGCACCAGCCGCTGGTTGGCAGGCCACGCCATTGTCACGCTCACCAAGCATCTCCAGTTACTTCCTGGGCTGAACCACAACACCCGCACCATACCACGAGCCTGGTCTCCAGTTGGCTCCTTATACCTCTGGCCTGCACCAACACTCCACTGTAAGAACTGGCCCACGCATGATGGCCATTTATACAGAAGATAGAAGCAGGACAAATTTTACCTCAAGCATACAGCCAACACTTGAACCAGGACTCAGGAATGGGAGGGATAAATTGCTTTCCTGGGCCAAGAGAGTGACCTAACTCCACTCTTTTAAACTGATCCCTAGTCCCTAACTCTTCATGACACATGTTTGTACATTACCACACCTACTCACTTTGTTAACCCTCAGTGAACCAAATAGTTATGTACACAAACTAGAGCTTTAAATCTCCCTTGGTTTAATCCATCCCTCAGTTCTAATAAAATGTTTACGGTTTATAACATAACCAATAGACCTTAGTTTTAACCTTAACTCCTAAGTAATATTATAATAAAAGACACCACACCGAATGGTTGGCAAATAACTCTTATTTATTTAAATTAAACTGTAACTGTTATGGTGACGGGAGAACACTGTATTCGACCTTGTCCATCCATAAACTTACTGGGACATCCGTACCCCTTTGGGCTAATCGTAACGCACCGCAAGTCAGCCCAGATGAGCTGTACTTGCACCAAACCTAAGCTGACACTTCGAAGGGCACGGTTCCAAATGCCTGAGTACCATTAATGTGCGCTTCACCTACTTTACTTATCTATATAGTGTTCTCCTGCCACGCCAGGTTCCCTCCTGAACCTAGGCCTGCCACAATACTACCCTTTAACCAATTTGCTGAATGCCATCTATATCCCTGCTATAAAGATACCTAACCCCTCATCTGTTAGATGCATCTAATCAGGCCTGTAGAGGCCCGGGTTCAGAAACCTTATTACTGAATACTCAATTTGCTGTCCACCAATTGACCGTAGATACTTGGCCACGACTGCATTCACATTCTTATGGACACTGTCCACCATTCTTCCATCTGGGAAAGCTCTCCACACTACCTGGGGATTTATGTTGGACCAGTACAGGAACAATTCAGGACAGGAGACATGTACCCTTGCTATGTCAGACAATGTTGCTAGGCAAAAACGCAATAGATTTGGCATTGCCGAAATCATTTCCACCCAGATGTGTAAACAAGATATGGGAAACACCACTCTCCGCTATTTTTCTGGACAGTAATCCTTTAAAATTCGTCCACCTCATTCCCCCTCCAACCAATCCGAGATACCACTACCGGGCAGGGGAATGCAGCTGTATTACCTGCTACTCGGTGCAAAAAAGCACAATGCACAATTAAGTGACCAAGGACCCAGTACTTCAGCGGAGATCCATCCACTGTAATGCAGCAAAAATAATACCGTTAAAGCACCACACAGCAACATGGCACTCCCATAGGAGTACACGAAAGCCACTGCATACCAAGAAAAAACGAGACCCACTGCAAGGAGAAGAAGGAAAATTGGCAGAGATAAGGAGGAAACAAAAAGAGAATGAGAATAAGAAGAAGAGGAAAGGCGACACAGGCGAAGGTAAAAACCGTCAAAACCTCATGGTACCAATTGCCAATCAGGTCCACTCTGGAGGGAAAATCCGGATAAATCCCTTCGCGCCCCTGCACCCAAGAACAGCAAGCAACAGAGTCCTGTGTCAACCCCTGAAGAGGAGGATAAGAAAAGTTCAAGAGAGAACAGAGGATATCGCGTATCGCCGATATGCAGTGGACTTCCATCTGCCTAACTCCTGAATATATGGGCCTGACACCTCATCTACAGCTGCATATGTGGATTCACCTATTCTAAATGAATGTATGCCAAACTGCGTGCTATTCATTCCCAAGACGTCTAAAGACCACTGTAAACTGAAACCGCCTGAGGAGGGACCATCACTATGCACCAGCCACAGCAGCGTGCTGTGGCTGGTGCCTTTGGCCCCAGTCCAAAAAAGCTAGCCACCACCTACACTGTTACCGCGCTGAGGTAACAGTGTAACCCATTGACGTTTACCTAACTGATCCATCTTGGACTGCTGCACTCTGTAAAATTGTGAATGAGGAGATAGAACAACGTCTTTAGCTAACATCTCCGAAAGTGGAGCGGACCGTCCGAAAGCAATCAACTCGCTCACCCGAAATGTGCCAAAGAAGAGCATCACAAAGGCTGAGCTAAATAGGTCACTTTCATATGGATCATGGGCCACACCAGGAATTCCACCTAGCAAGTCTTTCAATATCACCTGATAATAGGTCTCCTACCATCAGGAAGAACAGTACGTGTCATTGCCCAGCCTCGCAGCGCCCTTGAAATGAATAACCTCCTGGTCACATCAAGTTAACCATACAGCTTAGAGAAATAGGATATACCTGCGATGGTAACAGACATCGCTGACTTGGACTTACCGGCATTACAGCCAGCCCACACAAAGTCCTGCATCCGATAGTACCCAACCCTACTATCAACGGGAACCACATTCCGAAAAATGAGCCACTCCCGCCAGTCCGATATCTATGCAGAGTAGCCGGAGCTAACGAGGATTCTGCCAGGCTTCTTGAAATCGGGGGATTGGGGCAGACACGGACACCGTTGAAAACCTGGAGAAACAGTTTCCATACCAGCAAGTCTTCCCTAATCTCATGGGACAGAGGAATATGACAGGGAGGCTGGGAGAAGCCGGCGGTCGTCATTTCCAGCTTGCGGCAAGAATTTATACCCATAGGTATAATCCTACAAGGAAACTGAAACTGTCCCAGCAGAGAATGTGCTTTCTTCAACCTTATCTTTGGGGACTGTAGTGCCGCGCAGATCATTGACAGCAATTACTCAACCTTATTCACAGGTAACCTACACAGGCCCATTTGAGTATCAATTTCAATTCCCAGATAAGTCAGCCGATCCATGGGGCCCTCTACATTATCATGCACAACCAGCGCCCCCAGAGAGTAAAACAGGGCCACCAGGGACAATAGGACTTCTCCACAGGTTGCAGACTGACCTGGGCATATCACTAGGAAGCTGTCACACACTAGTGCTGAAAAGTATTGAAACACTCAAAGAATGAGCAAGAGACAGTGCAGCCCATAAGAATGCATTTGTCCATATAGAACCCATCCTCCATTTGAAATCCCATGAAGGGAAAGGAGTCGGGGTGCAAGGGGAGAACGCGGACTCAATGTCCACCTTCGCCAATAAAGCCTCTTTCCCAAAGCTACACACCAAGTCCAATGCAGATTTAAAAAACTGATAGGTCATGCTGCAACAATGCTCTGGGATTGCATTATTTACCGACACCCCCTTAGACACCACACCAATCAGGGAAATCACCATGCCTTTCAGCGGGGGCTCTGGAAAGGGGCCCAATATATGTCCTAAAACCACCTTTTTTTCCACATTTTCGGCTAATACCTCCTGAAACATAACATGCGACTTTAAATTACGAACCTGAGAGGTCCCCACGGACCACTTGATTGGCAAACGAAAACCCTGAAGAAAACCGGAACGCAGAAACTCCGCCTCTGCCCACCGTGGATATCTGTCCTGCCAACGGGAGAGGCTTGAAAAAACTATTGGGGAAACCACCTTATAGAGACTCCTGCCTCCTCCACTCTTGCTGATTTTCCACAATCCCTGGCCATGTGGGGCCCGCTACAGAGAGAGCAGGTATGTGCGAACTTGCATTCGGCACCCCATGTCCCCTATTAAAGGCATTACATTGACTTTTTTGCTGTACTGGCGTGCCAGGCCTCACTCGCCGTGGGGGACGCCTTATGGCCGCAGGGAGGGGTCAACCCACCACTCCTCCGTAACCTTGAGCTAGGCCTTGATGTCCTTGAACCCAAATAACAGATTTGGGTGGCCATCGTATTTTGACATAAACTCTTCATGATATGCCAGCCAGATAACCAAGCGAGATGATACAAACATCCCATGTATCATTTGAAGGTACTTCAGCACCTCCATGTACTCCCTGGGACGAGACTCAAGATAACAGGCCATAAACCAATTGCGGTAAGTTTTAAAACTAGCCTCACCGCCACCGCCCATTGCCATAGCTGCAGCCGCATCTTTCTTGGCCTTCTCAGTAAAGGTGAACATGTCTATATACCGCCCCTTGAAAATCCTATTCCTCACTGAAGAACGAACCCCAGTATATATTTCCAGTGTTTTCCTGGTATCGGTCATCTCAAGCGTCTTTCTGGTATCTGTCTTCTCCAGTGTATTCCTGGTATCTGTCTTTGCCTTTGTATTCCTGGTATTAGTCATCTCCACCATGGTCCTGTTGATTTGGGGTTGTTGGGGAGAGTCAGGATAGAAATGAAGAGTGTATTAATTTTCCTTTTAGGAATGTATCAGTTCTCCTTGTAGTATGTACCTGTTATCCTTGTAGCTCTCTTAGTCATCTCCATGATACTCCTGGTATCAATCATCTATATTGTATTTGTGGTATTTCTCCTCTCCAGCGTACTCCCAGTATCAATCATATCCAGTGTATTCCTGGAATCAGTTCTTCTCCAGTGTATTCCTGGAATCAGTGATTTCCAGTTTATTACTGATATCTCTCTTCTCCTGTGTATTCCTGGTATCTGCCATTTCTAGTGTCTTCCTGGTCATCTCCAGTAAATTCCTGGTTTTAGTAATTTCCAGCGTATTCCTGGTGAGTTATTGTTGTTGGTGATAGTTAGTATAGAAACGAAGAGTGTATCAATTTTCCTTGTAGGATTGTATCAGTTCTCCTTGTAGTATGTACTTGTTATCCTTGAAGTTCTTTCAATCTTTTAGTCTTTCCTTATATTTCCTTTTGTCTGCATTCCTTCTAGGCAGTCCTGTTAAGGGAACAAGAAAGTAGAGAGTGGGGATGGTTGAATGACTGTGGTGAAAAAGTTATTGAAGAGGGTGGGAAGAGTATTGTTGTAGGAAGTGGCAGGAGGGTAGAAAGTATGTATAAGGGGAATGGGCTGTTGGTATGTGGACGGGGGTAGCAAGGTAGGGGATGAGAAGTGGATGAGTGATGGTGAACTACCCGCAGATTGTGGTGAAAACAGTGTAGAGAAAGTAGAGGTAGGGTGAGGGGCAACAATGATGTGGGAGAAAGGCTGGTGGGGAGCAGGATAGTTACAGTGGGTGGTTATGGTAGTAGGAGGGGTTTGAGCAAAATCGTAATACCTGTGTGTTGGGATGATAATATGAAAAAATGTCCTGTAAATATTTACAGCTATTAGAAACAGAATTTGACGGCAGAAAAAGACCGTTTGGCCCATCTAGTCTGCCCATTTTATTTTATTAACCTATGGCAACCTCAAACCCTATTTGGTCCTTTAATCTTTGTAAGAATATCCTTATGTCTATGCCAAGCATGTTTAAATTGCTCTACTCTATTAGTCTCTACCACCCTTTCTGTAATTTTTCCTCAAATTTCCATTGAACCTATTTCCCTCCAGTTTCAGTGCATGTCCTTGTGTGCTAATATTTCTTTTCCTTTGAAGAATGTTTCCCACCTGTACCTTGTTAAACCCTATATATATTTATACAGCAAGATTGTAGTTATGTAGCGTAAAGGTAGGTTAGAAAACATGTAAAGCTCAAATAATATACAGTGGTTCTTGTAACTAGAATAAGATATGTTCATGGTCAGAGTTTCAGTGTTAGCCCTGGTAAGATTGGGCTGGTGTCATTGTGTAAAGTGAATAGCTCAAACAATTTTAAGGCCCTTAAGCCTAATAAGGGCACAATGTTTATTAGCTCATTTTGTTCTTTGCATTGTGCTTCCCATATCAAACCAACTGCTGAGTGCTCTGTTGTTCAGCTTTTTTCAAATCTAAGACGGCCGCCATGGAATGCAGAATGGGTGCAGTGGAACGCACATACTGAATCTCCATGCCGTTCAGTGGGGTTTCTATGAAGAGGAGTTAAGTGGCATTGTGGAAGGTCTTGGGTTTTGTGTGGGTAATTTCATCCATCAGTTCTCGGACTTCCTCAGGGATGGCATGGCTTGAAAACTAATGCTTTCTCCCTGCTCTTTGGACATCTTGGCACTCTAATTAAATATGTTCTGTTTACCAGTAGGGAGCCAGAATATGAATCTCTGGTAGCATCCCTTGGGTTTCAGTGAATTACAGTGAACTATTACATATTTGTCTCCCTAATATCTTTGTATACTCCCCTTACAGTCTGTCTGAGGGATTACCCTTCTACTATACTCCTCCAGGAAATGTACCCCTTCATATTAGAAACACAAGTTGCTCCTACATCAATTCCCTGGCTTCCCGGAAACTTATCACTCCTCTAGCAGTGGGGTCTAGCTAAGCTTATTTAACCAGACCCTGCTCTCCCGCACTCAGGTTATCCTTAAGACTCACCCCAAGGGCCACAACCTGCATGCTGCACCTCGCTAAGCCCATACTACATTGCTGATTATGTTTGCTAAGTGTGGTTTCCTGGTATTGTGTTTGGGTTGTTACTTCTTTAAATATTTTGATTTCATGGTCTGATTCAAAGTTGTGTATTGTTACTGGAACTAATCTTTATAGCTCTTTTGCAAATAAAGTTCTATGCGATTATGAGCTCTGGGTTTGTTGAAATAACTTTGTGTTACATGATATATAGATTTTTTTTTCTTATAAGAGCAATTTGTTTTTTAATGTAGGCTTAAATGAGATTAGTAGTAGTGCCTTATTCTTAGGTATCCTGGTTTACATGTAGCATTTACTGGTGAATTTAAAGATGGCTGCCGGTTGGAACACAAACAAGAAGATGTGTGGATAGTAGATAAACTTGCCAAGTGGTGAGGTGGTGGACCGCAGGGTTTGCATTCCACCTCTTGCTCACAGTCTCTGCATATTGTAGTGGCTGATGTTCTGGATGGTGGAGCGGGGTTATATATTTCTTACCCAAGGCAGTCTACTATCCATAAGTATAAAATAACAGATTTTGCCAGCAATCTAAAGGGCGCGTGTTTAAAAAATGTATGTAAACAGTGTACTGAGTGTGCCAGGTCCAAGTTGTGTGAGTGAAGGGGCCAAAGACTCTGGCACATGCAGTGATTGGTGCCTCTCTATGTGATATGTATGTTAAATTAATAACCTGTGTTAATAGCTTAATCAAATCAATGTGAAAAAAGGAAATGTGGACAATGTATACATAAAATTGTATAGCAGTGCAGTAAGGTCAGGTAGTAGTATACCACACACACTTTTAGAGTTGAGGATACAAACACATAAAATATATACATTATATACACATATATATAGAGAGAGAGAAAACATTGCTCTAACCAGCATTGCTATAGCCTCGGGCCGTTTCCTTTGGGAGGGTTTTCCACTTGGAGGTGACAAATGTGAACCCTCTAAACATGGCCTGGTCCTTGGATGCTATAGCTGATCTCTGGGCCTCTGCTTTCTCCAACCTTTTTAAATCGATCTTTCTGGAGCGAGAGTGTGTAGTTGTTATCTATAGCAAAGCAAAACAAAAGTGTACTTTAGCTTTTGCTTTAATTTTTTTAGGAATACAGACATTATTTATGATACTGCCAGTTGTTCTTCTTTAGGAGCAGTTTGGGCCTGTTTCATATGTGGGCGCAACTTGCATTTATAAACAATCACATAACTTGACCGTAGTCCAGACCTTATTCAAATACAAGAAGATCTGTTTCCATTTGAATCTGAATCGCTCTACCTAAACGTTACTTGCTGTATGTAGACAGACAGAACGGAGTGCAAGGAACTCATATGCTTATGAGCAATATAAAGTCTTATCAAAAATTCATGCACAAAAATCATTTATAAAATAAATTAACAACTCTTAATACTATTTTTATTAATAAAAATATTTGTAAAAAATATGTTTTAAATGTGTTTCCATTTGTTTTAAATGGTAAATACATTAGTCAGGAACTTCTAAAAGTGCACTGTACATTTAATGCATTTTCATAGTCTATCTTACTTGCATACACATGTTCTATGCTAGCTAGTAGCACACATACGCAACGTTTTTTTTTAAAAAAAACTATGCCATGTTAATCATCACTATCAGTCAGCAGTTCTACCTATCCTGTAGCTAGTGCAAATGAACACGTACTAAAGAGAAACCCAGGACTTGAATGAGCTGCATCTGTATTGGCACGGCCTTGCTCTACATTGCCTACGTTCATCTGCCCTGTCCCTCCCCCATTCCACCCTCTTCAAATCGCAGGCAGTGGTAAATGTAATCTGTGTACAAACAGGAATTATCATTGGCGCAAGGTCAATTTCTGAGGATACTTAGAGCTATTTCACGCAAGATACGGCACACAACGGGACTAAAGTCTGAAGATGAATCAAGCTCCTTATGTATAGTGGTGCAAATATTTGCCTCTATTAACATTTTTACCGATCATTGAATGGCATTTAATAAAAGTGGCACAAATAAAGAAAGCTATTGCTCAGAACAACAGTTTTACAGTGGCCATTAAATTTTTGCACAAATCATCCCATTGTGTCATGTGAGCTTTCGGTTAAGAAATAGGAGATCTCAGGGTAAATGTATCATACTCCGGTTTCTTCAACTCGCGGGAGTTCGTCAAGAAGACAGCTAAAATTTAAAGTGGCGCTGCCTTGTAAAGGGAAACCTGCCTTTACAAGGCAGCGACGCTTTAAATTTTAGCTGTCATCTCGCCGAACTCCCGCGAGTTGAAGAAACCGGAGTATGATACATTTACCCCCTCCTATTTGTTTGATCTATCATTTGTGCAATTACTGCTACTATTATGTATATGAACATTCCTGCAGTTCACTGATTCAGCTGGTTGCTATGCAAATAGTTACAAGCTTCATTCAGCTCTCAGTCTGTCAGCCTCAGGTGTGCAATCACCTACCACACTCATGCAGCTAATCATCCTGCAGTTCTTATTGATGCTGCTGCCTTTATAAATCTCTTCCTGGCAGCATACAAATGCTGGTGATAGTTACTCCTTAACCTTAACCTTAGCGGGCTGCTAAAGGTGAACATCTCGCAAAGCGGTTCTAGCATTTGAGGATCTCATGCTCCTCTACCGTTAACACTTTCTGGCCTCTTACAGCACTAAAGTGGTGCTGAAAGAATAAGAAGAGTTTATTTAGAGGAAAGCAGCATAGTTTTATATACAAGTATCACAGAGTGATAGAAAAAAACAACAAGAGCTGTTATTACATCACAGCAAAGAGAGATATTAAAACAGATTAAAATAATGTAAGGGCAAACTGTAACTGTGTCTAGAAACTCTATCACAATTGGAAAGAACTATTTTCTGATGACAGATTCCTAAATGTTTTTTACAAAGTGTAGGACAAGACAGGTTTGTGAGGGGATCATCAGATACAACCAATACATTTAGTAAAGGTTTGTTTTTTCTTTCTATTATGGAAATATATTAAGGTAATGTAGTATAACTGTAATCTTGTGCATTATATGCCATTGGTCAAATAAAAGCAATTACACAGTGGAGGTCGTTTATGAATTGCTCCCCGTACATACTATAAAATGCCTTGATTTTCCATCATCTCATATTGATGTTCCACCCAGATCACTACTCTACGCTCTAGAGAGACGCTTCCATAAGCTTGAAGTGCAGAGAGGCTAATTAATCTCTAGAAGCTCACTGTGGAAAAGTGTAAACATGATAGTTCAGACCTACTACCACCCCTTTTATTGTTTCTTCAGTTTTTCTCCTAAAATCCTATATTTTATATGGCAACTTTGTTGTATGTGGAGCTCAAAATGCGACTTAATGACAAAATGGTTCCATTAAACGTTTAGGATGAGACCCAAAGATTACCAGTGATGATCTAGTGCAAAAGAAAACCTGGTTTCTGCAATTATCTGGAAATGTAGGTGTGTTGGTGCGCCTACTGCTGCTTTGTAAGAAACTCCCTTATTCTACCCAAGTCATGTGTCTGTGCAAACTAGTGGTCTTCCACTAACGCCACCATCTTGCTCTGCAAGCCCACATGCCTTGAAGGAAATATAGGTACACTGATGGAAATCAAGGTGCATGGTGCCTTCAAAGGTGGCTTGGTGCTGTGCAACGGACATGTTGTGCTTCATAATAGATGCCCAGGAGATTAAATTTGTTTTTCCCTGAACAAACACTCATGAGAATGAAGCCCATCATTTCACAAGCATCTAAGTACACCACTGAAACTTGAGGCACTTTGCACTGCACTTCATAATAAATTAATATGACAAACATTTAGTTTTCAAAAATTGTCAGCGGATATTTTCACATATGAGAATTCAGCTAACAGAAAGTATGGTTAAAGTAATAATAAAGTATTTTCTACTTATATGTCTCCAGTGGTAGAAAGGAAACTCTTCCTTGTTGTATTTTTTATTTAGCCCTGAACACTTAATTTAAATTTCACTGTTATAATTGTAATAAAGCAGACATGTTTTTTGCATAAAAAGCAATGTCAAATGGTTGCATGACATCTGATACATGTGTACACATGTCTACATCTCAGTAGGTCTATGTGCCTTATACTTATGTACCATATGCTGAACAGCATTTATTTACAGGCAACCTAAGTGCTTGTACAAATTCTGTTGTGTACTTACTGGTGCAGGTATGTATGGGGGTTCAACCTTAAGGGCTCCCAACGAGACCCAGTCAATATGCTCAAAAAATGGATGCTGGCGGATGTTTCCATGAACTCCTAATCGCATGTCTTGATCTTTACAGAGGAGCTGAAAAAGTAATTTGATTTTAATTTAGGGACTTTGATTTACACAGCACGGAGCACAGACTTTTTCAGACATTTCATTTCTACACAATACAATTAATTTGCAAACATTTTGCTGCCAGAGACAGAGGCATATAGCTTGATTTGTCCATGGCTACAAGAAGTCGATACTGAGATCATATCTGGGGTCTGTAGTATGTCTCACATTATAATTATTCTACAATCAGAACATCTAACCATGAGTCATTCCTTATATTTGCCCTAATATTGATCTCTCTATGCAACTATGGGTGTCCTATGCAACTTCACTGGAATGTACTTTCTCTTTATGTATTTTACTGTACCCTATTGTGTAAAAGAGGAGAATGTCTCTGGTCAGGAAATCTAGAGCCTAGTCTATGAGTAGACATCATTTATCTCATATTTCAGGAATGGTCTCTCTCAGTGTGGTGTCACATGGTGCATTTTATGTTGCGTACATGCTCTGGAAAGCAAATGATTTTTGGACATAGTGTCTCACTAGTAAAGTGCTGAAGCAACTTTTCTGCCTATAGATATTAAAATTGCATCATTTACTGTGATAAGTAAATTTAAAATGTATTTTACCTTTTTAACGATGTCCTTTACTTCCATGCCAAGTGCTTTAAATAGTGTACGGTGGTATGTAAATCTTCCAGTAATCATTTGGGTCAAGATGACACCAAATGAAAACCAATCTGCACCGGCATTATACTCCTCACCAGACAGCATCTACCAGCAGAGAGATAATAGTTATTACATTTTTCAGCCGTCGATTTTTTTACTTCTTGTTCTTTTATCATTGCTCAGGTCCATCACTCTCTCTATAATGTTTTACGTGAAAATAGATAGATACTGGCATTCAGTTAGTTAGTATCAAAATAGACATAATGTTCCAATTAAGGACACGGATGTGTGACTTAGTATAAACTTGTAGTTACATAAACATGTGCTGTATTTCATGTGGTATTCTGCAGTTACTTTACAAATGTACTATTATTATTGTTACTATTATTATTATCATTATTATTATCAGTATTATGTTTATTATTATTATTATTATATAATAATAATTTCTGTAATTATTTGCACATTCTGAACCTGACATTTCAGGAAATCTAATAGTAGTTTATGTCTTATTAACCTACCTTTCCCCACACTTTCTTCCTATTTACTGATAATAATACTTTTATTTATATATAGGTTTTTTCTCTCAAAAGTGGCAATAGTGACATTAAAAGACATATAATTTAATACATATAATAAAATTCAGCCTAACCCCCCTGCCACCCCAACACCGCCTCCCCCCCCCCCCCCCCGAACATAGGTGTTATAGCCAGAACTCCCCAGCACTAAAGCAGGGCTCAGGGAGCGTGGGGTCTATCTCTTTCCATTGTTGGATCATCAGTGGTCTGCTGCAGACAAAGCAACTGTACAACTTAAACAGGGTAGACCTGAAGTCTCACTATGAAGTGAGAATGATAAATATGCAAAATCATCCATTTATGTAACAGATAATGAGAATAGCTAAACAATGATAATTGACTGATAATCTCTGTTGGAAGGTCTTGTGTGAAACCTCACTTTGCTTTACTCATTATTGGATAGCTTGCAGATACATTTAATGTGCAGGCTGTTTCTAAAGTGTCCCCTTTGTAGCCATATTGCTTTTCTCTAGGCTTCTGTACAAAATATCTATAGTTACATAAGTAAACTGTAGGAAAATCCTGTGCACCTCACCTCAGGAGCAATGTAGCCAGGCGTTCCAGCATACTCAGTGGCTGTTCGGTCTCCATACATGTTCTCAATTGCAAGACCGAAGTCTGCGATCTTTACATGGCCCGTTTCAGTCACTAGGATGTTTTCAGGCTTGAGGTCTCTGTGAAAAAACAAAACCTTTGTATGTACTTTGCCATAAAGAGATGCTTTCATGCAAACAAGATTTATTTTGTTGTCTAAAATTAAATTACACTTTAAATATGTACATTGTAAACATTAGTAGTTTTGAATGTAGGTTTAGAAGTGTCACTCTGGAGTGTCAGTGCCTATTATAATCATTTTCAGATTAGTGATATCCGTTTTCTCAGTTTTGTATGTTTCTTATTTATGTGTTTAGAAGTATTCTTTTGCATTTCATAAATGGAGTCCAATCAGAAAATTAAGAAACCATAAACAAACCCAATTTACTAATCTCACCATTACTGTTTATACCCCACACATTATACTTAGTCGCGTCCTCACACATTATACCAGAAATGTTCTCAGATCATTATACCTACACAGTGACCCCACACAATTTACCAGTAATTAAAATGCTCAACTATGTTTTTAATGGTGACAGACATGTATGACTCGTGGCATCAGAGCCCTTACACCCAGCAAAAGTACATATATGTAAAATAAGTTACAGACGTGATCTGATGATGAAAGCGTGGCCTACCTACTACCCTCTTCTGTCCTAGGCCGGGCCTATGTTGCTTGGTATCCAGTTTAGAACTTTTTAACTGATATTTTCTTTCACTGCATCTCTGAGCTGCTGCTAACCTTTACTATTATTTGCTAAAGCACATCTTGTATAAGTCCTATACTGAATGATCTTTGGTAACGGTTTAGACTTTCAGTACATAACAAGAAATTTAACACTAGCCAAATGTAGCCTATGTTCAGTTTAATGGCTTGTTCTAAACTCTAATGGCCATTTTCCGTGGCATAGAGGAAGCAGAGCTGCTATCAGTCAATTGTAGAAGGAAATATTTGCCAATGGATAAAAGTATGACAATTAGAAAGTAGAGAGCAGACCTCATATTAAATATATTATTCTCTGGAATTTAGAATCCATTGTAATATAACTGTATTAAACTATTGTAAAATTATAGCATTATAATTACCGATGGATTATGCCCTTAGAATGGAGGAATTGTACCCCGCATACAATTTCTGCAGCGTAGAACCTGGTGGAAAGAAAATAAGTTAATGTTGCATCAGTGTAATGGTAAATTGATGGCTAAGGAAACTCCCCCAAATCATTTAAAACACCCATCTTTTTTTCTACCCTGACCAACTGTCTGATATGATGTTTCTTGTTCTATGTGCTAGATGAAAGTCTCACATTTTTTTTCAATATATTACTTATAAGGGTTTATAGAAAATAAGTATATATATTAAAAAAAAAACTAGAATACAATCAGACAATGATTATGTCCATTACCAGCGGAGTTGTTACAAACTATAGTATGGAACCCATCTGACCACTTCTTAGGTTGGCATAAAAGGTAATCCCACAAGGTAATTTCTTTGGCCTATTTGGACTTGATAAACTGCCTGGAATTGTTTAGTGCATTAGTTGCTGCAACTTATAACAATCAGTCGCAACAAGAATAACATTAGATTTTTATCCTGCATGCTCAAAAGTATAATAATCCATGACCGAGACATGTAGGTGACACATATGTTGTTTGATATAGGGAGAGAGACTGTTCCTTTGCCCTAGTGATGTGCCTTGTGTGGTGCTGCTATCGGGGGATGGGGCCTCAATCAACAATTAAATAAACATTAAAAAAAAAAGGCTTCTAAGGAAAAATACAAAACACATGCTATTGGAAATAACACTATATGACAATAATAGTAATACGATTGAGCGTTATCTATAGTGCATAAAAACAATAGTAGCAATATATATGAATAACAGAAATCATGTGTTAAAGAATGATGGTGGATTTAAGGGCAGGGAGGGTTTGATAAACAGGCCCCTGTGACTTATCACTTAACACTGTCAAAGATAAATATCACATATATGCAGATTTGAAGGGAGGTGAAGGCTAGAGGTTTATAAAAGCTCCAAGATCAAACTCTATATTAAGACCTTTTGGGGATTATGTATCCAGCTGATATATCCATTGCTCTTCCTCTTTCAAGATCAAGCCAATAAATCATCCCTAGTCCTAATAGTTTGAGAACTTTTAGATGCCAATAAATCTGAGAGCAGTGCTGTGGATGGTCTGTCAGTAAGTGGCTTGGAAGGCTATTGGTTTTTCAATGGGTTTATTATGTTTCTCTAATGAGATTCTAACTTTTAGGCTTCTGATTGTAATTCTGATATATACAGTAGGAGGAGCACAAAGTATAGTCAAGGTATGAAATATCAATGTTACTAATTGAAAACATAATAAAACATAATGTGGTGTATTGATTAATGTTTAAGCCTTTTGCAGAGTATGTAGCGGAGCTAACGAATGCCAAAGTCCGGGTACAATCTCACCCTCTCACACTAACTAATCTTACCCTATTACGAGAAGACAACCCAGGTCCAGGGGCGATGTCCGTCCAAAATGAAGTATACCGTAGACCGCTGAAGTAGAGACTCTGTGTATTATGCAGCTTCTATGACTCACCACGAGAACACACTGGATACTGATGTTGTCCTTCCTACCTCAAAATTGTGTAACAGTCAGCCCCAACGCGTTTCGTCCGCTACGGGACTTTGTCAAGGATCCTTGACAAAGCCGTGTAATACACGGAGTCTCTACTTCTGCGGTCTACGGTATGCTTCATTTCGGACGGACATTGCCACTGGACCCGGCTTGTCTTCTCGTAATAGGGTAAGATTAGTTAGTTAGTGTGAGAGGATGAGATTGTCCCCGGACCTTGGCATCCGTTAGCTCCGCTACATACTCTGCAAAAGGCTTAAACATTAATGTATACACCACATTATGTGTTATTAATTTTTTTAATTAGTGAGCTTAATATTTCATACCTTGACTATACTTTGCGCTCCTCCTACTGTATTTATCGGATTTGACATAGGAGCGGCATTTGTAGTTTTACAATGGAGAGCACTCCCCTTGATGTCTTTATTGGTAATTCTGATAAACTGAAGGACATTCTAACAAATACCCTGCTGGTGTCACACAAGATTTGTGTAATTCCATCTGTTCATACTTGACACACAAAATTTAGAGGGTGAAGCTTTAGACAGCAGAAACTGAAGAGTGTCACAACTATTAATAGGAGTAGATGAGAAGATTGGGGCATTCCTAGCTTAGTTCATCCAGACACTTCAATGCATCTAGTTTGGAGAGAATGCAGGTGTTCCTGGGTTAGTGTCTGGCCATAGAGACAACTTCCACAGCATAAGGAAAGGATTTTTACATGTGCTCTTGGACTTGCCTATAGATCTGGTATCTTTCAGTCATTTCAAAGGGGCACCTTTTACACCATTCACATGTATTTCATATGTACACATATATTTATATGCATACATACTAATCAAAATGTACAATAGTGTCATATGTAATACATTAAATCCTAATACTCTCTGCCTTTCACAATTAATTTAAGACATGAAAAGTGTTTGAACTAGTAGTATGTTAGGAAGATAAAAGCTACATAATTTCCTAAGAGATTGACCCTTTTTACAGTTTGTGCATTTCCATATAAACCCACAATCCTACAATAATGTGATATGCGCTTACCAATGATAAAGGAGTCGCTCAAAATTAGGCGCATTACAAAACAAAATAAACAATAAGGGTCAGTATTTTATGGTTCATACATAGCTAAGAGTTAAGTAGTTTTCTATATCTACTGTAGCCTAAGTACTGTCTGGTCAACATTTAAAAGCATTTCCCATTTTTACTATGGAATAAAGCAGCTATTAATGGGTCTCACAATTCTATATTTCCAATATAATACTGATTGGCAGCCCCATAGCTGTAACCTTAAATAGTTCTGGTTTTATCAATCATGGTGACATTGCTAAGTTTTTATCTGGGACCCAGAAGTTATACAATTCACAGAGCTGCCAGGGCTATGCTGATGACTGTACCAAGGAGTCAGTTAATGTTGAGACTGTGACCTGTTTTTCACTGCTTATATTTTTATATCCTACTCAGATATAACTCAGATATGAATCATGCTTTAAAACATCTATTTCTATTGGTAGGACTCATTCTGCAATATATAGTGTAAATAGTTATTTATAATATGCCATCTATAATGCATTTAGTCCTTCCTATATCCAGTGGTTTTTACGGTGTATTATTCTTATATTCACCTTGCACTGGGGATGTCAAGGGGGCCTTGCCACTGCAGCAAGTTGAAGAAATCTCCGCCGCTTGCATATTCCATGCCAAGTAGCACAAGCTCCTGTTTTATGGTAGAAGCAGAAGTATAATTAAACATATGGGGTTAGCCAGGTTCCAAAAATAAACCATGGATGTTCTACAGAGGATGGATGGGGAAGAAATGTGTTACTTTAGAGATAAGGGGAATAGATTGTGTTACTAGATAGGTAATGGGGAGATAATGTGTTACCAAAAAGGTTGGAGGGGTGGGAAAGAAATGTGATGCAACAGGTGGGAGAATGGAAATGTGTCACTACAGAGGTAATGGGGGGAATGTTTTACAGCAGTGATGGTGGATGATATATCACCAATTATATGATAAAAGGAGTCATGGACAGATGGCTGTTAACTGTATTTTCAGTGTGGGACATTTTATCCTAATGATCTGCTACATTGTCCCTAATATCAAGTGAGTGCCCATCCCCATATATAGCCAAAATGATATGACTAAATGACCAGTATGGAAGGAGTGGACATGACAGGAGATTCAACACTGCTGTGGAGAGGAATTGATAACTGAATGTGGTTCTTCACTTGACAGGTGCTCCGACCATGTGCCCTATCAATAAATCAGAAAGTCCTTATGAAGAACTCCTGGCATGTTGTACTGTGTTGTGATGTGACACAGGTGCAGGGATCTAAGGATCAATGGTCCCTATGTCAATGTATATACAGTAGGCCTGCATTTGTTAGCACTGTGCATCTCCAGCACTTAACAAAATAATAATGTGAATGAGCCTGAAAGATTCCGGATGTATCTGGAATATAGGAGATAAGATTTGCTGTTTTATTAAAGAAATGTCATTTGCAGTAGAAATAAGTGAGGTTATATTGCATATGTATGAATATTTGGCTATAAGGAGGTGGTCACATCGGTACCTTGGTCTGGAAAGCAAAGCAACCATGAACAAGGAAGGCGCTTCCAGATGCAAGTTGCAACACTCTCCGCTCCACCATCACATGCTCACTGCCCTCAGATAGCAGATCCCTCTTGCTGATGACTTTCACAGCCAAATGCTGACTTGTATAAGAATCTGCTGCCAGCAAGACCTAGAGGAGACATTACAGGGTCAGCCTCATAAAGAGCACAGAATCATAAAAACAATATGTAACATTAGAGGACAAATAAAGTATGTATGCAAAAGTTTATAAACATCTCCTGTAATCGTGACATTAATCCTTTAATGACCTTACATATTATACATTGGGGAACACCTATTTTACAACATCTATCTCTGCGGTACTACAGTTTAGCTAAATGTCTCTAGCTACTAGTGTAAAATATTATCCGGGACCCCCTCACTTTCCTGATTAATATTAACACCCAATGCATTTATCTTCTAACATATATGCAAATCTATGGATGTTCCCAATTGTAAAGCGCTAAGGAATCTGCTGGCGCTATATAAATAAATATTCATGATGATGATGATTTTTACCTATGATGCCTCTCTTACTGGGTGTTTTCCAAAATCTGCCACCCTCTCTTGTCAGACCAACTCATGTCTATATTCCCTATGCCCTCATTCCTGTTCTATCCTTATCATGCCTGGGGATAGATACATAATGGCATGGCAATGAGATTATTCACTGCCCCTCACACCTTCTTCAGGTAGAAAATGGTCAAGAGGAGATACTGCCTTTATAGATACAATAAACAGAATTTAGAGGTTGCAGCTGCCATTGCTGGGTCAGTTACAATGGGAATCTATTATTTATTACTTAGCTTAATATGCTCAACCTGTAGCCTCAAATGATCAAAAGCACAAATTTTCTTCATAGACCTAATGTTGCACAATCCAATCAAACCCACTTTGGGAAGCTTGGTTTTGCATTTGAAGATTGCAGCATCTGTTCGCAGTGCTGCCAAATATAATCTTGTTCCCCGTGACCTCAGGCTGCATTCACAGCTTTGAGAAAAGCCAGTTCACTGTCCGCAGTCTATGACAGATGTCACTGTGGGGTCATATAGGAAGCTTTTACCTCCCACAGTCACTTTCACCACCCCATATTCTAGCCAACTGGGTCCATGGATGAATGGATAAAGTTCAGATCGCCAATGCCAAGCCTCCAAGGGAAGTCTAGAAAGGGTACTATGTACACGCCCCTCCTGCTCTTTCCCAGATATGCAGATATAGACAGACTGTGATTGGTACTTGTTAAGTGTGTATTGAATGTAGAAGTGTAATTAGTTTGTACTGAAGTGCAGAAATCAGATTTTACTTTGTGATACAGGATTAGTTAAATGAGATTAAGGCAGGAAGAGGGTCATTTACAGGGGTTTTCCCTGCTTTTATCACATAAAATATTTGTCACCTAAAGTCATCACTTCTATTCTTATAATGGGATGCATTTTGCATCTTTTGATTGCACTTCTATGTGCAATGTAATAAACAAACATACTAATGATATATGTTAAATTTGAAACTCCAAGCTAGTATCAGCAGAAAGGCCTTTTCCACTGCAACATGTGATGTGTGAGAATCTCGGACGCAGCTTTCCTGATTTCTAATAACATCCACTTTCAGACATAAATCCCTTGTGACTATTGAACACTCATTACTTACCTTTCCAAAATTGCCCTGGCCGAGCTCACGGCAAAACGATAGTCTCCGGATGTTTTCAGAGACTTGATCTCCGAGGCAGATTGGCTGAGCAATGCTGGTTCCTAATGGAGTGATAAAATAGATTATATCAATATTTGCCTTATATTACAGACTATATTATAGACTATAGGTTGAGCCAACAGATCTATTAATTCCTAAAACTGGGACAGCTAAGTGACATGAAGATTTAATTTCTATACTGAGGTATCCTACTTATTATTGAGTGCCAAATGCAGTGAATAATATGGCGTAATACTATTCATCATAGTAGCATATAGACACAAAAGCACATACATATCTGTGTGTATGCCTACTCGCACCAACCCTGTTAATCCAGTTCCATGAGAAGTTTAAGCTCTTCAGGGAGATATCAATTCAGTACAAGGCCCCTGTGACGAAATGAGTGGGATAACCCTGTAAGCATTCAGTGTCTCATTTCTCACATAATGTGGATTATAGTACTTTTTGTAGCCCATGCTTTGTTCCCTAGCTTACCAGACTACAACTGCATTGTCCAATAACATGTGGCTAAGGGGACATTGTAGTTCAGTGTACATATGTATATTGTGTATTGTATAGTGATGACTTGCAGTAAGGTTGCTATTCATTGTCTTTAAAGTGAAGCCTGGGGGATTATGGGTAGGGATCAGGTTGCCATGTGCTGGAGTAGGAAAACGAATTAGTGTCCATTGTTCTCACCTGGCTAGTCCAGACAGGCCATCTAACAGGGGAGGTTCTCTGGAAGGACAGCTCATCTTCACTCCCCTGTCCAACAACCCTAGTCCAGCACTGACAATGGTTAACTAGAATAGACCCAGGGGTTTGCCCAGGGAGGGGAAAGACTGTGGCAATTAGACCTGGGATATAAGGAACAACTCCAAGGGGGAGGGGGTTCATACTGGGATTTCATTCATGAAGGTGCATCTAGTTTTGAATTATCGTTTTCTAACTAGTCTCTATATATGCAGCTGAGAGGGATCCCTGGGTTGTGAAGTCTGGACAGCAGGTGGCTATATCTCCTTAAGTTATTGGGGTAAGGGACAGATAATATGGTAAACCTGCCTGGCATTTTTTTACTGTGTGTTGTATTTTTATAACTGCATTTTGCCTGAGTGACCATACGAATCCTAGAAGGTACTGGGTAGATTTCCCTGGCATAGGAAGGCACCCGTGGGTGGCCAGCCAGCATGAAGTGGGTAGCATTGGGCCAGATACACCCGGTATCTTCACAGCCCCATAGGAGCCTTGTGCAATGTGCAGCCAACTGCAGTTGTGGGTATTACAGTAAGTAAAACCCTCTGTGAGGTGCAAGCAAAAGTCCTACAGGACCTTAGGGTTAATTAAATTCCTCCCTTCATCTTGGTTGATTTCCTTTTTGTGAAATGTACAACATTTGTACTCACATTACATCTGCCAACATTGTGTGATCAGATGACAATGCTCCTACTATTATAAACCATTCACGTATCAGTGCCTGGCCAGCAGCTTCGGACATACCTATAGATCTAGACAAGTTTTCATTGCAATGTGTTAGTAAAAAATGTTTGTTGTCAGTAATGTTTCAGAAAATTGTCATGAATAAGCATTTACACGAGTTGATACACCAGTTACTTATGAAGCTAAATTGTTGGAATTGCCAATTGTCAATATGAGTATGAGTTGGGGGATTATAAAGTAGAAGTGAGAAATCCACACCAGAGAGGGGTATATGCCACTATTTCTAAAATATTGGCATATACCCCTATCTGTATTTATTTAGATGTAAATAATGAATCACTTTCTTAAATCTTGGTGATAGTGGTACTCACTATAACGACAATGGAAATGCCGACAGCGCTTACCCCGACATGATTACACCGAAGACGTCATAGCCGACTGACTTGTAACACAGACTGCTTGAAACAGAGACTTAAAGAAATTGCAGCAGCTGAAGATCCCGCCACAGTCCGATAATGTCACATTGAAGGGACACACTGTCATCCGAGCTGTTAAGGTAGTAATTTAAGGAGGCATGGACTGTACAAGCTTCTTTACTAAGCCATGTACATTCTACAGGTGCAGCCTCCTTAAATTACTACCTTAACACCTCGGATGAGAGTGTGTCCCTTCAATGTGACGTCATTACACCAGTCAGTCAGCTATGAGGTCTTTGGTGTAATCATGTCAGGGAAGTACTGTCGGCATTTCCAGCACTGTTATGTAGTACCCAACCCTTTGGTGATTTGCAGCATATTATTGGCAGCTAATTATTAGCAGTGAATTATTATGCTGCAAATCACCAAGATATAAGAAAGTGATGAATTATTTATATCTATTAACTATTCCAATATCATCCTTATTAATTCATGAGTCCATTATATAAAAATATAGTGATATTCTGACTAATAATGCTTTGATAATAATAATTACATTATGAAATTGTGGTTCCAATTAGCCAAAGAATTTATACATTATCAACCATTATTAAAAATACTCTTAGTAGATATTGCAACATAAATATAGAAATTGCCAAAAAGACAATAAATACAAACAAATTTTGAGGCACTGTTGGAAGAGAATACAGAGGATCATTTAGGGCAGGGGTCGGTAACTCCCGGCACGCATGCTAGACCTGGCACGCAGACCACTTTTATCTGGTACGCCAGAGCTCCGCAGCTGCTTTACTAAAGCAGCAGAGGATTGGCGAAACGGAGCTGCTGCACATACGCAGCAACTCAGTTTTGGCCATCATCGGCTGCTTTAGTGCAGTAGCTCCCCGCTGTGGAACGGAAGACTTCAAATGTAAGTTTGAGGCATACTATGTATTGGAGGCACGTGTAAGTGGCATAATATCTATTGGGGGTATGTATAAGTGGCATACAAAATATTGGGGGCATGTGTAAGTGGCTTACTATCTATTGGGGGCATGTGTAAGTGGCATGCTGTGTATTGGGGCATGTGTAAGCGGCATACAATCTATTGGGGGCATGTGTAAGTGGCATACTATCTATTGGGGGCATGTGTAAGTGGCATACTGTGTATTGGGGGCATGTGTAAGAGGCATACAATCTAATGGGGGCATGTGCAAGTGGCATACAATCTATTGGGGGCATGTGTAAGTCCCATACTATGTATTGTGGGCATGTATAAGTGTCATACTCTGTATTGGGGGCACAACTATGTGAAATTCTATGTATTGGGGCACAGCTATGTGGCATCCAGTGTATTGAGGGCAAAACTATGTGGCATTCAATGTTTTGGGGGCACAACTATGTGGCATACTGTGTATTGGGGCACAACTATGTGACATTGGGGGGGCACAATTATGAGGCATGGTATAAATGGGAGGCAAAACTATGTAATATAATGTGAACTGGGGCACTACTGTGTGGCATAACATTTATTTGTTAGTCCCATTACTCATAATATTATGATATTGACATCATAAAATAAGACATAATTATATATATATATATATATATATATATATATTGTAACAAAGGGAGGCATTTAGTTGGCAATATGCAGAGAAAGCATGGAAGTAGAGTAAAACATTTGTGCAGTAATGCACCTAGATTGATGACTTATGTATAACAAACAATAGTTTAAGTTTGGTTAACTTACATGATAGAGAAATCCTTCCTCTCAGCAAATAGACAGGGCGTATCTGTTAGTACAAACAGAGCCAGTGATGGGGCGTTTCCTTTTAAAGAGAAGGTGGGTGTGTCACCTGTCCATCAAGCTAAGGCTGGGGGAGGAGTATCAGGTATAAAAGCTTGTTTGTATCATTTATGCACTGAGACCAACACTGGGTAATCTGGCTGGTCCTAAGAGAGAGCTGGTCTATGTATAGCTAGCGTTTAGGGTCTCCATAATTGCTGTGAAAGTATATGGTGTCAAAACATTTACCATCCTGACAATAAAGCTACATAAAAAGGAAGAAGTTGTTTGTGTGTGCTTCTGCAGTAGCGGTTTCTTGCCACTATATATATATATATATATATATATATATATATATATATATATATATATGTATGCATATATATATATATATATATATATATATATACATACACACACACACACACACACACACAAATCTGGCAAACCTGGGCTTGACTAGAACACTAAAAAGTAATTGATCTGATGTGGCGCTCCACTCAGTGTGCAGCCTGATGTATGTAGAGGAGTATCCACTATCCTCCACAGGTAAAACACAAACATAAAATACAGTTAACATACACTTAGCGCGCACCTTCTCACATCTCACAGGAGATAGGGACTTCTGTACTCCCTTTACTGGATGGATAACCCTTATCTCTCTCCTCAAATGGAATTCCTATAGTCTAAAAATCAGACTCATGGAAATAAAAATGGAGAGATAATAGTGCAGATTGACTACAATATACATATAAAAGTCCACAGAGTTCCCGGAAAAGAAGTATATTCTTCAACCTCGTGATGAAAACGAAGGAATACCACCGTAATTCTTGTGACTTTTTACACCATCTCCCCTAAGGTATATGCTTACAAGATGTTTGCTTTAATAAAGCATCTCTAGTAATCCTTTCTGTGTGCCACTTTCAAGTTCCTCCACAGAGTATTAGCATGATGTGCCAAAATGAAGAAATAAAAACCAATCTGGTGCATTATCATAAAAACACCATTTAATAAAAATGTATTATCTCCAAAAAAGAGACCTGTACATATAAAACATGACATCAAGGATATCCCAAAATGGTAATGTGTATACTCATACCAAATGTATTCAGGATATTCGCATGAAAATTTCCTCCACGTCAGATCAAATATGTAACGAAATCCCGCTTACACTTATCCTTCCAACGCGTTTCGACTCTAGGTCAGAGTCTTTTTCAAGGTAGGATAACAGTGTATTATCGCCTCTATGTATATCCCTATTCGTAGCGCGTGTCTCATAACGAACTCCGCCCTACTGAGGGCATGTTTGAGAAAAACTGGTGAGCAAGGGAACATGCATAAGAAAAGTTGGCTAGGGCGTCTAGAACAGGGGTGTATATGAAAGAAAAGCTAGTAGGCAGCGGACATGTGAGAAACGCTGGTGGAATAGAGCTGGCATGTGTGACAAGAGCTAATGGGTAAGAGTGACATGTCTGAGAAAAGCTGATGGCAGTGGGAGACATGTCACTGTGTAACAGGTGAATGATTGCTTTTTGCTTTGCTCTTAAATCTAACATTTGGAGCCACCCATCTAGATATCCCGTGTTTGCTCCTGGGCAGGAGTGAAGCCTGGACAGGATTCTGTGTCAGACATCAGTACATCTGGACATCACTGCATCTGGACTTCAGCCTTACCAGCCAACCGAGAGGAAGTAATAGTTAATATTTTTATATTTCAACTGTCAAGTGTGTGAGGGTCTAGGAAGTGGAAATTGGGGGGAGCAGGGACAGTCAGCTGAAGCTTTGCCTAAGGCACATAGAAATGTTGCACTTGGCCTGATATGATGTACATCTGCCGTAAACCTGATGTGTATGGTGCATCTGCTACTGGTGCAGTCATACACACAACTTGTGATAAGTCCAACTTTCTATATGCTGCCAATAATTTTTTTTAGTGACTGCATTTTAGTCTGCAACTTTGGGCACAAATACTTTACAAATCAGCCTCAGAGGGGCATATTCAATTGTTGGCGTTTCCCGCGGCGTTAAAAATATTACCGTTATTACGGCAATTCGAAGCCGGATTTCAGCTCGCAGCTCCCTGAGGTGCGAGCTGAAATCCAGCATTAAAGGTACCATAATAACGTTAATTATGCGCACTATTACCGTAATGACGGTAATAGTGCGCACGCCGCGTTACTTTTCCGAGTAATGCCAACAATTGAATATGCCCCACAGTGTGTAATGTTAAATCTCAGTTATGAGTTCTTAGAATGAAAGATGAAGTCTTAGACACATGGGCACGTCTTTAATGAGGCAATCTGAGACAGATATCTCTGGATATAATGTTTAAAAAGTAATGTATAAGAATTTATAATATTAAATAATAATTTTATTAAAAATAAGATAAGTTATTTGCAGCAAAGTCTAAATTTGTGTTATTGGAATGCTAGTAGATTCAATAACGCTTATAAATGACAATATTTTTATTTATTGAGAATTAGGGTTGAGGGTCTGGACTGAAATATTATACTATATACTAAACCAAAATTTTACATATTGTATCTTCTGTACAACAAACATCAGTAATGTGCAGCATTTACATCATCGGTTCTTACTGTGCCATTTGTCTTTGCTATGGAGATTATTTTCAATCACACAAATGTTAAATGAGACATCTGGATTGGAGCATGGATGTTATTCAACACCTGTACACAATCAATGTAAAGTGGTTGTATGAAAATAAATTATATGTATGAGTCCACAGGTTTCTATGTGTAAATGAATATTATTATTATTATAACATTATTCATTATCTACCTGCTCCATCCTGATTATGTTTCTCCTTCTCTGACCCAGATGGTACCTTTCTCCTTTTCTTCCCGTGCTTTCTCTTAATGGACACTTTCTTGTGGTCTTCATCCGATGAGTCTAAAATTCTTCTTTTCTTCACGGCTGGCTTCCTCCGGACAATCTCTTCCTCCTTCTTCTCCTCTTCCTCCTTGGCACTTTTTCTCCGCTCTGGATCCAACATTTTGTCTGAGACAACGGTAATCCAAGTATGTCGCTTCCAACTGTCGCTGTGGTAGACCACTGGTCTGAAAGTAAACAGCTCGGTTGCCCCGACTACAGCTTCATATGGTCACATGTAACATAGAATCTTGTGATGTCACCGCACTTGCTGTGAGTGACCATCTAACTGCCACTATCACCGTGATATATATGGTTATTCTGTGTGTGTTTAACTGCACTTAACATAATTTGGGAGGTATGGGTGATATTGACTTTGGAGATTATAGGGTTTTCCTAAATTATGAGATTGAGCTGATTTCATCAATTCAGATTAAAACTGATATATGTTAATGTAAATATGAAATGTTGCTTACCATTTATTTCAATACTCTTTCAAAAAATGTATTAGAATACCAACTAGTTATTGGAAGAATAAATCTAGAAAACACAGTTGTTACTCCAAATTATTACATTTATTGAACAGGTGAACATAGAAGATGAGTCTTACAGGTTAATCCCTTGTGAGAATTGTCACCTCTCACAAATACTTTCATCCCTATTAGGATAAAATGGCTCACTTTCCTTTATATCCCTTACTGTGTCTTACAATGTTTATAACCGTTCTCACTTTTTAAAAAACAAGGCATAATCCTAAATTACCTGCGTTGCAAAATTACCAATGTCATAAATTGATGAAACATCTATCAAACTGCTGGAACATTACTATTATGACTAATGTGGCAGTTAGAAATTGCACAATAGTGTGATACATGTTGCTGTTCTTTGTGCTAGCAGTTAGCATTTTAGGAGATTTCTAGCTGTTAATATTTTAGAATTAAAATGCACCTTGACACAGGAACACAAAATTGGTAGATTTCAGCTATTTGTACATATATGGGCAGCAGGGCCGGACTGGGACCAAAAATCAGCCCTGACATTTAAAGCACACAGGCCCACCTGCTGTGGGCTCGATGCACTATATTGTTGTAGCCTGAAGTGGCGTTGCTGGTGCAGTCCAACATGAAGCATCAGCACAAACTTGTGTATCACACTTTGTCTTCTGCCCACCCTGATCAATTCCCTTGTTGTGCAAATCACCTGGAGCACTGTAAAAATGCACCAAACCATAATCTTTTTAAATATATAGTTAAAATACAATGTATAATGTTTCCATGCTACTTCCCCCTGAACCATATAAGACAGTAATTATTTTGAGACGTAATGGCCATAGTAATTTATTGAATCATAACATACTATAAGCCACAGCATAAAACATAAGTATTTTAAATAACAAGTATTTTAAATAACGTAAGTATTTTAAATAACAAGTAAAACATAAATATTGCACAGAACTGCATGAAACTACCTATTTACTACAATTTAAACAAACCAAAAGTCAGCAGATCCTCCATCATGACCCCTTCCACCAGGTACAAGAGGCGCTGCTACTTAACTTCCCACATCCTTTATGACTGCTGTCACCTTTGCTGTAACTTTTATTCGGTATATTTAACAGACTGAAATTACCTTCAAGTCTTAAAATAATCCAAAGAGATTTTTTGGGAAATCACATGTTAAGAATACGCTTAAGCAATATCTAAAGGATACAACATTGCATTGAATCATATAGCAGTATAGTTATTGCTTCTGATCTCTCCAGTGTGGGCGAGTAGTGATATAAATGTTGTATCCTTTACATATAACTGAAGCTTATTTTTAACCTTGTGATTTTCCCCCATAGAAAAGCTAACCCCTAAGATCCCTGCAAAAACTCTGTGCATGGCGAGCTTTTAAGGAATGAGTTGGCTTTGCAGGACTTCACTCCTTTCTGCAACTCTGTCTATTATGCCTTCCACATCAAGACTCATGAGAATGTCTTTTTCTGTAGCCATCAGCATGAAAGAGTCCAAATGGTCCTGGGATACAGTATTCCTCAGTCTATTCTTCATAAACCTCAAGGTGGAGAAGCTTCTCTCACAAGCAACTTGTGTGAATGATAGAGTCAGTATGAATTTGTAGGCCAGGCCAATCACATTATAGGCATCTGCTATTAAATTGTACCGCCGTAGAATTTGATAGCAACAAATGGCACAGTTCTTACATGTCGCACATTGCTTATTCACCAGCTCCATTTCTATGTCACCACCTTCTTCACTCTGGTCTTCTGCAGGGATTTCTGTTGCCACTCTAACAGTATATTCTTCTAGCGCTGATGTCTTTAATTTTTCCCAGTGCAAAGCTAGATTAGTTAATTCACAGCGCAAATTTTCAGATGTGGCGTTTTCATCAAATTTGATTAACACTTTACTTAAATCTTCCATTGCTGTGTTCTGAAGTCCTTGTTCTCTTATGATGAAAAAGTTCCTAGGGTCCAGGCAAGCATAATCAGCGTACAGTGATCCACTGGCAAGAAAACGTCGATTTATGCTCTCAGTGATTATGTCAAGGATCACATTGTGTACTTGGATTATATATGCTGTAATAGCATCACATATAACTTCGTCTTGAGCAGACTCACCAGGAATGGTTTGTTTCTTCCTTAACCTTTTTTGAGGTAGGGCGGTCTGTACTTCAAGGTCACAGTCTTTAAGATCTTGCAGCTTGTCATTTGCCCACATTACAAAATTATCTGCAGTGTTCTTAACCACACCAAAATCTCTTACAAGTTTTCTAAGATTTTCCTGTGTCCCAGACACCATGTGATGAGCTTTTAATATGTACAAACCACTTGTTTGTAGATATTTTGACAATGGTGTTGTCAATTCAAATATGCGAAGAAAAATTTGAGCTGTGAGAATGTCTCGTATTTAAGAAGAGATTCCACAAATGTTCTTGCTTTTAGCCGCACTTCAGCTCTAGATTTTGGGTGCTCTTTAATATTTGCCAATGTGATAACAAGGTCAATGTACAAAGCAGAATCAGGTTGTGAAAATGATCCAAATACTTTTCTAAGTGTTGCATCTTTAGACCACCAGTGAGTTTCACCAATCACAGAGAGTCTTCGTTGGTGAGGGTCCTGACTGACATTTAGCCATGTATTCATGCGTTGAAAAGAGTCCCGAATAAATACTGCAACATCATTAATTAAAGCAAATAAGGATGCACTTTCAACAACTCCCGTTGTGGTATCTGCCAGTACTAAATTCAGTACATGAGCATAACACCAGACATGAACTTGGTGTGGTGATTCGGTTGACAACCATGTAGAGAAGCCTTTATATTGTCCTTGCATGTTTGCTGCGCCATCAGTAGAACTGCCAGTGCAATTTTTTATGTTTATTTTGCATGACTGCAGAACTTGCTTTACCAAGTTAAGGAAGTATTCTCCAGATGAAGATTCACAATCTACCACTGCAAGGAGCTTCTCATGAATTTGATCTGTTACATTACGAACAATTACTGAACACTGTTCTTTTGATGTGATATCCTGAGTGGTGTCAATTTGTACTGAGAAGATCCCAGCTTCTCTAACATCACTTGCCACGGTCTCTTGAATAAGCTGTCGTATAGTTTCTATAACTTTGTTAAGAGTTGTTTTGGAGAGAAAAGTTATAAACGACCCTCTGCCCTTTCCTCTTGAATGCAACTTCTTGCATATTCTTATGCAATCGCTGATGTGTTCACAGAAATGACCTCTAAAGATATGCAGCCTCAAATTTGTTTCCCCTATAGCTAAGTCCGCATTTACCAATCACTTTTATAAGGTCTATCACACGCTCCAATATCTGACGTCTTTTTTTTACTTGTTCTCTGTGTACAGACATCTGGGGGTAAATGTATCAAGCTGAGAGTTTGCCAGCGGGTTTGAAAAGTGGAGATGTTGCCTATAGCAACCAGTCAGATCCTAGCTATCATTTTGTAGAATGCACTAAATAAATGAAAGCTAGAATCTGATTGGTTTTTCAAACCCGCCGTAAAACTCTCAGCTTGATACATTTACCCCCTGATTGCAAAGCAGTAAGTTATTGATATCTGCACTGCTGGCATTCAAAAAGTAAGCTTCAGCGCAGGATCTGTGCATTACACTTTTTTCGTGTTCTTCAATTCTTTGATGAATATGTCTCCTGTCTGTCATTCCATCAATGAATGGATTTGTTACAGAAGTCTTTGTAAATGCAAGACAGACAGAGCAAAATACAGCGTTTTGGTCTTCACAGTAGGTCAGCCACTTGCGGATTGATCCATCTTTGCGAAGGACAGCTTTCTTTATGGTATAATCACTTATGTTTTGTTTTGGATGATAACTAAAAAATAAAGCTAGTTGACTTGTATTCGGCCGAACAAAGTAATTGAATGGAGACTATGACTCTAAACCTTGTGTACATGGCGAGCTACTGGTTTCAAATAAATTTTGCCTTTCTTCACCCTCTTGTTCTGGCAAGGATTCCTTCATGACAACACTGACATCTTGTTCGGGTACTAGATCATCATCATCATCATTTATTTATATAGCGCCAACATATTCCGTAGCGCTTTACAATTGGGGACAAACGTAATAAACTAATAAACAAACTGGGTAAAACAGACAAAGAGGTGAGAAGGCCCTGCTCGCAAGCTTACAATCTATGGGACAATGGGAGATTGACACATGAGGTTAAGTATACATTTTGCATCTTGGCCCAGCCAGACTGCAAAGGTAAGGTGACTCATAAGCTAAATGATCCTGTCACACAACAATGTTGGTCCGGGGGTAGTTGTCTTCTGTGAAATTGTGTAACAGGCTAAAGGTAGTGAGGTTAAGAGGGTGGTTGAGGAATATTATAAGCTTGTCTGAATAGGTAGGTTTTCAGAGAACGCTTGAAAGTTTGTAGACCAGAGGAGAGTCTTATTGTGCGAGGGAGAGAGTTCCATAGAGTGGGTGCAGCCCGAAAAAAGTCCTGTAACCGGGAATGGGAGGATGTAATGAGGGTGGATGAGAGACGCAGATCTTTTGCAGAACGGAGTTGCTGAGTTGGGAGATATTTTGAGACAAGAGAGGAGATGTATGTTGGTGCAGCTTTGTTGATGGCCTTGTAGGTTAGTAAAAGTATTTTATATTGGATTCGGTAGAAGACAGGCAGCCAGTGTAGAGACATACAGAGTGATTCAACAGAGGAATAGCTATTTGCAAGGAAAATCAGTCTTGCCGAAGCATGCAAAATAGATTTTAGGGGTTTGAGTCTGTTTTTGGGAAGACCAGTAAGGAGGGAATTGCAATAGTCAATGCGGGAGATGATTAGTGCATGAATTAAGGTTTTAGCAGTGTCTTGTGTGAGATATGTGCGGATTCTGGAAATGTTCTTTAGATGTATGTAACATGATTTAGATATAGAGTCAATGTGGGGAACAAAGGATAGGCATGAATCAAGGATTACACCTAGGCAGCGAGCTTGTGGGGTGGGATTTATGGTCATGTTATCAACAGAGATAGAAATGTCAGGTATGCTCTTGTTGGCGGGTGGGAATATTATTAACTCTGTTTTAGAAAGATTAAGTTTGAGTTGACGAGAGGACATCCAAGATGATATGGCAGAAAGACAGTCAGTTACAGGGGACAACACAGATGTCGAGATATCAGGAGAGGATAGATAAATTTGGGTATCATCCACATAGAGATGATACTGAAAGCCAAAGGAACTTATTAGATTTCCAAGAGAAGCGGTATAGATAGAGAACAGCAGAGGACCTAGCACCGAGCCTTGTGGTACTCCAACTGATAGGGGAAGCGGAGCAGAGGTGGCTCCAGAGAAATTAACAGTGAAAGAGCGATTAGAGAGGTAGGATGAGAACCAGGATAGAACTGTGTCTTGAAGACCTAGGGATTGCAGCGTTTGTATGAGAAGAGAGTGGTCAACGGTGT
Source organism: Mixophyes australis (assembly GCA_036250195.1). NCBI lineage: Eukaryota > Metazoa > Chordata > Amphibia > Anura > Limnodynastidae > Mixophyes > Mixophyes australis. Next base: position 203,565,265 of record JAVHZZ010000003.1, read on the forward strand.
CAAATGCAGCCGAGAGATCCTAGATCATATGCTAGTGCAGCAATTTGGTGCTCACACACAGATATAACTGACTGTTCCTTCTGTTGACTGGTGCTTGAGGATTCTGGAATACATAACTGAGTTTCACTTTCTTGATCAATTTGCATTTCTGAAACATTTTCTTCCGTGGATGTCTTCCCAGGAATAGTGTGACCTTGTTGATGACGACTGAACATATCAGTTATTTTAACGCATTTTTCGGCATCAGCTTCAAGAGTCTTCTTTTTCTTCTCCCTGATTTTTTCAGCTCCACCTTTTCGTTTTGGTTTGGAGTCCATACTTTCTTCCAACAGGGTACAAAAACTCTTCAAGGGAGACAATTATGGGTTTATTATTAATATCCTTGATAAATTAACCAATGAATTGTGTAAATTGTGAGATTTTAGTATAGATATATATCTCACCTGACAAAGGAGCAAAGGCCACTAATCTTGTTAGATGCTCTTCTTTTTTTGATCAACTTTCAGTCCAATGCCTCCACTCAATGCTATGCTGGGCCTTATGAAAGGTATATTGACTGCTGTCCGTCTCTAGGATAATGGTGTCCCTCCTCTTCGCTGATGGGGGATTCCTTCATGAAAACAAGTTAAGTGCATCAGCGAGTCTACTTTTGTACCAACATGCTAAAATTATATTCCTTTGTGTGGGATATACAGAGCCAGATTTAGGGGGTCACAAGGGTACGTGCCCTGGGTCCCCCTCTTTCATGGGGCTCAGACTAGGGATTTACAATGCTGCAGCTCATTCCGGGGCCCTGACCTTAACTGTGAGTAGATGGCAGAAAATATTATAAAATACTAAGAGACTTTCCCTGCAACACTCATTCCTTAAACTTATCCAAAGATACATGAAAGAGTAAAAAACCAAACAAAGCTTACAAAACCTCAGCAAAGAAGAGAATACACCACTTTAACTTGTCCTGACCAATAAGCCTAAAATGTAACAAACATTACATAAATTAACTACTAAGACTAAATGAGATTTGTCAACATATTAGGAATTTAAATTAACTTTTTTTTAGAATACATTTTAACACTCTAATCCATTCGGTCAGCCCATCCACTAAAAAAATTGCATCTGTTCAATTTAGCCAAAATTGAAACAGATCCAACCAAAAAAAGTGTACACAAAATATTTAGAAATCGAGTTTACCAAATAAAACTGGCTGATAAGTGAAGACAATAGCTAAAAAAATATATATCAAAATAATCCAGAACATCTGAATTTACAACACATAGAACAAAAAAGGTGAAGCAAACTGCGCTGAAGATGATTAATAAAAAACATATTATAGGTTATAAAATAAAAACCATATACATACAGATGGCCAATTAGACATTCAGGAATACGTACAAAACATAAAATTCATTTAATATTATAAATGAATACACAGTCACAACAAAATCATAAAATAACGGATAATAAAAAGACATTTCATTGCAGAGATTAATACGAACATATCAATGGGACACAAGAAAAGTAAAAAAAAAGAAAGACCCATCCTCAGCATAAATGGGTAACACATTTGAAAAACAATCGAAAGAACTGTCATATACATGTAGTTGGACACAAACTAACCAAACTTATTCTGAAAATGTTATGAGCACAGTCACAGATTAACAAGTACCAAGCAGTTTGCTTCATTTACAAAAGCGTACTGTTCTGACTGCGTGAGACAACATAAAACAACTACAGTAAACCCAGGGACTGACTAAGGGTTCCGGTCACCGTAGGCAAATACACCAACAGCGCCTCCCCCCCCCCCCCCCCCCCAATGTATAGGAATACTCCTAAATATAAATATTCAGAAATATTCTCCAGCATTCAATTTAGATTGATTGCGTCGTTGTCTCTTACCTGTTCTTGGTCTTCTCTCTTGCTGCTTTGTTGTCTTCTCGCTGATTTTGGAGTCCTGTACTGAAAATGCAAAAAATGTATTATATTAGAAAATGTTAACAAACCCAGAATGATTAGGCTCTTTAATTTAAAAAAACCCACTCCATTATGGCCAGATAACACTACCCCATTGTACAGGCATATAAGTAATATCTGAACATTTGATAGTGAATAGTGATAGTTGAACAGCCATGTAACTGCAACACAAAAAAGATATCATGTCCCCCAAAACTGCTATAATTTTTAAATACCACCCAAAAAAAATGTCATTAACCCTGCAGACATTTTCATCTCCCCCCCACCCCTGCAGACATTTCATTAACCCTGTAGGCATTTTCAGCCCCACTCCCCCCCCACCCCTGCAGACATCTTCATCCCCTCTCCCCCCACCCCTGCAGACATCTTCATCCCCTCTCCCCCCCCAGACATTTTCAGACCCACTCCCCCCCCTTCACACATTATCGGTTCCTGTCCTCTTCCCCCCCTGCAGAGATTATCGGGTTCTGTCCTCTCCCTCCCCCCCAGCAGTGGTTATTGGGTTCTGTCCTCTCTCCCTCCCCCCGTTCAGACATTATCGGGTCCTGTCCCCTACCCCCCCTGCAGAGATTATCGGGTTCTGTCCTCTCTCCCCCCTTCAGACATTATCGGGTCCTGTCCTCTAAAAGTCCCCCCCTGCAGAGATTATCGGGTTCTGTCCTCTCCCCCCCTGCAGAGATTATTGGGTTCTGTCCTCACCCCCCCCCCCCCCCTGCAGAGATTATCGGGTTCTGTCATCTATTCCCCCCCCTGTTCAGACATTATCGGGTGCTGACCTCTCCCCCCACGTGCAGAGATTCTCTTCCTCCTCCTTGCACCCATTTTCGCTGTGAAAAAAAAAAATACTAACCTCAGCAGCCTCTGCAGCCTCCGGGAATCTGTGCGCCCTCTGATCCAGTCCTACGCATAACGTTCTGATGTTACATTGCGCGGCCGCAAATCTGAAGCGCGGCCCAGCCCACAGAGCCATCATGACGTGTAACGTCATGACGGCTCCACCCCAAGTATAATTTTTTTTTTATTATTTCGCTGGCGATCGCAGGTAGCCGGACCGGCCCACGGTGCCATCGGCCCTTCTGGCATTTGCCAGAAGTGCCCGAGGTCCAGTCCCGCCATGACGGGCAGATATAAAGGGGCTTGTGCAAAATGTATTTGCATAATTGGGAAATAAGGGAGCCCTACATAGAGAGACAGATATATCTGTGAATAGCTGTTTCTCTTATAGGTACCCAAAGGTAGGAGCAAATACCCACTGATGATGAAGGGGGTCACCAGCACTATTTAACTGCTTCTGACTGGCTAATTGTGGTTTCACCTCTGAAGCTTATAGTGCACTTATCATTGATCTTGAATATATTAAATTTGTGGGTTTATTTTAGAATTTGTGCTATTATCATTCATACACGAGAAGGATGATGAAACCTAATAGTGGATGAAACAATAATGTCACACAATAAACCTAATATGATGGCAACCGTTGGTCTCAGTAATTAGTTGATATGCATTTCGCTCACATGAGTTTGTTCATGGCTATCCTAATTCTCAAGTAGTCACCAGTATTTAAAGCGATCTGGACCAATCATTTGGTAAAACTTAAATAAAAGGAGGGACCAGTCTTGCTCAATGCTTAGGTTGATGGACAGCAGTGTTGTCAAATGCTAGTTGTAGCCAGAAAACGGGGAAAAAAGGGAGGGGAAGGGAAAAATCGCTCCACACAGGACAATACCTAACCTCACTGATACTTTGTATTAGTATAATGTAGGTGAGGGGGTGCTAAGCCACATATAATTATGAGAGATAAAGAGAGAAGAAAACCAGTGGCCTAAGTAGCACTCCAGGTACATATGAGTAATAAATGAGTACATTAATACATACAATTTTTATTGGTATACATTAAAACTGGTCAATGTGGGTGTGACCCCAAATAAAGCAAGCGAAATATAATAAAAGTAGTGTTGAAGAAAATAGAGATTAAAAATGAATGACCCTGTGGTGGGGCCGAAAAGAGCCTATATATCGCCTCCAAAAGAATGTGGACTGCTAAAGGACCTAAATGGGGTATGTAGACAGGAGCTGATGATATTTTAGCTCTTAGAGTCCATAAATTAGTCTATATTGAACATACATATTACTAATATGGTATTATCTGTATTGATAGAATGTATCATGGAGTAGAACTAATTTATGTATGTATAAAGGTGTGGACTCTAGATGGCAGTGTTGCCTTGTCTTATTCTTCCACAATGTATATCCTATAAACAGACTTCTTATGTCATAGTAGGCAAAAAGGCAAACGGTTGACAGTATATAGAAGAAAAAGCCATTGTGTCTGGAGTCTTATATGCTATATAAAGACAGTACTTATATAAAGACAGATATTTATTATCACAGGTGGCTAGCGTAGCGTTTCTGACATGAGATATCACAGGGATTGTATAGTGCATAATCCCTATTAGGCAACATTGATTTCCCTATATAGCGCTAGAGTCGCTCACATTATACCTCCATACCGTCTCTATCTGAGACATTGAATTAGGGTTGTGAGTTTACAGCGCCAATATATATTATAGAGAAGAGTCTAACTATCAGTAAATTTGTTTGCTGCAGCGGCTAAACGCTGCGATCGGCCCCACCCACTTCCGGGTCTGACGTCACTCAGCTCCTGTCTACATACCCCATTTAGGTCCTTTAGCAGTCCACCTTCTTTTGGAGGCGATATATAGGCTCTTTTCGGCCCCACCACAGGGTCATTCATTTTTAATCTCTATTTTCTTCTACACTACTTTTATTATATTTCGCTTGTTTTATTTGGGGTCACACCCACATTGACCAGTTTTAATGTATACCAATAAAAATTGTATGTATTAATGTACTCATTTATTACTCATATGTACCTGGAGTGCTACTTAGGCCACTGGTTTTCTTCTCTCTTTATCTCTCACAAATGCAAGTTGTAGCCAGAGTCAGACTGCCCCAGCAGGGAACCCGGGGAAATCCCCGATGGGCCCCAATGCCTGTTAGCCCGTCCCCAACCAACAAGGGGCGGAGCCACAATACAGTCCAAATGTAAGTTGTCACTGTGCTGCAGGACTTGCGTCCCCAGCCCAGTTTATAATTTACTTGCCGGTTCTCACTTCTCATTGGTAGTCAGTGGGGGCTTCCTCCTTTAGGACTGCCTCCTCCCCATCACTGCCTCAGCTGACCTTAGCGATGCCTGCTAGATACAGTCTTAAATCTCAGTGAGTTACTGCCTCAGGTGAGTGTCTCTTGCAGGCATTGCTGCAGACAGCTCAGGCGGTTAGTTCTCACTATGTGGAGCTCCCATTAGAGAACGGTTGCGACTAAATCCCCTTCAGCGTAGGTACCCGGTACCTACACTGCATGGGAAATAGCACACTCAGTGTGAGCCAGCTAAATCCCCTTCACCGAAGGTACCTTTTGGCCCCCTGCTGGCCGGGTCATGAACTCGAAGGGGATTTAGCCAGCTCAGTGTGAGCCAGCTAAATCCCCTTCACCGAAGGTACCTGGTACATACACTGCATGGGAAATAGCACACTCAGTGTGAGCCAGCTAAATCCCCTTCACTGAAGGTACCTTTTGGCCCCCTGCTGGCCGGGTCATGAATTGGAAGGGGATTTAGCCAGCTCACAGTGAAGTGTCTAAATCCCCTTCAGTGTAGGTACCTGGTACAATGACTGTATGGGAAATAGGATTTAGCCAGCTCTTAGCCACACTTATACTGTCTTATATTACTGAGGTTGTTTTTGGTGATGGTAGTATCAGTACTAAATAACAAGAAAATGGATAGTATAATATGTGCATTTTGTCTTGAATTTGTTTCCAGGTCACCTAAAAAAATAATAATATTTATTTAGCCATTTATTTTTTAAAGATAAAATGTACTTATTGGGCCAACCTTTTAAGAGTTAATTTCTCTTGTGGTTACTCATAAATAATCCATATTGATCTGTAGATATCTAAAAACAAGATCATTTTAGAGTGAGAAATAGAGAAACTGAAGATACAGCAAGAAATGCAAACTGAAAGGTTAACTCAAAGTAAAGGATAAAGTGTAGATATTAGCCCATGAGAAAAGTTATTTGCAATTATTATTTTATGCTAGAACCTTAATGCACAGTAGCATGCATTAGATATATATGAAGAGCCCGCTCTCCCTCTCTATTCACAGAACTTGTTTTCATCAGCAGAAAATTATAGTTTCCAGTTCATTTCTATGGTGTTACTTAGTATTCTCTGGGGCAGGGCCATCTTTTCCATTGGGCACCATGGGCAGGTGCCCGGGGGCCCCAGGAGCAAGGGGGCCCCATAGGCAAGTCTCTTAATAAAATAAATAATCCTTCAAAAAAAAAATCCTGCAAAAGAAAAACTTCAAGGGTCACTGAGCGAGTACATTTAAAAAAAGCAGTGCATCGAGGCCCCTATATATTATATATATATATATATATATATATATATATATATATATATATATATACATATATATATATTATATATAGGGCCCCCGATGCACTGCTTTTCCCGGGGGCCCGTAATGTTGTTAAGATGGCCCTGCTCTGGGGAATATTCAATCAGTCTGGAGCATGTAGATTTGCTTACAGAAATTGACTATTATACTTGTATGCTTTGTAGTGGATAATTTAGGTTATGTTTTAATCATACTTGCCCACTCTCCCGTATTGTCCGGGAGACTCCCTAATTCTGCATAGATCTCCCGCAGTACCTGGTTGGTTTTCCCGCATCCTGCCACTTCCCAGTGAAGTGGTCAGGATGGGGTCCTCCATGACGTGAGTCACAGCAAGCTGCGTAATGTAGGCTTTGCCACCTGGGTCATATTAACACGGATGCATAAATGTATAGTTAAGAGCGGTACTTAAATTACACAATCCCCTGCCCCCCCCCTCCAAGAAATGTTCAGATTTTAGTGTTAACTTTTTTAGTTAAATAAGTACTTGGATATACCCATGGTGTATATTTTACTCAAGGGGTACTTATGTGGCATTATTTAGCACAATGGGTCTGGTGACTCCCCAGTCATTGGCTCCAGTTCATGTACTAGGATACCTCTTCCCTATCCTAATCCTACTGGAACCATACTCAAGAAGGGCACTGGGAGTAGGTATGGCAATTATAACAAGAGCGCAGAATGTTGATCAATGCAAGTAAGGCAGACAAGAGGAGGAATCATTCTGAGGATGCCCTATCACAGTAAAATCTTATATATATAAATCATTGGTCTGCTTGTCTGTCCAGTTATGCATTCAGACACCCCTGCACCGATTGGGATGAAACCAACGCGAGATGGTCCAGTTGAATCCTGTCCAGGTTTTAGTGAGATTAGGGTCCCAGTAGAACCTCCCGTTGGTGTACGCTGGGCAGAACTTTGACCTGGCGAGCCTGTCCTGGTCCTTCCACTAGATGGATTTCAATGACATTTAATCTAAAAACAAAAATCACACTGGGCAGCCACCTAATGGGTGTGTTGGAAGACCTGCTAAGCTTCTAATTATTTTGAAAAGGTTGACAGTTACATCCAACTCATTGATAACTTAATAGCTTGAAGATTTAAACCCAGGCAACGGCAGGTACTTCAGCTAGTAATTAATAAAACAGGATCTTTATTCTTAAGATTATTTGCATAATTGCCTTTCTTTCAATGCCACAGCTTTTGTCTCTCAGCACTTATTATGGTGGGTACAGCGTGCACTGAAAATTAGAGTGCACTACATTTGTGCACGTCAAATTTAGATTCAGACACACACCTAACTTAAAATTACCTGGACTGAATAAAGATGTAGTTAGTGGCACACTGTACAATTAAACACCTGTGTGATTACGATGGATCAGTTGCAAATTGCATTACAAGTTACTTCTTGCTGCTGTAGGTGGAAAATTAAGTTTATTATGCGGGGACCCTTCTTATAATCAGATGTGGTGTAATAGGCTTCGTGCTAGATGCATCTTTTTAAAAAAATTTGGACATATTTGAATATAACAATAATAATGTAATAATTGTCAGGCTAAAAGTAATGTAGGCATTCAATAAAAAAATCCTAATATGTGGAAGATGGTTCTCATAATATTAATTATGTAAATTATGTCATTACTTTTTTTCAAAAAGATAATTAAGAGAATAGATAGTATATTATTTGTTTTACAATCCTTGGTTCAGCAGGTATACTTTATGCATTTATCTAATATTTTGACATGCTTGTAGGACACACAAGGAAAGCGTGAAGGTCTCTTCCACACGGGTCACATACAGACATGTAAAAAATATCTAACATAAAGGGGTAGAGGGGTTTGGGTCAAAACTTATCTTCCAGGTCTGGTGGCTTGTAAACAAAAGAAAATGTGCTACATATACAGCAGTGTGTATGTCCAAGTTGTGGCCAGTGTTCCTACGTGTGTAAGTTACTGTACATTATGAATTATTGTGCACCATTTTCACAGAAAGGCGCATGGTATCAGCACTAAATAGGTTATTGAAATAATTAGATCACAAACAGTGCAAGACAATGGGGTATATTTACTAAACTGCAGGTTTTATAAAGTGGAGATGTTGCCTATAGCAACCAATCATTTTCTAGCTGTTATTTTGTAGAATGCACTAAATAAATGATGTCTATAGCAACCAGATTCTAGTTATCATTTATTTAGTGCATTCTACATAATGACAGCTAGAAAATGATTGGTTGCTATAGACAACATCTCCACTCTTACAAAGCCGCAGTTTAATAAATATACCCCCATGAGTGTGCTGGTCCGGCCGGCTGCCTGGATCAGTCACCCCCTCCTGGGTCCTCTATTGCTGGGGGAGAACCTTGGTTGGCATAGCAATTACAGGTAAAGTACAGACTTGATATACTAAACATTGAGATGTTTTTGAGAAAGTTAAGCAACCAAAGCAACAATAAAGATGTAGTCATTTTAATGGTGAAATAAATAACTAGTTTATTACAACCTTACCTCTGAAATATACCAAAAAAGCTGCTTTCAGTATGTTTTGTTTACATCACATTATGTACTTCTTACTAAGTATTCAAATATACAGTATATTACAACGTTGAACTGTCTGTAATATGTAACAGCACACACAAATGTCTGATAACGTCCATTTACAATATCAGGTAATATATCCCACTTGCTGGTCCTCATTGTAACAAGCTACAACATAACTATCACTCTTCGCGGTAATTTCATCAGGCATTATCAGGTGGATAATAACATGAAGTTCGAGAGTAGAAATAAAATAATAAACTGTCTATTAGGTTTCTTGCTTTCTCCTTCGTTAATATCGCTTGATGGACGGATACTTTAAAATGGGAATCCCATAACAGTCCGCTCCAGAACGTGTCCTTTTACCCTCTGGGAGTCACAAGCACTATTTGAACTCTTCCTTAAACAAATGAGTTTTCAGCAGGATCCTGCAGTTAGAGACGATACTTGACAGAGATATTCTGTTGAACATTTCCACGGGCAGCATTCAAGAAGGGTCATAGTCCTGAGAGCGGAGGTAACCTGGGAGAAGCAAATAAAAAAAGCGTCAGCGTAAGCAGAGGGTTGGTATGTACAGAGATTGTGATAATAGATATAAGTGGAAATGGATAGGACAGCACTAAATACTTTTGTAGTGACAAGATGATTTCAGTAAGACAACAGTAATTAATGACGGAGAGTATAGAGGTTATTTCTGCAGCGACTATTGGATTGTAGGAGACAAAGATATCATTACAGTAGTCTGGACAGTATGTAACAAAAATTGCTTTGTAGTATAAGAAAAAATGTTTTATTTCTGAAAGAGTAATCAGGGAAATAAAACACAGAATAAATAATAGGATTTTTATATATAGTCCCCTGGGAGACACTGCATGACTGGTCCCTACACTATACCCCAATGTTTCACAGACACTTTAAGACATCCTAGAAGTTCACCGTAGCTCTACCCCCTCTATACTACTCTCCCTATAGGCCGGCAGTTCCCAAACTGTGCGCCGCGGCGCTGTCACTGGGGTGCCGCGGGCCAAGCATTGAAAAAAAGAAAGAACACAGAAACTTACCAATCTGTCGGGCGCCGGGACCCAGCATACTCCTCTCTCCCGCAGCTGTCACTGAATATTGACGTCAGTAACAAGCTGCTGCGGGAGAGAGGAGTCTGCTGGGTCCCGGCGCCCGACAGATTGGTAAGTTTCTGTGTTCTTTCTTTTTATTCTATGGCTGGCGCGCGGCAGAGGAGTGAGAGGGAGCGTGACAGCGGGGCACAACAGGGCAGAGGAGGGTGACAGCGGGGCACAACAGGGCAGAGGAGGGTGACAGCGGGGCACAACAGGGCAGAGGAGGGTGACAGCGGGGCACAACAGGGCAGAGGAGGGTGACAGCGGGGCACAACAGGGCAGAGGAGGGTGACAGCGGGGCACAACAGGGCAGAGGAGGGTGACAGCGGGGCACAACAGGGCAGAGGAGGGTGACAGCGGGGCACAACAGGGCAGAGGAGGGGGGCATCGTGACAGAGGGGGCATCGTGACAGAGGGCAGAGTGTCTGGATGCAGAGGGGGCAGTGTGTCTGGATGCAGAGGGGGCAGAGTGCCTGAGGGCAGAGTGTCTGGATGCAGAGGGGGCATTTTTGCATACAACTAAAGAAGTATTTCTGTCCTGACCTAAATACTTATTACAATTTTTTGACCCAACTACTTCTAAAACAGGACTGCTCAATAATTATTTTGGAGGGGTGCCTTGAAAAAATTTGGAGACTCTAAGGGTGTCGCGAACTGCAAAAGTTTGGGAACCACTGCTATAGGCCTTCAATTTATGTTTAACCCTGAAGAGGAGTAGACAGGCTCAAACATTAGCGATCATGGGTGGGCAGAACATCATCATGCCAATTTCTTATCAGCAGACTTGGCACCTAGCAGACAAGAGGAAAAAACAGGAGAGAAACCTGGGCACCTTAGCTTTTGGTACATTAACAGGAAGAAAAGCACTTTTCCTCCTGTCACCCAACTAATAATATTGTCGAGCTACGGCCCAAACAGGACACCCACAGAAAACGCAAGTGACTCAAGAGTCTTCTTAGACTGCCTGTGAACCCCAGTACCGACTTTGGCCGGGTCCTGTGGAGGAATCCAGCATTGTGAGTGGGGGCATTAGAGTAAACACCACCTCGTTACCTCCATTCTTACGCTCAGAGAGTTAGACAATCATCCAAGCTGTGACATTAAAGTTGTAGACTTTGGAGACCACCCCAGTAATAAAATTCTAAACTAAAGGCCTAACAGAAGAGTGGTATACAGCAGGAGTAGTGTCAGTGAACTTCCAGAATGTCTTATATTGCCCTTTCGCCTGGTCCCTACCGTATCCTTCAATGGTTCCTGGTGTCCCGCAATGAATGCCTGAAAAATAGCCAAATTTAAAAGTTATGGATAAGTGAGAAAGCTGAAGTATGCCACCCAAAAAAGTGTGTAGAAAACTGGATGTATTGTTATTTTTGTGAGAGAATTGAGAAAAGTCTTTTATGTACAGTGTTGTGACAAAAGCAATTATACTCATGGCCTGTAATGAAAATATCATCTGAGTAAAATGTGGTTTTGTTTATTAAAGATTACTGCATCTAGTCACAACATCTATGGCAATAACGGTCTCTGTATTATTATCTCACTTGCCGGTAAGGCTCTACTCCTCTTTCAAATAAAAAGTACCTTGTTTCATTCTGAAGTAAGAGGTGTCAGGATTGAGGCAGCGGGGCCTGTGAGGGAAAAGCTGGTGGGCGACAGTGAGACACGATTGTGGGCAGCGGGCCTGTGAGGGAAAAGAGAATGAGCACATGTCATGGGGAATAGCAGATAAAAGATGGTGAGTGTTGTCAGGATATTGTTGGTTGAGGAGGGGCTGTGTGGGGAAGAGGCTTCTCCCTCACATGCCCCCCCCCCTCTGTGCCCTGCAGCTTCCATCACACATGCCCCCCTATGCCAAGAGAGAGAGACACACACACACTACCATGTGACCCCTATGTCAAACAGCTTCCACCACATATGCCCCCTGTGCCAGCCCTGCTTCCACCACACATGCCCCCTGTGCCAGCCCTGCATCCACCACACATACCCCCTGTGCCAGCCCTGCATCCACCACACATGCCCCCTGTGCCAGCCCTGCATCCACCACACATGCCCCCTGTGCCAGCCCTGCATCCACCACACATGCCCCCTGTGCCAGCCCTGCATCCACCACACATGCCCCCTGTGCCAGCCCTGCATCCACCACACATGCCCCCTGTGCCAGCCCTGCATCCACCACACATGCCCCCTGTGCCAGCCCAGCATCCACCACACATGCCCCCTGTGCCAGCCCAGCATCCACCACACATGCCCCCTGTGCCAGCCCTGCATCCACCACACATGCCCCCTGTGCCAGCCCAGCTTCCACCACACATGCCCCCTGTGCCAGCCCAGCTTCCACCACACATGCCCCCTGTGCCAGCCCAGCTTCCACCACACATGCCCCCTGTGCCAGCCCAGCTTCCACCTCACATGCCCCCTGTGCCAGTCCTGCATCCACCTCACATGCCCCCTGTGCCAGCCCTGCATCCACCTCACATGCCCCCTGTGCCAGCCCTGCATCCACCTCACATGCCCCCTGTGCCAGCCCTGCACCCACCACACATGCCCCCTGTGCCAGTCCTGCATCCACCGCACATGCCCCCTGTGCCAGTCCTGCGTCCACCTCACATGCCCCCTGTGCCAGCCCTGCATCCACCTCACATGCCCCATGTGCCAGTCCTGCATCCACCTCACATGCCCCGTGTGCCAGTCCTGCACCCACCACACATGCCCCCTGTGCCAGTCCTGCATCCACCTCACATGCCCCGTGTGCCAGTCCTGCATCCACCACACATGCCCCCTGTGCCAGCCCAGCTTCCACCACACATGCCCCCTGTGCCAGCCCTGCATCCACCTCACATGCCCCGTGTGCCAGTCCTGCATCCACCTCACATGCCCCCTGTGCCAGCCCTGCATCCACCTCACATGCCCCCTGTGCCAGCCCTGCATCCACCTCACATGCCCCCTGTGCCAGCCCTGCACCCACCACACATGCCCCCTGTGCCAGTCCTGCATCCACCACACATGCCCCCTGTGCCAGTCCTGCATCCACCGCACATGCCCCCTGTGCCAGTCCTGCGTCCACCTCACATGCCCCCTGTGCCAGCCCTGCGTCCACCTCACATGCCCCATGTGCCAGTCCTGCATCCACCTCACATGCCCCGTGTGCCAGTCCTGCACCCACCACACATGCCCCCTGTGCCAGTCCTGCATCCACCTCACATGCCCCGTGTGCCAGTCCTGCATCCACCTCACATGCCCCCTGTGCCAGCCCTGCATCCACCTCACATGCCCCCTGTGCCAGTCCTGCATCCACCGCACATGCCCCCTGTGCCAGCCCTGCATCCACCTCACATGCCCCATGTGCCAGCCCTGCATCCACCTCACATGCCCCCTGTGCCAGTCCTGCATCCACCTCACATGCCCCCTGTGCCAGCCCTGCATCCACCTCACATGCCCCCTGTGCCAGTCCTGCATCCACCGCACATGCCCCCTGTGCCAGTCCTGCGTCCACCTCACATGCCCCCTGTGCCAGCCCTGCATCCACCTCACATGCCCCATGTGCCAGTCCTGCATCCACCTCACATGCCCCGTGTGCCAGTCCTGCATCCACCTCACATGCCCCGTGTTCCAGTCCTGCACCCACCACACATGCCCCCTGTGCCAGTCCTGCATCCACCTCACATGCCCCGTGTGCCAGTCCTGCATCCACCTCACATGCCCCCTGTGCCAGCCCTGCATCCACCTCACATGCCCCCTGTGCCAGTCCTGCATCCACCGCACATGCCCCCTGTGCCAGCCCTGCATCCACCTCACATGCCCCATGTGCCAGCCCTGCATCCACCTCACATGCCCCCTGTGCCAGTCCTGCATCCACCTCACATGCCCCCTGTGCCAGCCCTGCATCCACCTCACATGCCCCCTGTGCCAGTCCTGCATCCACCGCACATGCCCCCTGTGCCAGTCCTGCGTCCACCTCACATGCCCCCTGTGCCAGCCCTGCATCCACCTCACATGCCCCATGTGCCAGTCCTGCATCCACCTCACATGCCCCGTGTGCCAGTCCTGCATCCACCTCACATGCCCCCTGTGCCAGCCCTGCATCCACCTCACATGCCCCCTGTGCCAGTCCTGCGTCCACCTCACATGCCCCCTGTGCCAGCCCTGCATCCACCTCACATGCCCCCTGTGCCAGTCCTGCATCCACCGCACATGCCCCCTGTGCCAGTCCTGCGTCCACCTCACATGCCCCCTGTGCCAGCCCTGCATCCACCTCACATGCCCCATGTGCCAGTCCTGCATCCACCTCACATGCCCCATGTGCCAGTCCTGCATCCACCTAACATGCCCCGTGTGCCAGTCCTGCATCCACCTCACATGCCCCCTGTGCCAGCCCTGCATCCACCTCACATGCCCCCTGTGCCAGTCCTGCATCCACCGCACATGCCCCCTGTGCCAGTCCTGCGTCCACCTCACATGCCCCCTGTGCCAGCCCTGCATCCACCTCACATGCCCCATGTGCCAGTCCTGCATCCACCTCACATGCCCCGTGTGCCAGTCCTGCATCCACCTCACATGCCCCCTGTGCCAGCCCTGCATCCACCTCACATGCCCCCTGTGCCAGTCCTGCATCCACCGCACATGCCCCCTGTGCCAGTCCTGCGTCCACCTCACATGCCCCCTGTGCCAGCCCTGCATCCACCTCACATGCCCCGTGTGCCAGTCCTGCATCCACCTCACATGCCCCCTGTGCCAGCCCTGCATCCACCTCACATGCCCCCTGTGCCAGCCCTGCATCCACCTCACATGCCCCCTGTGCCAGCCCTGCACCCACCACACATGCCCCCTGTGCCAGTCCTGCATCCACCACACATGCCCCCTGTGCCAGTCCTGCGTCCACCTCACATGCCCCCTGTGCCAGCCCTGCATCCACCTCACATGCCCCATGTGCCAGTCCTGCATCCACCTCACATGCCCCGTGTGCCAGTCCTGCATCCACCTCACATGCCCCGTGTGCCAGTCCTGCATCCACCTCACATGCCCCATGTGCCAGTCCTGCACCCACCACACATGCCCCCTGTGCCAGTCCTGCATCCACCACACATGCCCCTCACACACTAGCACCCCTTCTACTTACCTTTTTTTACAGGAATGCAGCCAAGATCGGAAAGAAATGATGGCGCTCCTGCACCGACTACCATTCACTTTCAGCAGCCCGCCTAACACTTTGCACCATGTGACCGCTGCGATCACATGACCCTGCGACGTCATATTGACGTGCCAGGGTACCTAGACCGAAGGGGATTTAGCCGCTACCATTAGAGAACTGGCACAATCCTCAGAGTTCAATTCAGGAACAGAAGAAGATCAGATATGCCCCCTGGGCCAGAGAGAAAAAAGTTTATTTTAGGTAAGTGAGAGGTGAGGGATGGGTATGTCAATATAGTGTGTGTGGCATGTTAATACACTGTGTGTGTGGCATGTTAATACAATGTGTGTGTGTGTGTGTGTGCGTGTGGGGAGGGGGAGTATGTTAATATAATGTGTGCGTGTGTGTGTGTGGCATGTTAATACAATGTGTGTGTGGGGGAGGTATGTTAATATAATGTGTGAGGGGGAAGAGGAGATCTTAATATTGTGTGGGAGGTAAGCTATTTAATGGTGGAGTGCAGGTGGGGGCTAATTAATTAATGAGTAATATTTTATTTGTGGGTGATGGTGGGGCTATTTAGTTGTGGTGCTTTATAATTTAAGGAGGGGTGATGGGACCTTTAATTTAATGCTGGGGTGGTTTGGTGCTATTAATTAAATATGGGGCTGAGTTTGGGGAGGAGGCCTATTTATTAAATGTGAATATGAATTAGTTAATGCCGGGATGGTTGTGCAAAATGGTTATATTTATTAAACGTAGATGCTATTTAATTTATTGCTGGGGCTGTTTGTAGGTAGGGAAATAGGTTTATATATTAAATGGGAATACAGTACTATTAATTTAATGTTGGGACTGATTAGAGAGAAATAGGTCTATTTATTAAATGTGTTTGCTATTGATTTAATTTCAGGGTTGGTTGGAGGAAAATAGATATTTTTAGCAAATGTGAAAATTATTATTTTAATGTTGGGGCTGGAGAGGGCCTAATTATAAAACGTGGGTGTTATTGATTTAACAGCGGGGCTGGTTGGAGAACTGTGTGCACCTAACAGCAGTACACACAGTATTGCCTATGTATTTGTCTAAAATGATAACCATGTTGTTACATTGTGCCTTAATCCAGCTCTGGGCCATGGTGTCAGATTGACACCCAGTGCTCTGCTCCTCCTCCCAGTACCACCCCTAGTATTATTTGGTTTAGTTTAACCCTAAAACAATTAATAACCCTATTAGTATACAGGACGAAGCAAAAACAAGCCCTTTTGCTGGCAAAAACGAATAAAATGCAATATGAAGGTTTTTTTTATTGTTTATAATAATAATAATAATAATAATAAAGTATCGCTGGATTAAGCAACATAAAATAGTGAAAAACACCCTTTAAGGATGGTCCACTACTTATGGGCCAGTTCTGTGCAAAAGTCTGCCAGTCAACCCCTGCTTCTGGATATAAAACATTATAGCCCTTTACAAAGATCTTTCAGCTTGTGTAGGCTGTAATTATCATACAGCCACAAAGAGAGTTGCATTCATTATCAATGAAAAGTCTAAATGGCCTATTTATCATTGCGTGATAACCGAGTTCTCCCAATAACGTCAATAGTAGACCACACTGCAAAGAGTTTTGTTGGATTTCTGCTGGCGAAAAAGCATGGGAAAACCTATGTATTATGGATAGCACTGGTACAATAAACACTACAGTCCTCTTATTGATATTGCCATCTCAGCAGGGGATAATAGGGAAAAAGGTGCTTTATTTATTTATTTAAATACACCCCCCACCCCATTGGAGTTCCAGGGATTCATTTATATGTTTACATTTTTTTTTAACTTAATTTTATTTTATGGAAAGCAGAACTGGAAGACAAGTCCTCACTTTCAGTTCCACTGTGCATGTGTGAACCAGCAATGCTGGGTCATGCACGGACAGAGGCATCCTGGGCTGACTGGCGAGGCGGTAAGAGTCCTTTTACTGTTGCCAGACAGTATTGCAGGGGAGCTAAGTATCACTCATCTGCTCAAGTGAACTTTTATTGGTGCAGCAATAATAGATTGAGATTTAGATATAGAAAATATATGTTATCAACGCTTAGATGAGTAGCAATAAATTTTCATGAAGCACATCACACTAATCACACTATGCAAATTTGCAAATAAGTCTGCAAAACAAGGCACAACCCCCTTTTATAGGAGCAGTTCCAATAACTGGTTAGTGGGCGTGGACCTTGAAGTGCAATTGTCAGACAAATAGATGCACTTGTGCAAATAAAGAAAAATTTGGATCTGTATTTTTTGTACTTTGAAAATGCACCATAGCATGTGCAGAAGGGGGGAAATATACTACAATAAAATGAAATATAAAATTGTGGAGACATTACTTGCATTGAGTATGACGGCCACATAAAAGGGCAAGAACTCAAAGGGAAAGATTACACCAGACCTAGCCAGAACTTACATTGAGAAACCACTGCAATTGCCTAACCTTAAATACTTAGCTACAAAATTAATTAAAGCTAACCTCGCTGAAAGATCATTATAGTAGCCCTGGTCATAATTAAAACAAATAGTGATTTTTGCAAATCGCCAATATCCAGCGACATTGCAGGGTAAATTTAAAGCGGCAATAGCTGTAAAGCCAATGGCGCTTAAAATTTACCCTGCAATGTTGCCGGATATCAGCGATTTGCAAAAATCACTACTTGATACATTTACCCCATGGTGTTACTTATTTTGACTATTTGACCATAATCTGCATCACTGGGGTAAATGTATCAAGTTGCGAGTTTCTGGCAGGTTTGAAAAGTGGAGGTGTTGTCTATAGCAACCAATCAGATTCTAACTATCATTTTGTAGAATGCACTAAATAAATGATTACTAAAATCTGATTGGTTGCTATATGCAACATCTCCTCTTTGTGAACCTGCAACTTGATACATTTATCCCCATGAATCTAGATGAGAAAACAGCATCTTATTTTGTTGTATAGCGCAGTAATCTTTATACAGGGTAAAGCAAATGAGGATGTCAAAAGTCCCCAAAGAGATCTTTGATCGTACAAAAGCATAAAGCTGCAGGCTGACTTTTATACAGAGCCTGGTCTGTGGGTACTTGGACACTCTCAGTGATTGTGCTGTTGCTGCCATTAACCATGTCTATGTACGGCATCTTTCAACCATGTAAAAGGGGGTTAATGCGAGAATCCCAATCATTTCAAAAACGTGGCTCCTATGTACAGAGTACAGAACTCTTAAGATGACATCAAATACCCTTATAATCTACAACAGGAGCTATATTATTCCTGATAGCAAACACTTATTTGCAATGAAAAGTGAGTGACATCAATGAGAACCTATATCACAGTGCTATTTGCAGGGAAAATATTTACAGGAGTTAATACATATATTGGAATTCCTTGACTATATAGCCACCAACCTCCTCTGAGTTATTTAATATATTTATACATGCTTGCCAACTCTCCCGGAATGTCCGAGAGTCTCCCGTACTGCCGGGTGAGTGTGGCAATCTCCCGAACTCTGCCCACTTCACTAGGAAGTGCCCACTTCCTAGTGACGTGAGCAGAATTAGGTCCCAAACGCCGCGATTCCCGACGAATTGCGGCGTTTGGCATCACAGGGGGCGGGGCCAAAATGACACAATTTTGGCCATCCCGACCCCCTCACGCCCACCTCCACTGCAGGGCTCCCGGAAGAGAGCTGAAGAAGGTTGGCAAGTATGAATTTATAGTGTACAGAACTTGATGAATTTAAAGATTTTAATGTGATTTTCTTTTTATTGAAGTTTAAGTTGGGTCTGCTTTTATGCTTTTCTTAGTATCAAGTTTTGTACCATGCTCGCCTTGCACACACCTCATACACTAGTGTCACAATGGTGAGTTTTCCACAGAGATAATGTCTGTGACAATCATAGCTGAAGGTCAATGCAAAGATATTCCCAGCTCATAGGAGCCTTAGTGGTCTATTTATGACCAATCGTATTTTTCTGACATTAGTTATCATTTCTTATCGCATTCACACTAAATGATATAACGTATCTATTTATAAATATTGGTCAGCCAGGGAAGCAACTCCAATACCAGCCTGTCCAGGTGAATAGTTTATAGTAAAGTTATCGCATTTGCGATCAGGGGTGGGTGAGAGTGGAAAGGTAAATCTTTAGAAAATACATAGTTGGCCACAAGTGCTATATGGATTTTTAATCCTCTAACGCTGACCTAATTCTGAAATAAAAAATAGATGCCCCTCTATTGAACTACAACTTTATGTACCTACAGCAAACTAATTAAATGAAAAAATGCCATCATACTACCGTGCACATAAATAAATGACATGAAGTTTAATATGTGTCTATTTTAAAATTGGCCTACTTTTTACACCTATGTACAGGAATAGCCATACAGGCATGTTTAAAATCAGTTATGTCCAATTTGCTCCTGTTTCTAGTTTTCAAAGAAACCTTTGGTCCTTTCTGGGGCTGGCCACTCCCCTTCAACAGCGCTACTTCAGGGGGCCCCTACCATTGCATTCCCCAGGTGAACCCTTCTTGTCCCAGTCCGACACTGTTTGTAGTCATTTGTCTAAAAAATGATATGAGCTAACCACAATGCAAGCATGTCCAATCATCTGAATAAGTGAACTAGGATCATAAATAATATATTCATCTTAACAAAATAGTGTCACTAATAAAGTGGACTTATAGATCTCATATGACAAGTTTCATATGTATACCTGATAGTATTATTGGTTTGATACAACTCCAGGATAATAAATTATAATTCTTATTTGAATTGTTGATAGTTGATAGAGAGCTTGAGTAACAATGTATAATAGTATGCTAATGTGATGAAGGAATAATGGAGAAGAAAAATAGATATAATGATGTGTTAATGTGAACAGTGACCTATAACATAACCCTATAAACAATAAAAGTATCCAAACTGAGTGTAGGCCGTTACAAAGTGCACAATATGCTGCTAATATGTTGGAGACGTGTGTTTCCTAGTGTGCAATCGTTACACGATAGGTGAGCAGAACTATTCATAGAGAATATTGAAATTAATTAAAATTAAATTACCGGGCAGTTTCAATTATTGATATGGGCCTATGGACACTGATCCTGTGTTCTGGTTTGATAGTAATGACTATTAACATAGTCATTGTTTTGATACCTATCTATGGTGCAGTAATCACTTCTCTGATACAACAGACAACTAATGTTGCCATAACTGAGCACTCTTCTAATTGAGGTGACCCACCAGGGGACAGAAAGTAGCAGGAATTATACAAACGTCTTTTTTGATCTGAAGTATATGAAGTTTTGGTTAAAATATCATACTCTAGTAGGAAGCTATTTTAATGTAAAAGATTGTTGGGTGTGTATTCTACCCCCAATATTATCTAAAAGTATGGTGTGGTTAGGTCTCCCACTCAATATACGAAGAATAAGAACATTGTACTGTCCAACACCCACACTCAGTAACTCTAAAACTGAGAGTCTTCGATTCTTGGTTTCCAAGTAGACCCACTGATTGCATAAATAAGACCTTGACCAAAGGGTGCTTGTAGCTGATCAGGGAAACATAAAGTAACTAGGAAGAGCTGATTGCACCACACATCACATAGATCCACATCTAGGTAACAAAGTACCTTCCAAGTTACTCACACAGGTGTTCCATGTTACACAGGTTTCTTCCCCTATACCTGTAAGTAATTATAACTGTTACTATTATTATAATTGTAACTCGTCATGATTCGCTAGTGAAACTTTTTGCTATTAACAAAACTTCTACATTACAATGTCAAACGAGGACACCAAGTCTAAGTCCAGTGCAGCTCATTTTTCATGTACCCTACACCCTACCACCAGATGTTTTATTTGGTGTTTGTGTTATTAGTACTTAGTTCCAGGTATTAGTGTACACCACAGTGAAGACATATAGTGCTCCCTGTAGGTATCTAAGCCAGGTAGATAGAAGAGAGACACCAGTAGTCATAAGAAAGCAAAATACTGGATGTATCAAGACCCTATGCAAAGGTTTGGGTGGGTACTTTCACTAAATGAACAACATATCATTAACTATAATTTTATAACAATCTAACCAAAACACTTTTATAACATAATTGAAATCTATGACAATATATTCAGGTTTATTGGACAAGACCTGCAGACGATGGAAGCTATCCAGCAAAGACTAGTACTTGAGTATGTGACAGCGGAGATTGGAGGATATTGCGAGGTGATAAAAACCCAGTATAAGGGGAGATGTTGTAAACATATAAATGATTCCTGGTACCCAAGATGTGAAAGAATTAATCATGAGATAGGTAGAGAAACTCAAAGAGCAGCGGTGTCATAACTGTTTAAACTTCCATTGTTTCTTAGTTGGCTGATGTATATTGGCAGAAAGTTTGACTTGAAGAATGATTGTTTAGCAAGGGAGGGGGCTGAAAGGTAGGATGAGCAGATGAACTTAAAACAAAGTCAGTCTGCCAAGGAACGAGATTTCATCCACTTGCGTTTAGGGGTACATGTACATTTTTTAGAGAACTGGGAAAATTTGGAGTGTGAAATTTTCAGTCTATGCTGCATATATTGATGATTTTATAATAAAGAATCCTACAATTGGATCCTTGGCTCTTGATCTTGAATTACTTGGAAGAAAACCAGCCATAATAGTGCATTCTCCAAGAATGTGGGGATTTGCATTGCCATCTGAGTTTTATGCCTGTATTATGTAGTATCCATCAAAGATTGGGGTCTGCATTGCATAGTAGCCAAAGTATTGGAGAATATATTTGATTACAGCTTTTTAAAAGTACAATATTACATACATATTATTGGCTGCATAAAACGACCAAAGGTTTAACAAATCATGTCCACACTCTTTTTTTTTGTCTCAGCATGGCAGGACGAGGTCATTTGGTCCTAATTAAGGTAATTTTTTTTGCATTGCATACCTCCAATAACTGAACAGTGAAAGTAGGACACATTTACAAAAATACACAAAATAGATGTTTATAAGGCGACTTTACATTTGAATCAGAGTTTTATCATACAATTGTGCCCCATAGTAAAAGTGACTGTTGGATCCACCCCATGTAATGTGATTGCTAGTCAATAACAGGTTATTTGACATGTCCCCATGTTGTCCTGTCTGGTATGTGTTTTTTGTGACAGAGAGGTGTTCATGTGTACAGAGAGTAAGAAAGAGGTTTGTAACCAGGGCCGGACTGGGACTAAAAATCAGCCCTGGCATTTAAAACACACAGGCCCACCTGCTGTGGGCTCCATGCACAATATTGTTGGATGCTAAAGTGGCGTTGCTGGTGCAGTGCAACATGAAGCATCAGAACAAACTTATGTATTACACTTTGTCTTCTGCCGACCTTGATCAATTCCCTTGTTGTGCAAATCACCTGGAGCACCGTGAAAATGCACGAAACTATAATGTTTGAAAATAAATTTTATATATATAAATATATATATATATATGTAACACTGCTCCTCACCTTTATAAATACACACACAAAAAAATAGAATAAAACGTTTATAATTGACTCTTTTGTGACGAAGGCGAGGGGCGGAGCAGGATAAAGTCTATAGATAAATTATGACTTATGACCAAAGACAACGCGTGTTCGTCATTACCATGCAAATCTGACTCCTCAGCAAATTGCAGTAACAGAGAAAACAATCAATGAGCGAACAGGACAGAGATAATATCACGTCAACGCCTACAAAATAGGTGAACAAGATGCCACGCCATTTTTGATGTTGGTAACTTTAATTAAACAAATATTAATGCTTATAACTGTGGTCACATTAACAGTATTTTTGAATTTTGCCGCGCGAAGCATTTTGTGGGTGAGCAGCCATCTGACAGACTATTCATTCAATGCTGCCACAAGGGTAAAGTCAAATTCGGTGCAATCAGGTCTGCCCCTGTTATATTATCTTTATGTTATTTTTTACCGTCATAGTAACAGGCTTTTAACTACTGTACTTATATTTCCCAAAGGAATGACATCAAAGAAAAAACACCCTTTGTAATTACTTAAAACAGCATTTTCTAAAGTTTCTCATTTTGCAAGTGAATAAGAAAGGAAAGGACAGAAAACTCTAGCACTTGGCTTATTATCTACAAACTAAAACAAACAAGCAAAATAAAGTTTATATATATATATATATATATATATATATATATATATATATATATATATATATATATATAGCCGCAGCTGTAAAATAGGACCTTGCCACGTGGCCTAACACAAACCAAAAAACGACACAAAAAGGAAATACAGCACGGACCAAAAAGACCATTAAAAATTCTTTGAATTATTTATAAACATTGTCTAATAATAAAAATATAGTATAAACCTAAAACACCATATTCATCTACCATAAAAAAAACTTCCATTTTGAGATATTAAAAAGACAGACTTAAACCATAAAATGACCTTCTTAAAATAATAACTTCTAGAGTGTCACAGCTGCTCTCCACCAAATAGTATGTGCATGGTAGGCAGTGTAAGAGTTAATAAATAAGTCCTATTTACTATATAATCCAATCCTTGTAATTTTATGGTGGAAAAAGCATTTCTCAGATACAGACTATAATAAAAAATGTTTAAAAAAAAAATGCACTATTTTAATCAGACAGACGTCCCTTTTGTATGACATTCAGATCTACCATTAAAGTACCTGCTGGCTGCCTGCTGTTATTTAGTCTGCGTCACTCACAGTCCTCGGTTCCACGCGCTTCTGCACCAGCTCCTCCAAGCCACTACGCGGTTGCGAGTGACATCACAACGTTATGACGTCATTGTGCTACCGCGCGACGATGAAAACATCCATCAAGCTCTCCTCTGCTTGATGGGCGGTGCTCTGACAAAGAAGGGATGCGGGCGGGCTGATCCGGCCCTGTTTGTAACCATTACTTAATATATAGCAGCTGATGGAGGGAGAGTTGAAAATACTGATATCATCCTCAAATATCTTTAATAGCTGCAAAAGATACGCCTTCTTCTAAGAAGCGTAAGCCTGACTGTAAATGAGGCTCAATGAGTTCTAGCTGTGTGAGAGTCTACTAGGCAACTTGGGTTGTCCTGTTTTATATTCCTGAAAATGCACAAATATCAAGCAGTATTTATATGAATATGTCGAGAAGTTAGATTTTTGGACAAAAGTGGAATCAAGGAAAAGGCAAACAACTACCAAGCAGTGAGCTTTACATCTGTAAGGAAATTGATGGAAACACTTTTAAATGGGGGAAAATCAAGTAAAAAAAATCTTATTGACTTTTTTGAATAGGTGACTAAAGAAATAGATCAAGAGGGGGCCATATATGTAGCTTATCAAGACTATAGTAAGGCTTTTGACACTGTCCCACATCGCAGACTGTTAAATAAACTCGAAAGCTTGGGATTAGATTCTATGATGGTTGAATGGATAAGATCTTGCAGGATAGAACACAGAGAGTTGTAATAAATGGGGTGCATTCACAGGAGGGAAATGTTACCAGTGCAGTAGCCCAGGGATCCGTACTTGGACTAGTGCTTTTTAATATCTTTATTGGTACCATTGCAAATAGTATTGAAGAGAAAGTATGCATTTTTACTGATGACACAAATATATGCAACAGGGTAGACACTCGAGGAGGGGTAAAACAAGTAGTTGATGATCTAGGTAGACTAGAGGACTGGTTAAATGTGTCACAACTACAGTTTAATGTCAGAAAATAAAAAAAATCATGTACTTGGGTCTCAAAAACCAAAAGGCTAAATATAGTATTAACGGCACTATAATGGAAACTACTGAGGAGGAAATGAATCTAGGAGTCACTATTTCAGGTGACCTAAAGGCAGGTAAGTAATGTAACAAACCACTGAGAAAGGCAAGTCAGATGATTGGTTGTATAAGTAGCAGAAAGAAGCAATAATGCCACTGTATAGGTCATTGGTACAGCCTCATCTAGAATACTATGTTCAGTTCTGGCGGCCATTTTTCCAGAAGGATATAAATACATTAGAAGGAATAGGGAATAGGAATAGAGTCACATATACCTCTCCCTCTGGCAGCTTTCACACAATCCCACAGCGAGTGCAGTTAACCATACCTCTTGCTATAAATACATTAGAGACTGTACAAAGAAGGGCAACTAAAATGGTGCATGGCCTACTGCACAAAACTTACCCAAAAAGACTAAGATCTTAGATCTAAATATGTATAGTCTGGATCTAAATAGGTATAGTTTAGAAACTTTCAAATATATCAAGGGTTTTAACAAGGTACAGGAGGGAAACATTATTCAAAGGAAGAGAAGTATTAGAACACGAGGACATGCTCTGTAACTGGAGGGAAGCATGTTCAGAGAAAATTTGAGGTAAAATGACTTCACAGAAGGGTTGTGGATAAGTGGAATAGCCTCCCATCAGAGGTGGTAGAGGCTCATACAGTACAGCAATTTAAACATGCTTGGGATAGATATAAGGATATCTTTACTACATCTCACACCACAACAACTGATAGCCTGGAAAATAAAGTTATAAGTAACGAGAACAGGAGGGAAGTGAGCCCTGCTCAGTAGAGTTTACAATCTAAAGGGAAAGGGGCAGACAAACGATTGACACATGGGGTGAGCCAATATAAGGGGACCAGAGGGCAAGAAGCACGATAGGAAGAGATGGAGGATGTAAGAGGGTGAAGTATACTACATTGTGAAATGGTTAAACGGAGGACTCATAGGCTTTACAGGTGGGTTTTCAATAACCGTTTGTTATACAGGCTAGGGGATAATCTGATAGAACAAGGGAGACTCCAGTGGTGGGGGGGGGGGGGGGGGGGTGCTGCATGACAGACCCGAGGAGGCGGGAGGGTATATGTATGAAGGTGAGGTTGAAGATGTAGGGATATAAATAAAGATAAAAAAATACCTTTTAGCGCTTGATATGACTGTGGTCCCAGGCTACTAATTACAGGGGGTCTGCATTCCCCACAAACAATAATCAGTACCTGAAAAATTAATAAAAATTGCAATAGTGCTCTGGAACTACAAACAGAGAAGTGATCCACGAGTAATTACTAATCTTTTATTAAACATTAACATTAACAATACAATAATATACAACTAACATATACCACAAATATATAGTCACATCACCTAAATGATAAATAATTTGCTTTTAACATGAGCGCTGCATAAGCTACTGAATACTTCTGTATAGTGTCCAACCTGATCCTAATAACCACACTGAATACAATAGTAGTTAATAGTTAAATCCATTATTTATAAAGCAACCATTTTGTATATGATGGAAGATCTTAAAAATATAAGGAACACTGTCCTTGGAAGAAGCAATGAAAAAGCAAATACTAAGGGAATATGGTGGTGGTACTTATGGACAGACCATCAGTGTGGAAATGCTCCGTCTTTTTCACTATCCGGGTAGTACTAAGATCATCTGCATATTTAATCTCCTCAATTAGTGATTTTTCTATCTTTCTCCTGATACTAAGATCTTGGAAACCCTCGTTATATATTCCGGTTGCGAGGTGGAATTGTAGTCCATTGTTCCTTAGTAAAACTGACAGGAATTCAGCTTGAGCAGCTGAGATCTCCCACAGGGTGTTACATGAATCGTTATAAACAGGCTACAATTGGGGGATAGGAGGATGCCCACCAGCGCCGCCTGGCTCTTCATAAGGTCTGACGAAGTGGGTGAAAGAGAAGCACCCATTGGAGAGAGCTGTAGGGGAAGCATTATCCGTATAAGAAAGCCAGGTTTCTGTGATGGCAAGAAGGTTAAGAGAGTTAGAAATTATGAGGTCATGGATATTCCTAATCTTTTCCATATAACAGTATCTGAGCAATGCATTACTCAAACATAGCAGGACATGTTCTGGGCAACATTTATTGTGTGTGTTTTTGAAATACTTTATATTGTATTTTAATGTCCATTCGACTTTCTTTCAATTCCTTTTTTTCGGCTTCCACCTCAAAGACTAGTCGGAAACACCTTTTTACTGTGCTATTGCCTTTCAATATTACATCTACACTATGAAAATGTAAATATTCAAAGATAAATATAAAGTATATAAAACATGGAAGTAAAATATCCAAATGGCAGGAGAAAACACCACTGTAAACACTATATAAAGCTGAAATGGTGGATGGCATTGCCATTTTGTGTGAGATCATATGGAACTAGGTGTTTTGTTGAGCCTTGACAAGCATCAGCAATACCCAGGAGCAAATGCAGGATATCTAGATGGGAGGCTCCAAATTTTAGATTTCAGAACAAAACAAAAAAAACCATTTACCTGTTACACACTGACATGTCCCCCGCTGCCCACCAGCTTTTCTCACATATGCCACCCGTACCAATCAGCTCTTGTCAAACTTGCCACCTCCATTCCACCAGCTTTTCTCACAGGCCCCCTGCCCACTAGCTTTTCTTTTATATTCAACCCTGCCCTAAAGCGCCCTAGACATTTTTTTTCTCAAACATGCCCAAACAGCTTTTTTCTCACATTCCCTCTTCTCCACAAAATTTTAAATAAACAGCTTAATGCTGTATGTATCACATTTATATTTACCTTTGCTTATGTGTTAAAGTATTTTGTAGATTTAAATGAATCATACAAAGAAATAGCAACATGGGAGAGCCAAATACTGCGCAAATACTAATAAAATACATGGTTGCTCAAACCTTAAGTTCCTTTAAATTAATAGTATGTAACTTGTCTACACTGGCAGCGCCATGACATCACAATGCTGCCGGGAGTTGGACACTGGAGAGAGATAGAGAGGTGGTGCTGCCATAAGCGTCATGGCTGTAAATTCCACCTAACAATATTTCATTCAAAGACATTGATAGTGTAGGTACCCGGCCACAGAGCCACCATTCAGAGTCTGGTGCACTTTTCAGCTGCCTGAAGCTTCCTAATGGTGGCACTGGCCCTGACAGCATATAGTGATGTAGTTAATATGCATTATTTTTGAGTTTGCCAAATGATCCTACATATACACACATGTCAAAAAGAGTATGCATTTGACATGTTAAATTAGTAATGTGTAATGAAGTTTACTTCAGTAAACAAATCTACATATATGATGCCAAATTGATAAAGTAAATTATAATGTTTATATATAATATGTAAATCAATGTAATGGACAAACACACACTTGGCTTTAAGGTTTTCTTTTTGCCTTTATGTGAGGTGTAGATGACGAGGAACCCCATGATAGTGGAGAAGAGCCCTTTTATGACCGTGACGAGGAACCCCGTGACAGCGAGGGAGTGAAGAGCCTCCAGGAAGGATACTATCTCCATCTTCTGAGGGACAAATGTTACTAAAACACAACAACTGTTGATGGATATGCAGGCAACTAGCAGTCAAATACAAACTCCTGTTACTGATATCTGTCAACATTTAAAAAGATTAAAGACTGCCAGATAAAAATGCAAAAATCATTTGAGCATTTTTGTGAGGCAGTGATCTGTCATTTTACAAAACACAGTCACACCAGACTGTCACCATCTGCATCCTGCAGCTCCTGTCTGCTAGAAGCTTGGACCTTTGGACCGGAGATAGTCTGATAGAATATACATGAATAATATTTGTGCCATTTCAAAACTTTTGGCCTTTTCTTTACAATCATCTGTAAATTTGAATCTTGGTGCACAAGAGTGTAGTTTCCTCCCATATACATATATGGGGGCACCTTGTTTGTTTTTTGTTTTAGTGTCAGTTGTTTATTTTAGCACATTATAAACATCAAAGTTTTAAGCTTTTTTTTTCTTACTTACACTGTATTTTGAGCTATACTTATCTTAAGGTGCAATCCAAAAGTGCAATTTTGCTGGATAAATTCTTACGTTTAGCTTTGGCCCTCCAAATTATGAAGCCCTTATTGTGAGTTTTGGTAAAATGATTTGACTGCTCCTGTAAAACTGAAATTCTATCAGCTGTCAGTAACCAACTAAATATAAGGCAGTAACATTTTTATACTATTTAAATTTTAAATAATGATATCACACATTTAAAATAAGATAATAAAGCTTCCTCTAGATGAACAGAATGGAAAAGGGAAAACCACACAAATGACAAAATGTGACAGTTACTATTTTGAAAACTGAGTATTCATATTTCTTTGAAGGAGACAACTTTTTTATTTTTTTTACTTCAGCCAATCAGCCCAAATGACTGTATGGTCCTAGTCTTCCTACTTACAGTGCCTAGAAAAAGAATGAATTGCATTTAATTGTTGCCAATTCTGAATTTAAAATAGATTCAAGTGTGATTGTTTGGATCATTGCCAAAGAAGTACTGAGTACCATGTCAAATCAAAATAACTATTTCCAAAGCTTTCAAATACTTCCTGGAAATAAAAAAAAGAAATGATTAAGTGTAAATGGTATTTATGTTATTTGCAATTGCAACATTAAATTTGCACAGTTTCAACACAATACCTCAAAAATCACACAATGAAGTCGCAAAAATCTGCTTTTCTTTAATGCACCTGTGCAGTAAAATGCAATCAGACATTTTTTACTAACTATAAACCGTTGCCCCTTAATGCTGAAAAGACAGAGCTGGGGCAAGAGCAAGTAGAGTACAATATGGGCATTTAAATGTAAGTGTAGTCTGCTCCCTGGAAATGTGGCTTAGTTACATTTGGCTGCATCTTTTGTAAGTTGAATGTCCTCTGTATATATATGTGCTGTTGTTTAGAGTATTAATAAAAAAGGTTATCTAAATTAATTAAAAAAAATAAGTAACCACCATCAATGCTATCATTTTGTCAAGCTGGGCTTTTCACAATATAGCAGAAACTTTCCAATCTTGGCATCCTCCTGTCACAATGCGGAATTTCTTAGGGTCAAGCAAAACCCTCACACCAGGGTAAAGCCATTGACTGTTTGGGCATACTGACTATGGTCGAACTACAAATGTCACAAATATTCCCAGGCAGCCAGATCCCACTTACTAGTTGTAACGAACTTACCTGATCCCCGCCGCTCCGTCCGGATGCCGCACTTCCGGGTTCGGCGGTCACATGACCGCAACCCAGAGGCGGGGATTTTGAATCCCCGTCAGCATAAAAACCTCACTCTGACACTCGCTGAGTGTCAGAGCAGCACTTACCTGTTCCTGGCTCCTGTACTTCGTGGATTGCTGTGTCTTCCAGTCTCCAGTGTCTTCCTGTGTGCTGATCTCTGCCTGTTTGACTACCCTGGCTCTCCTATCCCTGTGTACCGACCCGGCTTGCTGACCATTCTTCTGTTCTTGTGACCCGTGTACCGAACCTGGCTTGTTGACTCCGAGTTGCCTTCTGATTCTGCCTGACTCCATTCCTGTGTACCGAACCGGCTTGTCTGACTCCGCTACCTCCGCTCCACTCCGCTGTACTACATCTTGGGGTGAACCTGAGGGCCGCGACCTGCGACTCCTGGCAGCGAAGCCCACCCCGCCTTGCGGCGGTTCTTGGTGAACACCGGGGAGATCGTTAGGCTCCGCACCTCAGGTAAGCCAGCTCTAATCAAGATTAGTAGTAGAAGTATCCAGAATCTGTTACACTAGTCCCATTGATCCAAAGGGAATCTTCCTTCTTCATTCCTAAAATAGTCGAATGGAATAAAAATAAGACTCAAAATGAAGGCAAAACAGCATTGCAAACAAGTCAGAGAAATGCAAAGGCTGGAAACATCCCTTGGAGCTCAGTGCACTGCACTGCGCACAAGTATGAAACCACAGATATCCTGTCAGGAGCAGGATATTCCCCTAAGCTTAGGGTATGAAAGGAAGTTATCAGAGAAGCTACGGTAATGAATAGCTACAGAAATCAGTGACTGCTATGGACCATAATGAACATGTATCTACAATCTACAAGGCATTCCATAAAAGGACCTTTATGGGAGGGTTACAAAGAAGAAGTCCTGGCTGAAAAAAATATCCTTGCTCATCTATTATTTAACATATTATTATAATCTAGAAGATACTGCAGATGTGTGGCAGAAAGTATTGCTGTCTAATGATGCAAGGAGACTCAAGTGCAACTCTTAGGGCTGAATGTATGTATGACACATATGAATTGGTTTTGAGACATAGACATGCCCCCCAGAAAAATGGGTATGATTGGTTCACATGGGAGGCGTGGTTGCATCATGTTTTTGATGTGCTGCAATTGACACTCAGGTGCTGGATCCATGGATTCTCTGCAGCTTCTTGACTCCAGCAACAGTTTCTTTCCTCTTACTGACGGCGCTTCTGACTTATTATAAATGTGATCACATCGTTGCAGCTGCAGGGACAGAGCATTCAAATCTTCCTCAGTACTTTTACAGCCTCTGAACACGGACGCAGTGTCAGAGCAATAGGTTTCCCTTCCATTGTATCTGAGTCCTTTTTACCTGTTTACTCCTTACCTATACTTCTCATTGGATCTCCTGGTTAGATCTTGGCTGGTTGCTAACTACTCTATTGGATTCTATTTAGGCACCTCGCAAGACTGCTGGTGCACAATTGATGACCTTCCTTACTGGTTCTTTTTACTACAATATTTTTAAATTTCTCCTTTATGACAAAGGGCAGTATAGAGGGCCGCAACCTGTGAGCTCCAAGCAGCAAAGCCCATACTACCTTACGGCGAACCCTGTTGAAAAATGAGGGATTTCTTAGACTCAACGCCTCCGTTCTACTAGCGCAAATTCTGTCTGAGAACAGGAATTAATCCTATAGCAAATAGATTGTAGCAGTCTGGGTCATGCACCCCTGCCCATCTTGGAAGATAGCTTAGTTTTGTTTTAACACTGCAGTCACTCGATTGAGTAACTTATGTATGCTAGTTGCATTTTACAGTACAGTGTCTATTTTTCTTGCATATTCTGCAATAGGAAAAGTATAATGCAACAATGTGTAAAAGGTTTAATAGCAGGTAACATTAAAGCTGGCCAAAACATTTATGTACTGTCCCTGTTGTAAGCGCACTTATTGAACACAGGGTGAAATCAGTATTCCAAAGCATTAGGGCCTGATGATGAATTGGACATGTTAGGAGTAATTTACAGTAAAAAAAAAAAGCAGCCTATGGAAATAGCATATTTACACTTATATGCGGATTCTCATGCATTGCAAAATGCATCCAGATCTGCACCTGAAGCATATGCACCAGTTTTCTGCTAGGCATATATACACCCACATACACAGTCAGAGCTGGATTAAGGCTTTGGGGGGCCTGGGGCACTTAGGACAGCTGGTGGCCTATTGTAAAAAGTTAAGAGCATAGTGTCATTCACAAGAGAGAAGCACTGTGCTATTGTTACCATCATATTTCTCTCATTTTACCCTCCATATCACTATAATTTCCCTTATATGCCACTCTCATTACAGCTCCCTCCATGCCTCTCTCATTGCAGCCCCCTCCATGCCTCTTTCATTGCTGCCTTCTCCCTACCTCTTTTATTGCGGCCCCCACTCTCAGTGGATCTAATTAAGCTCAGACAGGTAGCTAATAGCAAATCCGATGCTGTTTGCTGTGCTGCCAGTGCGGTTTCGGTACGCTGCTTAATATGGTTACGTGACATTATCACATGTGACCAAACTAAGCAGTGAGAGCGCACCCGCACTGGCAGAGCAGCTAACAGCATCGGATTTGCTGTTAGCTATCTGCCAAGAAGACAGAAGTGCCAGCGTCTGAAGGGGGCGCCACGGCCGCACTTACTGTGATGCTAGATATGTCCCCTAGCAAAATCACCCCCCCTCTCCCCCATATCTCTATACATTTGGCCGCATAATGCCTCTTCCAGTATAGAGGCAGCATGCGACCACTCTGATTATAGAGGGGGCGTGGCCTCTTCATGTGCACACTGCACAGGCTCGCCCCCTGCCCTCTCTGCTCCTGGTCACATGATACCTGCGACGATTCCCCTGCTGTCTGCTGTCGTAAGTATCAACCCCTCCCCCCTCACTTCCCACCGTGTTTCTGTCTGCCTGTCTCTATCTTTCACCCCCTGTCTCTTCCTGCTATTTTGTATGTGTGGCTCTGCTTTCCCCCTTTCTGTGTCTGTGTATCTTTGTATCTGTCTCTTTCTTACCCCACTAAGTGACTGTCTTTAACTTTGTTGAACTCTGTGTGTCCCCCAGCCCTGTCTCTTCTCCCCTCTTGTGTTTTCCTCTATCTGTTATTTTAGATGTGTTGCTCTGCCTTCCCCCTTGTATGTCTGTGCATCTCTGTCTTCTGTGTCTGTCTTTCTCTTTCTTACCCCTCTTTGTAACTGTCTTTAATTTTGTTGAACTCTGTGTCCCCCCTGCCCTGTCTCTTCTCCCCTCTTGTGTTTTCCTCTATGTATGTGTGGTTATGCTCCCCCCTTTCTATGTCTGTGCATCTCTGTGTCTGTCTCTTTCTTACCCCTACTTTGTGTCTGTCTTTAATTTTGTTGAACTCTGTCTCCCCCTGTGTTTCTTTGCCCAACCTTTGTTTTATCCATCTCCTCACCTTCTACCACTTTTTCTCTGTGCCCCTCACAGCTACCCCTTCTTCTCCCTTCTTACTTTCTTCCTCCTCTTCTGCTGATGTTGATGGAGTCCTGGTGGCTGCCGATTGGAAGAGCTGCGGACAAACTTGACTATGGCAGGTAGGCACAATCTTCTTATTATAATCATAATTTTATACATTATGTGGCAGATTCAATTACTTGCTATGTTCTGAGGAACATCGCGGCTGTGCGTTTTTACTGTTACTACGGTAATTTCTCAGTTGACTTTTCCTTACACCTCAATGGGGGCATGAGGAAAAATCAGCGGATGTTTCTTGTAAAAATTCTGCAGCCGCAATGTTCTGAACAACATGGTGGCTAAATGAATTTACATAGCATATTTACTTTGTATAGCGATACAAGCTTCCCACATGAATGGACTACACTCCCCTGCACTGCTCCGGAGAAGCTACAGAGGAGAAGCAGACAGGACAGAATACCAGCTTCAAGGTAATTGGGCCTTCAGTCAATGACTTTTATCGGTGCCTCTGGCTCTTCAGTGTTGTGGAACTACAAAGCACAGCATGCCCTACCAGAGGGCAAGCTGGAACTTGTCGTTCGACAAAAGCTGGAGAACCATAGTTAACATTGTATCCAGCAAGCCACATAATACACTTGTGAAACTGTCATCACAGAGATGAGCCGCTGGTTGTGCAGGCTTGTTTTGTGATTGCTAACATTATTTGTTGCTAGAAAGTTTTTGGTGTTTTTCTTGTCTTGTTTTTATTTATTATACAAATTGGGTTTGTAACTAGAGCACTGTGACCTCCCAGGGCGTAATGCCGAGCTTTCGTCGCGGCTGGGAGAGACCACCTACACCTACCAAGGTAAGTGGGGGGGATGGCGCCAGTGCACTAAAATTCCTAGTTACAGCTCTGAGCAAGATATTGGGGGTTTTAATGTATTAGCTACAGTGGGTTGATGAATTAGTCTAGTGGGGTGTTTAATGAATTGCCTGCAAAGGATGGATGAATTAGTTAGTGGGGAGGGGTGCTAATGAATTGGCATTAATGGACTGATGAATTGGCTGGGGCATGCTAAGGGATTGGCTGCAATGGGTTGATTCATTGATTAGGGGGCTACTGAAATGGATGTGGAGGTGATAAATTGGCTAGGGAAAGTGAATGAATTAGTTAAACTGAGGTGATTAATTGGCTGGGGGGTGAGGAATTATAAAAATGGCTGGTAGAGTTGTGGGGGCCATGATCTCTATATTGTGTGGCGGTTATGTGGTCTCAGCAGTCACTAGTATGCTAAATACTGGACAGACGGGACTGGTAGATGTTAGTATATTATTCTAATTTTCATATATTTTATTGTCTATATATGACTGTACTAGGGGGTTGTTTTATTTGGTCATAATGGAGTGTTGTGCTTGTATCATTCAGAGTTTCTTAACATTTTACACTATAATAACATTTTTGCACATTTTCAATACAGGACTCCAAGTTTCCAGAAGCCAGCCAACTGACAACAACACTCCAAGAACAAGCAAGAGAGAATGTCAGGTAGTCACGATGCAAGATCAGGTAAGAGAGAATGGCGCAATTTGTCTAAATTTCAATGCACAGTGCTACTGTAATAACATTTGTGGATATACGCTTTCAATAAAATTCTGCTGCATGAGATGTGCCTGAATTTGAAAATCATTTTCATTTCTACAATGGTGGATTTAAACAATTATTTTCACTATACCAGTGGCCATTTCTGCCCAAGGAGTATTAATATTCCAAAAGGGCAAATTAATAGAATTCGTAGAAATTGTAAAATGAAAATGATTTTCAAATTCAGTCAAATTTCATGCAGCTGAATTTTATTGAAAGGGGGTATCCACAAATGTTGATTTAGAAAGCTCAACAATATGCATTAAATACTAATAGATGTGATCTATTAGTCCCTAAGGTTAAACAAAATAAAAAAGATATGGTATTGAAAGATAGGGATTTACCTTTGTTTATTTCTATATTTAATAATAAGTCACATAGAGAGAATAAAATTATCCTAGATAACCATAAGATTTTACAACAGGATAATGTCTTGAGAAATGTCCTGGGTGAAAAACCAAAGATAGTGTTTAAGAAAAACTGTAATTTGAAAAATGTTCTGGCTCCCAGCTTTCATAGATCACAGGGGTGCTGGGGCAAGGAAGAGAAAACAAAAACAAAACAAAAAATACTTACTAATCTGGCAGCGCCCAGGACCAGCACCCTCCTCTCTCCTGCCGCTTGTCACTGAATGTTGGGAGTGGAGAAAGAACGATGCTGGGTCCGTGCGAAGCTGATTGGTAAGTTTTTTGTTTTTGTTTTTTCTTCCTTGCCCACGGGATGCAGAGGGGGCACAGAGTGAGGGGATGCAGAGGGGCACAGAGTGAGGGGATGCAGAGGGGGCTCAGAGTGAGGGGATGCAGAGGGGGTACAGAGTGAGGGGATGCAGAGAGGGCACAGAGTGAGGGGATGCAGAGGGGGTACAGAGTGAGGGGATGCAGAGGGGGCACAGAGTGAGGGGATGCAAAGGGGGCACAGAGTGTGTGGAGATGAAGGAGGGCACAGAGTGTGTGGAGATGAAGGAGGTCACAGTGTGAGTTAGCTGTAAATTATTCTTTGACAGAAATATAATTGAAAAAAATATAAAAAATATATTATTTTCCCTTGGATTTATGTGTATTATTTTTGCATAGAACTAAATATGTATTTCTGTCCTGACCTACATACTTATTATGTTTTTTTGACTCAACTATTATAAAACGGGATTGCTCTGTAATTATTTTGGAGAGGTGCCTTGAAAAAATTATGGAGACTCTAAGGGTGCCGCGACCTGCAAAAGTTTGGAAACCACTGACCTAAACGCAGTGGATGTTTTAGGTGTAATAAAAATACTTGTCTTACATGTGACTATATTGAAAATGGAGAAATGGGAGTTAAGTCCACTGTGAATGGTACTGAATATGGAATTTCACAATATATCAATTGTGACACTACCTATGTTGTATACGTGCCTGTATGGCCTTAAGTACGTAGGCAGAACCACCTGTCCCCTGAAGATCCGCTTTAGGGAATACAGATTGAACATCAAAAATGGATTGCTTACACATGGGCTATCGAGACACTTTATGGAAAAACACCAAGGTGATCCAACAGGTATTAAAGTAACAGGAATAGAAAAATATGATGTAACAGCTAGAGGTGGAGACAGGTTTAGGAACTTGTGTCGTGGTGAGGCCACTTGGATCTTTTAACTCCAAACTCTGTTTCTAGAAGACCTCAATGAGACTATAGAATTTAATGATTGGTATCTATAGGTTTGAGTGGTTTTGGTATAGATTGACTCTTCTATCCATTGGTGTGTAAGTTGGTTTTCTCTAGTAACTATAGTGCTTATTACATGTTTATTTCCCTAAGGGTTCTTTGATATGAGTGAGTACTGAAATAAGAAGTGTATATATAATGGAATGAATGATCAATTATGATTATAAAAATATTTTCTGTCTGTATAAACATGGTTTAGGATCATTGTTATAAATGTAGGTATTGATCTACAGCACATTAATCCTTTCAAGTGCCAGTGGCTAACTTAGACCCCTACAGGACACGATAAGAAATCTAGGACTATTAGTGATATATATTTAATAGTTGTTTAGAATTACAATTAGATTTATTATATACAGAGATATGAAGCAATTTAGATGAATGAGTCATACGATAAAGCCTAATTAGGCTACACCTGTGAATGATCCAATGCGAGCTAGAAGTCTGCCCTAGATAAGGGAAGTGACTATGTAATAATAATTATGACTTTGAAAATGTCCACAAGCAGTGGAAAAGAGTCGCCTGCTACATAAGATTCCGATCTGCAAAGCTCACTCCTAATGCATCCTAATGTGATTTCCTATCAAAATTTCAAGCTTAAAATGCCAAAGAAAGGCAGCTGCCTTATACGGAACTAACTTTCACACTGGCTGATGTTGTCTGAAAAACAATAAGGTCTGCACCTCATCTCTTGTATTGGAGAGTATCTATCATCTAGGTGGCAGCTGGGACGGAGAAGTTCGGTTAGAAGAAGAATGAGCACGGATGAGTGCTCTGTGGAGACTGTAAGTGCGAGAATTATGCACTGTGCAATTATTTTAGACCAGACTAGGTATCAAAATGTTGTGCTGACTCATCAGCATTATCCCTGGGTCTCTTGAAAAAGCTTTTTCCTAGTAGCAGGTGCCCGAGAAACTGAAGGAGGGGACGTCGTCGTGTCATGTACCACTTGTGCTGTCAACTTGCTTCCCAGGAACTCATTTCATCTCTTGAGATCTGGTTCAGTTTGAAAGAAAGAAAACACATTCCTCTTAAACCTAGGATCAAGCACAGTAGCCAAAATGTAGTGATCCGATTTCAAGATGTTGATAACTCTTGGACCCTGGCAAACCAAATAAAGTACTTGATCTACAAGTCCTACATTCTTAGCGGAATTGCTTTGTTTCATCTCCTTCAGTTTCTAGAGCTGCTTTTCCAAAAGTCTAATTAAGGGAATTACTTGACTCAAGCTAGTAGTGTCTTAACTCACTTCACAGGTGACTACTTCGAATGGTTTCAGCACCTTGCACAACATGGAAAGTATTCTTCACTGTGCTGGACTAAAGTACATTCCCCCTCCATTCTCAATGTCATGGCTTGTTGAGCATGCGTGGATGGCTTTTTGCCGTTCCTCCATCCTCTGAGGCATATAAAGGGTGGAATTCCACCTTGTTACCACCTCTTGCTTTAGTTGGTGGCAGGAGAAATTAAATTGTTCTTAGATCTGCTGCAATCTCCTACATGCTGCGCAGACTGCCAAAAATGTCCAGGACCACAGACAGCATCTCCTTGTCAGATTCAGTAGGTGCTGTAGACTCAAAATGTATTGAAAACCACTAACTGATATTAACGCTAGAGATGCTCACTGACCCCCCTTGAACTGGTTTTGGTTTTTGTTTTGGATCTGAATTAGCATCGTTTTTTGGTTTTGGTTTTGGCAAAACCGCCCTTGTGTGTTTTGGTTTTGGTTTTGGATCTGTATTTTTTAGAAAAATTCCTAAAATATGCTAAAATCACATAATTTTGTTCTGTTTTTGTTCCTACATTATTAATAACTTCAATAACACTAATTTCAGGTAACAACATTATTTTCATCCACTTTCGGACAAATACTGCAGCGACCTGGCTTCATTCTAAGCGACAGAGCAGTGACTCAAAAACACGGCAGATCCTAGCACATCTAGGACACATTGGCACACAGCAGTGGCAGAAAAGAAAAGTTGTGCAAGATGGAATTTACCTTGGGCCCTCCAACCCCCCTTATGTTGGATCTTAAAAAGGACATTCACACTTTAGCAAACCAAGCACTTCAGCCACACAAGTGCCACTCCTAGTGGCTGAAGTGCTTGGCTTTTTTGGCCCTCCACAAAACAAGCTAACAAAGGGCTTAAGGAACCTAAGGTAACAGTGCTGTTAATGAACTCTACTGTGGCAAGATGTTGTTGTCATCATCCTCAGCCTCATCCTCGCCCTCATCAGTGTGTATATCATCCTCACACATTATTAATTCATCACTGCTGGAATCCACCATTACAGAAGTCTCAATATTTTGATGTAATAGGCAGGAAAGGTCTTCCGCATGGAAGTTGAAGTTCATTTTTATGAACATCATCTTTTCCACATTTTGAGGAAGTAGCCTCCTACGCCGATCACTGACAAGGTTCCCGGCTGTGCTGAAAACTCTTTCCGAGTACACACTGGAGGGTGGGCAGCTTAGGCAGTGCAAAGCAAGTTGGTACATGTGTCTCCAAATTCCCTTTTTTTCCTCCCAGTATGTAAAGGGGCTGTCTGGTGTGTCTATTTCTATGCTATCGTGAAAATAACCATCCTTGGATGCTGATAGTAGGATCAGGTGGAGTTACAGCAGAGGTGTCACATTTTTTGGTTAATTCTTTTAGACCAGACCAGATGTCAAAATTTGGTGCTGTGTCATCTGCATCATCCCTGGGTCTCTTGGGAAAGCTAAGTTTTATCCTAGCAGCAGTTGATTAAAAAACCGAAAGAGGAGACGCCGTCCTGTCACATAACACTTCAGCTCTCATCTTGCTTACAAGGAGCTCCTTGTGTCTCTTTAGATCTGGGTCAGTTGGAAACAATGAGAAGACATAGCTCTTAAACCAAGGAACACGCACAGTCGCCAAAATGTAGTGATCCGATTTCAAGATTTTGATAACTCTTGGATCCTGGCGAAGCTAATAAAGTACTTGATCTATATGTCCGACATACTTAGCGTAATTGCTTTGTTTCTTCTCCTCCTTCAGTTTCTCAAGCAGCTTTTCCAAAAGTCTAATTAAGGGAATCACTTGACTCATGCTAGCAGTGTGTGAACTCACTTCACAGGTAACTACTTCGAATGTTTCAGCACCTTGCACAACACGAAAAGTATTCTCCTCTGCGCTTGACTAAAATATATCCCCCCTCCTTTCCCAATGTCATGGCTTGTGGAGTAAGCGTGGATGGCTTTTCGCTGTTCCTCCATCCGCAGAAGCATATACAATGCAGAATTCCACCTTGTCACCACCTCTTGCTTCAGTTGGTGGCAGGGCAAATTAAATTGCATTTACAGCTGCTGCAATCTCCTACACGCTGTTGCCAATTGCCAGAAATGTCCAGATATTTTACGGGCCACAGACAGCATCTCCAGCACGTCCCTGTCATTTTTAAAAAAGCTATGCACCACCAAGTTTATTGTGTAAGCAAAACAGGAAATGTGATGGAATTCACCCAGCTGTAATTCTCTCACACTATTGGTGATGTTATCAGAAATGACATATCCTGAGGAGAGTCCAAGCCATGTTGCAATGATATCCCTTAGTTTTTGTAACAGATTGTCAGCTGTATGCCTCTTAGTGAAGCCAGTGATACACAGAGTAGCCAGCCTCTGACAAATGTGACGTACTTGGGTATATGCTGCTGCTGTTCCTGTTGGTGAAGGCGAATCACCTACCCTGCGGGCTGTCACAGTCATATAATCTTTAGATTGCCCAGTTCCGCTTGTCCACATATCTGTGGTTAAGTGTACAGTGGGTAGAATGGCATTTTCTAGCCCAATAATTACTTTTTTAGGAACCTTCTGGTAGAGGTGAGGAATAGCTTTTCTACTGAAAAGGTGACATGATGGAATTTGGTAATGGGAACACAAGACCTCAAGTGACTGTCTAAAACCAGCTGCATTAATAGTGGATATTGGACGCAGATCTAATACTTGCATAGTCGCTATGGCGTCAGTGATCCGCTTTGCGTCTGGGTGACAGCTTTCATAGTTGCTTCCTCTTACAAAGGACTGTTTAACAGTCAATATTTGTAAATTACTAGTAGTCTTCTTCTTGGTCTGCTTCTGGGATGAAGATTCACCCCCAGCAGCAGCAGCAGCTGTGGGACTAACGCTCAAGAATTCTTCTGAGGAATCCAGGATAGAGAAAAAGCCATCTAGCCTTAGCAACTTGGATGCAGGACTAACTCTGATCGCTACTGAGGATATTGAGGAGGACGGTGTTGTGGGTGTAGATTGCAGGCATTGGGATGTAGGTGAGAGAAGGGTCCTAGCTGATGATGGACTGCTTGTTGTTATTTTTTTAGCATAAGTTTCTGATTTTCCCAACAGCTTGCCATGAACTCGCTTGAAATGGTGTAACATGGATGAGGTTCCTAGATGGTTAAGGTCCCTACCTCGACTGACTGTGGCTTTACATACGCTACAAATGGCTAGACAACTGTTGTCCAGATTTGGGTAAAAATAATTCTAGACATAAGAAGTGGATTTTTTGGTGGTATGTCCAGGCATGACAATGGCCTTCTTCTTATCACGTGCCAGAACTGCTTCCATCGGTGCAGGACTTACACAAACAACATCATCCTCATCAACATCCTCATTATCACCCTCGTCGGCTACAAAAATATCCCCCTCATCCTGTTGCAATTCCAAAGTGGCATCCTCAATTGGTGTATCACTGGCTACACTTGGGCTGTTCAGGCACACATCTGCAGAAATGCTGAAAGGGGCCTTCTTTATGGGTACACTATCAGAATGCTCACGATTACACATAGCACTCATGGACAGACTCTCCTCAGGGATTTGTGTCATTTCTGAATCTGAACATACATTTTTCTCTGATGCCTTACTGTTTTCTTCCTGCTCAGCTTTTAAACGTAAAAGTATTTGGACACTACTTTTGGAGTCCGAATGACAAGGTCTTGCTTGGTCTTGACTGATTTTACAATGCCTCAGTGACAGTTGCAGAACTCGCACTCATAGAGAAAGGCGAAGGCCTCAGTCTTTCTTTGCAACTGCGTGTGTAGAATGGCATGTTGGCAATTTTATTTTTTTCTGCAGATTACTTTGCCTGGATTACAGGGTTTTTTGTCTTAACCAAGGTAAAAGGTGTTTTTTACATTTTTGTTTCCTTGACTTAAAAACACTATGCACTTTTACATAGGCTTTACCAGATGACGTAGAGGGATTACTATCATCATGACTGGCGCCAGCAGCTGCTTGGTGCTCCTGCTCTTCTGTGTACTGCTTTGAATCTATTTTGATAACACCGTACACTTTGACTGCAAATTCAGAAGAAAAGATTGCCAAGCCTAGTATTTGTATTTCAGCAATGACAATTAGCAATAGATCTCTTCTCTTTGTGTACTACCTATATAATACTGTACATTATGGGGCTGCAGATTTAGAAGACCAAGCTTGCCCTATTAATTCTATTTCGGTAATGACAATGAGCAATGGAGCTCTCCTGAATGTCACTGTAGACACTGCTACCCACTACTCTTTCTATTCTACCTATGTTGCTGCCCAACTCTCTACAGACTGTGCTACCCCTTCTGTGTCCTTCTGTGAAATGGCGTTGGATCGCCATGGAGGGCGGTACTTATAGTATCCAAAACTCGCAAGATCCGTGATCCGATGACGTAACAATGACGTTTTGCCTCGTTTTCAATTCCGAGAAGCCGTCTTGGCTCGGTACGTGGACATGCTAAGTTCGGGTATGTTCGATTCTCAAGAAACCAAGCCTAAGCATCATTGATTTACGCCACAGAACTAGGAGGTGCAAAGTCTAATGAACCCCCAGTGTTCACCAGGGACCCCTGCATGGAGGTTTGGGCTTAGCTGCGAAGGGTACGCAGGTCACAGTCCTCCAAGACAGTTACCAGCGTAGTGATTGAGAATAGTCAGGACGGTCCAGGTCAAAACAATCAGAAGGAGATGGTACCGAATGGAAATCCACAGAGAAGTCAGACAGGCCGAGGTCACAATAAAGAAGTGAATAGTGCAATCCAGGAGAATGGTCTTCAAGCCGGGGTCACAACAGATGGCAATAACGGGCACAATCCAAAAGAGTTGTCAGAGGAAGTCAGGTAAATAAACAGGAGCAGAAACATACAAACAATGCTGGAGACAGGACACCTGATACTCTGGCATCCTAATGGTGCCAGAGCAGAGTTTACATTGAGGATGTAGGAAGTATTAAGACATGCTTACTGCCAAAGCTCAAAAGCGCCAACATCACATGCCTCAGACGGCGCAAGGATGGGTGGTGACCCTGTGCACCTGTTGCCCAGCAACATGATGCCCTTGACCGGAATTGCCCGGTGACCATCCCTGCTCCACGGAAGAACAGTGGGGATGGTGCCCGACACTCCTGCACGTCCCTGTCATTTTTCAAAAGCACTGTACCACCAAGTTGATTGTGTGAGCAAAACAGGGAATGTGATGGAATTCACCCAGCTGTAATGCTTAATTAAATGTCTAAACCCTGCTGCATTAATTGTGAATATTGAATGCAAATCTAATACTAGCATAGTCACCATTGCACCTGTGTTCCGCTATGTGACTGGGTGACAGCTGCCCTACTGGCTTCCTCTTGCAAAGGATTGCTTAACAGTCAATTGTTGTAAACTACTAGTAGTCTTCTTCTTGGTCTGCTTCTGTGATGAATATCCACCCCCAGCAGCAGCAACAGTGGGCCTAACGCTCAAGAATTCTTCAGAGTAGTCCTTGACAAGGGAGGAGTCATCTAGCCTTAGCAACTTGGATACAGGACTAACTCTGATCACTAGTGAGGATATTGATAAGGAAGGTGTTGTAGGTGTAGATTGCAGGTGCTGGGATCTAGCTGAGAGAAGGGAGATAGCTAATGCTGGACTGGTTGTTGTTATTTTTTTAGCATATGTTTCTGACTTTCCCAAATGCTTGCCATGAACTCTCTGCAAATGGCATAACACCGATGGTTAAGGTTCCTACCTCTACTGACTGTGGCTTTACAAACTCTAGAAATGGCTACTCAACTGTTGTCAGGATTTGGGTATTATTATTATTATTACCATTTATTTATATAGCGCCACTAATTCCGCAGCGCTGTACAGAGAACTCATTCA
The DNA here is from genome assembly GCA_036250195.1 of Mixophyes australis. NCBI lineage: Eukaryota > Metazoa > Chordata > Amphibia > Anura > Limnodynastidae > Mixophyes > Mixophyes australis. Next base: position 203,609,501 of record JAVHZZ010000003.1, read on the forward strand.
CATCAGTCCCTGCCCCATTGAAGCTTACAGTCTAATTTCCCTAACATACACACACACACACACACACAGACAGACAGACACAGACTAGGGTAAATTTTTTTGATAGCAGCCAATTAACCTACTAGTATGTTTTTGGAGTGTGGGAGGAAACCGGAGCACCCAGAGGAAACCCATGCAAACACGGGGAGAACATACAAACTCCACACAGATAAGGCCATGGACGGGAATTGAACTCATGACCCCAGCGCTGTGAGGCGGAAGTGCTAACCACTTAGCCACCGTGCTGCCAAAAAATAATAAAAATAATTCCACACATAAGAAGTGGATTTTTTGGTCTGATGTCCAGGCATGACAATGGCCTTCTTCTTATCACTGGCAAGAACTGCTTCCACTGGTGCAGGACTTACACAAACAACATCCTCATCGACATTCTCATTAGCGCTGTTGTTAGCTACACAAATATCCCCCTCATCTTGTTGCAAATCCAAAGTGGCATACTCAATTTCTATATCACCAGCTAGATTTTGACTGCTCATGCACACATTTGCAGAAATGGGGAAAGGAGGCTTCTTTATAAGTACAGTATCAGAAAGGTCAGACTTAGACATAGCACTCATGGATAGACTCTCCCCAGGGATTTGTGACCTTTTCGAACAAAGTTTGTTCTACTGCCTAGTTTTTCCAGCTCAACTTTTACACATGAAATTTTTTCGGCACCTCTTTTAGATGCAGAATGATAAGGTCTTGCAACGTCATGACAAACCTTAAAAGAAGATGCCTCACTGACAACTGCAGAACTACTCATACATAAATGCGAAAGCCTGAATTTTTTCTTGCCGCTCCGTGTATAGGATGGCATGTTGGCCCTTTTATATTTTTCTACAGTTGACTTTCCCTTTATTAGAGATGCTTTTTTGTTTACCAATGTAAAAGCTTGTTTTTTGAATTTCAGTTTCTCTGACTTGATCCCACTATGCACGTGAGCATAGGCTTTAGCAGATGATGTAGAGAGACTAGTATCATCATGACTGGTGCCAACAGCAGCTTGGTGCTCCTGCTCTTTTGTCAACTAATATTGATACATATCGATGGCACAGAGCAATGGCACTGGAGACTGGAAAGTGACAAGAACACAGCTACCCCACCTGTTTCTGTGTGAGCAATGGTACTGGAGACTGGAGAGTGACAAGAACACTGCTGCCCCTGTTTCTGTGTGAGCAATGGCAATGAGCAATGTTACTGGAGAGTGACAAGAACACTACTACTCCTGTTTCTGTGTGAGCGATGGCACAGAGCAATGGCACTGGAGACTGACAAGAGCACTGCTACCCCCTCCTGTGTCTGTCTGAGCGATGGCACCGGATTTCCGTTGGAGTGTGGTATTTATGGAATCAAAAACAGGACAGATCCAAAGACGTGACAGTGAAATTTTGCCTCTATTTCAGTTCTGAGGGTGCGGGAAAGTACCGAACCGGATCGACTCTGTACTCTGATTTATGTCCTGTGCATCCCTTCTATTTTGTCAACAAGTGATAGGATTAGTGCAATCTGTCCGTGTGTGTCACAGTTAAATACAGGAATACAGCTAGGAGCCACGAATATGGTGTAAACACTCTATGTTTATTGCAGAGACGTTCAAATAGCAGGTAATCATGAGTTAGTAGTAAATACCAGATGCAGAGCTGATGCGGGAAGAAGGAGGTAATATGAATTTGCAGAAACCACCAGGTACACAGCTAATGCAGGGAAGCAGGAGGTATGGACAGATTCCAAGCAGCAGGTAACCAGAAGCATATCAGAAGGCAGGAACAACAAGTAACAACAGGATGACAACAATAACCAGCAATGAATGCTGGGAGAGACAAGTATAAGAAGGACACACCTAGGTGCAAGGAATAATTAGTGAACAGGAAGGTTAACTACTAAAGCACAAGAAGCAGGCACAATTGCAGCACCTCTAGTGATCAGAGGTACTGCTGCTAACACATAAAATGAAACACAAATAATAAAGTCCAAAACTCCAGGAGACAGGAGCTGCCAATACAAAGCAGAAAGCTGTAAGCAGATTGTAACAGTGTGATGAATGACAGATTGGGCTGTTTTTAAGATACCGTCTTGTCTAAATGTGAATAATTGGCTACTATGGGGAGCTGTAAGATAAATAAAGGTGCCTTTGTGTTCATACTTTATTTTCCTCTGAAGAAACCCCCTACTGAAATGGGCGGAGAAACTTGTCCGGTGACGCCAGTGTAGTTATGAAAATCATATTGCCTGTACGTTCACCAGAGATCCTTTATAGTTACTTTAAGATTAAACAGCTTTGCTAATGCATTTGGCTGCTACAAACAGTTTCCCCTTAGGATTGGGGTATTGTTTTCTGGAGCTTTAATAACAGGAACAATATAATATGCTGCAGAAACGTAGGTCCACATCACATTCCAATTGTGCTGGGGATCTGTCCCTTCGTTAGTGGAGGTATTAAGTTCTGCAGGGACTATTATTTTCAAATTGGGGAGAATATTAACAAAACAGCTATACAGTCCCATCTGAATGCCTTAGAGTTAATTAATATGAACTGATTATCCCAGAATTGGAAAGTCTGTGGACAATAAGCATATATGCATATAAGTTATTTCTGTTTATATGTACTTATGAGTAGATAATTGTCAGGATTTAAATGATATAACAGATACACAGAGCAATATGAAGCATTGCTTTTATTATTATTTTAATAACTTTATTATTTTATTCTCTATCAGTGCTCTCATAATTAATAACAGGTTATAGTGCCTGTTATTTGGAGAGCTGCAGATTTGTTAGGCACCACACATTAGTTACATCTATTAGCGGCCTGGTTATTTATAGAAATCCAATTTCAAAGTGTTGTGACACTGGGTTTGTGTCTCCTGCTTCAATGGGTGCCTTAAGTATGGTGTGGATTCTGTGGTGAGTTAGGGTTGTTGGTGAGAATCAAGATAGAAATGAAGAGTTTATCAATTCAACTTGTCGGAGTGTAACAAAGTTTTATAAATAAAATATTTCAAGACCTGCTCTATCAATGTGGAGTAGTATAACCTTGACGACATTTTAATATTCTCCAAAGATCTCATCACTCATGGGTCTCATGTGGCAGTTGAAAATTGTCTACGCAAACTCATAAGATCAGAAGCCATTTCTTGAATATATTGTTTCTGGTTCAGGGTTACAAATGGGCTGTGAAAAGGTCCGAGCAGTTCATACTTGGCCTACGACCTCTGGTCTCAAGGCCTACCAATGTTTTCATATCTTTCAAATTTGTTATAGGCAGTTTATTCACGGGTACTCCTCTTTCACAGCTCCCATCATTGTTCTCAAACAAAAGGGTCAGGATTTGAAGTACTGTAGATACAGAAGACTTTCTTTTTCTAAAGCAAGCATTCTCTACTGCTCTGGTTCTCTAACAACCAGAGATTTCACAGCATTTTTTCCTAGAGGTTGATACCTCTTCTTTTTAAGTGGGTGCAATCCTCTCCCAAAGATCTACTGAAAAACTTCACCTATGTAGTTTATTCTTTCGTTAAGTTCATATCAGGGGAGAAAAAATATACCATTGGGTATAAATACTTATTAGTTATGAAATTAGCATTCAAAGAATGGAGATATCTTCTCGAGAGTTCCCTATTGTATTTGTAACAGTCTTAAAAATAAAAATTTATCATACCTTCCAACTGCTGGTGGTATCTCCTTTTTTCCCATTTTTGACCTCCGTATTAACTTTAGACCCAGAAGTATAAATCATAAGGCTGACACCTTATCACACTCTTTTCAAAGTGATCTAGATGCTAATATTTTGGAGAACCATCATATTTTAGTGTCTGCTAGTCATATCTACGATTCCCTCTACTACTGCTCCCTAGTACAAGATGTTGGTGTCTAAGAAACTACAGAAAATGCCTATCTAGTGGGCTCCTTCCTCCCGGTTTCTGAGCAGTCTGGGTCTCGGAAAACTCTAACTTATTTATCGGCATTATTGGCGGCTATCCCATTGACTTTGTTTCAGCAGGCCTAATTCATTAGGGCACATATTCTGAGCGCAACCCGCTAATATTTTGACTTTCAATGCAGCCGAATTCATCAAGCCACAGATCACAGAATCCATAGCCTGTTGAATTTGGGTGCAGGCCTCTGTAGTACTCAGGCATTGCAGGTATGTTCGTACTTGTCAGTACCTGCTGATCTGGCAGAGCATGTGGCATTTATTTATGTGTAAGTGACGGATTGTGCCGTCTCTATTTACATTATTTCAAGCTGATTGTGTTTTTCTTTTAATACACATATGGAACGGGATGAACACTGGTGAGACCCGTATATATGAAATTTGACAAGAGGAACTACGGACAATTACGGGACATTGTTCTTTTAAGAGGCAGTTCATGAATGTGTGGTCAATTAGGTGTTATATACATGTATAGATGCATTGGCTGAGCACTGCAGTGTATTGATTCCATACTGTACACTGTGTCAGGCGCCGCTCCGCGGCCGCCCACCCGTCTGCATAGCACGTCTAGTTGCCTAGCAACCAGACGCGTCACTTCCCCTTCCGCCCGGCCGGCCAGCTACAGACCTGAAAGCGTTCCCGTTGCTAGGCAACGGGACGCTGCATGAAGATAGCGCTACGGCGCTAAAGGATGACAGCGCTACGGCGCTGGAGTATGACAGCACTACTAGTGCTGAGGGCATTGGATAGCAGCACGATTTAAGCCTCTCTGACCCCACCTCCTGTGCCAGAGTTTCAGGTCCTTTCCTGTCCTCCAGCGTTCCAGTGTTCCTGTGATTATCTGTTACCTGACCTTTTCCTTCCTCCAGTTTATTGCCGTTTGCCTGTGACCATTGTGACCCGGATTGCCTTAACTACCCTTTTGGATCTCCCTTTTGTACCTCGCTGTCAGAACGTTATCGACCCGGCTTGACTCACTACCCCTTCGGATTCTCCTTGTGTACCTGCATTGCCCGCCCTGTTGCCGAACCGGCCTGTCTGACATTCCTCTCGTACTTCGCTATCTGACTCGTGGAAGGACCGCGACCTGCGTGTTTCCTGCAGCTAAGCCCATACCTCCTTGCGGGGGTCCCTGGTGAACACCAGGGGCACGTTAGACTCCGCACCTTCCTCCGAGTAGTGCCAACGATAGCAGGTACGCTATACTAGTCGTGACACACTGCCTATGACCACACACTCCTTTCCCGCCAGGAAAGAGCTGGCAATTGTTGCTCAGGGGGCAATACTCGACTCAGTAGCCTATTCAAATAAAAAAAAAATTGCAGGTGGCCCAGTGACCCAGCCCAAGGGAGCCCACTATGGGACCAGCCCTGGGGGCAGATGCCCCCCTGCCCCCTAGTCCAGCCTGCTCCTGTTCCCCACCCAGTTTATTTCCCTTTATCGTAGACTGTAGTAAGTCACCTTTCCACGCATTATAGCACAGAAAAGGCTGTTTTTATACCTATTTCTGACGGTACTAAGAATGCATAGAGTTATCTTCCTCAATTTATCGGGGAAAAAGAGCATTTAAATCAATATTCAGAGATTTTTAGATTTACATCTCTACCAAACAATATGACTATGTAGACCTTCTGTCTGGGGCAGAACATTTTCATGAGACATCACCCTCTACTCCTTTCTTTGCTGTGTATGGCCACCTTCCTCTTTGGCCGAAGTATTCCTCTCTACCAGCTTCTGAGGTACCAGCTGTTAGCTCTCTGTCTCACCACTTTTTCTACATTTCATCTAAAGCAGTGAAGAGTGTCAGTAATGCATCCATTTGCTATCATTTCTTTGACAAGAAACGTTGCGCTGCTACATCTTTGAAAATATTAGACATAGTTTGGTTGTCAACCCATAATCTTCACTAATAAGCATTTTAGTAAAAAATTTCACCTATGTACATTGGTCCATTGAGATTAAAAAGTTCATCAATCCGGTAGTCTTTAAGCTTGAGCTTCACCTTTTTACCATATTTCTGATTCTTTCCATATTTCCTTATTCCATTATATTTCCCTACTCAAAATACCGGTTATTAATGGTTTTTCATCCTTAGCCTTGGCTCCTTCTACGATCAAGACTCATTGAATGGCTTCTAGATTCCAGATGTTCTTGGGGAAAGATTCAGTATTTGGTGGATTTGAAGGCTATGGTCCAAAAGAACATACCTGTCTTGATGCCACTGGTGTTCTTGCTCCCAAACTCCTAAGAAAGTTCCTCAGGAAGTTTCCCAACAAACCACTTTATGGGTGGTCAGCATCAACCATTAACAGAGGGGGTACTATCACACTCTGGACCAGCTGACACTCTTACCTCAGTAAGGCACGCTCAGTGTAGCAATTTTACCACTGGGCAGGTCCTGCACTGGCGGCTTCCTCATCTTGTCCCCCGGCTGGGTCTCATTTCAATCAGCAAATGACTGGGCTCTCCAGTCATTTGCTGCAAGGATCCAACTCCTCCTCCTCCTATACTATTTAAGGCACCTGTGTCCAAAAATAGGTGCCAGGTGCTCATATAATTGTAGCTTTGGCTTCTCTGTTAATTTGTTTATTATTAATTATTATTATGCCCTCCAGTATATTCCTGGTATTTACCATCTCCAGTGTGTTTCTGGTATCATTCATCTCCAGCATTTTCCTGGTTTCAATAATCTCCAGTATATTCCTGGTATACACCATCTCCAGTATGTTCCTGGTCTTAGTCAGCTTTAGCATGTTCCTGATGATTTGGGGTTGTTGGTGAGAGTCAGGATAGAAATGAAGAGTGTATTAATTTTCCTTGTAGGGGTGTATCAGTTCTCCTTATAGAATGTGCATGTTATCCTTGAAGTTCTTTCAGTCTCTGAGTCCTCAGTCATCTCTGCGGTACTCCTGGCATCAATCATCTCCAGTGTTTTTCTGGTATCTACCATCTCCAGTGTATTCCTGGTATTGGTCATTGCCAGTGTATTCCTGGTATATACCGTCTATAGTATAGTCCTGGTATCAGTAATCTACAGTACATTCCTGGTATTAGTCATCTCCAGCATGTTCATGGTGATTTAAGGTTGTTGGAGAGAGTCAGCATAGTAATGAAGAGTGTATTTTTTTATTTCTAGGAATGTATCAGTTCTCCTTGTAGTATGGGCCTTTTATCTTTGTAGTCCTCTCTCTCTCTGAGTCTTCAGACATCTCCATACATACTGGTATCCATCTTGTATAGTGTGTTCCTGATATCAGTCATTTCCACTGTATTTCTGGCATCAATCATCTCCACTGAATACCTGGTATCTACCATCTCCAGCATATAAAATGCTTACGGTTGATAACATAATCAATAGACCTGAGTCTTAACCTTAACTCTTATGTAATACAATAAAATACACCATACTGACTTTTTGGCAAATAACTCTTATTTATTTAAATTAAACCGTAACTGTTATGGTGAGGAGAGAACACTGTACTCAACCTTGTCCATCCATAAGCGTACACTGTTTCTTAAACTTCATGGGACATCCGTCCCCAGGCATCACTGAACCTGCACCCCTCTGGGCTAATCGTAATGCACCACAAGTCAGCCAAGATGAGCCGTACTTGCACCAAACCTAAGCCGACCCTTGAGGGGCACAGGTTCCAAACGCCTGACTACCATGAATGTGCACTTCACCCACTTTGCTTATACTGTACAGTGTTCTCCTGCCACTTTAAAGGCTGCACCAGCCGCTGGTTGGCAGATCATGCCATTGTTACGCTCACCAAGCATCTCCAGTTACTTCCTGGGCTGAACCACAACACCCGCACCATACCACGAGCCTGGTCTCCAGTTGGCTCCTTATACCTCTGGCCTGCACCAACATTCCACTGTAAGAACTGGCCCACGCATGATGGCCATTTCTAAAGAAGACAGAAGCAGTACAAATTTTACCTCAAGCATACAGCCAACACTTGAACCAGGACTCAGGAATGGGAGGGATAAATTGCTTTCCTGGGCCAAGAGAGTGACCTAACTCCACTCTTTTAAACTGATCCCTAGTCCCTAACCCTTCATGACACATGTTTGTACATTACCACACCTACTCACTTTGTTAACCCTCAGTGAACCAAATAGTTATGTACACAAACTAAAGCTTTAAATCTCCCTTGGTTTAATCCATCCCTCAGTTCTAATAAAATGTTTACGGTTTATAACATAACCAATAGACCTTAGTTTTAACCTTAACCCCTAAGTAATATTATAATAAAAGACACCACACCGACTTGTTGGCAAATAACTCTTATTTATTTAAATTAAACTGTAACTGTTATGGTGACGGGAGAACACTGTATTCGACCTTGTCTATCCATAAACTTACTGGGACATCCGTCCCCAGGCATCCCGGAACTCGTACCCCTTTGGGCTAATCATAACGCACCGCAAGTCAGCCCAGATGAGCTGTACTTGCACCAAACCTAAGCTGACACTTCGAAGGGCACGGGTTCCAAATGCCTGACTACCATCAATGTGCGCTTCACCTACTTTACTTATCCTGTATAGTGTTCTCCTGCCACGCCAGGTTCCCTCCTGAACCTAGGCCTGCCACAATACTACACCTTAACCAATTTGCTGAATGCCATCTATATCCCTGCTATAAAGATACCTAACCCCTCATCTGTTAGATGCATCTAATCAGGCCTGTAGAGGCCAGGGTTCAGAAACCTTATTACTGAATACTCAATTTGCTGTCCACCAATTGACCGTAGATACTTGGCCATGACTGCATTCACATTCTTATGGACATGGTCCACCATTCTTCCATCTGGGAAAGCTCTCCACACTACCTGGGGATTTATGTTGGACCAGTACAGGAACAATTCAGGACAGGAGACATGTACCCTTGCTATGTCAGACAATGTTGCTAGGCAAAACGCAATAGATTTGGCATTGCCGAAATCATTTCCACCCAGATGTGTAAACAAGATATGGGAAACACCACTCTCCGCTATTTTTCTGGACAGTAATCCTTTAAAATTTGTCCACCTCATTCCCCCTCCAACCAATCTGAGATACCACTACCGGGCAGGGGAATGCAGCTGTGATTTCACTGCTTTTTTGATTTTAAGTGCTGTTTTTGTTTAAAGTGTGGAGTTGGTTCCATTAAGGATTGCTGTGCTGTGCTGAGAGAGTGATATAGTTTGGGGAATTATTCTGTGTGTTTATTGAACGGGATTCGTTTTTCTGTGTGTTTATTAAGTGTTTTTTTTTTTTCTCCTTCTCTCTGTTAGAGCTAGTGGGTGTGGTTTAATTGCATAGTTGATACAGCTGGTTAGTGCAAGCTCTATTTAACAGGAGGTAGCAAGCGATTTCATTGAGCTTGTGATTTCACTGCTTTTTTGATTTCAAGTGCTGTTTTTGTTTAAAGTGTGGAGTTGGTTCCATTAAGGATTGCTGTGCTGTGCTGAGAGAGTGATATAGTTTGGGGAATTATTCTGTGTGTTTATTGAACGGGATTCGTTCTTCTGTGTGTTTATTAAGTGTTTTTTTTTTTTCCTTCTCTCTGTTAGAGCTAGTGGGTGTGGTTTAATTGCATAGTTGATACAGCTGGTTAGTGCAAGCTCTATTTAACAGGAGGTAGCAAGCGATTTCATTGAGCTTGTGATTTCACTGCTTTTTTGATTTCAAGTGCTGTTTTTGTTTAAAGTGTGGAGTTGGTTCCATTAAGGAGTTGAATCCAGGAAGGGGTTTAATCTGGTAAGTGGCTAGGAAAGGCTAGTACTAAAGTTCACTGTGGGCTATAAGAAGTTAGGTTAGCCATAATAAGATGAGTAGTAGCAGGCTTGATGATCTCACTCAATGCATATCTTGTCATATGTATGCACACTTGGAGCAAGTGTTCCAAGGTTTATACCTCTGTGAGAAATGTGAGCAATTGGTCTCTTTGGAAGCCCAGGTAACTGATCTAAAGCAGACCATTGCAACATTGAGAGACATTGCCAACCTGGAGCAGAGTTTACAGCTCACCGTTGATGCGTTATCTGAGCAGGGTGGAGCAGAGACAGAGGAGGATGCACAGGTAGGCAGCTGGGTAACAGTTACTAGGGGTAGCAGAGGGAGGAAGAGGCAGGCCAGTTCTGAGCTAGGCAATCCCAGCAGATTTGCCAGATTGGATGAAGATACTGTGGAAGGCAGTTCAGAATTGGTAGAGTTGGATGACACTGCTTCCTCTAGCAACCAGGGGAATGGTCTCTCCAGCACAGAGGGGACCAAAGTTACTCAGGGACCCAGGCAGATTGTGGTGGTAGGGGATTCAATTATTAGGAAGGTAGATAGGGCAATCTGTTCCCGGGACCGTGCATGCCGAACAGTGTGTTGTCTCCCGGGTGCTCGGGCTCGGCATATTGCGGATCGGGTGGACAGATTGTTGGGAGGGGCTGGGAATGACCCAGCGGTTTTGGTGCATGTTGGCACCAATGACCGAGTTAGAGGAAGAAGGGGTGTCCTAAAGAATGATTTCAGGGACATAGGTCGCAAACTTAAGGCAAGGACATCCAAGGTAGTATTTTCAGAAATACTACCTGTGCCACGCGCTAGTCCAGGGAGGCAGCGGGAGATTAGGGAGGTTAATGCGTGGCTAAAAGATTGGTGTAGGAAGGAGGGTTTTGGATTCTTAGAGCACTGGGCTGATTTCTCGGTCAGTTGCCATCTTTATTGTCGTGATGGATTGCACCTGAATGAGGAGGGGGCTGCAGTGCTAGGGGAGAGGATGGTTAGAAGGTTGGAGGAGATTTTAAACTAGGCTCCGGGGGGGAGGGGCAAGCAAGTATTTATGGGATAGACATTGAGAGTAGTAAGGAGGAATTTAACAAGAGTAAAGGGGGTGGAGAGGGGGGAAAGGGAAGCATAGCCGATAAGGAGCGGCCCTTTTTAAAGCAAAAAGAAATACCTAAGGGAGGCAATAGACTTAAGTGTATGCTTGCAAATGCAAGAAGCCTGACAGGTAAAATGGGGGAGTTAGAACTAGTAGCAATGAATAAGCAGTATGATATTATAGGTATTACTGAGACCTGGTGGGATGATACACATGACTGGGCAGTCAACTTGGAAGGCTATTCTCTCTTCAGAAGGGATAGGGTAAATAAAAGGGGAGGAGGAGTATGTCTTTATATTAAGCCAGAATTAAAACCAAGTATTCAGAAAGTTATATACGAGAATATTGGTGATAATATAGAGGCATTGTGGGTGGAAATATCCAGCGGAGGAAAAAATTCAGAGAAGTTTCTGATAGGGATATGCTATAAACCGCCAGATATTAGTACGATTGAGGAAGCCCAACTTCTACAGCAAATTGAAAAGGCTACACAACTAGGTCAAATTTTAATTATGGGGGATTTTAATTATCCGGACATTGATTGGAGTACTGAGACCTGCGGTACAGCTATGGGAAATAGGTTTCTGAGCACGCTAAAAGAACATTACATGTCCCAATTAGTTGAGGAACCAACTAGGAACCGGACTATACTGGACCTAGTAATAACAAACAATGTAGACGTAATATCAAATATTCAAGTAAAGGAGCACTTGGGAAACAGTGATCATAATATGGTCTCATTTGAAATTAGTTTCCAGAAACAACAGTATAAGGGATCAACTAGGACTTTAAACTTTAAAAAGGCAAATTTTAATATGCTAAAGGAGTCTATAAAGAGCATAGACTGGGACAAAGCCTTTGAAGGAAAAAATACGGAAGAAATGTGGACTGTCTTTAAAATGTTGTTGGAAACATACACGTATAAGTTCATTCCTATGGGAAATAAATGTAAAAGAATTAAGTCTAAACCAATGTGGCTAAATAAAAAGGTAAGGGAAGAAATGCAAAGGAAGAAGCGTGCATTTAAATTGTTTAAGTCTGAAGGGTCAGAGGAGTCCTTCCATAGGTACAAGGAATGTAATAAAACATGCAAAAAGGAAATTAGATTGGCTAAATTAGAAAATGAAAGGCACGTTGCAAAAGAAAGTAAGACAAACCCCAAAAAGTTTTTTAAGTATATAAATGGCAAAAGGATTAAAAAAGATAATATAGGACCACTAAGAAGTGAGATGGGTGAATTGATAAATGATACTAAGGAAAAAGCAGAGATATTAAACACGTTCTTTTCTTCAGTATTTACCAGAGAGGAACAAATGGCAGGAGTAATACATAAAAATGGAAATGAAACCATGCCATTAATTAATACTTGGTTGTCAGAGGAAGAAGTCCAAAGGCAACTGAAGAATATTAAGATAAATAAAGCTCCAGGTCCAGATGGCATACACCCAAGGGTCCTTATGGAATTAAACTCGGAAATAGCTAGACCGCTATTCTTAATTTTCAGAGATTCAATCTCATCAGGCTCAGTACCAAGGGATTGGCGAATAGCAGATGTGGTGCCGTTGTTTAAAAAGGGGACGAGATCACAACCAGAGAATTATAGACCTGTAAGCCTGACATCAATAGTGGGGAAACTACTGGAAGGTATTTTAAGGGACAGTATTCAGGATTACTTGGTACGCAATAAAATTATTAGTGGGAATCAACATGGATTTGTGAGGGATAGGTCATGTCAAACTAATCTAATTAGTTTCTACGAGGAAGTTAGTGGGAACTTAGACCAGGGCAGGACAGTAGATGTGGTCTACTTAGATTTTGCAAAGGCCTTTGATACAGTGCCACACAAGAGGTTGGTTTACAAAATAAGGGAACTGGGTCTAGAAATCAAAATTTGTACTTGGATCGAAAACTGGTTAGAGAATAGGGAACAGAGAGTTGTGATAAATGGAACATTTTCTAATTGGTCAAAGGTCTTAAGTGGAGTTCCTCAAGGTTCCGTGCTGGGACCACTCCTTTTTAATATATTTATTAATGACCTTGGTGATGGTTTAGAGAGTAAAGTTTCTATTTTTGCAGATGACACTAAACTCTGTAAGGTAATAAAATCAGAGCAAGATGTAGCTTCTCTACAGAGGGACTTAAATAAACTGGAGGATTGGGCGGCTAAATGGAATATGAGGTTTAACACAGATAAATGTAAGGTTATGCATTCAGGGATCAAAAACAAGAACGCAATCTATAAATTAAATGGAATTAATTTGGGAGAATCTATAATGGAAAAGGATTTGGGAGTGCTCGTAGACAGTAGACTTAGCAATAGTGCTCAATGTCAAGCAGCAGCTGCAAGGGCAAACAAAGTATTGGCATGCATAAAAAGGGGCATAGATGCAAGGGAAGACAGTGTAATTTTGCCACTGTATAAATCGTTGGTAAGACCTCATCTTGAATATGCAGTACAGTTCTGGGCACCACTCTATAAAAGAGATAATTTGGAACTAGAAAGGGTTCAGAGAAGGGCGACAAAATTGATAAAGGGTATGGAGTCATTAAGTTATGAGGAAAGGTTAGCCAGTTTAGGCATGTTTACTTTAGAAAAGAGGCGCCTAAGGGGAGATATGATTACTATGTACAAATACATTAGGAGTCAATACAGAGAGCTTTCATGGGAACTTTTTACCCCAAGGACCATACACAGGACACGTGGTCATCCCCTAAGGTTAGAGGAGAGGAAATTTCACAACCAGCAAAGGAAGGGGTTCTTTAGAGTAAGGGCAGTCAAGATATGGAATTCATTGCCAGGGAAGGTTGTGATGGCAGATTCAATAGATATGTTTAAGAAAGGGTTGGACAATTTTTTAGCGGAAAGGTGTATCCAGGGATACGACCGTTAATTTAAAATAAAGGATAGTAGTGGATATAGGGTAAAAATTGGATTGCAATATTGAGTCTGGGGGGATTTTCAAAATTGAAACAGATGGGCGGTTGCCTACTCTGGATTAATTTCAAATATAAGTGCAGGATCGCAGGAGATCCAAAATAGGTTGAACTTGATGGACTGGTGTCTTTTTTCAACCTCATCAACTATGTTACTATGTTACCTGCTACTCGGTGCAAAAAAGCACAATGCACAAACGAGTGACCAAGGACCCAGTACTTCAGCGGAGATCCATCCACTGTAATGCAGCAAAAATAATACCGTTAAAGCACCACACAGCAACATGGCACTCCCATAGGAGTACACGGAAGTCACTGCATACCAAGAAAAAACGAGACCCACTGCAAGGAGAAGAAGGAAAAATGGCAGAGATAAGGAGGAAACAAAAAGAGAATGAGAATAAGAAGAAGAGGAAAGGCGACACAGGCGAAGGTAAAAACCGTCAAAACCTCATGGTACCAATTGCCAATCAGGTCCACTTTGGAGGGAAAATCCGGATAAATCCCTTCGCGCCCCTGCACCCAAGAACAGCAAGCAACAGAGTCCTGTGTCAACCCCTTAAGAGGAGGATAAGAAAAGTTCAAGAGAGAACAGAGGATATCGCGTATCGCCGATATGCAGTGGACTTCCATCTGCCTAAATCCTGAATATATGGGCCTGACACCTCATCTACAGCTGCATATATGGATTCACCTATTCTAAATGAATGTGTGCCAAACTGCGTGCTATTCATTCCCAAGACGTCTAAAGACCACTGTAAACTGATACCGCCTGAGGAGGGACCCATCACTATGCACCAGCCACAGCAACGCATTGCAACGCATCTATCTTGCATTGTCTTTCAGTCTATCTTGCACTGTCTTTCCGTCTATCTTGCACTGTCTTTCCGACTATCATGCTCTTTCTTTCTTACTTTGTCTATCTTGCATTGTCTTTCCGTCTATCTTGCACTGTCTTTCCGTCTATCTTGCATTGTCTTTCCGTCTATCTTGCTTTCTCTTTTTTACTTTGTCTATCTTCCTCTATCTTTTCCTCTATCTTATAATGTCTTTCCGTCTGTCTTGCTGTGTCTTTTTATCTATCTTGCTCTGTCTTTCCGTCTATCTTGCATTGTCTTTCCGTCTATCTTGCATTGTCTTTCAGTCTATCTTGCACTGTCTTTCCGTCTATCTTGCACTATCTTTCCGACTATCTTGCACTGTGTTATTATTTATTTTGCTCAGTTTTTCTGTCTATCTTGCACTGTCTTTCCGTCTATCTTGCTTTGTCTTTCCATTATTCATGCTCTTTCTATGTTACCCTGTCTATCTTGCTCTGTTTTTCCAACTATCATGCTCTTTCTATCTTACTTTGTCTATCTTGCATTGTCTTTCCGTCTATCTTGCATTGTCTTTCCGTCTATCTTACATTGTCTTTCCGTCTATCTTGTATTGTCTTTCCGTCTATCTTGTTTTCTCTTTTTTACTACTTCTATCTACCTCTATCTTTACGTCTATCTTGTAATGTCTTTTTGTCTATCTTGCTGTGTCTTTTTGTCTATCTTGCTCTGTCTTTCCGTCTATTTTTCATTGTCTTTCCATCTATCTTGCATTGTCTTTCCGTCTATCTTGCACTGTCTTTCCGTCTATTTTGCATTGTCTTTCCGTCTGTCTTGCATTGTCTTTCCGTCTATCTTGCACTGTCTTTCCGTCTATCTTGCATTGTCTTTCCGTCTATCTTGCTTTCTCTTTTTTACTTTGTCTATCTTCCTCTATCTTTTCCTCTATCTTGTAATGTCTTTCCGTCTGTCTTGCTGTGTCTTTTTATCTATCTTGCTCTGTCTTTCCGTCTATCTTGCATTGTCTTTCCGTCTATCTTGCTTTGTCTTTCCGTCTATCTTGCACTGTCTTTCCGTCTATCTTGCACTGTCTTATCATTTATTTTGCTCAGTTTTTCTGTCTATCTTGCTCTGTCTTTCCGTCTATCTTGCTTTGTCTTTCCATTATTCATGCTCTTTCTATGCTACCCTGTCTATCTTGCTCTGTTTTTCCAACTATCATGCTCTTTCTATCTTACTTTGTCTATCTTGCATTGTCTTTCCGTCTATCTTGCATTGTCTTTCCGTCTATCTTGTATTGTCTTTCCGTATATCTTGCTTTCTCTTTTTTACTACTTCTATCTACCTCTATATTTACGTCTATCTTGTAATGTCTTTCTGTCTATCTTGCTGTGTCTTTTTGTCTATCTTGCTCTGTCTTTCCGTCTATTTTTCATTGTCTTTCCGTCTATCTTGCATTGTCTTTCCGTCTATCTAGCTCTGTCTTTTTGTCTATCTTACTCTGTCTTTCTGTCTATCTTGCATTGTCTTTCCGTCTATCTTGCATTGTCTTTCAGTCTATCTTGCACTGTCTTTCCGTCTATCTTGCACTGTCTTTCCGTCTATCTTGCTTTGTCTTTCCATTATTCATGCTCTTTCTATGTTACCCTGTCTATCTTGCTCTGTTTTTCCAACTATCATGCTCTTTCTATCTTACTTTGTCTATCTTGCACTGTCTTTCCGTCTATTTTGCATTGTCTTTCCGTCTATCTAGCTCTGTCTTTTTGTCTATCTTACTCTGTCTTTCTGTCTATCTTGCATTGTCTTTCCGTCTATGTTGCTTTGTCTTTACATTATTCATGCTCTTTCTATGTTACCCTGTCTATCTTGTTCTGTTTTTCAAACTATCATGCTCTTCCTATCTTTGTCTATTTTGCCCTGTCATTCCTTCTATCTCGTATTGTCTTTCCGTCTATCTAGCTCTGTCTTTTTGTCTATCTTGCTCTATCTTTCTGTCTATCTTGCATTGTCTTTCCGTTTATCTTGCACTTTCTTTCCGTCTATTTTGCTTTCTCTTTTTTACTTTGTCTAGCTTCCTCTATCTTTACGTCTATCTTGTAATGTCTTTCCGTCTATCTTGCTTTGTCTTTCCGTCTATCTTGCATTGTCTTTCCGTCTATCTTGCTTTCTCTTTTTACTATGTCTATCTACCTCTATCTTTTTGTCTATCTTGTATTGTCTTTCCGTCTATCTTGCTGAGTCTGTTTATCTATCTTGCTCTGTCTTTCCGTCTATCTTCCACTGTCATTCCGTCTATCTTGCACTGTCTTTCCGTCTATCTTGCTTTGTCTTTCTATTATTCAAGCTCTTTCTATGGTACCCAGTCTATCTTGCTCTGTTTTTCCAACTATCATGCTCTTTCTATGTTACTTTGTCTATTTTGCTCTGTAATTCCGTCTATCTTGCATTGTCTTTCCGTCTATCTAGCTCTGTCTTTCCGTCTATCTAGCTCTGTCTTTCCGTCTATCTTGCATTGTCTTTCCGTCTATCTTGCTGTGTCTTTTTGTCTATCTTGCTGTGTCTTTCCGTCTATCTTGCATTGTCTTTCCGTCTATCTTGCATTGTCTTTCCATCTATATTGCACTGTCTTTCCGTCTATCTTGCACTGTCTTTCCGTCTATCTTGCACTGTCTTATCATTTAATTTGCTAATTTTTTCTGTCTATCTTGCACTGTCTTTCCGTCTATCTTGCTTTGTATTTCCATTATTCATGCTCTTTCTATGTTACTCTGTCTATCTTGCTCTGTTTTTCCAACTATCATGCTCTTTCTATCTTACTTTGTCTATCTTGCTTTGTCTTTCCGTCTATCTTGAATTGTCTTTCCGTCTATCTTGCATTTTCTTTCCGTCTATCTTGTATTGTCTTTCCGTATATCTTGCTTTCTCTTTTTTACTATGTCTATCTACCTCTATCTTTACGTTTATCTTGTAATGTCTTTCTGTCTATCTTGATGTGTCTTTTTGTCTATCTTGCTCTGTCTTTCCGTCTATTTTGCATTGTCTTTCCGACTATCTTGCATTGTCTTACCGTCTATCTTGCACTGTCTTTCCGTCTATCTTGCACTGTCTTTCTGTCTATCTTGCACTTTCTTATCCTTTAATTTGCTCAGTTTTTCTGTAAATCTTGCACTGTCTTACCGTCTATCTTGCTTTGTCTTTCCATTATTCATGCTCTTTCTATGTTACCCTGTCTATCTTGCTCTGTTTTTCCAACTATCATGCTCTCTCTATCTTACTTTGTCTATTCTGCTTTGTAATACCGTTTACCTTGCTCTGTCTTTCCGTCTATCTTGCACTGTCTTTTCGTCTATCTTGCACTGTCTTATTATTTATTTTGCTCAGTTTTTCAGTCTATCTTGCTTTGTGTTTGCATTATTCATGCTCTTTCTATGTTACCCTGTCTGTCTTGCTCTGTTTTTCCAACTATCATGCTCTTTTTATCTTACTTTGTCTATTTTGCTCTGTCATTCCGTCTGTCTTGCATAGTCTTTCCTTCTATCTAGCTCTGTGTTTTTGTCTATCTTGCTCTGTCTTTCCGTCTATCTGGCATTGTCTTTCCGTCTATCTTGCACTGTCTTTCCGACTATCATGCTCTTTCTTTCTTACTTTGTCTATCTTGCATTGTCTTTCCATCTATCTTGCACTGTCTTTCCGTCTATCTTGCATTGTCTTTCCGTCTATCTTGCTTTCTCTTTTTTACTACTTCTATCTACCTCTATATTTACGTCTATCTTGTAATGTCTTTTTGTCTATCTTGCTGTGTCTTTTTGTCTATCTTGCTCTGTCTTTCCGTCTATTTTTCATTGTCTTTCCGTCTATCTTGCATTGTCTTTCCGTCTATCTTGCACTGTCTTTCCGTCTATTTTGCATTGTCTTTCCGTCTATCTTGCACTGTCTTTCCGTCTATCTTGCATTGTCTTTCCGTCTATCTTGCTTTCTCTTTTTTACTTTGTCTATCTTCCTCTATCTTTTCCTCTATCTTGTAATGTCTGTCTGTCTTGCTGTGTCTTTTTATCTATCTTGCTCTGTCTTTCCGTCTATCTTGCATTGTCTTTCCGTCTATCTTGCATTGTCTTTCCGTCTATCTTGCTTTGTCTTTCCATTATTCATGCTCTTTCTATGCTACCCTGTCTATCTTGCTCTGTTTTTCCAACTATCATGCTCTTTCTATCTTACTTTGTCTATCTTGCATTGTCTTTCCGTCTATCTTACATTGTCTTTCCGTCTATCTTGCATTGTCTTTCCGTCTATCTTGCACTGTCTTTCCGTCTATCTTGCATTGTCTTTCCGTCTATCTTGCTTTCTCTTTTTTACTTTGTCTATCTTCCTCTATCTTTTCCTCTATCTTGTAATGTCTGTCTGTCTTGCTGTGTCTTTTTATCTATCTTGCTCTGTCTTTCCGTCTATCTTGCATTGTCTTTCCGTCTATCTTGCATTGTCTTTCCGTCTATCTTGCTTTGTCTTTCCATTATTCATGCTCTTTCTATGCTACCCTGTCTATCTTGCTCTGTTTTTCCAACTATCATGCTCTTTCTATCTTACTTTGTCTATCTTGCATTGTCTTTCCGTCTATCTTACATTGTCTTTCCGTCTATCTTGTATTGTCTTTCCGTATATCTTGCTTTCTCTTTTTTACTACTTCTATCTACCTCTATCTTTACGTCTACCTTGTAATGTCTTTCTTTCTATCTTGCTCTGTCTTTCCGTCTATTTTTCATTGTCTTTCCGTCTATCTTGCATTGTCTTTCCGTCTATCTTGCACTGTCTTTCCATCTATTTTGCATTGTCTTTCCGTCTATCTTGCATTGTCTTTCCGTCTATCTAGCTCTGTCTTTTTGTCTATCTTGCTCTCTCTTTGTGTCTATCTTGCATTGTCTTTCCGTCTATCTTGCTTTGTCTTTCCATTATTCATGCTCTTTCTATGTTACCCTGTCTATCTTGCTCTGTTTTTCCAATTATCATGCTCTTCCTATCTTTGTCTATTTTGCCCTGTCATTCCGTCTATCTTGCATTGTCTTTCCGTTTATCTTGCACTTTCTTTCCGTCAATTTTGCTTTCTCTTTTTTCTTTGTCTAGCTTCCTCTATCTTTACGTCTATCTTGTAATGTCTTTCCGTCTATCTTTCTTTGTCTTTCCGTCTATCTTGCATTGTCTTTCCGTCTATCTTGCTTTCTCTTTTTATTATGTCTATCTATCTCTATCTTTTTGTCTATCTTGCATTGTCTTTCCGTCTATCTTGCTCTGTCATTCCGTCTATCTTGCATTGTCTTTCCTTCTATCTAGCTCTGTCTTTTTGTCTATCTTGCACTGTCTTTCCGTCTATCTTGCACTGTCTTTCCGACTATCATGCTCTTTCTTTCTTACTTTGTCTATCTTGCATTGTCTTTCCGTCTATCTTGCACTGTCTTTCCGTCTATCTTGCATTGTCTTTCCGTCTATCTTGCTTTCTCTTTTTTACTTTGTCTATCTTCCTCTATTTTTTCCTCTATCTTGTAATGTCTTTCGTCTGTCTTGCTGTGTCTTTTTATCAATCTTGCATTGTCTTTCCGTCTATCTTGCATTGTCTTTCAGTCTATCTTGCACTGTCTTTCCGTCTATCTTGCACTGTCTTTCCGTCTATCTTGCACTATCTTTCCGTCTATCTTGCACTGTCTTTCCGTCTGTCTTGCTTTCTCTTTCCATTATTCATGCTCTTTCTATGTTACCCTGTCTATCTTGCTCTGTTTTTCCAACTATCATGCTCTTTCTATCTTACTTTGTCTATCTTGCATTGTCTTTCCGTCTATCTTGCATTGTCTTTCCGTCTATCTTGCCCTGTCTTTCCGACTATCTTGCACTGTCTTATCATTTATTTTGCTCAGTTTTTCTGTCTATCTTGCTCTGTCTTTCCGTCTATCTTGCATTGTCTTTCCGTCTATCTTGCATTGTCTTTCCGTCTATCTTGCCCTGTCTTTCCGACTATCTTGCACTGTCTTATCATTTATTTTGCTCAGTTTTTCTGTCTATCTTGCTCTGTCTTTCCGTCTATCTTGCTTTGTCTTTCCATTATTCATGCTCTTTCTATGCTACCCTGTCTATCTTGCTCTGTTTTTCCAACTATCATGCTCTTTCTATCTTACTTTGTCTATCTTGCATTGTCTTTCCGTCTATCTTACATTGTCTTTCCGTCTATCTTGTATTGTCTTTCCGTATATCTTGCTTTCTCTTTTTTACTACTTCTATCTACCTCTATCTTTACGTCTATCTTGTAATTTCTTTCTTTCTATCTTGCTCTGTCTTTCCGTCTATTTTTCATTGTCTTTCCGTCTATCTTGCCCTGTCTTTCCATCTATTTTGCATTGTCTTTCTGTCTATCTTGCACTGTCTTTCCGTCTATCTTGCTTTGTCTTTGCATTATTCATGCTCTTTCTATGTTTCCCTGTCTGTTTTGCTCTGTTTTTCCTACTATCATGCTCTTTCTATCTTACTTTGTCTATTGTGCAATATCATTCTGTTTATCTTGCATTGTCTTTCCGTCTATCTTGCACTGTCTTATCATTTAATTTGCTCAGTTTTTCTGTCTTTCTTGCACTGTCTTTCCGTCTATCTTGCTTTGTCTTTCCATTATTCATGCTCTTTCTATGTTACCCTGTCTGTCTTGCTCTGTTTTTCCAACTATCATGCTCTTTCTATCTTACTTTGTCTATTCTGCTTTGTAATGCCGTCTACCTTGCTCTGTCTTTTCATCTATCTTGCTCTGTCTTTCCGTCTATCTTGCATTGTCTTTCCGTCTATCTTGCATTGTCTTTCCGTCTATCTTGCACTGTCTTTCCGTCTATCATGCTCTTTCTTTCTTACTTTGTCTATCTTGCATTGTCTTTCCGTCTATCTTGCACTGTCTTTCCGTCTATCTTGCTTTGTCTTTCCATTATTCATGCTCTTTCTATGTTACCCTGTCTGTCTTGCTCTGTTTTTCCAACTATCATGCTCTTTCTATCTTACTTTGTCTATTCTGCTTTGTAATGCCGTCTACCTTGCTCTGTCTTTTCATCTATCTTGCTCTGTCTTTCCGTCTATCTTGCATTGTCTTTCCGTCTATCTTGCATTGTCTTTCCGTCTATCTTGCACTGTCTTTCCGTCTATCATGCTCTTTCTTTCTTACTTTGTCTATCTTGCATTGTCTTTCCGTCTATCTTGCACTGTCTTTCCGTCTATCTTGCTTTGTCTTTCCATTATTCATGCTCTTTCTATGTTACTCTGTCTATCTTGCTCTGTTTTTCCAACTATCATGCTCTTTCTATCTTACTTTGTCTATCTTGCTTTGTCTTTCCGTCTATCTTGAATTGTCTTTCCGTCTATCTTGCATTTTCTTTCCGTCTATCTTGTATTGTCTTTCCGTATATCTTGCTTTCTCTTTTTTACTATGTCTATCTACCTCTATCTTTACGTTTATCTTGTAATGTCTTTCTGTCTATCTTGATGTGTCTTTTTGTCTATCTTGCTCTGTCTTTCCGTCTATTTTGCATTGTCTTTCCGACTATCTTGCATTGTCTTACCGTCTATCTTGCACTGTCTTTCCGTCTATCTTGCACTGTCTTTCTGTCTATCTTGCACTTTCTTATCCTTTAATTTGCTCAGTTTTTCTGTAAATCTTGCACTGTCTTACCGTCTATCTTGCTTTGTCTTTCCATTATTCATGCTCTTTCTATGTTACCCTGTCTATCTTGCTCTGTTTTTCCAACTATCATGCTCTCTCTATCTTACTTTGTCTATTCTGCTTTGTAATACCGTTTACCTTGCTCTGTCTTTCCGTCTATCTTGCACTGTCTTTTCGTCTATCTTGCACTGTCTTATTATTTATTTTGCTCAGTTTTTCAGTCTATCTTGCTTTGTGTTTGCATTATTCATGCTCTTTCTATGTTACCCTGTCTGTCTTGCTCTGTTTTTCCAACTATCATGCTCTTTTTATCTTACTTTGTCTATTTTGCTCTGTCATTCCGTCTGTCTTGCATAGTCTTTCCTTCTATCTAGCTCTGTGTTTTTGTCTATCTTGCTCTGTCTTTCCGTCTATCTGGCATTGTCTTTCCGTCTATCTTGCACTGTCTTTCCGACTATCATGCTCTTTCTTTCTTACTTTGTCTATCTTGCATTGTCTTTCCATCTATCTTGCACTGTCTTTCCGTCTATCTTGCATTGTCTTTCCGTCTATCTTGCTTTCTCTTTTTTACTACTTCTATCTACCTCTATATTTACGTCTATCTTGTAATGTCTTTTTGTCTATCTTGCTGTGTCTTTTTGTCTATCTTGCTCTGTCTTTCCGTCTATTTTTCATTGTCTTTCCGTCTATCTTGCATTGTCTTTCCGTCTATCTTGCACTGTCTTTCCGTCTATTTTGCATTGTCTTTCCGTCTATCTTGCACTGTCTTTCCGTCTATCTTGCATTGTCTTTCCGTCTATCTTGCTTTCTCTTTTTTACTTTGTCTATCTTCCTCTATCTTTTCCTCTATCTTGTAATGTCTGTCTGTCTTGCTGTGTCTTTTTATCTATCTTGCTCTGTCTTTCCGTCTATCTTGCATTGTCTTTCCGTCTATCTTGCATTGTCTTTCCGTCTATCTTGCTTTGTCTTTCCATTATTCATGCTCTTTCTATGCTACCCTGTCTATCTTGCTCTGTTTTTCCAACTATCATGCTCTTTCTATCTTACTTTGTCTATCTTGCATTGTCTTTCCGTCTATCTTACATTGTCTTTCCGTCTATCTTGCATTGTCTTTCCGTCTATCTTGCACTGTCTTTCCGTCTATCTTGCATTGTCTTTCCGTCTATCTTGCTTTCTCTTTTTTACTTTGTCTATCTTCCTCTATCTTTTCCTCTATCTTGTAATGTCTGTCTGTCTTGCTGTGTCTTTTTATCTATCTTGCTCTGTCTTTCCGTCTATCTTGCATTGTCTTTCCGTCTATCTTGCATTGTCTTTCCGTCTATCTTGCTTTGTCTTTCCATTATTCATGCTCTTTCTATGCTACCCTGTCTATCTTGCTCTGTTTTTCCAACTATCATGCTCTTTCTATCTTACTTTGTCTATCTTGCATTGTCTTTCCGTCTATCTTACATTGTCTTTCCGTCTATCTTGTATTGTCTTTCCGTATATCTTGCTTTCTCTTTTTTACTACTTCTATCTACCTCTATCTTTACGTCTACCTTGTAATGTCTTTCTTTCTATCTTGCTCTGTCTTTCCGTCTATTTTTCATTGTCTTTCCGTCTATCTTGCATTGTCTTTCCGTCTATCTTGCACTGTCTTTCCATCTATTTTGCATTGTCTTTCCGTCTATCTTGCATTGTCTTTCCGTCTATCTAGCTCTGTCTTTTTGTCTATCTTGCTCTCTCTTTGTGTCTATCTTGCATTGTCTTTCCGTCTATCTTGCTTTGTCTTTCCATTATTCATGCTCTTTCTATGTTACCCTGTCTATCTTGCTCTGTTTTTCCAATTATCATGCTCTTCCTATCTTTGTCTATTTTGCCCTGTCATTCCGTCTATCTTGCATTGTCTTTCCGTTTATCTTGCACTTTCTTTCCGTCAATTTTGCTTTCTCTTTTTTCTTTGTCTAGCTTCCTCTATCTTTACGTCTATCTTGTAATGTCTTTCCGTCTATCTTTCTTTGTCTTTCCGTCTATCTTGCATTGTCTTTCCGTCTATCTTGCTTTCTCTTTTTATTATGTCTATCTATCTCTATCTTTTTGTCTATCTTGCATTGTCTTTCCGTCTATCTTGCTCTGTCATTCCGTCTATCTTGCATTGTCTTTCCTTCTATCTAGCTCTGTCTTTTTGTCTATCTTGCACTGTCTTTCCGTCTATCTTGCACTGTCTTTCCGACTATCATGCTCTTTCTTTCTTACTTTGTCTATCTTGCATTGTCTTTCCGTCTATCTTGCACTGTCTTTCCGTCTATCTTGCATTGTCTTTCCGTCTATCTTGCTTTCTCTTTTTTACTTTGTCTATCTTCCTCTATTTTTTCCTCTATCTTGTAATGTCTTTCGTCTGTCTTGCTGTGTCTTTTTATCAATCTTGCATTGTCTTTCCGTCTATCTTGCATTGTCTTTCAGTCTATCTTGCACTGTCTTTCCGTCTATCTTGCACTGTCTTTCCGTCTATCTTGCACTATCTTTCCGTCTATCTTGCACTGTCTTTCCGTCTGTCTTGCTTTCTCTTTCCATTATTCATGCTCTTTCTATGTTACCCTGTCTATCTTGCTCTGTTTTTCCAACTATCATGCTCTTTCTATCTTACTTTGTCTATCTTGCATTGTCTTTCCGTCTATCTTGCATTGTCTTTCCGTCTATCTTGCCCTGTCTTTCCGACTATCTTGCACTGTCTTATCATTTATTTTGCTCAGTTTTTCTGTCTATCTTGCTCTGTCTTTCCGTCTATCTTGCATTGTCTTTCCGTCTATCTTGCATTGTCTTTCCGTCTATCTTGCCCTGTCTTTCCGACTATCTTGCACTGTCTTATCATTTATTTTGCTCAGTTTTTCTGTCTATCTTGCTCTGTCTTTCCGTCTATCTTGCTTTGTCTTTCCATTATTCATGCTCTTTCTATGCTACCCTGTCTATCTTGCTCTGTTTTTCCAACTATCATGCTCTTTCTATCTTACTTTGTCTATCTTGCATTGTCTTTCCGTCTATCTTACATTGTCTTTCCGTCTATCTTGTATTGTCTTTCCGTATATCTTGCTTTCTCTTTTTTACTACTTCTATCTACCTCTATCTTTACGTCTATCTTGTAATTTCTTTCTTTCTATCTTGCTCTGTCTTTCCGTCTATTTTTCATTGTCTTTCCGTCTATCTTGCCCTGTCTTTCCATCTATTTTGCATTGTCTTTCTGTCTATCTTGCACTGTCTTTCCGTCTATCTTGCTTTGTCTTTGCATTATTCATGCTCTTTCTATGTTTCCCTGTCTGTTTTGCTCTGTTTTTCCTACTATCATGCTCTTTCTATCTTACTTTGTCTATTGTGCAATATCATTCTGTTTATCTTGCATTGTCTTTCCGTCTATCTTGCACTGTCTTATCATTTAATTTGCTCAGTTTTTCTGTCTTTCTTGCACTGTCTTTCCGTCTATCTTGCTTTGTCTTTCCATTATTCATGCTCTTTCTATGTTACCCTGTCTGTCTTGCTCTGTTTTTCCAACTATCATGCTCTTTCTATCTTACTTTGTCTATTCTGCTTTGTAATGCCGTCTACCTTGCTCTGTCTTTTCATCTATCTTGCTCTGTCTTTCCGTCTATCTTGCATTGTCTTTCCGTCTATCTTGCATTGTCTTTCCGTCTATCTTGCACTGTCTTTCCGTCTATCATGCTCTTTCTTTCTTACTTTGTCTATCTTGCATTGTCTTTCCGTCTATCTTGCACTGTCTTTCCGTCTATCTTGCTTTGTCTTTCCATTATTCATGCTCTTTCTATGTTACCCTGTCTGTCTTGCTCTGTTTTTCCAACTATCATGCTCTTTCTATCTTACTTTGTCTATTCTGCTTTGTAATGCCGTCTACCTTGCTCTGTCTTTTCATCTATCTTGCTCTGTCTTTCCGTCTATCTTGCATTGTCTTTCCGTCTATCTTGCATTGTCTTTCCGTCTATCTTGCACTGTCTTTCCGTCTATCATGCTCTTTCTTTCTTACTTTGTCTATCTTGCATTGTCTTTCCGTCTATCTTGCACTGTCTTTCCGTCTATCTTGCTTTGTCTTTCCATTATTCATGCTCTTTCTATGTTACCCTGTCTGTCTTGCTCTGTACTTCCAACTATCATACTCTTTCTATCTTACTTTGTCTATCTACCTCTATCTTTACGTATATCTTGTAATGTCTTTCCGTCTATCTTGCTGTATCTTTTTGTCTATCTTGCTCTGTCTTTCCGTCTATCTTGCATTGTCTTTCCGTCTATCTTGCTTTGTCTTTCCATTATTCATGCTCTTTCTATGTTACCCTGTCTATCTTGCTCTATTTTTCCAACTATCATGCTCTTTCTATCTTACTTTGTCTATTTTGCTCTGTAATTCCGTCTATCTAGCTCTGTCTTTTTGTCTATCTTTCTCTGTCTTTCCGTCTATCTTGCTTTGTCTTTTTGTCTATCTTTCTCTGTCTTTCCGTCTATCTTGCATTGTCTTTCCGTCTATCTTGCACTGTCTTTCCGTCTATCTTGCTTTGTCTTTCCATTATTCATGCTCTTTCTATGTTACCCTGTCTGTCTAGCTCTGTTTTTCCAACTATCATGCTCTTTCTATCTTACTTTGTCTATTCTGCTTTGTAATGCCGTCTACCTTGCTCTGTCTTTTCATCTATCTTGCTCTGTCTTTCCGTCTATCTTGCATTGTCTTTCCGTCTATCTTGCATTGTCTTTCCGTCTATCTTGCACTGTCTTTCCGTCTATCATGCTCTTTCTTTCTTACTTTGTCTACCTTGCATTGTCTTTCCGTCTATCTTGCACTGTCTTTCCGTCTATCTTGCACTGTCTTTCCGTCTATCTTGCTTTGTCTTTCCATTATTCATGCTCTTTCTATGTTACCCTGTCTGTCTTGCTCTGTTTTTCCAACTATCATACTCTTTCTATCTTACTTTGTCTATCTACCTCTATCTTTACGTATATCTTGTAATGTCTTTCCGTCTATCTTGCTGTATCTTTTTGTCTATCTTGCTCTGTCTTTCCGTCTATCTTGCATTGTCTTTCCGTCTATCTTGCTTTGTCTTTCCATTATTCATGCTCTTTCTATGTTACCCTGTCTATCTTGCTCTATTTTTCCAACTATCATGCTCTTTCTATCTTACTTTGTCTATTTTGCTCTGTAATTCCGTCTATCTTGCATTGTCTTTCCGTCTATCTAGCTCTGTCTTTTTGTCTATCTTGCTCTGTCTTTCCGTCTATCTTGTATTGTCTTTCCGTATATGTTGCTTTCTCTTTTTTACTATGTCTATCTACCTCTATCTTTACGTCTATCTTGTAATGTCTTTCTGTCTATCTTGCTGTGTCTTTTTGTCTATCTTGCTCTGTCTTTCCATCTATTTTGCATTGTATTTTCGTCTATCTTGCATTGTCTTTCTGTCTATCTTGCACTGTCTTTCCGTCTATCTTGCACTGTCTTTCCGTCTATCTTGCACTGTCTTATTATTTATTTTGTTCAGTTTTTCAGTCTATCTTGCACTGTCTTTCCGTCTATCTTGCTTTGTCTTTCCATTATTCATGCTCTTTCTATGTTACCCTGTCTATCTTGCTCTATTTTTCCAACTATCATGCTCTTTCTATCTTACTTTGTCTATTTTGCTCTGTAATTCCGTCTATCTTGCATTGTCTTTCCGTCTATCTAGCTCTGTCTTTTTGTCTATCTTGCTCTGTCTTTCCGTCTATCTTGCTGTGTCTTTTTGTCTATCTTTCTCTGTCTTTCCGTCTATCTTGCATTGTCTTTCCGTCTATCTTGCATTGTCTTTCCGTCTATCTTGCACTGTCTTTCCGTCTATCTTGCACTGTCTTTCCGTCTATCTTGCACTGTCTTATCATTTATTTTGCTCAGTTTTTCTGTCTATCTTGCACTGTCTTTCCGTCTATCTTGCTTTGTCTTTTCATTATTCATGCTCTTTCTATGTTACCCTGTCTATCTTGCTCTGTTTTTCCAACTATCATGCACTTTCTGTCTTACTTTGTCTATCTTGCATTGACTTTCCGTCTATCTTGCATTGTCCTTCCGTCTATCTTACATTGTCTTTCCGTCTATCTTGTATTGTCTTTCCGTATATGTTGCTTTCTCTTTTTTACTATGTCTATCTACCTCTATCTTTACATCTATCTTGTAATGTCTTTCTGTCTATCTTGCTGTGTCTTTTTGTCTATCTTGCTCTGTCTTTCCGTCTATTTTGCATTGTATTTCCGTCTATCTTGCATTGTCTTTCCGTCTATCTTGCACTGTCTTTCCGTCTATCTTGCACTGTCTTTCCGTCTATCTTGCACTGTCTTATCATTTAATTTGCTAAATTTTTCTGTCTATCTTGCACTGTCTTTCCGTCTATCTTGCACTGTCTTATCATTTATTTTGCTCAGTTTTTCTGTCTATCTTGCACTGTCTTTCCGTCTATCTTGCTTTGTCTTTTCATTATTCATGCTCTTTCTATGTTACCCTGTCTATCTTGCTCTGTTTTTCCAACTATCATGCACTTTCTGTCTTACTTTGTCTATCTTGCATTGACTTTCCATCTATCTTGCTTTGTCCTTCCATCTATCTTACATTGTCTTTCCGTCTATCTTGTATTGTCTTTCCGTATATGTTGCTTTCTCTTTTTTACTATGTCTATCTACCTCTATCTTTACGTCTATCTTGTAATGTCTTTCTGTCTATCTTGCTGTGTCTTTTTGTCTATCTTGCTCTGTCTTTCCATCTATTTTGCATTGTATTTTCGTCTATCTTGCATTGTCTTTCTGTCTATCTTGCACTGTCTTTCCGTCTATCTTGCACTGTCTTTCCGTCTATCTTGCTTTGTCTTTCCATTATTCATGCTCTTTCTTTGTTACCCTGTCTGTCTTTCTCTGTTTTTCCAATTATCATGCTCTTTCTATCTTACTTTGTCTATTTTGCTCTGTCATTCCGTCTATCTTGCATAGTCTTTCCTTCTATCTAGCTCTGTCTTTTTGTCTATCTTTCTCTGTCTTTCCGTCTATCTGGCATTGTCTTTCCGTCTATCTTGCACTGTTTTTCCGACTATCATGCTCTTTCTTTCTTACTTTATTTATCTTGCATTGTCTTTCCGTCTATCTTGCACTGTCTTTCCGTCTATCTTGCATTGTCTTTCCGTCTATCTTGCTTTCTCTTTTTTACTTTGTCTATCTTCCTCTATCTTTTCCTCTATCTTGTAATGTCTTTCCGTCTTTCTTGCTGTGTCTTTTTGTCTATCTTGCTCTGTCTTTCCGTCTTTCTTGCATTGTCTTTCCGTCTATCTTGCACTGTCTTATCATTTAATTTGCTCAATTTTTCTGTCTATCTTGCACTGTCTTTCCGTCTATCTTGCCCTGTCTTATCATTTATTTTGCTCAGTGTTTCTGTCTATCTTGCTTTGTCTTTCCATTATTCATGCTCTTTCTATGTTACCCTGTCTGTCTTGCTCTGTTTTTCCAATTATCATGCTCTTTCTATCTTACTTTGTCTATTTTGCTCTGTCATTCCGTCTATCTTGCATTGTCTTTCCTTCTATCTAACTCTGTCTTTTTATCTATCTTGCTCTGTCTTTTCGTCTATCTTGCATTGTCTTTCCGTCTATCTTGGATTGTCTTTCAGTCTATCTTGCACTGTGTTTTCGTCTATCTTGCACTGTCTTTCCGTCTATCTTGCACTGTCTTATCATTTATTTTGCTAAGATTTTCTGTCTATCTTGCACTGTCTTTCCGTCTATCTTGCTTTGTCTTTCCATTATTCATGCTCTTTCTATGTTACCCTGTCTATCTTGCTCTGTTTTTTCAACTATCATGCTCTTTCTATCTTACTTTGTCTATCTTGCATTGTCTTTCCGTCTATCTTGCATTGTCTTTCCGTCTATCTTGCATTGTCTTTCCGTCTATCTTGCTTTCTCTTTTTTACTATGTCTATCTACCTCTATCTTTACGTCTATCTTGTAATGTCTTTCTGTCTATCTTGCTGTGTCTTTTTGTCTATCTTGCTCTTTCTTTCCGTCTATTTTGCATTGTCTTTCCGTCTATCTTGCATTGTCTTTCCGTCTATCTTGCACTGTCTTTCCGACTATCTTGCACTGTCTTTCCGTCTATCTTGCACTTTGTTATCATTTAATTTGCTCAGTTTTTCTGTCTATCTTGCACTGTCTTTCCGTCTATCTTGCTTTGTCTTTCCATTATTCATGCTCTTTCTATGTTTCCCTGTCTGTCTTTCTCTGTTTTTCCTACTATCATGCTCTTTCTATCTTACTTTGTCTGTTTTGCTCTATCATTCCGTTTATCTTGCATTGTCTTTCCGTCTATCTTGCACTGTCTTATCATTTAATTTGCTCAGTTTTTCTGTCTTTCTTGCACTGTCTTTCCGTCTATCTTGCTTTGTCTTTCCATTATTCATGCTCTTTCTATGTTACCCTGTCTGTCTTTCTCTGTTTTTCCAACTATCATGCTCTTTCT